>JBAWJQ010001062.1:0-672506 GCA_037783105.1 Bactrocera zonata | reverse complement strand
CAAATCCAAAAACCATAAAGACTACGAGTACTACGGTAGGCAAAAAATAAGACTTTTTAAATTAAATTTCGTGCGAAATCCTATTCGTCGAAATATTTTTTTGCTAGGTTAGTTTGACTGCCACGGAAATCTGCGCCAAATGTTACATCAAAATAATCATTAGTGTTTAGTATACGCTTGTCTTTCTGAACTACATAAAGAGCATTCGGCGATTTTTACGAAGATGGAAATCTTTCAACAAAAAAGTTCCATGAAATTTTGTGTGCGGAATCAAATTTCTGGTGCAGAAACATTCAAAATGTTGGAACAGCCTTTCGATGATAATTGTTTTTCGCCACCAAGTGTTTTTGATAGGTAAAATTAATCAAAAAGGGTCGAGAAGGCGTTGATGACCAACCACGTGTAGAACGGCAATCAACATAAACTGATGACCAACACGTCAATAAAATAAAGGAATTGGTGTTTGAGAAACGACGATTAACAGATCAGAGATTAGGCATCGTTGGAATATCGGAAAGATCAGTGAAGACCAGTGAAGTGAAAGATCATTTGGGTCTAGGGAAAATGAAAGCGCGATTAGTTCCAAAATAACTCTTTTATTCGAAAACAACGTCACATTAGCGTTTGTGAAACAATGCTTTCCGATTGCCAGGCTGTCATAAAACGTATTATTACTGGCTACGAGTCCTGGATCTACGCTTACGACCCAGAAACAGACGATCAATCGCCCGAATATCATGGCAAAGGTGAGCTGAAGCCGAAAGAACACGTGAAAGCTGGTCAAATATCACAGTTATGTTGACAGTTTTCATCGATTATCGAGGTATGCACTCCGCATTCTTTCCGGTTGGCGCAACTGTCATTAAGAAAATCCGGAAATTGACTTTAATAACTGTTTCGAGGATAGAAAAAAACGTTGGCACAAGGGGGACTACTTTGATGACGATGACATAGATTTTGAAGAATAAATTAAGAATTTGATAATAATATAGTTGAATACAGGTACGGTTTGAATGACTACTCAAAATTTTGATTGTTGACAAAATTCTGAAGTAAGTTCACTTCTGGGTGGCTTAAAAAAAAAAATCGAAATTATTATCAGAAATCTTTAACTTTAATTATTACCTGACAAATATATTTATAAATGTCATCCGAAATTTTCAAGCCCATCGATCCGACCGTTTCAGAAAAGTTTTTCTCAACGGCTCTAAAAGCAGCGTTTCGAAGAAACGCGTTTAAAGTTTGGGGTGACATTTGAATTTAAACTGCGCGCGTCGAAGGATTTGGAGAATTATTTTTTCTTTACGTTGGTAGTACTGTCAGTCACATTTATGTCAAATTTCATGTCAAAATATTCATTAGTGTTTGAGATGCGTGTCGTTTTGTGAGCTGCTAAAAGTGAGTATTTCGTTTTTTGCGATGTCGAAATTTGTTGAGCAAAGAATTTGCATTAAATTTTGTTTACGGAATCAATTTTCTGCTGCGGATACGTTGAGGATGGTGCAGAAAGCCTTTGGTGATGAGGCTATGTCTGAAAAATATTTTAACAATTTGGTATAGTGAGTTCCAAGCCGGCCGTGAACGTGTCGAAGACGAAGAGCGTCCAGGGCGACCATCAACCTCAACCGACGAAGCTCAAGTTCAACAAATCAAACATTTGGTGTTGAAAAATCGTCGATTAACAATTAGAGACCTTGCTGTTGCAGTTGGCATATCGAAAGGCTCAGCCAATACCATTTTGAAGGTTGTTTTGGGCCTCAAGCGCGTCAAATCTCGACTGGTACCGAAAACATTGAATTTTTTGGAAAAAAGGCGTCTCGTTGAAGTGTGTGAAACGATGCTTTCCGACCACCAGGGTGTCATGAAACGCATTATAACTGGCGATGAGACTTGGATCTATGCTTACGACCCCGAAACAACCGATCAATCGAGCGAATATCGTGCCAAAAGAGAGCCGAGACCAAAAAAATCGCGCCAAAGTCGCTCAAAAATCAAGATCATGTTGACTGTTTTCTTCGGTTACCGTGGTGTTGTACATTATGAATTCCTTCCAACCGATCAAACAGTCAACAAGGAATATTATTTGAACGTTATGCTTCATTTTCGTAACGCTATCCGCCTAAAAAGACCGGAATTGTGGAAAGACAATTCTTGGTTTTTACACCACGATAATGCACCATCCCATACTGCCCTCGTAATTCGTGATCATTTCGCCAAAAACTCAATCCATATCGTTCCGCAACCACCGTATTCACCTGATCTGGTGCCGTGTGACTTCTGGCTGTTCACCAAACTCAAAAGACCGCTCCGGGGACACCGTTTTTATACGATAGAGGAGATTCAAGCCGCAGCGAAGACGGAACTGAAGGTCATCCCGAAAAGTGACTACAACCAGTGTTTCGAAGATTGGAAAATCCGTTGGCATAAGTGCATTGCATCGGGAGGGGATTACTTTGAAGGGGATGAAATTGATTTGGAAGAATAAATAAAAAATTTTATTATTTTTTGGACACAGTAGTATGTATATTCATGATTATATATCTAGAATACCTAAAATGGTGCTGATCTAAGCTATAAGCACTTACTTTGTAAGGTTGTGATAAATATTTTACATATGTACATACTTTGAAGTATTTCAAGTATAATTATCATATGCTACAAATGCGTGGGCGTGACACCTAGCAAAGTTGATTTACGTTATTTTAGGTTTTTTGTTTGTAAGATTTTTAGTGTTATTTTTTGCCAATAACAAAATTCTGTTACTTTGTATTGAATCACCTTTTCGTCTAGTTCTATAGTATAAGCTTGCCATATACACACTTATATAAGTGGACATATATGCATATGTATGTATATTAGGGTGATTAAAAAAAAATTTTTTTTCGTTTGGTACTCGGGAAAATAGGTTCCTAGACACCTCTAAGAAAGCCTCTCCAAAAACCCATGAGTTTCGTCATTCATATTAATTTTTTTTCATTGAGTGATAAAATTCATAAGAAATAAAAAAAAAAATTCACAAAAATAATCTAACTTCAACCGTTAATATCTTTTAAACGGTTGGGTTTACGAAAAAATCATGGAGACATTTTTTGTAGAGCATTTAATTTTCTACAAAATCTAAGGAACAAGATATTTTTTCAAGCAGTTGGAAGCGAGGTATAAATTTTTCTATCTGATAATAAGAAAAAATAGAAAACTGTATGTAGGAGGACCTTCCCGTTACAATTAAGAACTCATGCTTGGAGAGGCTTTCTTAGAGGTGTCTAGGAACCTACTTTTCCGAGTACCAAACGAAAAAAATTTTTTTTTTGAATCACCCTAATGTATATAAGCGTGTGTCAGTCAGCAAGCTCTGAATTTTTAAAGCGATTTCAGCTTTTTATGATATGGTATAGGGTGAACTCGCTATATTCCACGTTTCCAGCATCACTTCATGCGCTCATCGGCGTGCAAATAAAAATTTTTTTTTAATAGGATAGGTTGACAGACACGTTGCAATGTGGCTAAACATAAGTATACGGTGGTGTGTAAATACATACATATGTACTGAATGACTTGTTAAAGTGTCATAAAATTGCAATTTGTTTCTATAAATGAAAGTGACACCTTAGTTGGCCGCTGTCGCAGCCCACCGCAATACCTCCTGTGGCACTACCCTCCCATCTCGCTCTACCCTCGTCCTCACTTTCTCCCCTATGCCCAGACTTCGCTAATTTCATTCTGCAATTGCATAAATAGCAAACACATGGTTAGTCAGTTCGTCAAACAGTCTATCAGTCACCCAATGGTGTGCATGCGTGTGTGTGTGTGCCTATAAAAACATCTTGTTTGCCATATTTTACGCTCGCTTTGTTTACGTAATGAGCCAACGAGCGTTGTGCATTTCATCAATCGGTGTTTTAGTGGCCCGGCGAGGTGAATGGTGGGCACTGATTGCAATCGTAATCGCATTTTCACTGCATTGGCTGTTCTCTTTGTTTTTGTGCATTTAATTGCGAATATTTTTCGTTTTTCGTTTCATGTGGTGTCCGCATTATTGAAAGTCACACATTTTGGGGGCGTGTGGTTTACGTAAACAGTAAAACGAGTGCAAATAGCTTATAAAAGCGGAAAAGAATCGTGGGGTATTTTAGAAGTGCCAGAGAGCACGTTTCAGTTGAAAAAGATACCCATATACATGTGTATGTTGTTGTAATGCTCAAACACTTAAACTGGGCCAACACTTGACTTTCTGTTGTTTTTATTTTGCCATAAATTTCAATATTCACTCACTATTTATTTTCATAAATGCGAAAAATGCGGAAAGCATAAATATGCAGTCTGCTCGTCTGTCCGTCCTGCTCCGTGCACCTCTCGCACTTCTTTGCCTCCCTCAGCATTGGTGAGTTGCTCGTCCTCTGCGCTTGTCGGCGCCTCAAATGCGAAAATAATGAAATCAAGCGCGAAAGTGAACAGCAAACGCAGTTGCAGTTGCGACAACAAAAACAAAGGCAAAGGCTAAATATGCAAAAATTCTGAGATTTGCCTTATACGTGACTTCTAAGCGCTTTCGCATGAACACCACATGGCCGGGTGAAGCTGCAAGCTGCAGCCAACTGTTCGCGGTCGCGAGTGTATGTGTGCAGTGTTTGTTGATGGAACGCATTCCAGCAATATGTAACCCTGCAGGAAGTCGGAGAGGTATTACTTGTAAAGTAAGTGGGAGAATGAAGAGTTTGAGTTGAATGGAAAATTCTGTCATTTGGTCCAGAAGAAAATCCTTGCTTTTTTTTTCTAAAATTAGCTAGTATTGTCGATCGCCGAAGCAGATGACTTACCTCTTGATAGGTCATTCATGTAAACAGCAAAATATGCAAAAATTATCTTCATTTATCCTCTCCACTCAAAGAAAGTCAATAACTTTGAAGTTCTAGCGATCGAATACATTTTTTATGCTCTTGCAACATGTTCTACCAGAGTATAATAGTTGTACGTATCATATAAAACCTATATAAATGATCAGGATGACGAGACAAGTTGGAAAAAAGGAAGAACGAGTTCGTAGATGGGGGTATCTTTACTTTCGAGTGTATAAATCAAGAAGCAATTAATATATGAGGATAAAACTTTGCCCGAATAGTGCCTTTGAGGTGTGCCACCTTATGATCAAAAATTGCTCAAATCGAACCAAAACCGATCAAGTCCCTAAGTTATAGTTGACTTCTTACCAAAAATATCGATCAATGTGTGAGATATGGTATATTCAATTTAAGTTCATAGAGAATCCGTTCCTGACAATAGTAACTCTGGGTATCAAAAAAGGGGGTTGAGTCGGGTCAATACTTCCTTTAGCCCCCATTTGGCCTAATATAAAGATCTATTCGACCTTTCGGGTGACTTTATACCGCATATATCGGCGAATATGTGACTTATATTAATAAAATTGAGAGAGCGTGTTTTTCTCCTAACGATGTATCCTTAGAATGAATAAAATCGAGTGAGGGGGCCGTCGCCTCAGGCGCAACGTCTTGGGGGCGGCAAAACGATCTTCGCTGTTTTTTTTAATATTCAGAAAAATACTTCAACAAATTTTTTTTTACAAATTTATTATAAAAGATAAAGAGTTGTACACTCACAATGTAATAATCTGAATAAAAATGAAAAATGTTAATTTTTACTCGAATACTCTTCAGTCTTTAAATTGGTCTAATATCTTTTGGCTTATATCTTTCTTAAAAATAGTGATAGAACTTAAAAACGCACTTTTCTAGCTTTGATCGCAACAGTATCTTTATTTTTACTCTGTCGTCGCGACGTGTCACTCTCAGAGTTACCCTATGCTTTGAATGTAACAAATACTTTATTCCTCCAAAGTTTTCAAAAATGGTATTTAAAAACTCCAATTCGGGCAAAATTCCTTCAAATTGTGTCAAAAGTGTACAAGATATAGGGCGAAAATGGTTTTTTTTTCTATGGCTTTTAATAAGATGTCTTGTAAATTTACTATCAATTTCCTCAAAAACCGTATTGTGAGAATTTTGGAACTTCAGAATTTGCGTGGCTTCTAGTTCCTAACTTTTATATACTTAATATCGAAGATATTTTGTAAAAATTCACTTTTGTTCGAACCACCTCATTAAACTTGTAGGTAGGTAGATAAAGGGGTGCGGCAGAACATCCTTGGCCCCAGGCGCCCGAAGTTGTAGCTACGCCACTGGGTCTGATCTAACATGGATACATATTTATATTCAATGTAATGTTTTCGAGAACTAATTGTCAGCTTAGGGTTCTAAAAGAAGCCTACAATATCAGTTTGAGATTTTCAGTATGATAAAAAATTGCCCTCTGAATATCTATCTATAATAATCTTTTCCGTTCATATGTATACCTAGTTTTTACTCCAAATGCTCATTCATAAAGACTTTAAGAGTTTAGTACAGGAGGTATCGACGTTACTTACTGCCTGTTCGACAACATTCTGGTCTACGTAATCGAAGGGTTCCGACCCTATAAGTCATATCCATCATCTCCGAACATATTGTTCAGATCTGACCTCTATGGCAAATACATATGTAAGTCCCATTCACAAAATGAAGATTAATTCTTTTTCGTCCGTCACTTTTTGATATATTGATCGGATATTTTGCACACTTTTTTTATCTGATAACCTGATACCACTATAGCTTATAGCTGTTCCACAAACTGATCGATCAAAGACCAGTCCTTGTATGAGAAACTTTTTTATTTGGTTAAATATCTTCTCGAAATTTCGCGTCGATTATTGTTCACGGCAGCGCTTCAATCTCTTAACCTATTGTTCAGATCAAGCTATATAATATAGTTGCCACTCAAACTTCTTCTTCTTCTTATTAGCGTAGTACGCGGTTATAGCCGAGGCCTTTATACCCTTTATGCTATAACAAATGCATTCGCGAAGGGTACTGTAGCTTTGGCGTAGCCGCAGTTAACGTTTTTTCTTGTCTTTGGAATTATTTAATATTTTTATTTCTTATTTTGACGTTCCCATATCAACTTGCTGGAGTCAGACACACCATACATGTGAATGTACGCAAATATGTTTGGCACTCAGTGAAATACCAGCGGCGCATGCGGATGCTGTGACCCATCGCACCCCTCGTGGAGAACTTTGCGGGAGCAAACGTAGACGCAGACGCAGACGCAGCCATCGACAACGAACCTTATGAACTTTTCTTCCGCATAAAGTGTTGCCTCTGCGCTTCTCGCTTTGTGTCTGCTGCTCTTTCAGTTGCTTTTCTAATTTGTTTAACCTGCTGTGTGTTTGCGCTTTGCTGAATGCGAAACGAAATCTGTGCTTGTGGCAAACTTGGCTAGACAGTGGTGGCTTGAACTGTGTGGCGACCGCCAGCCACAGCCACACTTGTCTGTGCGCGCTTCAACAATACACCACCAAACAACAACAACAATAACAACAGTGGCTTGGAGCATGCGTTGCTGGCTGTGCGCAACGAATTTGCATCCCAACTTGGGCTTCGACTACGGGCAACCGTGTCTGGGTATGAGTATAAGTCTGGGGTAGGCATGTGTGTGGCTATGTGTGTGCGTGCGCAAGTAGCGACAGCTTGTTGATTTGCTCAATATGCGCTTATTTGCGTTTTTGTTCTTCTATTTTTCTAACGCTGTCTCATTAACGGTTCGCCTTATTAACTTATTTCTTCTTCTTACTTGGCCCTATTGCCTGCCTCTGGCTTTGTTGCTATTCCTTAAGAAAAGCATATTATTAAGTATTAAATTATTTTTGCATTCAATTTAAATGCTTTATTTTTTTTGTGTTGTTTTTGCCTCGTTTTGTTTACTTGTGGCCTTCTCTCGGTAATTAAATATAGAAATTTACGCTCATAACATTGACCGTTTCACCGTTGGCTGTTTGCTAATGTCTGTACGTAAGTAAATATGATTGATTGTTTTTTCACAAGCGTCTTTGTAATTGTACTGCTAGAAGTCTGTCCGTTTATGAGTATTTTTTGTTTTCTGTTCTGTTTAGTTGCCACTTGACTCGTGCTTTATGCGTTTTAGAAATTTTAATGGATTTTTTGCACATATCGAAGTACATTAGTATGTGTGTATGTGCATATATTTAGGTTTGTTGCTTCCAGCTGGCCATTTTTACGACTTCCTTGAAATTTTTTTCACTTGGGTTATTTTTTTAATTTTTTTTTTATTAATAAAACTTTCATTTTGCACCGTATGGTGATTTATATAATGCCATTTCTTCTAAAATTTATAATTTTTGTAACTATTTATAACTACTACTTTTAATTTGCGCACGAGTGTGATTTATATTCATCGAAAAATTCATACTTTTTTTTTGAAACACATACCTTCTTTATTTAATTTAATTATTATCATTGATTATTATAATTTTTTTTGGTTTTTTTCGAAAATTTAGTTTTTCTAACATCATACTAGTTTTCGAAAAAAAAAAAAAAATATTCTGACACGCGCACAAATCTTCCACACTTATATAGCTATGCACACTCACAAAACTCGTCATATACCCGCTCTCGAATCCGCTCGATCTACCGGTCGCGACGCCAGTTTCCATACTGATCGCATACCAGAGCTAGCGAGCGAGTCAAGTGAGCTGCAGCACACACTCACACCAACTTATGTGCCCACCCGAGTAGTATTTGGCGCGCTTCAAAGCTTCTATAGCTAGCCCAGCAGCACGGTGTTGGAGCCGCTGCCGCCCTACCCTTGCGCCCACAACCAACCTCTGCCTCACTCCACGTTAATAAAATCGTGTGTTAAACGACTCTGCCGACTTAGTGCATCGCTCGGTGTTGTGTCGAAGCCAGTCTCTGCTGCTCTATCACTCTCTGAAATCAAATGTACACTTCTTTCGTTTGTTTATTTATCGCACACTGCATTTTGTGCTTGCATTTATTGATTTTGTTTACATTTAGCGCATGCTTTGTGCGCTCTCAAGTCGCTTGCCATCCATTTTGACTGCTCTTCTTCCATTCTTAACCTCACTCCAAACTAAAGTTTTGACGAAAAAAAAAAATTAAAAAAAAAAAGTTTTTTCAATGTTTCCACTTTGTTTGTACTCTGCGTCCACTTTGCTTTGTACTCTGCGTCCACATTGCTTTCCGCTCATTCCACAAACACTATTCTCTTGCCCCTTGCGGTTCCGTTGCAGTTAGACTTGTGTTTGTTGCTTGTTTGATTCCCTATTACACAACTCAATAGATTGAATAGACTTGTCTGACATTCCTCTAATCTGCACTATTGTGCTGTGGCATAATAAATAAGATATAAAAGAGATAGCCGGAGTGTTGGGTGCGCGGGATGTGGCGGAATGTTGTGTTGCCGCCCAGGTAAGCAATTAGTTCGATTGATGTAAATATGTATGTAGTTCAGGGAGGCGAGAGATGCGTTAACACATTTCAACACTTTACATGCAACACCATAGAAACACTTTTTTTTTATAGCCGGTGGGGAAATAAAAATCAGATTTACTCTATGAATCTTTTAGTACACTGAGAAAAATGTTTACTTGATATTGATTTTTTATTCTAAGAGCATTCTGAACAGTCTTTGTGTTGTGCTTTGGAATTGATATTATTGTAATTTAACAATTTTAAAATTTTAAAAGGTAGAATCGGAGGATTAGATTAGAGGTTAGTTTGCCCATGAAGTTTCATCCAGACTGGCAAAAAAAAAAGTTTTGAGCCAACATAAACATGTCAACGCTTAATCCAACTTTCAATATATTTTTTGGAGTGCCATTCGCTAAGTTTTTGGACAGTCTCAACGTCTTATTCGTAAACGCACCTATTCTGTTGCTGTGGTTGTGATGTGTGGATACCTAATCCTCGGTAGAATGGCAAGGATTAGATAAGTGGAGGTCATCCAAAGGTAGGCCCAGGAAATGTGCTGTTTCGACGAGATTGGACTATTGGGAGAGGGGTTTTAGATGTGTAGGGTTAGGCCACCATATTGATGCGGCGTAGTTAAGCACCGGCCGGCCGATTGCCTTGTATGTTGCCAACAAAGTTTTTTTTTTGTCTTTTCTTGAGAATTTTGTTGCGGCTCTGTACTTTGGCAATAATCGCGGTCCTGTGAGGAGTGACGAAACACAGATAGTCGTTTACGTTTGAGCTCATGTCATAGATTTCATTGCCCGACGTCATTACACTGTGGAACATTTTTGGGATTATTGATTTATGACCTTTTAAATTTTAAATTAAAAAAAACTGACACATACGAACGCCAAACCCTTTGAGGGTTTTACTATACTGACCTAGTACCATCACCCTGACTTGGAATTTCTCACCCCCAGATTAGCTGTTGTACTGTGTTATCGGCCAATTATCAACATACGACGTGATAGAAATTACCTCTAGTGGTTGCGAGAGTTTCGAGATGTAGAAGTTAACAGGAATGGGGAGAGGAGGCCACCATGCGAAACTCCCTGTTTAGTTCTTCTTAATTTTCAGTTTTTATCTCGAAGTAGTACGGATGATGGCGACCGCTTAGATAGTTCAAAGTCCACCTCTTCAGTCCTGGAGAGCTGATGGCCATAATGAATGACTTTTTTTTGCCTGAAGTGGAGCATATTGATAAGAACGACCTTTGGTTACAATAAGACGACGCTGCCATACCATATAGCCAACGAATCAGTCAATTTATTGAAACAAACTTTTAGTGAGCGCATTACCTCGCGTCCTGGGCCTGTTGTGTGGCCTCTAAAGTCGTGCGATTTAACATCGCTGGACTATTTTTTGTGGGATTATGTGAAGTTATGTCTACACACATAAGCCGGAGACTATTGATGCCTATGAAGTGAATATTCGGCGCGTTATTGCTTATATACGGTCTCAATTGCTGCAAAAAGTGGTCGAAAATTAATCCTCAGCTGTAATTTATTCGAACCAGAAATCATTGCACAGCTGTACAATAACTAATGTTGTTTGTTGCTCTGAACACCTACCAAATTTTGATGCTTTGAAGTGTCCAGATTGCGATCTTATTCATGAAAATATTAAATCTGCTCTTATTTTTTGGATGATGGCATATTTAATATTTTGATAAATATCAGCTTGTTAGTAATATAAGTATGTAGTATATTTATGCGAAAAATTATGCGGAAGGTTTTACTAAAAACCAAACATGGAGATATCTAGAATTACAGTCTACAAAATATCCTACATACTTTACTACTATTCTAAAATTTCCGAATTTCCGGAGTATGGAAATGTTGAAAGGTGACAGAATTGATGGTTCTCAAATTTAACAATTAAAAAAAGATACAGCTTCTATCACAGTGATGACTGCTCTTGAGAAGTGAATCAGCTAACCATTATGTACCAAATTATGAAGAAAAAAACTTGCTTGTGACTGTCTCTAGGAATAAATTTGAGTATCAAGTTAGACTATGTCCATAATCATCTGGATTAATTTTCGGGTAATTTTGGTAATTATAGTGAAAGACAGAGAGGGCGGTTTAACCTGTATGTACAAGTGATGGAAGAATGGTATCAAGGTTCTTCAGATTGTCATATGTTGGCAGATTACTGTTGGTTATCAACTGAAAAATTGTAAGAGAAATGCCCATAAAGCCGTTGTATTGAAATATGAGATATGTTTTCGTCATGTCTCTCTCTTCTTACTTCGCTGTATCCTTGTAAAGATATCAGCTATTTTGTTAATGTTTTCTGATTTTTGTAAAGTAAAATAAAAGTAAAGATTATGAACGAGAGCAAATATAAATAAATAAATGATAGATAGTTTCATGAATTGTGGTCTCAAATGTATCTAAAAACAATCTAATATCTAGGGCAATAAAACAACTGTAGACCAGTGCTATCACTTGCCGGAGTAATTTTGAAATTTCTTTTTGTAGACCACAAATAGAATATACTTATTTTATTTTGATGTCATCCTATTGTAGTTGCATTTTCAATGTTAATCCAATAAAACATAAAAAACTGATTTCTATAATTGTGATTTACTTTCATCTCATGAAAAATAATGATTTTACGTTTTGATTTGGTTTCTTGGAAATTTTTTGTAAACAATTCTGGTAACGTTAAACATTGTAAACATTGGGATACTGCCATAGACTTTGAAGTTGTGCATTCCAAAGCCCCAAAGCTACCCAGAGCGATGATGTAAATAAACTACTAAAGTGCTTGCCGACCGCATGACTAGAGTATAAACAACAACTACACAAATATATGCATAGTCCATACACATATTTATGTATATATATGATCTATGCATATATGTATGTAGATATGTATGTACCATACGTATGTATGAGAACATGGCAGCCAATTTGGCTACCTGACACCACAAGGTGCATGATTCATTCTTAGTTTTATTATGAATATTTTGCAAATTTTTTTTCAAATGTAATCGTATACAAATTGAAAACCATTAAGCAAACATAAATAAATTAAATGATAAAACGGAGCTGCTGGTGGCCACTTATAGCAAAGTAGAAGTTACGCCGCCGGTGATGAATAGGAGTAGTCAGCAAAAGTAGCTTTACAAATCTAATATTGCAACAAGTAAGGCAGAGCGAGGTTCAGGTATAACCGAACATTTCAAACTCTTGTAACTTGCAACGATTAAAGCCAGGGAAGTAGTTAAGGTTTGTTAGTTATATAGGATCTCAGCGAGATTTCATTCGATTTTATTCATTCTAAGCACAAATATGTACCGTTATAGAATAACACTCTCTCTCAAATTTATTATGATAACTCGCATATTGCTCGTACATGCGGTATAAAGTCATCCGGAAGTTCGAAAATCTTTATATTAGGTAAACTTGTATGGAGGCTCAGGGAAATATTGACCCGATTCAAGCCTTTTCTTATATACAGAATTATTATTGTTAGGAAAGAATCCTTCTGAATGTCAATTGTATATCTCACATTCACATTAGGCAATATTTTCGGTAAAAAGTTAATTGTAGGTACTGGGATCCAAATATCCGGTACCTAGGGGTTTGAACAGCACCATAAGGTAGCATACTTTAAAGGCATTATTCGTGCAAAGTTTTATCCCGTTATATTAAATGCTTCTTGATTTGTACACCCGAAAGAAAATAATCATTTTCACACGTAAAATAAAAATGTCATAGTAATGCCACTTATCAAATTTGGAATCGGTCGGATAGGTCTCGAGATATGTGTTTTCACCTAAAAGTGGGCGGTGGCACGCGCATCGTCCAATTTTGACGCCGGCTCCATTAAACTAGTGTCATGCCGTCTCGGGGTAAAATTTAATGTCTCTAGCGTAATTAGTTATTGATATATCGCTCTTTAAGTAGTTTTTAACAGTACCGTTATATGGGGAGCGAGCGGGGTTACCATTCCATTTCATCCATTTTCACACTGTCGGTAAGAGTTCTTATCGTATTTGCACTTAGTGAATTTGGTTGTTGTAGGTTGAGTGGTTTAAGAGATCCTGGTCACGGCACCAGGAGGATGAAGTCATGTGTAGAAGTTCACGCAAGTGAGGAAAGTTCTCTGCTCACAGGTTCTCCTTGCTATTTCCATTCCCTGATTCTCTGTGTCAAAATACAGTTTTATATCTTAAACTAGAGCTTAGTTATGGTTTTTTATAGGTTTTTGGTTAATTGCGTTTTATGGGCGTGGCAGTGGCCCGCTTACGCGCATCTACGAACTCTCAAGTTGTTTTTGTACTAAGGAGCCCGCATACCAAGTTTCATCAAGATATTTCAACTTTTACTCAAGTTACAGCTTGCACGGACGGACGGTCAAACAGACTGACAGTTACCCAGATTTCAACTTTTCTCGTCATCCTGACCATCTATATACTATGCCCAAAAAATAAGGTGACATTGTATATATTTTGAAAATTCTTTATTTATTCTTCCAAATCAATTTCATCCCCTTCAAAGTAATCCCCTCCCGATGCAATGCACTTATGCCAACGGATTTTCCAATCATCGAAACACTGGTTGTAGTCACTTTCCGGGATGGCCTTCAGTTCCGTTTTCGCTGCGGCTGGAATCTCCTCTATCGTATAAAAATGGTGTCCCCGGAGCGGTCCTTTGAGCTTGGTGAACAGCCAGAAGTCGCACGGCACCAGATCAGGTGAATACGGTGGTTGCGGAACGATATGGGTTGAGTTTCTGGCGAAATGATCACGAATTACGAGGGCAGTATGGGATGGTGCATTATCGTGGTGTAAAAACCAAGAATTGTCTTTCCACAATTCCGGCCTTTTTAGGCGGATGGCGTTACGCAAACGACGCATAACGTTCAAATAATATTACTTGTTGACTGTTTGACCGGTTGGAAGGAATTCATATTGCATAACACCACGATAATCGAAGAAAACAGTCAACATGACCTTGATTTTTGAGCGACCTTGGCGCGATTTTTTTGGTTTCGGCTCTCATTTGGCACGATATTCGCTCGATTGATCGGTTGTTTCGGGGTCGCAAGCATAGATCCAAGTCTCATCGCCAGTTATAATGCATTTCATGACACCCTGGTAGTCGGAAAGCATCGTTTCACACACTTCAACGCGACGCCCTTTTTCCAAAAAGTTCAATGTTTTCGGTACCAGTCAAGATTTGACGCACTTGAGGCCCAAAACATCCTTCAAAATGGTATTGGCTGAGCTTCATCAGCAAGGTCTCTAATTGTTAATCGACGGTTTTTCAACACCAAATCTTTGATTTGTTGAACGTGAGCTTCGTCGGTTGAGGTTGATGGTCGCCCTGGACGCTTTTCGTCTTCGACACGTTCACGGTCGGCTTGGAACTGACTATACTACTTTTAAACATTTTTTTTAGACAAAGTCTCATCACCAAAGGCTTTTTGCACCATCCTCAATGTATCCGCAGCAAAAAATTGATTCCGTAAACAAAATTTAATGCAAATTCTTTGCTCAACAAATTTCGACATCGCAAAAAACGAAAAACTCACTTTTAACAGCTCACAAAACGACACGTATCTCAAACACTAATGAATATTTTCACATGAAATTTGACATAAATGTGACTGACAGTACTACCAACCTAAAAAAAAAATTATTCTCCAAATTCTTCGACGCGCGCAGTTTAAATTCAAAAGTCACCTTATTTTTTGGGCATAGTAGTACCCTATGTATATTTCGCTTAGATTAAGGTGATACGTTCAACTGTTAGGTGAAAAAAATTATTATACTTCGTTGCAACATGTTGCAAGAGTATTAAAAGCACTTAAACTCGTATTTTCAGTTTATGTTGTGGTTATTAAACTCGGTTTTTGTTGTTTATGTTTTTTTCTTGCTTTTTTGCTTGCGAAGTAAAATTTGTAATGGAACTTAAAACAATTTTTAGCAAGAATTCTTTATATTTGTTTATACCCTGTGCTCAGCCTTAACAAAATATTCTAAAGAAAATGTCTTATAATGGATTATAGCCAAATATACTTAGGTTTGAAATTCATAAGTGTGTATAACCCCTTAATCGAAGCCTACCATCTTTACAACATATCTTGCTACTAAGTCCACTGGATAATCCTTCCTTCCGTCGTATGATATATTTATGGAATGTGTTTAAAATTATGATCGATGAGCTATCATTAAATATAATTTAGCAGTGGCTTGCGTTTTTCGGGGATAGTCTTTAGATACGCATATGTGAATCTTGATGCATCCGATATGTTGAAATTTTTTACCTATTTCATCTACTTCCATATTTCTAATGCTGTTTTTCCATGATTTTATCTTATATAATGGCATCTTGCGTTATACAGCTCTGAATACAATGGAACTAAGCTGTCTAAATTTCTGAAACCAATTCATTATTTCATTTTGCCCAAACAATGGTGATCTACTAAACGATAATAAATAGCTGTGCCGCTATAAGGTTAATATGCAGATTGTAAAATTTCCTCCTTATTTCATTTAAGATACCAAAGTAATGCAATCAGGCCGGTGTTCCTAACACTAAAGCAGTAAAAATTATGTAAAATCAAGTTAATTCACAAGGAAAACTATTTGCTGGGTATATAAATTACGATTTGGGCCGAACCAGAATTTTTGCAAACTTCACTCTTCGACAGTAGCAAAAAGTGCTTTTGTGTTAGCAATTCGTGTCGCCACTCAATCCATTAAACACTTCTCTTTTCCACTAAAATATTGCTGAGTGCTGTGTTTCCGAAAATCTTGCCAAACACCTTGCATTACGACCACGACGCTTATTAGCCTTACATACGTATACAGTATGTATATGTACTGTGCAACAAGTGCTGGAAATAAACAAGAAAAAATTTAGTTTTTTTTTTCAATTTAATATAGCATAGTTCATTTATCTGCTTTTAATTCACTTCAGGGCTCTATTTGTGAAATCATTCAATCAAAATGATTTCGGTTAATTTTATGATTATGGTTAAAGAAAAATGCTTGGATACCGTTTACGAGTTAACAAAAGAGAACCTCAATGTGGTAGCTAACGGGACAGAAAGCAGCGGCTTAGCTGTCAATCCAAATAAAACTGAACTGGTTTAACTTGCCTGTCAAAAAGGTAAAGTACTTAAGGCTCTTCCCTGATAGAAAGCTGTCATGGAAGCCCAATGTTGAGGAGAGGATGAGGAAGGCAATGGTTGCTTTAAATTGTTGTAAAATAGCTAGTGGGAAACGGTAGAGTCTCTCGTTAAGCCAATACTGTTGTATGGTACCTATATAGTAGATATGGTAGATATAAGCAGCAGCTGAATTGCTGCAAAGGTTGCGATCAGACTCCGGGAAGCTGGACACAATAAGTGTGATAGCATTAGAAAAACATTCCGAAATCCTATCTCAATTTGATTGCATTCTTGATAACTTCGAGCACTCCGAGAGATTTTTGATGGCGGAGTCGCTGGAGAAAAGGCTCAGTAAGTTTTTTCGAGATTGAGTCGAAACTTAATTGTCTATCGGAAGCTCTCCATCAACTCTGGTTGCAGACTGTCATACCACTATAGTGTTTTTAAAGCGGAAGTGGTTGCTATGTATGATGTACTTTTCAAAACTGCTGCTTCTTTTAAGGAGGTATGCATCCACTTCGTTAACAGGTCTACTAAACAGGACTTAAGGACACTGAGGCCAAAGATAATCAAGTAGTGCAGGCCTCCGCTAGCGTAGCACCAAGCTACTTCCATGTTAAAATTGTTTGGCTGCTTGTCCACAGTGGAATTTCCGGAAATTATGCAGAAAATGAACTTGCAAGAGAAGACAACTATATCCAAGTTCCACTAGGGGTACCGTGGGAGCTCAGTAAGCGTTGGTCAGCAACCAGTATAAACTAGAGTGGGACGCAAAAGATACACTGAACTTTTAGCAAGGCTCACATCGCTGCAATGATAGGCGTCCTAACTAGGCACTGTCCCATTGGCACTTAAACGGTGAGGCTAAAGATTTTGGAGGACCGAACTTTACAAAGTTCCAATGAGAAAGATGAGCTGGAAAGAGCTAGACACTTTATCCTCCACTCTCCGGCTTTCGCCGGAAGCATCGCGGTTGCCATACTGTTTACGAACCTGGCGAATTGGCCAGAATTGATTTTAGCCGCTTCAATAAATTTGTGGCATTAGGCATTTTGTCGATATGCGATGTTCTTTTTGATCCAAACGTTGGAGTTCTGGACATCACAACAGACAAGTCTCTAGCAGTCTAAGTGGGGTTATTCGTGGCTTTACGAGAAATCATCCAGCTTAAAGTTTCTTAACAATATGGATAATACTTTTTCGTAATCTCAGATATCTCCCTCTTACTTCTGTTTCTTTTCTTTTCATCAATTGCTTCAAATCTTATGAGTACTTTTTATCCAGACTGTTGATATATGTTATATACATATATACTGTGCCCAAAAAATAAGGTGACATTTGAATTTAAACTGCGCGCGTCGAAAGATTTGGAGAATTATTTTTTTTTTTAGGTTGGTAGTACTGTCATCACATTTATGTCAAATTTCATGTCAAAATATTCATTAGTGTTTGAGATACGTGTCGTTTTGTGAGCTGCTAAAAGTGAGTTTTTTGTTTTTTGCGATGTCGAAATTTGTTGAGCAAAGAATTTGCATGAAATTTTGTTTACGGAATCAATTTTCTGCTGCGGATACGTTGAGGATGGTGCAGAAAGCCTTTGGTGATGAGGCTATGTCTAAAAAAAATGTTTACAAGTGGTATAGTGAGTTCCAAGCCGGTCGTGAACGTGTCAAAGACGAAGAGCGTCCAGGGCGACCAACAATTTCAACCGACGAAGCTCACGTTCAACAAATCAGAGATTTGGTGTTGAAAACCCGTCGATTAACAATTAGAGACCTTGCTGATGAAGTTGGCATATCGAAAGGCTCAGCCAATACCATTTTGAAAGATGTTTTGGGCCTCAAGCGCGTCAAATCTCGACTGGTACCGAAAACATTGAATTTTTTGGAAAAAGGCGTCGCGTTGAAGTGTGTGAAACGATGCTTTCCGACTACCAGGGTGTCATGAAAAGCCGATGAGACTTGGATCTATGCTTACGACCCCGAAACAACCGATCAATCGAGCGAATATCGTGCCAAAAGAGAGCCGAGACCAAAAAAGTCGCGCCAAAGTCGCTCAAAAATCAAGGTCATGTTGACTGGTTTCTTCGATTATCGTGGTGTTGTGCATTATGAATTCCTTCCAACCGGTCAAACAGTGAACAAAAAATATTATTTGAACGTTATGCGTCGTTTACATAACGCTATCCGCCTAAAAAGGCCGGAATTGTGGAAAGACAATTCTTGGTTTTTACACCACGATAATGCACCATCCCATACTGCTCTCGTAATTCGTGATCATTTCGGAAAAAACTCAACCCATATCGTTCCGTAACCACCGTATTCACCTGATCTGGCGCCGTGCGACTTCTGGCTGTTCACCAAGCTCAAAAGACCGCTCCGGGGACACCGTTTTTATACGATAGAGGAGATTCAAGCCGCAGCGAAGACGGAACTGAGGGCCATCGCGGAAAGTGATCCGTTGGCATAAGTGCATTGCATCGGGAGGGGATTACTTTGAAGGGGATGAAATTGATTTGGAAGAATAAATAAAGAATTTTCAAAATAAATACCATGTCACCTTATTTTTTGGGCACATTATATAGATCTGCATTACTGTGTGCGTTAAATGAATGAATGCCACATTTAGCGTCACGTCGCATGCAAATCTAAAATGCTCGCAATATCTCAACGACTCCAATTTATGTGCATGCATGTGTATACGTTCGCATTCTGTATGGCGCCGTTCTGGACCAAAGCTTTATATAGTATTTATGCGGTGACTGCAGTGAGTTAGAACTCGTCACTTAACAAGTGACGAAATATAATAATAAATATAAAGTGGTTTTAAAGTTTCACGGATTTACTGTTAACTATTTATTGACTGGTTTCTGGTTGGCTACTGCTAAGTACTGGAGAAGGCTAACCAGCTTCAAATGGGTACAGATTTCGCGGAGATATGAAAATCACATCATGAAATTGCTAATCAATTAACAACAGCCGACAAGTAATTTTTTAATATTACTTGCAACACCGTGGTGGTTAAGCACTTGTTTGCGCAAGCTTTAAATTGGACCCCTTAAGCGTCATGTAAACTGCCGCGACTATTAAGCAGCAGATTTAGAATGCATTTTATAGGCACTGTGGTGAATTTAATGCGTTGTCACTACTCAAGATTTAAGTTTGAAACGGTTTCTGTGAAGTAATGAAATTTATACATTTGCTACTCGCAGTCGTTGCCTAAGATCTGATCATTAAAACATTCCGACAAAGAAATCGAATAAACTCTATTGAAATTTGTATGAGCTTCCAATCATGTCTACAGTCTCAGGAGTTTCCGTAATGACAGTACCTCAAGTAGTATTTGAACCTTGAAAGGGTTCTAAATCAGAGCTTGTTAGTGCGTAGTTTTTGAAAGTTTCTTGGCGCGACAGACAGCTGTTATAATTAATAAGTACTTTTGTAGAGCAAATCTAACCTTAAAGTTGGCATCGATAAATAGAATATAAAGTTTTCAGTAAGAGATGTGTATTAAAACATTTAGTCGAGATTGACGATAGTTTTATAGTTTTCCCCCCTAGACACTAATGATTATGATGACCTAGCAAAATAATATTTCGAAGAATGGGATTTCGCGCGAAATTTAAATTAAAAAATTTACTGTTTTTTTGCCCAATAAATATTCTAAATAATCTTCTAGCCTTCAGCGGGCTATCATTAACAATAATTTCGAAAACAAAAAATCGGTAAACAAATAGCTATTATGTAAGACGACTAGCATATGGTGGCTGGTTTTTTTCTCTTCTTCTTCTTTATTGACGTAGGAACCGCTTACGCGATTATAGCCGAGTTAACAACAGCGCGCCAGTCGTTTCTTCTTTTCAGTGTTTGGCGCCAATTGGATATTCCAAGCGAAGCTAGGTCCTTCTCCACCTGGTCTCTACAACGGAGTGGAGGTCTTCCTCTTCCTCTCTTACTCTGCTTCCCCCGGCGTGTACTGCGTCGAATACTTTCAGAGCTGGAGTGTTTTCGTCCATTCGGACAACATGACCTAGCCAGCGTAGCCGCTGTGTTTTAATTCGCTGAACTATGCCAATGTCGTCGTACATCTCGTACAGCTCATCGTTCCATCGAATACAATATTCGCCTAGCTGGTCTACTGGCCAATATTTTTTCACAAAGCGCTTAAAAAACAACAAATTTTTTTGATAAATTTTTGTAAATTATTTAAGTTGGAAAAAGTAAATAAAGAAAAAGTTAAAACAAGGGTTGCTAAATGTGTCCTTTAAGGGGTTAGGGGTAGTCAGAGGCACCAAAAAATGAGAATTTTCAGTATTTTTTTTTGCTATTAAATCCTGTTATTTTACAAAGGTAGTGATACGGTATTATTATATAATGTGTTGACTTGAAGTCACGAAAATTTCAAAAAAAAATTTAATTTCCAAAGTTATAGTTGTTTGCGTTGACCCAGTTCCAAAAAAAGATATTTGCGGCGACAACAATAAGTCCTTGAAGATTCATCTACAATCAATCGGACAAAAAAAATTCGTTTTACAAATAGATAAACTCAGGCCTGATCGAAGGATTTGTTTTCTTTTTTAAAAAATGAACAAAATAGCGGCTTCAGAAATTTTTTTCTAAATTTTTGGGAAAAAATCAACAGTTAATTGGTCTTAAAAAATCGAAATTTTTCAAAACCAAAAAATCCTTCGATCAGGCCCGAGTTTATTATGTATTCTAAAAGCTGTATGAATTTCATTGAAATTTACTGAGCATTTTTCGAGTTACAGTTGTCACCAGTTCAAAAAACATAGTTTTGAGAAAAACGCGTTTAAAGTTTCACACTAGCGCTTTTAAGTGCCCGAGATCTCTCGAATAACTCAAAAACTAATATTTTTAAGATATTACCCTTAACGAAAATGCAAAAAAAAATAATTTTTTGAAGATTCTAACTACCCCTTAAGAGAGCTAAACGGAGTCAAATGAGCAATATTATATAATTTATTTCTGGTGTTTTAAACTTGAGGAATAAGACACATTTCAATATAAATATTTTATCGATCAAGTTTTCGAGTTTTCTTTATTTTTGTTAAATCATTTTTAACATTCGCAATAAATATTTGTTAATATGCATAGCTACAAATATATAATAGAATTTCCTTACATCAGTTTAACGACTTTTCAATTATTAATACAATATTAAATACAAACTAAATACATATATACAGTGGCGTAAGCCTCGTTGTTCGTCGTTTATTATTTTTATATATATATTTTTTAAATTTACAATTTTAAATGCTAAATTTTGCAGTTGTATGCTCGTAGTATACAAATATATCTTTACTGTTATGTTACTTACGTTCTATAAAGCAAAAATAGTTTGGTTGTTAGGTATTTCTTATATATAATTTATACAGACATACACATTTATGATGCTTTCGTCTTACTTTACCTAATATTTTTAATGTTATATAAATTATTATTAATTAATCACAAGCCATAGGTGTATGCGCGTTTGAAAATGCCAACATTTAGAATGTCATTTTTTATGCAAATATATATATATCAAATTATATAGTATTTTTTATATAAACGTTCTTTTTTTAAATAAAAAATAGTGCTATATTTATCAAAAAGATAATACATTCATTGATACATAGTGTTCCACTTGTTCAGAAAATTAGAAATTATTGAGTGTAAATAAGTAAAATCAATGAGTGTTTCACTTGTTCAGTAAGATCTAAATAATTGAGTGTAAATAAATATACTCAGTGAGTGTTCCACTTGTTCAGAAAATTAGAAATTATTGAGTGTAAATAAGTGAAATCAATGAGTGTTTCACTTGTTCAGAAAATGTATATTTTGGAAATTCAGTCAAAATTTGTGAAGATTTTATATTCACTACATGGCAATTAACTTAAGTGTGGGAATAGTAGTAAGTGCTCTACTTGTTCTGTGAAATCGTGTTGTGAAGATTGTAAGTGATGTTTCGTTTCCATCTCTATTTTCTTATTATATATTTTGTGTGATGTTATGATATTATTTAGACACATATAAAATCAATATCAATTTTTCTTTTCCTTTAAAAAAATATTTTTTGTAAAACTACAATATCTATAACGTGATTAAGTACCTTTTTTTGAAAAGTCTGCGTTATTTTGTGAAAAAATGTGTCAAAGTGAGTGCATAGAAAAATAAACAAAAAAGTCTGTAGCTTTTCTGGAGTTTGAACAGTTTTTTTTTATAAAAATAAATACGAAGTGCTCACGAATATTTTATAAAATTATTTTTTTTAACAATTTAAAATATATGTTATGCATATTTGATTAGAAATAGGAAATTTTATGACTTAACGTATACGACGTTCTGTAAACATTTGAAATATATAGGCAATGATTAACGTTGTATACTTTTAGGCGCACAAGCAATATTTCACCCTTCTTCAAATGGTATCGTCTGCTTAAATTTCTATTTTACAAATATTTTGTAATAATTTCTTAGTACATATATACAAATAATATGTAGTTAAATGAAGAAGTGGTCAACACACTTGCTGTTCTCTACCTTCTAGGACTAATCTTCTCAATAACATCATGTGTGTTAATGCCCGCGCTAAGTCTAAACGGATATTTTTTCCAAAGCACTTATACGGAATCATGATTAGTACACCCACTGTCAGGATATAATATCACGCTTGAAAGTTTGCTATTAGGTCAGCAGCTTAAAGTGAGTTTGGACGAAAATATTTCATGGATTTTGCTGTCACTTTCAATACAGCATAGTTTTACGAGAATCGCATTATGTCATTTTTACACATGTGCCGCTCAGGCATCCGCATACACTATAACATCATCCATTAGTACAGTCTCGTTGCTGCCACCCGAATGATCCGAGCCCGTATCGGGTGGCAAAGCTCTAGCGCCACGCATATCCATCTCCGTCTCATCCACTTCGGGCGTGGCCAGACGTGCGAACGTCGAGGCCGGTGTCGGCATTGGTCGTTTGTGCGCCATATCGGGTGCGGTGTAAACTGGCGGTGCGACTAAATGTTTATTGGGCGGATGATCAGCCGCGTTGGGCAGTTGCAAGTTGAGTCTATTTTCGAGATCGTGCGCCTTGCGTTTGACATTCGATGGTGGCAAAGCTGGTCGATTATCAGCGCCGTATGTAGGTAGTTTGCTAACTTGGTATAGCGGGTGTGCGTTGTTATTGTTGTTGTTGCTATTATTATTATTAATATTACTGGGCGGCAGATGGGTGCGCGGCGCTGCTGTGGGCGCTCTCATGGACGGTTGGGTGGGCAGTCTGTTGGGCATTGGCACGGCGTATGGTGGTAAGCGTTGTGCATAGTCGGCTGTAGGAGAGAAGAATGAGCGATAAATATATAATTATTGCAAAAATAGTGTTTAACTTAATTTAAAGCAATCAAAAAGCTTTTAGTATTGTTGTGTTTGAAAAGTGTTTCGGGTGTTTGTTAACTCTAGTCACCGATGTAGAGGAGTCAGAAAGAGGTCCACAAAAAAGAAGTGCCGACACCAACTTAGTATACCGCTAGTACAATAGATTTTTTAAGACTTACTACGAAACTATTAGTAACTAGATGCTACAACTACAAATACAATGCATAGGGAAACGTGTTTTTGTTTTGAGTACCTGATGTGCAAAGGTTTTATTTTGTTTTTGCTGTATGATTTTAGCTGCCAATTTTATCCACGCATAGCCCGAAAGTGCTAACTTAGAATGGGAACGACTATAAAAGTGCTTAAATTAAACGTAATTTTTATTATTTCAATGTGTGCAATTGACTATTGCTTTAGGGAAAAGACATACTATGATTAAATATTCAATGCCTTTTTATATAAAAACACATTATTAACCACAATTTAATATAAAATAAAATAATATTTCATAATTTAACGATAAAGAATTTTTTAAATATTATTGCGCAATATTTTTATTTATTATAAGTTTATTATTTATGAAAAATAAAACAAAAGTGATTTTTAATAAATAATTTTGTGAATATTTAAAAAGTAATTTTTTAATAAATATTATTGCTCAATTTTTTTATGTAAAAAATATTATTGCGTAATTTTTTATTTAAATATGTATTTTTATAAGATAATTCAATTCGATTATTTGTGAAAAGATTAAAAAAGTGATTTTTCAATAAATATTATTGCGCAATTTTTTATTTATTGTTTGCAAAATTAAAATAGAATAAATATTATATAATAATTTAAACTTAAATTAAAAAAGTGATTTTCAATAAATATTATTGCGCAATATTTTTATTTAAATTTAATTATAAGTTAATTTAATTCGATTATTTATGAAAAACTAAAAAAGCGCTTTTTAAAAAATTTTATTGCGCAATATTTCTGTTTAAATATTATAAGTTAATTTAATTCGATTATTCATGAAAAACAAAAAAAATGATTTTTTAAAAATATTATTGCGCATTTTTTTTTCAATACATACAGTTTTTTTAATTAAAAAATAATATGATTTTGTTTTATTTTTTTTTTAATTATAAAATTTAGATGTTTTTATTTAATGTATTTTTCAATTTCATATATTAAAACTTTTTTAAATAATATACATAAATCAATAGTTTTTCAAAAATTAAAATATATCGTTTTTTTCTACAAATATTTATATTTTTAATTTAACAAATTTATTTTTATTTTAAATAAAATTTTTTTTGGTGCGCCAATAAATAAAACAAAAATAAAAATATTAGGGAGAAAAAATATAAAATAAAACAAAACAAAAATAAACATAAAAATATTATAAACTAAAAAATTAAATATCAGTAAGAGACTCTTAATCATAAACCCATAATATATTTCACTTTCAAATAAAAAACACGCAATTTTATTTTAAACTTAACCATAAATTAATTTACAGCTTTTTTTATTTATGTCTTCAATTTAAATTAATCATATTTGACCATTATAATTTGTGAATCCCAACACAAAACAGAATGCATTTAAAGAAAATTTTTAAATAATATTTAATAAATGCACACCTTTAAACAAATCTGTTCGAAATTATTCAAATACACATATAAATTATTTTTATTTACAAAAACCATAACTAAACAACAAATAATATTATTATAAATAACTTAAATGGAAATTAATGAGTTCGCTATACAAATACAACAACAATACTCGAGCTGCTCAACAGATATATTATACTATATTTATACACACCAAATTCTGGTGTGTAAACGTGGCATAAGCTTTTCTTGTGCAATTTTGCACTTAAAAGCTTTCGTTGCTGAAAGCTCATTTATGTTCTGTCGCAAATAAATATTTTTCTTCGAAATTTTACTTCACTATATAATGTGGATAAGTGGATACAGAATAGAGGATTGAAAGTGAAATCGGCATATGTAATGCCTTTTTCGATTAAGTACAATCATAAAAAAATAAAAAAAATATAGAATGGTATATTCTTTTATAAACATTTCAAAATGCATTTAGGGAGGTACTTTTTAAGAAGTTAGTAATTTTTGTTCTGTACTGTTCACTTAAAACTCAGAGAAATATAAAAAGCTTTCACCCAAATGAATATTTAGACTGAAAGCTTCAATCTTCAATTCAAAATCCTGATTTTAAGCTTTCATATAAGTGGCAAAAAATCTGTTAGAGGATTATTAAAAACTTTGTAATTATTATAAAAAAGAGGTTTATATTCATTTCGAGTATGTAAAAGTTACATGCGAAGAAAATTTGTTACTGAGACACAAAAGCTTATATTCGAGCTTTTTGTTTTCACTTTCACTTTCTGAGATACAAAAGCTTAAATTCGAGCTTATTTTATTCGAATACATAGGCACTTAATGAAGCTTTCGTCTGCACACGATATTAGAGCTTGAGCTTTCACCGCCGAATTCCAACACTCATTATACTATATTACAGATTATTCAAAATGTAATAACTTCACAGCCTACAATGTAATGAAAAAGATATCAGGCAAAGGTCAACTAATTGAACCATATCACTTTTGGTGCTGGAGACACACTATGGTGCAGTACTTGTCTTCTTTTGTGTAATGTACGTGCCAGTTGTTGTTTTTTTCTTATTTGTTGTTGCTAGTACAATAATTTACCTCGATTATTGATGGGCTCCGCATACTCCAGTTCAGCATTTAAGCCCAGCGCTAGATCATGTGGTGTCGCATAAACACGTCCATCCGCTGGCGATGCATAATCAGGCAGCAACGGTTGACCCAACTCCTCATAGAAAGGTTCATTGGGCATATTAAGCGCTTCGGCGTTGCGTCCATTGTCTACGCCATTGATTCGTTCACGTTCTCTTTCACGTTCGCGTTCACGTTCACGCTCGCGCTCCAAACACGCCGCCTCTCGACTAGCTATTATGTGCGCGGTGTCAATGCAGCCAGCATAGTGTGGTCCAGGGTAATTTTCACGTTGCACACGCGTAAAGCTCTCCGTCCTGCAGATGGCGTTCGTTGTCAGTTGCAGCGGTTGCGATTGCGGCTGCAGATGTTGGACTAAGACTCTGCAGAAGGCATTGAGATCCTGACAGCGTTCAACTTCATTTAGTAGATTTTCGATTTTCGTGATAGTTTTTATGCATTGCTTCTCGCTGCGATTTGTTTGTAAAAGTTCGTCGCACAAACGTTTGATTTGTGGCTGGATCTGTGGATGTCGCTTCTCTATTATATCTTGGGCCCGCACGATAATATTACGTTCGTCTTGCGTGAATTCATGTCGATGCTGATGTGACGCGCCAGCGCCACGGCTGCTCTTACGCTGTTGACACAAGCAACGCAATATCAGCACTAGTATAATGAGGAGCACGACCGCCAATATAATGGCAGTGCCGAGATAGATGATATGCACGAATTGTGTAGCTTGTTGTTCGAGCTCTTCGATTGTGAAGAATTCACCATTCACCTTCTTCAGATTACGATTGGCGCCACAATCAAGAGTTGTCTTCTTTTCGTCACACACTTCATGCTCGTACCGCTGCATATTGAAGGTGGTCGCATTGAAGCATACACCCAATTTCCGATCGATCGTGCAATAGATTTCCGAACGTAAATCGCGTTCAGAATACGTATCCAGCCACTCGAGATTGCAGCGGCACGGCAGATCGACAATGATCTCACGCAATATGCAATGACGATTTCCTATATTCAAACTGCCCGGCTTCGGTTTGGTTACGGAGTTACTTTCGAAGCGACAATCGAGGGGTTCTTTCGTTTCCTCCACTATAATGCCGCCGAAGTCACCAAAACTATTTTTCACAATCACAATATTCGACCACTCCTTGATACGCAACCAGTGCTGACCGAGATGTTTGATGTGATTGTCTTTGATGGTGGCATTGATGGTGTTCACATAGATGGCATTCTCGTTGATGGTGTCAATACTGTTTTGTGATAAGTATATTAGTGCAACTTTCAAATTGTATTGTATTTTTCAGTTACGTACCTGTTGTTACGCAAAATCAACTCGCCGATGCCACTGCCATGTATGGCTTCGCCCTCGATGTAGCCAATAACGCCGCCAGTGAAGGACACATGCTTGCTGAGCAACTATAACGGTTCGAGTTGAAGGTGTAAAAAGTGTTGTGCCGTCTTATAGTGCGAAGTTAGTTTACTTACCTTTTCCGTAATCGAGCGTGATTTGATTATGCCAATGGCGCTATTTTCGAATATAATATTGAAGATGCTGTTGACATCGAAGGAGCCACTATTGATGGTGTTAATGGTGCAATTGTTGAATTTGATCTCACGCATTGAAGCTTCGAAACGATAGATATTGTCGATATGAGAATTCTCGATGTATAACTGAAATATAATTTGTAAATATTATTAGTTACAAAATCACTATTTCGGAAAGTCAGTTTTGCATTTTGGCTAAACCACTTATGATTAATGTTAGGTGAGTTCTTTAACACTGTGTCCGATTAAATTTCACTGAAGTTTTCTAAAATTTCTCAGAAGTCAAGGCAAAAAATTTAAGGCATCCCAAACACAAGTAAATATCGGTTGAACAATACTCATATACCTGTAGGGGTCATTGGTTTGTTGGTTTCACTGTGAAATCAATCTCTTCCTGTTATATAAAGAGTTAGCTAGACCGAATTCCTAAGTATCAGTTAAGTCACAAAAAAATCTATAAGTTTTCTTCTCGTTACAAATCTGAAATCGGCCTCAACATTGTAAAAACTTTGTTGTTATAACGGTTATCTAGTCCCCGTCGGAATGGTAAGGATTAGATAAGTTGTCATCGAGGTCATCCAACGGTAGGTTCAGGAAGGATGCTGTTTCGATGGGGTCGGACCATAGAAAGGGAGATGTCAGATGGGTAGGGTTAGCAGGGAACGCAAAGAGGTGGTTAGTATTATGGTGGGGCCGATTATGGATTAGGTGTTTACCCTGTTACAGTATTCAGAACAAAGCTGCGCAAAGTCACTCTTGATTCTCGCGGCAACTGGAGCTTATCGCCTACAATGGGTGGTGGTTTGACTCCAAGTACCCCATTCACTTAGAGGGAGTCGGTGAAGATATTAATGGCTCCATTGTGAATGTCAGTGTATGTCTGAAGTTTGTGGCGTCCGAAGCCTGGTCGGCGTATTGTTTTATGTCATCGTCGTAGTTGAGG
Organism: Bactrocera zonata; assembly: GCA_037783105.1. Taxonomy (NCBI): domain Eukaryota; kingdom Metazoa; phylum Arthropoda; class Insecta; order Diptera; family Tephritidae; genus Bactrocera; species Bactrocera zonata. Next base: position 643,368 of record JBAWJQ010001062.1, on the reverse strand, counting down.
CAATTTCCCACAACAGCTGGTTCTACGTTACCGGAATTGACGCGTATTTTATCCGGCCAAGGGTAGTACGTTTGGAGGCCTAACCTTGTTTGGATCGATAAGTTTTATATTTTTCTTCAAACTTTTTACAGTAGTAGTATAATTAGATTTTTCTGTGATGGCCAACTACAACTTGTGAGTGTACATTTGAATATGAAAAAATTTAAATTAAGACTTCATTTTATCTTGGATGTACCATATGATCAAATTTGACCCGGACTGAGAAACTTAATTTTTACGTATTGTACTATAAATCGCTTTCAAAATAGGCTCCGGAAGCCAATGCCTAAACCAATTTAATCCTGGTAATTTGAATATACATGATCAAATTTGACCCGTATTTCATTATTTTCGTATTGTAATAAAAAGCTTTCTTATCGTTTTCAATATATGCTTAAATGGCCAACGCTTAAGCCAATTTAATCCTAGTCAATTTGATCGCATTTCAAGTAGATTTCTTAAGTTAATAAAGAAAAAATGGAGTTTATGTTGTTCGAGAAGTGTGCTCTAATTATATTTGTGGAAATTTGATGCACCATGACTAGATATAAACCGACGACGATTGTTAAGACCCGTCTGTCTTGAAATTTTATTTTTCTAACCCACGTGTATGAGCCTATAAACAATATTATTGTACTCCATATCACCCCAAATCACAATTACAGTTTCCTCTTTTTAAACACACTCACCTTCGCATCGGCTGAATTGAACGCCTTCTCCTCGATACGCAAATCAGCTATCCCAAAAAATTTGCCATTAATTTCGGCTTTCTTGAAAGCATTTGAATACAAAATTAAATCATTACTGTTGCGCACAGTGAATTTTTTACTGCCTACAACAAATAAAAGATATAGTACAATTCCAATAATGAAAAAACAATAAAAATAATAACAGTTACCTGAAAAAGCGCCCTCTCGCACGACCACCGAGAAGACATTTTGCATCACAATATCTGGATATGGCCCCATAATGCTGGCATTACCAGGGAAAGCGCCTGTTGTGATCTCCACTTGTTCACCGCTACTATGAGTACCGACAATTGTGAAACTGTTCAAAACTATATTATTGTCAAATAGATCCTTTTCCAGACGGAAATGTGTATTTGGTGCTAATTTAATTTCAATTGATTTCGTCGTGTTTGGTATGCGATAAATTGGGCCGAAAATCTCATTCAATGGTGTCTGAAGATGAAAAGAAGAAAGAAAATTATTGTAAATTAGTAACTCGAGCGGAAAATGTATTTGTAAAGCTACTGCGCTATATACACAAAATATATTTACACATAGTTTAAGTTATGATAAGTCTGCCGTGGCTATGCGAAGCAGATTTTTTCGTTATGGAGATACTTAAGTATAAGAATATGATAAATAGTATTAAAATTTGTATTTATTTGTTGCCAGAAACTTATATATTCCGTCTACGTAAAGTAATACATACAACGCAGCAAATATCAGTTTTATATATATTTCTCTCTTATAAATACAAATTCTACCTAGGTACTTTATTTATTATTTTGGTGAATCATGCTTGATACACAAGTGATACGCAATTACGAATATACTATTATATATTATATAGTATTTGTAATATTACTTGCTCTGCATTATGTTTATTGTATGACAGTGATTAAGACCAAAGTACACTTATTGAATTTCAAGAAAACGTAATGACATATGTACATATGTATATGGAAATTGGAGATATTTAAAAAACAAAAGAATAATACACGACAAACTTTTCCTCTTATTTCAATAATGTATAACCTTTTCTGGTCAAAATTTACGATACGATATTTGCTGATTGGGATCAAATCGGATCTTCGAAAAACAAACAAACAAAATATTTCTTATATCTTCGAATATACAGTGAAATTCCTCTTACCGGACAAGAATCGTTTAGATGTTTTTGCCGGTCTATAGGAGCCCGGCAAAAACGTGTGTTTAAAATGTATGTTTAGGATCACAAAAAAAAAAAAACAGAAGTCGTAACATATCATCGGTTATCGAAGAAAAATTGAGCGAAAATAATGCCCGTGTTCGGTCATTGAAAAGTTCACATATCCGGTTATAGCAACTGATTTGGATGAAAATATTAATGATAATGTCGTGTTTATGAAATTTTTTCGGTTATAAGAACTGTCTGTAGTGGGTAACTTCACTGTACACCTTTGGAAATATTTTGATGTTTGAAGGCTAACATCGAAAAATAAAGAAATTACATTTTTTTATTACCCAGCCGAGTGCTGTACATTGTAATCTATATACATAATAGAAAGTTGATGTTAGTTACACCATTTATAACTGAAGAACGGCTGAACCGATTTGGCTGAAAATTGGTGGAGAGGTAGCTTAGAACTAGGGCAAGGACATAGGATATCTTTTATCTCTTTATGTCAAAGTTTAATACAACTCATAAATACAAAAATTATATATTTGATCAAAATTCATGTTTGTAGGAATCATTTTAATATATGCGTACAATTTCAAACAGAGTCTTTTAAAAAATAATATAATTGCTAAATATTTGGAATAGAAGAAAAGAACTGCTTCAAATACGCAGTGAAATAGATTATAACTGGCTCAGTAATCAGTCCTTGAGTATGTATTATACCACGTGCATCCCAAAAGACTGATGTCATAACCTTTCCCGCCGCCTTTTTGTTTTTCCACGCCTAAGAACCGGTTCATCACGTTTACTTCGCTGCACCGAAGCTAAAATACCCCACACAGATTCAAGTTTTTCTTACAATAACTTGATTTGATCGATCAGTATGACAGCTATATGCTATAGTGACCTCATCTGAGCAACGGTTTCCGTGCTAATAAGATCTGATCAAAATTAAAGTGTTCCATACAACGACATAATTTTTATTGCTCAGTTAGTATGGTAGCTAGATGCGAATAACGGATGGTTTCTTGAGTAAAAAAGCAAAATTTCAGATCGATATCTCAAAAACTGAGGGACTAGTTCGCGTTTATAAAGACAGACAAGCAGACTGATGGATGTAGCTAAAATAAATCAGATATTATGTGTTGCAAAGGCAATTTGACGAAAAGATATAAAAGTGTACTTTATATGCGGGAGCAATTTACTTTTTATTTTATTTTTGCATCGATTTAGTCTATTTGACTCATTTACATATACTCGTAGATAGTAGTATTGTAGTACAAGGTCTGTCGCAAAAGAAACAGAACTTTTTAAATATAACTGTTTTTGGTGGCGCCACCTATTAGTGGGTATATGAAATAAAAAGTTTGATCTCTTGTTGACATTTCGTAAAAATTTTAAGACAATTGGATAACCACAATCGATGTTATCGATCAAAAAGTGACAGCAGCTTTTGGTCTTCGGTCGTAAAATGCAAAGAGCAAATATTAAATTTTGTTTTAAACTTGGGAAAACGTTTATTGAAACATTTCAAATGATGAAAAAAGTTTGTGGTGATCAGTGCCTATCCCGTAGTAATGTGAATGAGTGGTTTAAGCGATTCCAAGAAGGTCGTGAGGGATCTCTGTGACGATCAGAAGGCACCGAAAAAAAGTCGTCTTCAAAAGTCAAAAACAAAGACAATGCTGATTTGTTTTTACGATTCCGAGGGTATTGTACACCGAGAGTTCGTTCCACCTGGCCAAACGATTAATGCTGTGTTTTACCTTGGTGTTATGAAGCGTCATTTGTCACGCATTCGTCGTGCTCGACCATAATACCGTGAGGAAGGGTCGTGGCGCCTGTTGCACGATAATGCGACGTGTCATCGGTCGACGCTTGTCACTGATTTTTTGACAAAAAACTCCATATTAACCACTAATCACTCACCCTACTCACCTGATCTGGCACCCTGTGATTTTTACCTATTTAGAGCACTTCATTTGCCTATGAAAGGACACTGGTTTCAGGACATTTCAGCTATCCAAAAGGTGACGACCGATATTCTCAAGAGCATTTCAAAAAGTGACCTTAAACACTCATTTGAAATGCTAATTGTCTGGGCTAAACGCTGTATCGCAGCACAAGGAAACTACTTTGAATAAAATAATATAACTTTTGAAAAATATTGATTTTTTGTTGTTTTTTTAGCAGTCATCTTTCTTTTGCGACAGACCTTGTATATTTATTAAATATTAGCACGAGAGATTTCTTAATATCTTAGTTAGATTAGGTTAGTTTGATAGGCCAATGAGCCACGTATAGACCAGTTTTGGTCCTTTGCGATACCAGATGGAGTTCAATTACTAGGTCCACAAGGAGGAGTCATCCTTTAGGATGCCTCCGCTTGGCACGAATTTCAACAGACTCTGTGGCCTTACTATCGAAATCTCTTCCAGTGTATCAAACCGTGTGGACCATAGATGTCTTACCGAATGCACAAGAAGTGGTCCATTTTATGCCCTGGTGCCTCGCTCTAGTCACCTTTCGCCAAACTTTGTAGCCACAATCTGGCTCAAGTTTTTGAACTATGTTTTGTCACTAAAAATTACTTTCGACCAAACGCTTCTTCTACTTTTTTCACTTATAAGCGCCTTTATTTGTGGAGTTCGCCCATTATAGCCAGCAGCTCTAAGCGTCCTACATATGGTTTCATCTCTAACACGTATTCCAGCATACTGAGTGAGGCTTGGATTAATTTCAGGAGCTAAAGAAAGTGAGGAAGTGAACTTTCTTTAATTTTTTCACACGATTAAGACTTTATTACGACTATGACTTTCGGAAAACTGCGAAACAATACATTTCATGTTTTCATGTCGACTTTAGACACTAATGGATTTCAAAGCGAATCTCAAAAAAAAAAAGTATTGAAAATGCTTAATCAAATGAACTAAGAGAGTGCCCAGTACTACTAAGAATTTGACCGCCACTGTTTATAAATTAAATGCATACATTAGGATTAGTATAAAACACGCCTTTTGTATTTATTTTTTTTTTCAAATCTAGCAATACATCCATATGCAATGTACGTATGGTAAATGTGAAGGTCAAACATATGAGCTTGAAATTTACACTATACATTGATCCATTTAATTATGAAGGCAAATTTATGAACTGATTGAAAAATATATTACTAAGCACTTATGCACAAAGGTCTGTGTATACAAGTACTAGGCAATAAAATACTTAAATACATTGTGGTAAGGAACTTTTATTGTTGAATTATGTGCAAGTAAATTATGCATGAATTGTAAAATACACAAATCTCGCACTTAAATCACACAGAAATTTCATTCTAATAAATTCTTTTGAAAACCCATAAACATAATAAAATAAAACTGCAATAAAATTACTTTGAATTATCAATACCATAACTATTTCCTTAATTTGCATAATATGTGCCAAATGTATGCATGTGTAGATACATACATACATAAGTAAGTAAGAGTACATTAAACTCGAAAATTAGTTTAATTTGCTACGCCGCAAGTGATAAGAAAATATATATTCATACTCGCAATAAATAACACAACAAATTTGTTTGTGTAGATAACGCAACGTAAATAATATTTTCTTTTTCTCGATGAGTCATCGCGTCAACACTTGCCGCCACCTCGCCGAAGACACGGCCCTGCCGCACACGATTGGCACTTAGCTGCCGTTTTGTCGTGTTACCTCGGCTGTAACACTCTGGCCAGTTTTGAAATCACTTCATACAAAATATTTTTTCTTGAAATTTTCATGTTTGTTTTTGTTTTTCCAACTTAATATTACTTATTTCAATTGCCTTTCTGTTGCTTTTCTTCTAAGCATCTGTTTTGTTTTGCTTTTGATTTCATTTGATGATTTTCAATATTTTTATTGTTTCCGAAATACTCGTACATACTTATGTGATTTATTGAGTTTATTTATAATATAGTATATCCGTTTATTTTTATTAGGTATTAAAAATTGAGATAAGTACTTATGTATAGCATACATATGTATGTAGGTACATTAGCGTGATTCAAAAAAATGTTTTTTTTTTTCGTTTGGTACTCGGAAAAATAGGTTCCTAGACACCTCTAAGAAAGCCTCTCCAAGCATGAGTTCTTAATTGTAACGGGAAGGTCCTCCTACATACAGTTTTCTATTTCTTCTTATTATCAGATAGAAAAATTTATATCTCGCTTCCAATTAATTGAAAAAATATCTTCTTCCTTAGATTTTGTAGAAAATTGAATGCTCTACAAAAAAGGTCTTCACGACTTTTTCGTAAACCCAACCGTTTAAAAGATATTAACGGTTGAAGCTTGATTATTTTTGGGAACATTTTTTATTTCTTATGAATTTTATAACTCAATGAAAAAAATCATTATGAATGATGAAACTCATAGGTTTTTGGGGAGGCTTTCTTAGAGGTGTCTAGGAATCTATTTTTCTGAGTACCAAAAAAAAAATTTTTTTTTTGAATCACCCTAATGTACATATCTTGTAGACATTTTTGAGCGAATGAATATTTTTTAGTTCAACAGATAATATAAAAATACCAGGAATTAAACAGTTTTAAGACGAATTTTAAATTATATACAGTGTGGGACAAAACATCTTGGAATCATACTACGAATTGGATTATCATCTCCTATTCTCGCAATTATCATTTTAAGTATAAATGAATTACTCAGCTTTGAACAATAACTATTTATTTTATGAAAACATACAAAACCTTAGAAATAATTTGACTTCATGCCATTTTTTACGAAAATGAAACTTATTCAATATTCAGTGCGACAAAACATATTGGAATAATGATTGTTATTTAATATTTTACAACATAACCATGATTTTTAATCGAAAAATTTGCTTTATCTCCATTCACTCCTTCTCTGTACATCCTTCTATTTATTATATCCCAAAGATTCTCAATAGGATTGAGATCGGGCGTTTGAGCTGGTCTTTTTAGGACATTAATATTTTGAGCTACGACCCAATTTGCCGCTAGTTTCGAGGTGTACTTTGGGTCGTTGACGTATTGAAACGACCATGAAACTGACATATTCCACTCGGCATGGGAAAGCATCACGTTATCGAGAATATCCTAGTATATGAATCGATCCATAATACCTCTCATTCGATGAAGAGGTCCAACATCAAACCCGGAAAAACATCCTCATACCATAATGCCACCTCCACCATGCTTAACCGTACCTTCGCAGTATCGGAGATTTAATCTCTTATTTTTTGGTCAGCGAACTCTTCTCATTCCATCTGAATATTTCAAATTAAATTTAGATTCATTGGAAAAAAGCATTGTTTTTCATCGTTTCACTGACCACTTGATGTGTTTCCGAGCAAATTGTAATCATCTTAGTCGATTTTTTCTTGATATAAACGGCTTTTTAGCTGCCCTATAACTTGTATAGGTCTTAGCAGACTTTTCTGGTTATTTTTCCGTATTAAATATTATAAGAACTCCTACCCATAGTGTGGAAATTTATGAATTCGGATGATAACCCCGCTCCCTATATAACGGTACTGTTAAAAACTACTAAAAGCGTGATATATCAAAAACTAAATACACCAGAGACGCTAGAATTTACCGCCGAGATGACATGAGAAGGCCTTTTGGCAACCGGGGTAAAAATTGGACGTTGGGCGTGCGCCGCCTACTTTTTGTCGAAATCACATATCTCGGTGCTCGCTCGACCGATTTCGACTAAATTTAGTACTTCACATTCTTCTCATATTCCCATATTACAGTGCGAAAATATGTGAAATCGAAGTATAACCACGCCCCATATAGCACAATTTTAAATTCCATTTGATTTCGTCACTTACCAGTGTACAAATCAAAAAGCAAATAATATAACCGGATAAAAATTTTTACTAATATTTCTTTTAAAGTATTCCAACTTATAACCAACAATTTCCCAAATCCAACGAAAACAGCTCAAGCCCCCAAATATCGAAAATAAGCACTCCAGTATCTGTTGCTAACTTTTCACCAAAAATGTTGGTCAATGTTTGGAATATAAAATAAAAATTTAGAGTGAACACTTTACTGGCAATAGTATCTCTATGTATCAAAAATGGCTTGAATCGCGTCAACACTTTCCTGAGCCCCTGTATACCTAATATAATTTGCTCCATATATCAACCAATATAAGAGTTATCTCAACGAGATTCAAAAAAACGTGTTTTACTCATAACAGTGTATCTTTGTGCCTAAAAAAAAAAAAAAAAATGGCCGAAAAAAAAACAGGTAACATTTCTTTAGAATGTGGCATGATAATAGTTAATAGGTAAAATCGGGTCGATTCCGCCCCAACTCCCATATAATAATTTTCGTTCTTCTAACATACAAGGTCTGTCGCAAAAGAAACAGGACTGTAAAAAAAAAACAACAAAAAATTAATATTTTTCAAAAGTTATATTTCTTTATTCAAAGTAGTTTCCTTGTGCTTCGATATAGCGTTCTATGCTCTTGAGAATATCGGTCGTCGCCTTTTGGATAGCTGAAATGTACTGAAACCAGTGTCTTTTCATGGGCAAATGAAGTTTTCCAAATAGGTAAAATCACAGGGTGCCAGATCAGGTGAGTAGGGTAATGATTAATGGTTAATATGGAGTTTTTTGTCATAAAATCAGTGACAAGCGTCGACCGATGACACGGCGCATTATCGTGCAACAGGCGCCAGGACCCTTCCTCACGGTATTGTGGTCGAGCACGACGAATGCGTGACAAAAGACGCTTCATAACACGAAGGTAAAACACAGCATTAATTGTTTAGCCTGTTGGGACGAACTCTCGGTGTACAAGACGCTCTTAATCGTAAAAACAAATCAGCATTGTCTTAATTTTTGACTTCTGAAGACGACCTTTTTTCGGTGACTTCTGATCGAGGTCCTCACGACCTTCTTGGAATCGCTTAAACCACTCCTGCACATTACTACGGGATAGGCACTGATCACCATAAACTTTTCTCATCATTTGAAATGTTTCAGCAAACGTTTACCCAAGTTTAAAACAAAATTTAATATTTGCTCTTTGCATTTTACGACCAATGACCAAAAGCTGCTGTCACTTTTTGATCGATAACATCGATTGTGGTTATCCAATTGTCTTAAAATTTTTACGAAATGTCAACAAGAGATCAAACTTTTTATTTCATATACCCACTAATAGGTGGCGCTACCAGAAACAGCTATATTTAAAAAGTTCTGTTTCTTTTGCGACAGACCTTGTATGTCGATCAATGTATGAGTTATATGTATTGTATATAGTATCTGTATAGATAAAAGTGTTAGGACTCCGATCCTCTGGTTGACGTTTTACACCTTAAGATATTTCCCTGGCTTTGATTTCTGCAAGTTGCAAGCGTATAAGTGTTCTGTTACACTCGAACTTAGCCCTTCCTTACTTGTTTTAATGGAAAATGTTAAAATTTGTTTTTTATAAACAGAACTAGGAAATACTGTGAACATTTACTTAGAATTGATAAGCCATCGGCGCTTATTTATATTTTCAATGATGAATGTCATGATTCAGTGTTTCTTTGGCTTTAATTTTTCTGGAATTACGTTTCTTAATCTTGAAGATATTGGTGCCCACGCACGATCTTGCATTGTGTTTGGCCGATTAGTAACTCTCGAAGTTTTAGGAGTTGAAGGCAGTTATTAATTACTATCATATAGTACAAACGTACATAGAACGCAATATTAATTGCTAAATGTTAATCACCTTTGTAGGCTCCTATTTCGAACTATGTTAAGATATGTGTACCAATATCACTTACTACTCGCGTTACTTGGTTCTCGGACCAGAAATACAAAGATCAACATTGATTTAAAAAATGCTCTAATACTTTTGTACGACGCGACACAGCAGCGTGCAGTGAAAATGAACAACGAAAGTCAAAACAAAGAATTAGCAAATCATTGAAATTGTCTAGACTGCGCGCTGTGACGGTTGAACGATTGACGGCGTTGCTTAGTGCACACATGTGGCGATGTGTGTTGGCGATGGTGTTGTTAAGTTTTGCCGATATTGTGGCGGAGTTAACGCTCTCAGCTTGGTGTTATTTTGCGTGCCAGGAATGCTGAAATTGCCAAGTGCACACATGTGTTCGAAAACATAGCACGAATGCAAGGCAAATACTCGTATGTATACTATATGTACATATGTATGTATTTATAAATATACTGTGCGTATCTGTAGTGGTTTCGCTCTCCGCCAATGACGTGCGCATCATTTTAAAAAGCCGCTGAAATATTTATGATTTTCTGCATTACGAAAAAGGCGAACATAAATTTAAAGTTTATTTTTTAATTTGATTTTGCTTTTTTTTTCTTTTACAATTATCATTTATTCACTTATAATTGCGGCTTATGGCGGCGTAGTGGCCCAAAATGGGGAAGGAAATGTCAGCGCAGGTGTGCATGCTTTGGGCAACGCACTCGCGCACACTTTGGCGCTAAATCGTAAAAATAAATTATAATATTATCGAAAAAATCGTTTTGTGTTTAGTTGGCTTCCGAAAAGGTGCGATAAACATAATTTATACTCAGCTTTTTTAACACCTTCCGAAACTGTATGTATGGTTAAGAAATTATGTGCAAAGAAAAAAATGCAAAATGCATAAGACGACTTGCTTAATTTAATATATAAAATATATTTAAACTTAGTTAACTTTAGGTACGTGAGTATCAGGCGTTGATTTTCTCACGCGGCACCGGTTTAATATTGTTGGTATTAGGGTTGCCCATTTGAGGTTTTTGTTTTTCATTTTTTTAAGATTTTTTATTTGTATTTTTAGTAGATCATTTGGCGGATTATTATTTTATAAACGAAGTTATTTAGTTATAATTTAAGGGGTTAGGGGTAATCAGAGGCACGAAAAAATAAGAGTTTTCAGTATTTTTTTTTTGCTACTAAATCATGTTATTTTACAAAAGCAGTAATATGGCATTATTATAGGATGTGTTGTTTTGAAGTCAGGAAAATTTCAAAAAAAAAAAAAATTTAATTTCCGAAGTTATAGTTGTTTGTGTTGACCCTGTTCCAAAAAAAAAGTTACTTGCGGTGACAAGCATAAGTCCTTGGAGATTTATCTAAAAACAATTGGACGAAAAAAATTAGTTTTATAAATAGATAATCCCGGGCCTGATCGATGGATTTTATTTTGTTTTCAAAATTAATAAAATGGTGGCCTCAGGAATTTTTTTTTTAAATTTTTGCGAAAAAATCAACAGTTAAAAAATCAAAATTTTCGAAAAAATAAAAATCCTGCGATCAGGCCCGAGTTTATTATGTGTTCTAAAAGCTGTATAAATTTCATTAAAATATACTGAGCGGTTTTCGAGCTCAAAAAACATAGTTTTGAGAAAAACGCGTTTAAAGTTTCACACTAGCGCTTTGAAGTGCCGTGCTCTCTTTCTTATTTCTCGAATAACTCAAAAACTAATTGTCGGATCAACGTGAAATTTTCAGAGAATATTTTTAAGATATTACACTTAACGAAAGTGCAAAAAAACAAAAATATTTTTTGAAAACTCTAACTACCCCTAACCCCTTAACACATTTTGATGTACATACACATTAAAACATATTTGTGTACAGAAAATCGGTTATGGACTGACTGAAATGCTAATTTCACTTGGGTATATTTTCATCTCTGTGCCCTTGATTTTAATTTTCGTGTCAGCTGGATTTTACATCACTAAAAGTCGTGTGAATTTGCTGTTTACATTTCGGTGGATTTACTGCTGTAAAATCGTTGAAAAGTGAAGGAAATTCGTGGCTGGTGTGAAATTTTGGAAAAATCTAATTATTTATTCTTGAATATATCTATAGTATATACTTTCAAAAATAATATACTAAAATTTTAGATCAGTATCTCAAAGAGTTTTTGAGTTACAGCCTGTTATTTTGCCAGTACTCAGTTCAATCGCACTTATCTCGAAACAACATTGTCCGAATTGGTTAGAAATAAACGAGCCGATCATTAATTTAACATTATTTTTTTCTACATGTTCATTACTTATAAATAGTTCTCTCCACAATATCCTAACAGTTTTTTTGATCTGATCGACTTTTTTAATTTTTTTTTCAAAAACGAAAAATTTGGGTAAAATTCGACCTTTTTAAGAGGCTACATGAGTTTACGGGTTGCAAAAAATCGATTTTTTTATTAAATTAATTTTTAAATTATACAAATCTCTAGAATATTGTCCCTAATTTTCAAGTTGATCCGAGTAATAGTTTCGCAGCTTGAGCCTTGAGAATTTGTGTGCTCGAAGCTAGCTAGACTAAGTACGCCGTCTTTAAACGCATTTTTCTCGAAACTGTGTTTTTAAAGTCGGTTGGCAAGATTTCTCGAGAACTATTCAACCTTTCTTCATGAATTTACACAATTATTAAAAACTTCGACGAAGGATTTTTTTCGATTACAACTATTAAAAAAAAATTGTCGCGAAATTTTCGCTGAAATTTTAATTTTGTAAAAATGTCTATCAAAAAGCCAATTTTCATATTTTTTTCTTCGTTCCAAAGGCTGTTTTTTACCCGAGGAAACCCATGTAACCCCTTAAGCGCCGTAATTTATTAAATTTTTAACTTTTTCCTTAACACTTAAAGGGAGTTTTTCGATCAATTCGACGGATTGCAACCAATCACTACAGCAATGGATAGCATTTTTTTTAGCAGCGTCATAATCGATACGGCATTTCTTTTAATTCTCAAAAAATATTTTTTTTAAGGCTGTCAGACTATTTGTGTCCCTATTTATTATTTCTGTTTCAAAATCTTTACATTACATAATAATTTTTAACAAATATTATACATTTAAAGTTATCGGACAATTAAGTACAGCCCTAATGAAGACAGGAATGTACGTGTGTTTGTGCCTTTCCACCTTCCCGCATGCGGAAATTCCGCAGACAGCACAATTTAAATATCTATTATTTACATTGTCACCAATTTTGGTTTGTCGCATGTAAAATTGATGTGATGGAAGTGTTGATGGCAGCAAGAATATAGCAAATATTCGTGTGTAAGAAAGTACGAACACATATATGCACACAAACATACATAAATAATATCAGAAAAATAAATAAGCCAACGAAAAGAGCTTTTTTCGCCAGTCTGTCGTGCAGTTTATCAGCTCCAGCAGCAACAACAAAAATAACAGTTTATAAAATTAAGCAAATATTTGTATATATTTGTGTACTTATGTATGTATGTACGAGGCAAACAAGCTTGAAATGAAGTTGTGAAAATGACAAAAGATTTTTGAAGATGTCAACAGCTGAGCAACAACAAACACAAAAGAAAGGAAGAAAGTAAATAAATAAATTAAATAAGTCCCCACTTTAATTTGAATTTAATTAAAAGATTGCACTCGACACTTGTCGACGACCCAACAGCGCTGCGACCACATAATGCACACAATACTACTGCATGGACGCCATATACTTGTCTACACAAATATACATATGTATATGTGTACATATATGTGCATGTGAGCATTTGTGTATATTGCATTGAACGTCTGGGCAGTCAAATGGAATGAATACTCCGCACAGTGGGTGAAAACAAACAAAATCTTGTATTCAAGAATGAAACAGCTTTATTTAACGAAATATCTTCACGACTTTTATCGTGGATTATCCTTCTTCTTTACTGACGCAGACACCACTACGTGGTTATAGCCGAGTTAATAATAGCGCTTCAGTCATTTCTTCGTTTTGCAATTTGGCGCCAATGGAGGCCTTCTTCTTCCTCTGCTTCCACCCACGGGTACTACGCCGAATGGTTTCAGAACTGGAGTGTTTTCATTCATTTGGACGACATAACCTAGCCAACGTAGCCGCTGTCTCTTAATTCCCTATGTCAATGTCGTCGTATAACTGGTGCCATCGGTCGTGATATTCGCCGTTACCAATGCGTGAAGGACTGTAAATCTTCTACAAAACCTTTTTCTTTGAAAATTCGTAACGTCCACTAGCAGAAGTTGTCATCGTCCATATCTGATGAGTGACTTTGTCTTTGTTCGTCGAGAGAGGACTTTACTTCTCAATTTCCTACTCAGTTTGAAGTAGCACCTGTTGGCAAGAGTTTTTCTGCGTTGAATTTCGAAGCTGAGCTTTTGGTGTTAATACTGGTTCCAAGATAGACGGAATTATCTACGACCTCGAAGTTATGAGTATCAACAGTGACGTAGGAGCCAAATTTGTTTGATGACAGAAGATATTTTATCTAGCTCTCGTTCACTACCATAAACATTTTTGTTGCTTCCTTGTCCAGCCTGGAGAAAGCAGAACTAACGGCGCGGATGTTGCAGCCAATAATATCAACATCATCGGCGTACGCCAGTAGCTGCACACTTTTGTAAAAGATTGTGGTTCTTCTCAAGTAAGTACTGCAGCTCGGATTATTTTCTCCAGCTGTAGATTGAAGAAGTCGCATGATATGAAGTCACCTGGTCTGAAATCTCGTTTGGTATCGAACGGCTCGGAGAGAACCTTACCGATCCTGACGAAGCTTTTGGTATTGCTCAACGTCAGTTTGCACAGCCATATTGGGTTTCCGGCGAAACCAAAATCAGACATCGCGGCATAAAAGCAGCTCCCTTTCGTGCTGTCAAAAGCAGCTTTGAAATCGACGAAGTGGTGGTGTGGGTCGATCCTTTTTTATGTGTCTTTTTCAAGACTTGGCGTATGGTGAATATCGGGTCAGCTGTAGATTTTCTAGGCATAAAGCCACACTGATAAGGTGCAATTAGTTTGTTGACGGTGGGTTTTAATCTTTCACAAAATACGCCCGATAGAACCTTATAGGCGATGTTGAGGAGGCTTATCCCATGGTAGCTGGCGCAGGTAGTGGGGTCTTCTTTTTTATGGATTGGGAAGTGTGATCTGACTTATATTCTAATCGTTGGGCATACTTTTGTCCGACCATATTCTATAAAGAAGCTGATGCATGCTCCTTATCAGTTCTTCGCTACCGTATTTGAATAGCTCGGCCGTCAATCCATCGGCCCCCGCCGCTGTGCTGTTCTTCAGACGGGTATTCGCTATTCGGACTTCTGGCCGGGCAATGGAACGTCTGCTTCATCGTCATCAATTGGAGAATCGGGTTCACCATCTCCTTGTGTTATCGCCATTCAGCAAGCTAGAGAAGTGTTCCCTCTATAATTTTAGTTCGCTCTGGGCATCAGTCACTAGATCACCTCTGGGAGTTCTTTGATTTCGACGTAAAATTGGCACAAATATTGTCTCGTTTTTTATATTTTTTGAACTTTCAAAGCCATCCTCATCTGCATAAATCATATGCTTATAATTACTAATAATAAATTTTGTTTCTTACTGACAGTACACACAATTCTTCTTTGTCGAAATTAAAAAAAAAAAAAATTTACAAACTAAGAGCTGAAATGACACACTGCTCGCAGCAGACGTAAAGCAACTTCGTGCCGCCGTCGTTAGTATCGTACAATGCCTCGTTGACTCCCTTGACTACTTTCGACTACCGGCTGCTGATTGTCGTCGATTGCTGACTGCTGATTATTATTATTGCCATTTTGCGGTTATTTGTAATGCGTTTTGTCGTCCGTGTCGTCTGGAGTTTGCTTGGCTGCTTTTGTGCTACTTTTTTCTCCTCTTTTTTTTGCCATGATACTCTTCTTAAATATCAATCCTGGTGAAGCGTACGATCACTCAGTTGACCGGATAAGCAGAATTGAATGATAAAAAGTCACAGTAGTGCAAAGAGCAATGTAATATGGCCTCACTTAGTATGAGATACAATGTACATATGTATGTAATTCCAAAGTACGCTGCGTGCTACAAGAGAAGATAACTTTTGTCCTACAGAGCTGAAGTGCTTGTCATTTGCTGTGTCTTCGGACTAATAGCGCGACAAGTTGGAGCATGTTATAGAAATATATGTATGTACTATATGTTAATGAATTATGTAAGTAAATGATTATACTCGGGTGTCGTATCTTGGGCCTGTCGACCCGATAGAATTGCGTTATACCAGAGTCCAAGATATGCCTGGTTTCCAGATTAAATTATTTTTCTTCTACATCGCCCTTTGGTTGCATTTAATCTTGCACTTACGCATGCCCATCTGCATATATTATGTATATTTCATAATTTATTTACTTCATACATGTAAATATATATGGTATTTGTTTCATATAAAGCGTGCAATAGCACTTTCCACGGAGTTTGCCCCACCAGCTGAGCTATCGTCACTACCATGTCTTGTAGAACTGCTTCGGTAACATATTACGAAATTCAATGTGTGATCCACACTTCTGTAAAAACACTTTGATATACCATCTGTATGTAAATATAAATATACACAATGCAATAAAATGAAGTGAGTGTGGTACAAAAGTCAGCAGATAACGCTGGGTTGCATAAAACTATATAAAATAATCACAGCACGTATGCCACATATTCCTGTATATACATACATAGATATACGTATTTCATATATACATAGATATATGTATTTCATACATACATACATATATACATATCACTCCATTTAGGGTGTGTGTGCAATCCAAGAAGCATTTTAATATCTTGTAGATACTTGAATTACAACACTTTTAGAAATTCTACAAGCTTCGCTTCCACTCTGTTGCAATTAGTAGCATTACACTAAAATGTTTGTCATACATGTTGAATCCACACATATATGTACATACAACCGTCTTCTTGAGCGTTGACTTTCTCAACAGCTGTGTGACACCGAAGCCATAAACAATTTTTGAGCGCTTCGTTGCGTCTGTTCTGCTAGAAACAGTTATGCAGATGGAAAAAGATATAGAAATTTTCCTCCAAATCATAGTTGGCCATTCGAGCCACTCACATGAATACATAGACATGTTTGTATGTACATAGAGTGGGGATAGTGTGGAGAAAGGCAGTCAGCAGCAATGGCATTTATGTGGCTTTAAACTGATTTCCACTTAGCAGGGAAATAGGGCGAAAATAGGATTTCCACTTAAGTGCATCGCTATTATATTCGGTAAAACTATATTTCTTCTATTTATTTTACATACTACATACATACGCTATGTACATGTGTACCAAGTGGGAAGTAGGTCCAAAGTAGAGTAATCAAGTGTGATTGACAGATTGTTTGTTTTAGAAACGAAGCTCACTTCTTTCTTTATTGGCGTAGACACCGCTGACGTGGTTATAGCTGAGATTACTTGCAAATACTTAAATATCGACTAAAGATTGATCTAAAGAAGTTCGGAATTCGCATGATCAAGCAAAAACTCCACCAAAATCATTCGAACGGACACGCGAAAGATGTCTAACTCTTTTGTCACCTTTTTACACTTGCCTGACCATTTTTAAACTCCATATCTTTTAGTTTTTTAATATTTTCGTCAGTCAGAAGAGGTCGAAGGCCATACAGAACGAGGCATGTTTTGTACCACTCGTAGGCTTGTGTTTTTGATAAAATTGAGTCACCGTTAGCCATTTCCAACTTTCGAAATTTGGTTAGAAATACAAAACTTGAAACAAATTCTTTGTTAAATATTTTTATCAATTGTAAAAATCGCGACGCACTATTGAGGTATATCGACGTAAGCAGCTCCTGCCAACAAACTGGTTTGACAAATCGCGCTCATATTTGCATAGTGATTAAGGATAGTCCTACTCGTACCAACTTAGCAAAGTACATTTTTTTTAATATCATTTACCCGGGGAATTTAATTACAATTTCCGGGTGTTTTTTTGTCACAATGTATGTCAAGTGTTTCAAAAAACGAAAATCTTCACAAATAGAAAAAATACCATACCTAAACTTGTTTTTGATCGGTCAGTGTGTATGACAGCTGTATGCTATAGTGGTCATGAGCAGCATAAAGGGTGTATACAAAATATTAGATTGATATCTGAAAACACGAGGGACTAGTTCGCGTATATACAGACACAGAGAGGTTCGTCATGCCGATAGTATATTCTTTTATAGAGTCTTCGACGTTTAAAAGTTAGTTGTACTTGTGGAGAATATTCCAAAAAACAAAAAAAAAAAAAACTTTTTTCAAATCAGATATCTTATTCTTCCTCTTTGGCGTAGACACAAATAATAGTTTTTGGATATGCTTCCACACTGCGTAATATAGTTATTCGCTATAAATATTTTCTAAATGCTCTTCAGTAAAAGGACTATATACTACTGTGCCCAAAAAAAAAAGGTGACATTGTAGATATTTTGAAAATTCTTTATTTATTCTTCCAAATCAATTTCTTCCCCTTCAAAGTAATCCCTTCCCGATGCAATGCACTTATGCCAACAGATTTTCCAATCTTTCCACAATTCCGGCCTTTTTAGACGGATAGCATTACGCAAACGACGCGTAACGTTCAAATAATATTCCTTGTTGACTGTTTGACCGGTTGGAAGGAATTCATAATGCACAACACCACGATAATCGAAGAAAACAGTCAACATGACCTTGATTGTTGAGCGACTTTGGCGTGATTTTTTTGGTCTCGGCTCCCTTTTGGCACGATATTCGCTCGATTGATCGGTTGTTTCGGGGTCGTAAGCATAGATCCAAGTCTCATGGCCAGTTATAATGCATTTCATGACACCCTGGTAGTCGAAAAGCATCGTTTCACACACTTCAACGCGACGCATTTTTTTTCAAAAAATTCAATGTTTTCGGTACCAGTCGACATTCGACGCGCTTGAGGCCAAAAACATCCTTCAAAATGGTATTGGCTGAACCTTTTGATATGCCAACTTCATCAGCAATGTTTCTAATTGTTAATCGACGGTTTTTCAACACCAAATCTTTGATTTGTTGAACGTGAGCTTCGTCGGTTGAGGTTAATGGTCGCCTTGGACGCTCTTCGTCTTCGACACGTTCACGGCCGGCTTGGAACTCACTATACTTGAGTGTCTAGCCTCATCACCAAAGGCTTTCTGCACCATCCTCAATGTATCCGCAGCAGAAAATTGATTCCGTAAACAAAATTTAATGCAAATTCTGTGCTCAACAAATTTCGACATCGCAAAACACGAAAAACTCACTTTTAGCAGCTCACAAAACGACAGGTATCTCAAACACTAATGAATTTTTTGACATGAAATTTGACATAAATGTGACTAAAGTACTACCAACCTAAAAAAAATAATTCTCCAAATCCTTCGACGCGCGCAGTTTAAATTCAAATGTCACCTTTTTTTGTACACAGTAGTATGCTGCTTTTTAAAATTTCAAATATGTATTTTTTCGGCACCCTGTAAAATATGCGAATTTTGTTATTGTTTTCTGTATCTTCTATTCTTTTAAATTTTTACATACATATGTAAATCAAGAGAATTTTTTACATTAATCTTCCTTCCTTCATCCTTCTTTTATATTCTTTTCGCTCTCATAGGAACCCTCTTCGCTATTGTCAAAAATCTAGGAAAGTTGATTCTCATAAGCTTCGCTCGAATTTTTTAACAGCAAAATCATTCGCCATAGACAGTAACAGGTAGTAATTGCTTGTTGCCAGTTCCGGAATATAAGGTAGATGCGTAGAATCTACCAACCAAGCTCCTGGAGTTTCTGGCGCCTAACTATCGAGCATTGCTCTTCTATTGGTTAAACCTGACTACGTCTAGGCGATTGCTTCCTTCAGACGGTTCAACTGAGGTGTTTGGTTATTAGCGTATAATATAACGTATTTCCTCTTTGATGGTGTCCATGTTTGATGCGTGCTCAAACAATACTGAGTCAAGTGATCACAGAGCCGTCCGAGAAAGTTTTTCAGTACAAAATCTTATCTTTTTAAAGCCATTCAATGTAAGTCAATCGCGTTTAGAAAACGCGAGCTACATGTAACTATAGGCACATATTGGAAAAATAAAGAATTTCTTTTTATTTAACTTAATATATGTACGTATGTATGTATATGCATGTATGTAAGTGGAAATATTTATAAAATTTCCAATTTTATTCCCATTCACCGTGATATTGTGCGTTTTACAATATTATTGTTTTGAGGTTTTATCATAGTACAAATCAATTTTCGAACTCTCCCTACAACGCATGCTAACTGTTCATTGACATCGACCTTCATGCAATGCTTTCATGCAACACTTCATTTGCTTGTTTTTGTTTTCATTTTTAAAGCACCAGCGCCCCACCCACTAGGCATGCATTTGAATATACATATTTATAGAGGCTCATATATGCACTTGTTTATGTATGTATGTACATATGGCTGTGTGGAAATGTGCGCATAAACAAATGGGGCTGCACAAACATACATAAGTAATTGGAATTGAAGCGGCGAGTTTGCTTTACAGACAAAGCATTTCCTGTTATGGTTTTGACTTTGCTTACAACAACAGCGCGAACTGGAAGTGCAACGCTTTACACACACACTCATCACATTCAACGCGAAGAAGCAACTAAACAAGTGCATGCAACGAGCATACAAATGCAAGATTATAGCCACCAATACATTTGCATTTGACATTTTAAAGCACAGCAATCGTTTTTGAGATATACATACACATATACACACCTATACAGATTTTGATATACGCATTCACACCCATACAAGCCTAAGCAGCTGCTTGCACCCGGCACCCAAGCAAGCTGGCAAGTGCAAGCGCTAAAAGCTTGAGCAAACTGCCCGAACAGTCCGACTTGCCGACCTATCACACACGCACACTCACACATATCATTGTTCGTTAGCTGAATTCAACGTGCACTCGCAAACTTACACAATCAATCAACACATTGCCGCTGCGGCGGACGCAAACGTCAACTCGCCGGTGTCATTTAAGAGCATCTTAAAAGGAAATAAAGAAATACAACAACAAAAGCTGTAAGGCGTTCTAACGGCACTTTGGCGCTGTGTGGGCGTGTTCACTAATAAAATTGTCGATTTGTTAATGACACTTGGAACGATCTAACCTCTAAGGTACAAACAAATATATGTGATGCGTTTCCTTCTCTCCTCACCCTCACTATAGTACTAACATACACCGGGCTGCAGCCCGAGATAATGCTTTTATAATATGACAAAGAAACCACAAGTTTACACCACGCAACTGTGAAATTCCATTGTGGAAAATGCGTTAAAGTTAAATAAACTTAGCAGCCTCGTAAAAGCAGGAGATTGGAGAAAAATCTACGCAGGAAGTGATCACACGAGTTACAAAAAAATTACAACTACGAATGCTGTGTATTCGTGCAACACATACATATTTATATATGTATGTATATAGATATATGTATATATGTATGTAACATGTATACCGTTGTCACTTGAAAATGTGTGAAGTTTTGTAAATTACGCATCGTGAGTGTCAAAGTCTGGAGAAAATGTGTGAAGGCACGTCAGGTTAATCATATTATGTATCATATGGTCTCAGTATGAGTCACGCAATGAAGCAAGATAAGATTTTGTTTTATCAATTTTATATAGAATTTTTCTTATTACACTGACAATAACTAAATTTGTTGACAGTTGTTGGGTACAATTATGGTAATTTTACATTAATGAAGGTCCGGAAGAGTAATTTTCTATTTCTGATGATCAATTGAATTGGAAAATAGGTGAAAATTAACAAATAAAAATAGTATGAACAGATTTACTTCCGAACAACGTTTAGAAATCATGCAAATTAATTGCCAAAATAATGGTTCGAAAGAACAAAAAAGAAAACTTTGTTTAGCGAAGAAACTTTGGTTGAATGGCTACGTTAGTAAAGAAAATTTTCACAGTTGGAGTTACGATAATCCACAAATCATCGTTGATCCTCAGAAAGTTACTCTTTGGTGTGCTCTATAGGCAGACCATAATCTTATTCGAAAAAATTATTCGAGTTTTCTCATTTATTTTTAAGTTCGGCCTCGATTTCTGCTTTTTTATGTTCAAATGGCTCTAAACCAGTTTGTTATTTTTTATAATATTGTATATACATTTTTAATTATTATTATTTTTATACCCTGAACAGGGTATATAAAGTTTGTCACCAAGTTTGTAACACGCAGAAGGAAGCGTCGGATATCCTATAAAGTATATACTATATATAAGTGATCAGTATGTTGAGTTGAGTCGATTTAGCCATGTCCGTCTGTCTGTCTGTCTGCCTGTCCGTCTGTCTGTTTGAATATATACGAACTAGTCCTTCAGTTTTTAAGATATCGTTTTGCAATTTTGCAAACGTCATTTTCTCTTCAAGAAGTTGCTCATTTGTCGGAACTGCCGATATCGGACAGCTATAACATATAGCTGCCATACAAACCGAACGATCGGAATCAAGGACTTGCATGGGGAAACGTCCACATTTGACGATATATCGTCAAGAAAATTGGTATGTGAAGGGTATATTAGTTTCGGTTAATGTTTTTTTTTTTTTGTTAATGTTTTTTTTTTTAATTTTTACGGCATTTTCGTTATTTTTGCAGCTAAATTCCATTTTATTAGTTTTTTATTTAATATTAAAATTTTATTCTTTTATATTTGTTTTTATAAATTTTTTCATATTTTGTTACGGCATTTTCGTTATTTTTCAGAACTAAATAGCATTTTTATACTTTTTTATTTGTATTGAATATTAACATTCTTTTTTTCATATTTTTTAAAATATTTTGTTTCAATATTTTTTTAAATTTTTGTTCGAATATTGTTTTTTTTTTTAATCTTGTGGTACTTTCGTTATTTTTTACAAAAACTTTTAATAGTTTTTTTTATTTGTACTTTATATTAAAATTTTATTTTTTGGGATTATAATATTTTTTTATGGCATTTATCATTATTTTTCACAACTAAAGTGTTTTTTAATTCGGTTGTTTTATTTGTTTTTAATATTAAAAATTTATTAATTAAAAAATTAAATATTTGTGTTGTCTTTTTGTTTATTTTTCTATTTTTTCTCTAAGAAGAAAAACAGAATTACTACAAGCATAAGAGTTTTTAATTTTTTCGACATCAATCAAAACCTTTTTCCTTTCTCATTTTTGACATATTGGTTCGTCTGAATGCTTGGTTTCAAGCAGGTTTTTTTAAGATTTCACGACAATCAGCGTTGAAAAGTAAATATAAAAGAATTTAAGGAGTAGTAGTACGCTAAAATTGTTTGAAAAAGTGAGGGAGGCACGTGCTCTAAAAGGTTTAATGTACATATATACATATCTCCTAACTATTAAAGCTTTAATAACCAACTTCGTTCAGGACAAAACCCTCAAGAACCCCCACCGGCACAGGAAAATTAGATGTCATCGGATGAATAACTTCGTCCACTCTCCATATAACAGTACTGTTGAAATTCGTAAAAAATCAATAAAAAATACGTTAGAGACAATAAATTTTACACCTGAGATGGTATGAGTGGGTTTTATATTGAAACTCGGAGCAAATCCTTTTCTGATAGCAGTATATATGTCAAAAATGGGCTGAATCGGATGAAGGCTTCTCTTGTCCGCTATACATTTAATACAAAGATTTTCGAACTTCCGGTCAAAGTTTGAGTTTTCTTAATGAAAATGAGAGAGCGTATTATTTTACTGATAACAATGTACCTTTGTGGCTAGTATGTAGAAAATCAGGTGAAAACTTGCCCTAGCCACCATATAATTCATATCACGATTTTCGAACATTCCGCTGACTTTACTCCTTTATTTGTACATTGGTGATGGGTACACTTACCATAAATGAGCATTGGCAAAAATAGTTTAATTTGGGTCGATACATCTCTTGGACACCTATATATAACACCTAATATACAATTTTCAAATTTCCGGTTGGTCGGAACACTCATATACTACCTATAATGATTTTCGTTTTTCTAACAAATCTTTTGACGAATATGTGTGTTATGGTATACATATGTATATGTCGCCGTATAGCGAAAACTTTGCATTCTTTTTGCTGTTCACGGGATCAGAGTCCCATATTTTTGAACACTGACCCTTATGTAGAATTTAACAAGGAATCGAATGGAAAAGTCAATTTTGAAAAAAAGTTGGTGGAAAAGCACAAAAAACCGGGTTTTTGGAAAAAAAAAATGTTTTTTTTTGGATTTGAAAATTTTTTTTTGATTTTGAAAATATTTTTATCAGAAAGCTGAGATTTTTTTACATAAAATTGGATAACTTAAAAATTTTTTTCACTCAATTTTGAGGTCGTTAAAAATAAAAGAAATAATAATTTTTTTGTTTGATCTCGATTTGAATTGCGCGCCAAACAACAATGGAGCAACTTTGACCACTAAAAAGTTAACAGATATTCTTCTTTTGGTCTATATTACCATATTCTAAAGTTTGGTCAAAATCGGAGAAGCACGGGTACAAAATCGCCAGTTGATGGAATGGCCCATATATATAAAGACTTTGATTCTTGGAAGTTGAAAGGGAATAAAATGTTCGTTTACACTCGGACTTAGCTCTTCCTTACTGGTTTATATATTTATATATGTACTATATATGTATATTATTCTATTCTGCCACTCCCACACAGCAGGCAATTTGTCACTCGCGCACACATACTCATACAAACACGGACACGATTGCATTTGTGTATAGTATGTACTTAGTGCATACATACATATGCACATCTTGTATGCTCCAGTTCTAATTTTTGGACTTTATTGTCAAATAAATGTGCGCTTTTTGTGTTTATTGAGATGAAATTTTGAAAGCAAACTTTTCCAGATAATAATAGCATTTTAGTGCTTTCATAAATTGTGAAAAATTGTTTTTGTTATTGCTTACGAAAGCTAGCACAGCAGCTGTTCGACACTCGTATGAAATTAGTGTAAATGTAAAAGTGTGTGTAAATATAAAAGTATATGTATATGTATGTGAGAAGGATTAAGTGCGTTTGTTGCAGTAAATGGGTGTGGTTTTCCGTTATTTTTAAATTTTATTGCACAGACTTTTCTAACTCAATGAGTAAATATTTCGCTATAACTGTAGCTATTAACAATTTTTATTAAGAAAATCAAGATATATTTTATATTGTTGTGTAGTGAGCCCTGGTTGCTGGTGCTTGTTATTTTTTATATATTATAATAAATAATATAAAAATTTATATGCTGTATATTATTATTTCCTAACCCACATCTTAGTTATTAGCCTGAAATTTGCTTTTGATAATCTAACTTTTTGTTTGTATGGTGGTTCTAAAAGCGTGAGAGGCAACTATGAACATGACAATCAACATCATTAAATTTTAAGTATCTATTTACGAATATTAATATTAATTGCAATTTGCATAGAATAAATTTCCGAGTTGCCCATGGCGCAATAGTGATAGAGGCCCAATAATGCAAGAGCCAACCATTTTGTTTAAAATATGTTCCATTTTCTACCCTTTAGTTTTGACTACAGTGAGAAGGGGATCTAAGTAATATGAAGTTATTTGTAACTTCGTAGTTTTTTGGGAGCTGATTCACAAGCTTTAAGTTCCTTTAGGTTCCAACCTCTTTGATATGTGTGGTTTAGCTTGCGATGCGTTTTTTATTTTATTCGAAATAATATTTTTTTATTTTATTTACGGAACATTTACTTTCTTAGTGATTTTTTTTTTTTTCATATTAGCAATTTTATAATTTTTTTTAGATTTTTGCTATTTTTTTACAATTAGTTTTCTTATCTCGGAGAAATAATACGATAATATCACTATCAAATTCTGCGTCTTCTGCATATACAATGTATAGCAGAAGTCTTGATACCCTACCACTTTGAAGACATTTTATAAAATATTTCACATAAATTATTGAATATTTAAATTTTTTATTCAAAATTCACACAACGACCTACCAGTATTTTCTGGTCGTAAGTCGAAATTTGGCAGGTCAAAAACCGACCGACATTTTTGGGTGATATTTAACTTTTTTGACCTCTTTTAGTGCCATCGGAGATCGTAAATTATTATTTTTTTCAAAAGTTGTATTGTCCATTTTTAAAATTAATAAAATGATAATTTAAAATTAATAATCAATAAAATAATAATAATTAAACAATAATTATTGCAATATGTTTTTTCAACTTTTGATAAATTTTTATGTTACAAGTTGAACCTTTTACGTTTTTTCCAAGTTGAGAAAAAATGTTATTGCCATTAAGAAGAATATTTTCTTTGTGTTGAGAAAGCTATGATTCTCTAGTTCAAACACTGTTAAGCATAACTGTAAAATTTTGAGGAATACCTTTCTGTAACCATTTGGCACTAGAATAAATTTTCAAAGATAAGGTCCTATATTCAAAGCTATTTACACAGTTTGTACCCTTGATTGCTAATCAATCAAACGAAAGTAAAATATTTGGTGTTTGAATAAAGGTCAGGCCATAGTACTTAACACTATAAATGCGGTAGCACCATATGGATTAATGTTCCTTCTTTTATTTTAAACAAATATTTGCATATACATATGCACCCCTACTATAAAAAAACATATGCACATACATAAGCACATATAAATATGTACTTGTGAATACACACATATATACATACATATGCCTAACCATGCACGAAGATTAACAATGCTGCTGCACATACACGCACACAAATGTGTTTGCCTTATATTTCTAGGTGCAAATGCATCTGTAAATACATGTGCAGACCTAACTTCAAATACTTACATACTAATGTGCCCAAAAAATAAGGTGACATTGTATTTATTTTGAAAATTCTTTATTTATTCTTCCAAATCAATTTCATCCCCTTCAAAGTAATCCCCTCCCGATGCAATGCACTTATGCCAACGGATTTTCCAATCTTCGAAACACTGGTTGTAGTCACTTTCTGGGATGGCCTTCAGTTCCGTCTTCGCTGCGGCTTGAATCTCCTCTATCGTATAAAAACGGTGTCCCCAAGCGATCTTTTGAGCTTGGTGAACAGCCAGAAGTCGCACGGCGCCAGATCAGGTGAATACGGTGGTTGCAGAATGATATGGGTTGCGTGTTTGGCGAAATGATCACGAATTACGAGGGCAGTATGGGATGGTGCATTATTGTGGTGTAAAAACCAAGAATTGTCTTTCCACAAGTCCGGCCTTTTTAGGCGGATAGTGTTATGCAAACGACGCATAACGTTCGAATAATATTCCTTGTTGACTGTTTGACTGGTTGGAAGAAATTCATAATGCACAACACCCCGATAATCGAAGAAAACAGTCAACATGACCTTGATTTTTGAGCGACTTTGGCGCGATTTTTTTGGTCTCGGCTCTCTTTTGGCACGATATTCGCTCGATTGTTCGGTTGTTTCGGGGTCGTAGATCCAAGTCTCATCGCCAGTTGTAATGCATTTCATGACTCCCTGGTAGTCGTAAAGCATCGTTTCACACACTTCAAAGCGACTCTTTTTGACGCGCTTGAGCCCCAAAACATCCTTCAAAATGGTATTGGCTGAGCCTTTCGATATGCCACCTGCCTCAGCAAGGTCTCTAATTGTTAACCGACGATTTTTTAACACAAGTCTTTGATTTGTTGAACGTGAGCTTCGTCGGTTGAGGTTGATGGTCGCCCTGGACGCTCTTCGTCTTCGACACGTTCACGGCCGGCTTGGAACTCACTATACCACTTGTAAACATTTTTTTTAGACATAGCCTCATCACCAAAGGCTTTCTGCTCCATCCTCAACGTATCCGCAGCAGAAAATTGATTCCGTAAACAAAATTTAATGCAAATTCTTTGCTTAACAAATTTCGACATTTAGCAGCTCACAAAACTACACGTATCTCAAACACTAATGAATATTTTGACATGAAATTTACCAACCTAAAAAAAAAATAATTCTCCAAATCCTTCGACGCGCGCAGTTTAAATTCAAATGTCACCTTATATTTGGGCACAGTAGTATGTACATACATATGTTTTATCACATAGTACTAAGTTGAGCAAATATTAGTTGGCAGCTAATAGAAGTTAAAAAACGAGTTCCTCTTCGTATGTAACGCTTTTAACTGCATGTGCAATTGTGTATAGTATACACATAAATATACATATATATATATACACAAAGTGTGTCAATATTTATCTTTAGATATAAT
Source organism: Bactrocera zonata (assembly GCA_037783105.1). Lineage (NCBI taxonomy): Eukaryota > Metazoa > Arthropoda > Insecta > Diptera > Tephritidae > Bactrocera > Bactrocera zonata. The sequence continues at coordinate 615,383 of JBAWJQ010001062.1, read as the reverse complement.
TTCGTTTTGTATGTCATAATGTGTTAAATTTCATAAGTGACACAGAATTTCGATAATTCTATTACAAAGTGTCGAATTTGAATCTAACGAGCACACACATGCATATGAATCTGTTTATTTGTATACTTATATGCTTATTCGAAAATCAGCGCGAATGTCACGTTCTTGGAACATAAATTTTTTCAGTTGTAAAACATGAAAACGCATGTAAGAGTTGCAAACATTAGAAATGTCATAAAATCTCTTTAGCGATCGATATATTTTTCGTTTTCGATGTAATATCTGTACACAACATAGATACATATGTACATATCTACATAGATTAATATATAGATTGAAATTAAATGGCAATATTTTTGAAAATCTTGCTTTGAGGAAATTTTCCTATACTTGCACAGGAAGATGTTTTGGCTTTGAAGTGACTCATCTCCTAAACTATTTAAACTTTTGACGAGCTGATTAGAATTAGTCATGTTCGTGTCTGTCTGTCTATCTGTCTGTATACACTCTAACTAGTCCTCTATGAATTTGAGATGTCGATCAGAAATTTTGCACATGAATATTTTTTTAAGCGGTGCAGAGGAAGTTACATGAACCGTATTCCAGTGATAGTGTTCTGCATCAACCGGAGAGAGTGGTAATCAAAAGGGGCATGAAGTAGTCTATAAGGTGGGTGAGGCAACCTTCCCAGCCGCTGTTTTCCAAATAGTTTTTAAATAGTCTTCAATATGAGACCGAGCGTTGTCATGCTGGGAAATTATTGCTCGCGTCTAATCGCCAATTTCGGGCGTTATTCGCCTATCAATCGCTTTAGTTCAAAAATTTGTTGTAATTAGTGTTCTCATGAATAATTTCAACAAGTTTTGAAAGTTCGTAATAAAGCATGACCTTCTGATCACAAAAAATACAGAGCATGACCTTGACGTTATGGAAATTCGGTACTGCCGTTGATTTGGCAACGTTTCACATATGATTATTTGCGATAATGGATGTCGTAATGAATTAACAATCCGATATTTTGTTGCATTCGAGCACATATCTGACGTTTGCATGCGTCGTTCAACGTCTCTTGACTTCAATTTAAAGGGTGACCCAAGTAAAGGTACTTTTTTCAAAAGCTTTTTTTTACAGATTACGCTTGTGTCGTGTCAAGCTGTCATGTTGGTTTTGTTCAGTATTGTTTGGAATTTTATGACGGAAAGACTTATGCCTGAACTACGTTTACAAATCCTTCAACTTTATTACGAAAATTCATTCTAAAAGAAAGTGTTTCGCGCGCTTCGCTCAACTTACGGTCAAAATAATCGGCCTACTGAGCCTACTATTCGCAACACCATCACCCTTCTTGACTCCCAGCATTCATTATTGGATAATATAACACGCCTAAAACGCAGTGAAGAAATACAGGAATGTACACGCAGACCGTGGAGAGTCGATTTGGCGACGTTCGCAACAACTCGGACTGACGTATGGAACAACTTGACGCATTTTGCGCCAAGATCTTAAATTGAAAGCGTACAAAATGTGTAAGAACTAAAGCCACTCGACCTTAACAAGCGCATCGTTTTGCTCTATGAGCTCTTGAAAAGACCCAAGAAGATCCGATGTTTTCGAGTCAAATTTTTTTGAGCGATGATGGCCATTTCTGGCATAACGGGTAAATAAACAAGCAATATTGCCCCATTTGAGGCGAAGAGCTACCTGAAGGTATTCAAGAGCTGACATTTCATCAAAAAAAAAAAAACAACGGTTCGGTGTAGTTTGTGAGTCAGTGGAAACATCGAACCGTTAACGCGCCGTGATAACGGCTTATTTGAGGCCTGAAATTGACGTTCGTAATTTCAGCGACATTTGGTTTCAACAAGACGGCGACATATCCCACATATCGCGTCAATCAATGGATTTATTGAGAGAACATTTAGGTGAGCAGACAATTTGACATTTCGGGCCGGTCGATTGGACACCAAGAGCATGTGGTATCAGACCGTTATACCATGTTCAGATCGAAAATTTAAAAGATTAGATTACATTTAATCATTTCATAACCCAATAGTGTTCTCACTGCCGTTAGAAAGATCAAAAAATAGCTGTTGTTGTCATTCATGAAGTCACACCGCTTAATATATATGTATTAAAAGAAAAGATTGTCATATTGTATTTTGAAATAAAAGCCGTCTTTTTCAAATATTTTCCATATAATAGAAATAGTGGATGCATTTTTTAATTTTTTTAATTTTAAGTCGATTTTCAGGTGAAATTAGATCCATTGCTTTAAAAAAAATTTATTTGTTTACATTTTTTTCCCTTTGTAGTGTCTAAATCAGCTGAGATAATGTAACAGATTTCCAATGCTGACAAGTAGATGGCGCAAAATCAGATTCGCACAGAGAGATTTTGTGTGGATCAGTTTCAAATCATTTCAATGAAGTGATTTGGAACAGTCATTTTTGTATGTCGAAATCTTGATAAATTTATAAGATCAGTGGGATAAACCACTCAACAGCCGAAATCGTGTGATTAAGTGTCGGTCTGAACATGGTATTAGACTCTTTTCTGTGGAGATACGTAAAGTCTAAAATTAATGAGCACAATCCCGTTTCGATTCTGACCACCACGCATGTCATTCGCAGTCGAAATCCTCGAACGAGTCATCGAAAATTTAACTCAACGGAACCATCTGAGACGTAGCCGAGGCCAACATTTGAAAGAGATAATCTTCAAGAAATAAATGCCAAATAATGTTCTTTCGAATGATAATAATAAACATTCTCCACTAAATTTGAAGTGTTTTTTGTTTAAAAAACCTCGAAATGGAACACCCTTTATATAAGGATATGCTTACTTTATAGCATGTAAATATGTAACTATGTATGTATGTGTGCGTAAATTATCAATCACATTAGATGAATTCACGAATTTCGTAACAAAGTCACGTTTCGACATATTGCTGCCACACACAATTGACTGCTGCAAACACATGACGAACCACAAACACATACACACAGTATTGTAATGAATATAACATAGTATACAAAAACAATTAACTTAGAGATTTTCATAATTAGATAAAAGTCAGCGCGGAGCACGCACTCTCACCCGCAGCGACATTGTAGCACATGCGGACACATATGCACATGCATACATATGCTAAATATGTATGTGCATTCAATTGTTGCATGCAGTCAAGAAGACACTTGGAAAATCCTTTCTTCCCATCAGGCGGCGCTGCTGCGATTTCCTCTTGTTTCCTCTTCAGCAAATGTTTACATTTCAAATGCACGAATGGGCACCTCCTTGCATCCTAAACGCCAAGAAGTACACTATAGAAGTTGTTGTTGTTGTTGTTGTCAAAGTGTGTCTTCTGCTTTCTTAATTGCTTTTGTTGTTTATGCCCGGCGTTATTTGTTTGTAGTACGTGCGTTCGCCGAGTGTGAATGCATTTGAACCACTTTGGGTGGACGGACGGACGGAACGGAGGATCAGGTGGGCAACCGATGTTGGCGACCAAGGCGACTCACTTACTTGCTGCTTGTACTTACTTTGCGGCATGTTAATCACATGTTGAAAGAGTGTGGGAAAAGAAAAGCCAGAAGCCGTGTGGGCAGACAGCCGAAAGAGCACTCACGCACTGCACACATACATACATGCATACATACATAGATATGTGCAAACTAAAGGCAGTACCAGAGATCTTAGAACCCTAGAAGCATGCTGCTTCAGCAGGTAGCCGTCATAACCGCTATGATTTATATGTGGATATGTGTGTGTGTGGAATTCGTGGTATTCACAACTTATCTAAATATAAAATTTAGTTTCAAGTAAATTTGAATTGCTGTGGCGGTGCTTATATTCCATACTTTATCTACGTTTTTGTATATGTGTGTATGTGTGTGTTTGTATGCATTTGTGACGTGCAATCAACTTTTATGAATGATTGCATTCACATTAGGGGTGTCCATTGCGGAAATACATCGATTTTTTTTCTGATTCAATGCATCGAATATATACATCGATGGTGTTCGATGCATCGTTTAAGAAACATCGATGTTTTTTCAAAATCGAGTGTTTTTTTTTTTAAATTTAAGAAAATGGAATTATAAATAATAGAATTATAATAATAAAAATAATGTCATTCTTTATTAATACCAATATTCCTTAGGGATAGTTTGCAAAAATAAAAGCTTGTTTAATCTCTTGCCTTTAAGCCTATTTCTCTGCTGAGTTACGATTTGGGCCGCTTTTGAAAACAGTCGCTCTGACGGGACTGACGTTCCCACCATGGTCAGATATTTATATGCGATTGGCTTCAATTGTGGGAGCTGTATCTCCAAGTCCTTCCAAATTTCCAATGGGTTTTCAGTGAGTCTACCCACTGGGCAACGTAGATATATGGCCAGCTCATCAGAAATAGTGTCATCGGCCTTTGACAATTTCCAACTTTTATGGACTAGCTTGTGGTGGTCCTCCCACAATGAATAGTTATCCTCATTTTTATCAGAAAGTTCCGATGACTCCGAATCTTTGGTCGTGTTGTGGGCTGCGGCTTTCATGAGATCTTTTATTTTTCCTACAGCAGCAGAGCATGCAAGCGGATCCGTAAAATGCATTTTCTTGAATCTGGGGTCCAATACCGTGGCTATAGCGAGGGGAGTTACGTTTTCGATGACACCCATTCTCTTCTGAATCTCCTTAAGAACCAGAGACTGTAGCTCTTTGGCAATCGAGTCGTCGAAGCTCAGAGGCTTAATTTTTAAAACGAGGCAATGAATAAGTGGTATTACTTTGCTGCTAGTGCAATACTTATCACCTGAGACCTCCTTCGTAGCAGCTTCTATTGGACGTAGTACCTGTAGAACTGAACTTAGATGTGCAAGTTCTGACGCATGCAGCATAGCTGGTGCATTTTTGTGTCTGATGATTATATTGTTAACAATCTCACGAAGTTCGATGAATCGCTCAATCATATAATATGTGCTATTCCATCTAGTAGGCACCTGTTGAATTAATTTAGTTTCGTCTGAGGTTGATTTACGGAGTTCGTTGCTTGCTATGTTGCTCTGTTTAAACCACGTCACAACATCTTTGACTTTGCTTATTAACTCGCGTAGTGGTTTGCATTGTTCTATTGAATTTTGTGCAACCAAGTTTAAAATATGAGCAAAACAAGGTATGTGCTTTTTACCAAAGGCTAGCTCTACAGCTTTCACCATATTTGGTGCATTGTCCGTCACCACAGCCGAAATTTGGTCTTTGTCAATACTCCATTCGTCGCAAGTGTTCAGCAGCATTTCAGCAATGTGTTGTGATGTATGGCGTTCATTTGATTGGCTTACTCCCAGAGTGATAGAAAACAACTCACTGCCAACACCGAAATGAGCTGTGACTCCAAGAAAGCTCCTCATGGACATCGATTCTGACCACATGTCAGTTGTCAAAGTCAGATTTTCAATGCCCGACAACTTTTCACGGATGATTCCTGATAGGGCGGCGTATTTGTCATCAACCCAACGAGTGAGTGTTGTTTTATTGGGAAGTTTATAACGCGGCTCAATCACTTTAAGGAAATTGCGAAAGCCTTCGTTCTCTACAATAGTAAATGGCTGATTATCCTTACACACCATATATACTAAGGCATTATTAATTTTAATAGTTTTGTCACCATTGGCCGAGAAAGCATAAATCTCTTCAAAACTAGCTTGAATAGTTTTTTGGCGTTTTGGTGGACCAACAGTTTTATTTTCAGGTTCTTTCAAGGCGTCACTTCTATCTGCTTCTTTAGTGGGTTCCTTTATAGATTTAAAACTTGTTGAGGGTAAAGAATCCGTAATTTTTGTTGAGCCATCATCGGTAAGCTCTCGGAAAGCTGCCTTATGAATATTTTTTAGGTGCCCCATCAGGTTGGTTGTATTTCCGCATGATTTAATGTTTTTTCGGCAAAGTCTGCACTTTGCCAAGTTGTTTCCTTCTTCTTTGTCATAAAACTTCCATACGCCGCTTTTTTTGGAGCCATAATGTTTGTTTTTCTAAAACAACAATATTAAATTCCATACAAAAAAAACATCAACTTATTCCATTACGATACTTACTTTTCCAATCAATTCCGTATTAAGATAATAGTAAAAATTTATATTTTATTCTTTTCCACACTTTTATTTTGTTAAACGTTTACACAATGTTTCCAAGTAAAAGCCCGGCAAAAAAAGTTATCCGATGTTTCTTGAAAATACATCGATGCATCGAATACATCGAATGCCTTTGAAAACATCGGATTTTTTCGATGCATCGGAAAGGAAACATCGATTTTTTCGATGCATCGATGTATATCGGACATCCCTAATTCACATCAACCGCGTCGTATTGTGTTCGCTGCTTAGGCACTTAGTTCCAAATTGATTTTTAATTTACAACCAACTATTGTTGTTGTACTCCTAATGGCATTTATGGTGTTGATTTTGTTCTGAAGTGCGCCGCTGTTTACCAAAAATAGCTAAAAAATCACTTTTAATTGAATTAAAGTTTGTGTCGAAAAAATCAGCTTTTATGACTCTAGAACAAACCATCTTCGCTATATGTACGCAAGTTTAGTTTAGTGTCTCATACACTGCGCGCCACTTGAAAGCTTACGATATACAGATGCGTGCAACTAATTAACAACGACTTGTCTCTATAAATTAAATTAAAGTGTGAAAATATTATTTTTTTTTTAAGTTCTCTTCTGTAGTCAGATTTAGCGGTCAATAAATTTTAATAAAATTCCGTTATTCTGAAACAGTTGCGATTTTTATGCAAAAGTGAGAAATGGCTACTTCGGACTGAGTAGGCAATTAAAAAGTAAAGTTCTCTCTCGACGAATAAAGACCACACTCTCTCTATAAGTCACTCATCATCCTGCTACATACTACTGTGCCCAAAAAATAAGACATTTGAATTTTGGAGAACTATTTTTTTTTTAGGTTGGTAGTACTGTCAGTCACATTTATGTCAAATTTCATGTCAAAATATTCATTAGTGTTTGAGATACGTGTCGTTTTGTGAGCTGCTAAAAGTGAGTTTTTCGTTTTTTGCGATGTCGAAATTTGTTGAGCAAAGAATTTGCATTAAATTTTGTTTACGGAATCAATTTTCTGCTGCGGATACGTTGAGGATGGTGCAGAAAGCCTTTGGTGATGAGGCTATGTCTAAAAAAATGTTTACAAGTGGTATAGTGAGTTCCAAGCCGGCCGTGAACGTGTCGAAGACGAAGAGCGTCCAGGGCGACCATCAACCTCAACCGACGAAGCTCACGTTCAACAAATCAAAGATTTGGTGTTGAAAAACCGTCGATTAACAATTAGAGACCTTGCTAATGAAGTTGGCATATCGAAAGGCTCAGCCAATACCATTTTGAAGGATATTTTGGGCCTCAAGCGCGTCAAATCTCGACTGGTACCGAAAACATTGAATTTTTTGGAAAAAAGGCGTCGCGTTGAAGTGTGTGAAACGATGCTTTCCGACTACCAGGGTGACATGAAACGCATTATAACTGGCGGTGAGACTTGGATCTATGCTAACGACCCCGAAACAATCATCGAGCGAATATCGTGTCAAAAGAGAGCCGAGACCAAAAAAATCGCGCCAAAGTCGCTCAAAAAACAAGGTCATGTTGACTGTTTTCTTCGATTATCGTGGTGTTGTGCATTATGAATTCCTTCCAACCGGTCAAACAGTCAACAAGGAATATTATTTGAACGTTATGCGTCGTTTGCGTAACGCTATCTGCTTAAAAAGGCCGAAATTGTGGAAAGACAATTATTGGTTTTTCACCACGATAATGCACCATCCCATACTGCCCTCGTAATTCGTGATCATTTCGCCAAAAACTCAACCCATATCGTTCCGCAACCACCGTATTCACCTGATCTGGCGTCGTGCGACTTCTGGCTGTTCACCAAGCTCAAAAGACCGTTCCGGAGACACCGTTTTTATACGATAGAGGAGATTCAAGCCGCAGCGAAGACGGAACTGAAGGCCATCCCGGAAAGTGACTACAACCAGTGTTTCGAAGATTGGAAAATCCGTTGGCATAAGTGCATTGCATCGGGAGAGGTTTACTTTGATGGGGATGAAATTGATTTGGAAGAATAAATAAAGGATTTTCAAAATAAATACAATGTCACCTTATTTCTTGGGCACAGTAGTATATGGAGCAGAGGCATGGGCGATGGCAACATCTGATGAGTCGACGTTACGAGTTTTCGAGAGAAAGGTTCTGCAGACGATTTATGATCCTTTGCGCATTGCCAACTGCGAAAATTGCGTTTGATGGAACGCTGAGATGGAAAATCTTACGGAGACGTTGAAAAGACCTTTTGATATTGGCATTGGAGATGTAGTATACCAAACTTATAACTTTTAGTGCTGCAAATTATTTCAACAAAATAAAACGACAAGAAACCAGTTCCAAGAAAGAAGAGACGTCGGAAATCGACTATTAAAGAGGGCGAGTTAATTATCCGTTAGTCAAAAACAGATCCCTACAAGACGACAAATAAAATTCGAGTTGCAGTTTTTGGAGAAAATATAAATGCACCATCTATAGATACCGTAAAAAGACGATTACGCAAGGTAGAACTCTTTGGAAGAGTTTCAAGGCCCATACTCTCTTAACACAATCGAAAGAGCCGCTTAGAGTTTGCAAAGAAACAGTATTATTTTCTAATGAAAGCAAGACAAAGTGGGTTTCCCCAGATTGGAAAAGTTATGTCCGCAGGCCTCGATGCAAGAAGTTGGACCCTGGCCTTGTGTATTTAGCCAACTTTAAAATATGGTGGCGGCTGTATAATGTCATGGCGAGGTATTTGTAAAAACGATGGACACATGGATCAGTTCAAATACAAATCAATCATGGAACGTAATGTTACCAATATGTCCATAACGTGGGTTTAGCAGCAAGATAACGACTCGAAACAGGCTGCGCGTGATACAAAGCAATGATTTACGATGTATTGTGGCTCTATTAAACTGGTCTGCAGCCCGGACTGCAACCTAATCGAAAATCTTCTACGGATACATTTGAAGAAAAGAGTTCGTTCTCATAGAGTTGGAAATTTCTAGCAATTATACGAAGAGGTTAAACAATAATGGAATCACATTCCATTGCTTTGGGCATATTCCATGCCAAATTTCGTGAAAATACATATAGCACAAAAATTGAGGGATAGACGGATATGGATAAATCGACTCAGCTCGCTCCGCAGATGATACATTTGTATACATTTTGCGTAGGGTCTCCGACGTTTCCTTCTGGGTGTTACAAACTGTCTGACAAACTGGATATACCCAGGGTATGAATATCAATTGCGTTTCAAAAAGCAATTAAGTTAAATGACATGAAACTTTCTTTTGTTCCATAGAGTATAGAGGCAGATAGTGAATTTAATTGAATGAAAGTCCGTTGTTTAGTGGTTTTAAGTCATAGAATAAAGTACAGTGCATTAAAATTTGTATATTTCTAGCACTAACTTCCTCTTCTAATACATTAATGAACTTAAACAGAAAATATTAGCATAAAATAAGCTTAGTTCGTTTATATTTCTGGAAATACGTTGCAGTGGATATTATAAGTTAACTACTTGTTCGCTTTCTGGAATCTTTCTTTAACGCCGGGCTTATGGATGAACAAATTTTCGGTTAAAAACCAGTTTTGAGGTGTCATGAAGTGTGGTTTTGGGGGAACAGAATCAAATCGTTGTTGATCGAGTTGGTAGTTTGTCCATAATATGAAGTTAGTCTAATGATAAGCTTGATGTCTGGCAAAAGTTTTTGAAATCTACGGTTTCTTACAGACTATCATGGTGCCACGACCTCGGTATGACTGGGTTGGCGTATATGAGTCTATAAGGGATGCTTAGCTACTTTCCTCGAACAATAAGTTATACATATTGTGTTTCATATACGAAAACTGTCATCCTTTGCTCACGCTCTCACTAAAATATTTTTCGAAACAACAGATATATTTTTTCGACTTAATTTCACTTATTTCACTACTTGAATAATCCTAAAGACCAAAACTTAATTATGTACTAAATCAGTAAATACTTTCTATCTTTTCAAATTTCTCCCCAATTTGCTGTTTGTTGTTTCGTAATTTATGCCACTATTTATTTTTAATAAACACAAAGCCTTTCGTGCCCACAGTGCCATGCGGCGTGCCCAAGCCGCTGCTCAACCATTCCGTCAATCATTTAATTAAAAGCTTTTAGTTCTACAAATATATTCACAGCACTTTATGCTAATATTCTTTCAAATACTTCTAATTGATCTTTGAGCGTACGTAAGGCACAAAATAGAATTTCGACTAATTTCCACAATTCCACCTCAGTGCAACGTGCAGCCGGACAACAACAAGGGCAAACGTGTCCAATTGACGCGTATGCCGTAAGCGTTTGTGAGGCTGGAACGCTACGAACTATAGGAAAACTTGTTCCAAACATATACACACACACATACAGTTACTTCATGGCAAGACGTCAGTTGCCCGACAAACGCGCCATCGGCTCGACATTCGATCGTTCGCCCGCTCGGTCGTTCCAATGTCTCCCAAACGAACTAATCCATAATTTATTTTTAATTATCCCACAAACAGACGACAGACGCGCGAGCATTCACAGCCCATTATACGCATGTGTGTGCGTGTGTGAGTGTTTGTGTATGTGTGTGACACTTTCGTGAACATAAATTTTGCTGGATATTTCCACTTTTATCCAACTTTTTGGCTTTTAGCAGATTCCTGTTGGCTTTAATGTTTCCGGTGTGCCCGATTCGTCGATTTGGTGTTTTCTGAAATTTTGAATGGCATGAAAATGTATCCAAAAATAGTGCTACACGTTTCGTGAAGTGCGCTCGGTAAGACTTGAGAATGAAATTCAAAAACCAAAAAATTAAAAAAAAAATTAATAAAAATGAGTCTAAACTCACCCAGCAGAGGGATACAAGAAAAAGTTGTTACTTCATACATCACTTCTGACAAAGTCAATGCCTTTGCATGAGTGTTAGTGTGTTTGTATTTATGACGGTGAGTGTAAGGCACGACATGCGTCTGAAATAAAGTTAAAAGCAACAAAAATAGCTGTTCTTTTGTCGAAAACTTTGAGATGCAACAGAGCACCGAAAATACATTTAGGGCCTTTATGGCTCTACAATTGCTGCTGTCTGCTCGAAACTTGGCAAGATCCGGCAGCAATCGCACACTTACAAATTAAAGAAGTTTGACAGCAAGCAACAAAACACAAGTCCATGTAGCCTTAGTTGGTTGGTAGAAACTATTGCCTGCTTAGTGTTCGCTGCCAGAATGAAAATGTAGACACCGTAAGCATTTGACACCGTTAAGGTCAAAACGAGACGCCCAAAGTGTGAACAACAAAAGTGGCCTTGTAACGCCAATTCAAGAATCTGCCGTCGAAATCTTCTCACTCCAAATGCTTGCGCGATCTCTACATGATCGCATTATTTGTTGCTAAATAAAAGTCGAAGAAAGAAAGCAATTAATTGGAGGCCTATAATTTAAGTTGAATTATAGGTGTTGCATTTAAATATACGCTTTTGTATGTTTTCCTCTTATAAATGTTCCGAAAAGCTTTCATTTGACTCACATATAATTTATATAAATCTTTCGAGAAAACACCTAAATCAAAGCTAAAAAAATGCGCTCGCAAAGTAATCGTGAATTTTAATTAATCGGTTTATTTACAGAAAATATAAATAATACAGTGTGTGTGTGTATGTATTTTGTAGTTTGTTGAGATCTTTAAGGTGCTACTAATTCATGTTTCTAGGTTATATGGGGAAATTAAAGTATTTTGTAGGTGTGGAAATTCGTTTTCGTGCGTTCTTTCCGAAGTTGCATAAGTTCAATAGAGCCCTTAATTTTAGTGGAATTATAATAAGTAAGTCAGTGGCGAATGTAGCTTAATAGATTGGTCTGAAAGGTATTTGGAGTAATATAAAAAATACACTGTTTCTTTTTCCAAAAAACAAGTTTGAATAATGACTAATTAAGTATTTACAAAGGTGTAGAAGTCAAAATCTATATTTCTGCCAATTGTTCTGATCCAGTACGAGATTTTACAAAAAATAACCCTGTGTGTTGTTTTAAAGACCTAATAGAAATATAGACTTGAATGCTGAGTATTTCGTCCATATACAGAACAAGGAAACATAACCCTGTTACTGAGGCTTTTTAGATAAAAAGGCATATTCCGCTTGTGTATACGTAGCCTCAGTAACAGGGTTACGATTCCTTGTCCTTTTTTGCAGTCTTTATATGTTTTTATATTAAAAAATGGAATAGAAATTAGCTAACAGATTACAGGCTGAAAGCGTGAGGTATTTTGATACTTACTTAAGAGTTTTTCTGGGAGCAAAAATAATCACTTCAGTTATCTAAGTGTGGTCGCTGAACTCGTAGGAGAAATCTCTTGGCTATTGTAAAAAATATGTCTTTTGTAGTTCAGGCGCCAATACTCAAGACATTTTTATGTCGGTATGTATGTATGTATGTATGTATGTATGTATGAATTCGTCATGCTTTTATCGCCATAGCTTTATGTGAACGCCAGGCATATTACATACATATAGAGTTTCGTACGTAGGACGTATGTATATTTCATTTCATATAAATTTACACAACATAATGAAATTATGATAAAAATGCGGCCGCACAATCTTCAGAAATGTGTATACATACAAACACACCGAGGGGATCGTAAAGTTATTTATATGTATATCAGAGGTGCTAGTCGGTGCTTTCATTAAAACCATTTAAATGAAAAAAAAATATTGAATAATTTTACTCATTCTAAAATGACAAGCGTATAACTTTAAACAAACTTTAATCATTAATTTGATATGACATTTGGCATAGATGTCAATGACTGTCATACCAACCTAGAAAATAACATAATTCGAAGAATAGGTTTTTGCGCAAAATTTAAATTAAAAAGTCTTACTACTTTTTGCCCACAGTGATGTGTTTATTAAGGTTGAATAATTAAAAAAAACGGTTATTGAACGCTGAAGTTTATTCTAAAAAAATCATCTACTTTTAGTACAGCGTCCTCTGCATGTGCATTGGGGTGATTCAAAAAAAAAATTTTTTTTTCGATTGGTACTCGGAAAAATAGGTTCCTAGACACCTCTAAGAAAGCCTCTCCAAAAACCTATGAGTTTCATCATTCATAATAATTTTTTTCATTGAGTTATAAAATTCATAAGAAATACAAAATGTTCCTAAAAATAATCAAACTTCAACCGTTAATTTCTTTTAAACGGTTGGGTTTACGAAAAAGTCGTGGAGACCTTTTTTGTAGAGCATTCAATTTCCTACAAAGTCTAAGGAAAAAGATATTTTTTCAAGTAGTTGGAAGCGAGATATACATTTTTCTATCTGATAATAAGAAAAAATAGAGAACTATATGTAGGAGGACCTTCCCGTTACAATTAAAAACTCATATTTGGAGAGGCTTTCTTAGAGGTGTCTGGGAATCTATTTTTCCGAGTACCAATCGAAAAAAATAATTTTTTTTTTATTTTGAATCACCCTAATGTGCATATACAATTATCTATACAAATTTATTTATTTATATTTATATAGAAATAATTTTAATTGATCGCGTCCATTATTCCATAGTGGCTGATTTATGAAACGCCTAGTTATTGTTGTTTGTTTAAAGGCAATGTACTTTTATTTAGTTTTGTGAAATAATATTTTTCCATATATTTCTATACCCTTAACAGAGTATAATAAATTTTGAACAAAGTTTGTAACACTTGGAAGGAAACGTCGGTGAGATTATAATGTCCGTCCGTCTTTATATACGCTAATTAGTCCTTCAGTTTTTGAGATATTAAGCTGAAATTTTGCCCACGTCCTTTTCTCCCCAAGAAGCTGTTCGTTTGTTGGAACCGCCTATATCGGACGGCTTTAGCTTAAAGCTGCCATACAATGTGAACGAGTCCTAATATGTGACCTGGACTACGGAAAGGGGGCTTAGGTGTCAAAAATCAATTTTCACTTTTTACTTACGAAACGAGTTGTTTATTTTTAACAGCTGTTTCCTAGACTGGAACTAGATTTCGCACGTTAGCTCCCTTTTCGTAGACCAGGTCACATATAAAAAAAATTTTATTCGACGACATGTCTTCCAACAGTATAATTTCCGAAGAGAATGTTCAGATCGAAAAACTATAGCATTTAGCTACCTTACAAACTGATCGATCTAAATAATGTTTTTGTATGAAAATTTTTTTATTTGACGAAATATCTTCACGGAAATCGGAGATCGCAGACAACGGCACAGTCTTTGAAGAAATTGCTCAAATTGATCCACATTAACAAATCAACCGATCAAAATCAAGACATAGATTTTTCTATACTCTTATGTGTTGTGCACCCGTGAAGGGTATTATAGCATCGATTTAGTCGAAGTAATCGTTTTTCTTGTTGTAGTAAGTATTGCGACAAAATGCGCACTAAAAACTGGCTAATATTAGTCAGCAGCGCCGATATACACATACACATAAATAGAAATAAGTGTGACCATATGAATTCATATGTACATATACTATATATAAACATATTCTTTTGCGTTTTACAAATGATTTATTTGACTTGCATTTTTTATCTACTCTATCGTTGTTGTTGGGTGCACGTATTGCTACTTCTTCCGGCAGCAGACGATTATGCGATCCGTAATATCCATTTCAAATCGCATTTATGTACATAACTATAAGTACATACACTGCCGCTCACTTGAATAGTATGTTAAAAGTATTTAATAATTGGAACCGATTATACTATACATTTTTTTAATTTTCATAACTATGTTTAATAAAAATTTCGATAATTTTCGATTTTTTTATCTAACTAATTTTAATGAAAGTTTCGATAAATTAAAATCTGAATCAAGGCAGATTTTTTTGAATTTTTGTTGGTAAATATTTAAAATTCCTTTCAAAAATGGTTCATTAGATTAAAATAATTATTATAAACAATTATTGTTTTTATTCACACTAAATGACTGAATTAATTAAGTTGGATACAAGACCGAAACTGAAAATCTAAAATCTTGAAAAGTATTTCTTAAAACGTTAAGTATATTTTTCCGTATAATTTGAAACATATTTTTTGGTTGAAAATCGTATTTATGTATATCTCATGATATAATCAAGAAATCTGCGGATTAGACCTATTAAATTGCTGCGCATAGTTTTGTTTCGTTGACTATTTCTGACCGACTTATTTTCGACTGAGAATCAGTAGAAGAAATAGAAGAAATAGAAGAAAAAACATATTAGTTTCACTGCATCTAGGTTTAAGCGCATTGTTCACTTCAACCCGCTACATAAGAGGCTATTTTCAATTGAAGAGCAGTGTACGATTAAGTTCTGACAAACAAATTGTGATGAGTTATTATGAAATAAATAGATATGCTTATTTCCGAAGTATATATTTGTGCTCATACATATTTACATATACTACTGTGCCCTAAAAATAAGGTGACATTTGAATTTAAACTGCGCGCGTCGAAGGATTTGGAGAATTATTTTTGTTTTTTAGGTTGGTAGTACTGTCAGTCACATTTATGTCAAATTTCATGCCAAAATATTTATTAGTGTTTGAAATACGTGTCGTTTTGTGAGCTGCAAAAAGTGAGTTTTTCATTTTTTGCGATGTCGAAATTTGTTGAGCAAAGAATTCGCATTAAATTTTGTTTACGGAATCAATTTTCTGCTGCGGATACGTTGAGGATGGTGCAGAAAGCCTTTGGTGATGAGGCTAAGTCTAAAAAAAATGTTTACAGGTGGTATAAAGAGTTCCAAGCCGGCCGTGAACGTGTCGAAGACGAAGAGCGTCCAGGGCGACCATCAACCTCAACCGACGAAGCTCACGTTCAACAAATCAAAGATTTGGTGTTGAAAAACCGTCGATTAACAATTAGAGATCTTGCTGATGAAGTTGGCATATCGAAAGGCTCAGCCAATGCCATTTTGAAGGATGTTTTGGGCCTCAAGCGCGTCAAATCTCGACTGGTACCGAAAACATTGAATTTTTTGGAAAAAAGGCGTCGCGTTGAAGTGTGTGAAACGATGCTTTTCGGCTACCAGGGTGTCATGAAATGCATTGTAACTGGTGATGAGACTTGGATCCATGCTTACGACCCCGAAACAATCGATCGATCGAGCGAATATCGTGCCAAAAGAGAGCCGAGACCAAAAAAATCGCGCCAAAGTCGCTCAAAAATCAAGGTCATGTTGACTGTTTTCTTCAATTATCGTGGTGTTGTGCATTATGAATTCCTTCCAACCGGATCCGCAACCACCGTATTCACCTGATCTGGCGCCGTGCGACTTCTGGCTGTTCACCAAGCTCAAAAGACCGCTCCGGGAACAACGTTTTTATACGATAGAAGAGATCCAAACCGCAGCGAAGACGGAACTGAAGGCCATCCCGGAAAGTGACTACAATCAGTGTTTCGAAGGCTGGAAAATCCGTTGGCATAAGTGCATTGCATCGGGAGGGGATTACTTTGAAGGGGATGAAATTGATTTGGAAGAATAAATAAGGAATTTTCAAAATAAATACAATGTCACCTTATTTGGGCACAGTAGTACATATAATTTCGATTTTTTTACCATAAACATTCTATTCTTGTTTTTAATTTTTTACTCATACGATTTTTTATTATTAATTATTTTTATTATATTTATTTGTATTTTTTTTTTTTTAATTTTATTTCCTTATTTTAATTTTTTTTATTAATTTTTTTATTTTTTAATATACGTTTAATTTTTTTGTTTTACTACATACATACATACATATGTATATGTAACTCTTCGACGTTTTCATTTATTTATTCTATGTATAATGGCTTTGCTTTTGTTTAGTATTTTTTTTTTTATTTTTTTGCTTGCATGCAATTCAACTGCGAAAATTACACGCAAAGTGATGCCACTCCTTAAAATCCATATAATTATCGACTTCAATGTTAAAAGAAGATAAGTATGTATTCATATCCAAATATATACAGTTGTCCACAAAATAATAGGAGTGCCACTATGAAAAATTTGTTTAGCTGCATAACTTTTTTAATTCACAAGTAAAGGACGCGAAACAATAATGGTACACATAACGGGATACTAGCATTAAAATACAAAACAAATTTTTATTCTGATGATTGCTGTTCTACTTCTGCTTTGCTAGTTCTCGGAGACACTTGTTATTGCTTTCCACAAAATAATAGGAGTGTTAGATATTTCGTTTTCAAAATAGTCCTTAACATAAAAAATATTCACAAAATTAGAAAAATAAGTATAGTTCCATAATCTAGCAGCAATTTAAATTAGTTAATATTTTATTTAATCATTGGGTTTTTCTCTAGTGGGTAGAGGAAATCATTGTGGAGAGGAAAAGCGGAAAACGACAAAAAAATTGAGAAAACTAGAAAAAACTTATAAAGAGATCCAAAAAAATCGTAAAATACTCTTCTCAAATGATAGCAAAGGCCTTAAATTATATAAACAAAAATTAAACTCGTAGACAAAAGCGCAAAACATCCACTGCAGACGATCGCAATATAGTACTGGCGGTAGCGTTAATCCTTTTGCTTCAGCCAGGAGCATCCATGACGAACTAAATTTGTCAGTTAATACTGAAACTGTTCGTATACATTTGGGGCAGATCAAATTATTTACTAGAAGTCCACGAAAAAGACCCCATTAAAAAAGAAACACAAGGAAGCCTGTATAGAATTTTCAAATGAGCATGGCTCCTGACCCGCGTCTATATGGCGAAACATATTGTGGTCAGACGAATCCAAAGTTGAGTTATTTGGTAGTATAGAATCTAGAAACTTTGTTCGGCGTCCCCCTAACTCAGAATATAATCCCCGGTGTACCACAAAAACCGTTATACTTGACGATGTCAAATCATGGTATGCGGTTGTTTTTCAACATTGTGGTGTTGGTCCAATACATTTAATTGAAGGCATCATGGACCAAAGGGTATATGTCAGAATATTCGATGAGGTAATGGTATGTGGTACCTCACGGAATATGTCATTGATATGGGTATATTAATAGAATAATGACCCTAAACGTACCAGCAAGTGCACAAAAAATGGTTTAGGGCCAATTGAGTTAAGGTTATGTGGTGACCTGCTCAGTCTCCTGACCTCAACCCCCTTGAAAACCTATGGACAGATATCAACAAGAAAGTAGCTGAAGAGAAACCAACCAATTCGAGAGATTTGTGGCAAGTAGTGAAAGAGGCTTGGAAAATAATACCAATAAAACGTTGCCAGGATCTCATAGACTCCATGCCTCGGAGATGTGATGCTGTATTAAAAAAAATCGAGATTATTCATCGAAATATTAATTATTTCAATATTCTGTGAAACTTTGGAAGCAATATATATTAAAATTATAGAACGGCCTCTTATCATATAAAATATTCCTATTTTTTTGTGGAACTAGTTTTTAGTTTACTTGATATAAACTGCGATATAAATTTTTGTTTATGTTTAATTGAAATAGATGTAATTTGGAAATATTAATAGGTCTTTAGCAAATTACATTGTGCAAAAATTTTGAAAAAATAAAACATTTTTGTTAATGAAAATTAACAATTCGTTTTTCCCATGTGGTCACTCCTATTTTTTTGTGGACAACTGTACATATATATACTTATATATATATACATACATATAAACATATGCAATTATATCTTCATATAAACGAAATAAATAGAGTATCTACATATACATTTTAACTGTCATTTACGCGCACATACATACGCGAAATACGTCGCGTCTTTACGATCATATGTAGCCGGCTTAATTTCATAACTATATATAGTACGTACATATGTACGTATGAATATATGTATGTATTACATAAGCATAGTATGCGTATTTATTTAGAGTTTTGCTGACGCCACTTTTCCTCATTGCTAATTTTGTCAATAAACACAAGCTATACCTACACACATACACACATACAAATGTATATGCACGTGTTCGTGTATACCAGACTAACTGGTTAGGTCTGTTCACCAATTGTCCGGTTAGCGAGTTAGTTAGTCAGCCGCGGTTGTTTGGCTAGTCACTTAGCTACTGGCTAGAGCTGTCGGCTTTCCACCGTACGCAACACGCATCAACGCAACAGATGTTTGGCGAGTCGAAAGACCCAAATGCACCAAGGCCCCGGCACTACTGTTCTCTCTTGAATGGCAATGCATTGCTTAATGGACGCATTTTGGCGCACCAAAGACTATTTATTGTCGCATACTATATATCTATGTATGTAAATGTTGCTCAATGGTAATTGTTGTTATTGTTGCGCGTTAACTGTGCTTAATTTACTTCACAAATTAACAGCAGTTCATAACAATGATTGCGTAGAAGTTAATGATGCCCTTTTTGTTATTTAAATTACGCCAACAATTAGTGAAAAAGTGGAGCGCTGCCAAACATTTGTGCTGACGGGTCAGTTCGAAAAGCTTTTTGCTACAAAAACAAAAAAAACACTAACAATGCAATAAATTGTTTGCATTTGAGGTGATCCGATACACTTGTGTATGTGTAAGTAGTAAAACGGTGATGACAAATCGCTTTTGTGTTTATGTATTTATCACATAATCCAATTTGTCATATTAATTGCTTATCACAGCAGCGGCAGAGTCACCAACAATTGTGGAAAACCAACAAAAACCAAATTGGCATGTGTTTATTTAAATGTGCGAAAAACATATGTAGCAGGCTTATACACTTGCTGTTGCGTAAAATTATCTCACAGGTGAATATTTTCTGCTATAAACTAAGCTAAAAATTTATAGAAAAAATATTTTTCATTTTGTCTTATATTGTTTTAATTTTTTTTTTAATTTTAATTTCATCTTTTTTATTTTTTAATTTAAGTTTTTTTTTAATTATTTTTATTTTTTGTAATTATTTTTTTTTTGTAATTATTATTTTTTTTTTAATATATTTGCAATATTTTTAAAGTTCTAATTATTTAATTCTAAAGGTGGCATATCTAGGGTGAAATTTCGATAAAATCGATATTTTTATTCCTACATATACATACATACATGTCGATAGTTTTTACTTTCAAAAATAATATACTAAAATTTCCAATGGTTATGTCGAATGTGTTGTGTGTTACAGCCTTTTAAGGGAGTATTCTACTCTAGAATTTTGAAAAATCTTTTTTTTTCACATATTTATTTAAAGCTTAGACCCTTAAGAACATATCCTCCAAAGGATTTTTAAAAATTAAAATTATTTTAAGAGCTACAGTTACTTTAGTGACTCAGTACCTAGCCCGGTAGGTAGGTGGACTCACTTTTTTAAACGCGTTTTTCTCGAAACTACTTTTTTCCACATGGTACCGGCATTATCAGCATTGTGTCAAAATTTTTGTTTTTTTATATTTAAAAAAAAATCAGGAATTTCAAAAAAAAAATTTATAAATAATTTTTAATATTATTTTGTACATTTTTTTTCTGTATTCTTAAGATATCAATAAAAATACCATAAAAAATGGATAGTAAAAATAGTTTTAGTTTTTTTTTTTTTTTAAATAAAATTCAGAAAACTGTCCAAAATTTGATTTCTAGAGTAGAATACCCCCTTAAGCTTTTAAAGCAATTGATAGTTTAGAATTTGATTCTTCAAAAACTATTTTTTATAAGCCCTTAGGGTCTTATTCCATTCTAACAATACATTTTTGTACTCAACAACATTATTACTAACAGAGCCCAGGTTCTGGAAATCTGTAAAAACGTTTAGATTTCACAATTTTATTTAAGTACATCCCATAAATATACAAACAGTTAAACTTTCTATGTCTGAAAACGATTTCTGTTTGAATTGACATTAGCGTGCTGCTATTATTGTACGCATCACTGTATGTATTTACATATTCGTTGATATGTTAGCACATTTGTATAATCTTATACTTTTTTATTCATTTTGAGCATTCGCCGAGTCATTTGTTTATAAACAATCTAATTTTTGGCTTCGTTTCAAAGTGTATGTGTATGTGTATGTGTGCGTGTGTGAGTTAGTGCAAGACATGCGCACTTGCGCAAACTCTCTTCATTAACAAGCGCTTGTTCTTTTCGCTAAAACTTTACATTTTTTATTAATTGCTTATACTTGTGTACATACATATGTATATGTATCTATATGTATATACAATAGAAAAGTATATGTATGTTACATTAACACCGATTAATCGCTACTTCAGCATTGTTGAAACCTGTCGATTAGTCAGCGCTGATCAAGTTAATATAATATATCTATGTGTGTATATGTAATCATATACATATGTATGTATGTGTGTTAATATGTAAATACGACTTTGTTAATTGAAGTAGCGATTCGCAGGAAATCTAAAGTGATCGTGTCACTGATTTATTTTTATAATCAAATCTCGTGCAGCCATGTTATTTATCGTAAATTTTCAAATATTTTTATTTTTTAGTTTTACTTTGTGTGGCAATTTAAAGCATCGAAGCTGAATTTCACAATAGTTTATGTATTTTTATATGATTAATTTATCTGCAGATCGATATATTAATAGTCATTGAACGAGTTTTACGCAAGTTCTTGACACAGCGTTCATAAAGTAGTAGTGGTTCAAAACACATCTCTTAAGGGGGTAATCTACTATAGAATTTTGAAAAATTCGATTTTTTTTCATTTATTTAAAGTTTATACTTTCAAAAATATGATCTTGGAAGGATTTTTCAAAAACTTATTTTCGGAGATACAGCCGATTTTTTGAGGTGGCGTCCGTGTTCACGAGAATTGGCTCCTAAACTTTAAACGCATTTTTCTCGAAACTACTTTTTTCCACACAGTACCGGCATTATCTCAAGTTCTATACAACCGATTTACTTGAAATTTTGCGTAAACCTTTTTTATATAATCCTTTATCGTTCCTACCAGCATCGTGTCAAAATTTTTGTTTTTAATATTTTGAAAAAATTCAGGAATTTCAAAAAAAAAAAACGTAAAAAATGATTTTTATTTTCAAGTAGTCGACATTTTTCAAAAAAAAATTGTTTTTTTCGTGTTCCCGGACTATAACAGCATCCTTATTGATTAAGAATTTCTTTTGATGTTTTTTTTCGGACCACCAGAAGAGTCAGGATCAATGTCACCAGGAGGGGTCATTTTTTTACACCTGTCTCTCCTCCCGCCCCCCCTACTAATTATTTTAATTTTTAATATTTTTTTGTAAAATTTTTTTCTGTCCTCTTAAGATATTATTAAAAATAAAATAAAAAAATGGATAGTAAAAATATTTTTTTTTTTTTTTTTAAATAAAATTCAAAAAACTGCCCAAAATTTGATTTTTAGAGTAAAATATCCCCTTAAACCTCAACATTTTCGAAACTTTTTTTCTATCAACACTTATTTATGTATATCTAACATTTGTAGCGTTTATCGATTAATTCGAAATCGCATGTTAATAATCTTTTATTTTATATTGATATGGAAATAGATTAGTTGACTTTCTTTAACTGAACAGATTCAGTGATAAGCATAATTGCTGCTTTGAGTGAAGTAAGTTCAGGGAACAATGGCACTAATTCGTGCTAAAAATCATTAACAACAACATAAATAAATGTGGTTACGAATACCGAAACTTAAAAATAAAGTACAAATCGTCATTTAAAATGCAAAACAACGTATCATAAAAAAATCGAAAATCGCTGTCAGATATAACAACCAATAAAAAACTATTTGAGTTTGGTTATAAACTCAAATTTTGTTTTTTCTTTCTTACGAATAACTGCATCATCTTATGTCATATTACGATATTACAGTAAGATTTTAGCTTCCACTTTCAGTTACAACCGATATATAACCATTTTATAAGCAAAACCGAAATTTTGTTTCCATATGAGTGGTTTTTATTATGACTTTTTTCCTTCGTCTATAAACTTATGCAAAGTAAAGTTACGTTATTTTGCATTTTAGATGGCGAAATGTGATCGTATTCAAAACATTCTTAAATAGAAATTTTTAAATAGTTGTGGGTTGGAAGCAAAGTGTTCGAAATATTAATATTGGTTGCCCAAAGTCTCTTTTACCTATAAATTTGAAAGACTTTTCGACAAATTCGAAGGTTTGAAAAAAAATCGAGCTAACGATCTAGTTGAAAGTTGAGTAAGGGCGATGCAAGGAATTAGACTAGTAAATTGTATAACAGTGAAACCAAAACGATGAAAAGTCTTTAGAAATAAAGATTACGATAGTCACCTCGAAAGAAGCTTTGGCTTCGAGCTATACCACATAAAGCTGTGTTGTTATTGTTATGTTTAGTATGTCATGAAGGTTATCATACCTCGAAGGGAACGTTGGAGACCATATAATATGGTATACCAACGTGATGACTTGAGTCGACTCACAATTTTACACACTTTTCTCTCCAAGAAGCTACTCATTTGTCGAAATCGCCGATATTAAACCATTCTATTATATATATATATGTACATATATATATATAAATATATGGCTGCCATATGAAGGTACCTATCGAAATCAATTTCTTGCAGGTAAGCTTTGTTTTTGAGTTATGGCTTCGATGCGACCGAAGGTTTTTTAACTACATTTTGGTGGTTTTTGAAAAAAAAAAAATAAACAAAATAGTCTTTCTATGGTCTATAAACGATATTGACCCAGTTTAAAACTGATCAGTGCTTTAATTTTGGGAAGCTTCTACAGTTCGATGTACCAAAAATATTTAGCAGACAGAAGCATGTCCCCATACTTTTTTGAAACCTTTTCTAGCTTTTCAATTTCAATTCTAAACCCATTTCTCCAATTGTAACCTCTCAAATATTTATAAACATTAATAATTTTTTTACTCACCCTCGATTTTCGGTTATTATAATCACAAGTGACATGTACATAGATGTCACGAACGCAGCTACATACATCACAGATATCCATGCGTCGCGCATTATCCATCAAACTCCATATCGATAAGTCGTTATTCACTTGTGCGGCCATCGGCGATGGCTCCTTATTGGGGCGCGCAAGATGCGTTCCAGCCTTAGTGTTGCCTTCCAAAGCGTTCGCAACCATTTGTTGTGTGTAGAATTGTTGTGGTTTAATTTTGTTGCCATCATAACCGAAGCGAGCGGTTGGCGATAATTCGTGATGACGCCGCTGACGACCACTCACATTTTCGCTACCATTTCCGGCATCAGGCTCCTCCTCGTCATAGTAGTCGTCGTCTAGATCTGAGTTGGCCGCTGCAGCGTTATTTTTATCAGCAGTTTCTTGAGACGTCACAACGAGTGAGCGCTTCAAGTGCCGCTTTGAGGCTAAGAAAGCCTCTGCATCGACCACAGCGTTGAGTGACGGAGTGGGTGGTGAGGTGTGCAATGCTGGCGCCGGCTCAGCAGCTAGTGCAGTAGCTGGCGCAGGTACACAGGTGACGGCAGAGAGGAGGCAACCGAGTGTTAACAACAACAAAAGCAACGCTTTGTAGCACATTGTGGCAGTTAATGGCAAATTTGGGCGAGTTTTTGTGTTTGCTACCGCGCTGCTGTCGGGGGCGGATGTGGTGGTGGGCGGAGTTGTCACGGCGGCCGCGCAAGCGCGGAGGGCTTCACTGTGCAGCTGAGGCATTTCGGTAATATTTAGGTGCTGCTTTGAATGAAATTTGGTTATAATTTTGAAAATTGTGTTATATTTATGCAATATGTTCGCTTTAGAGTGAGTTTAACTCTTTTGGATTTCACAATATTGCAATTGACTTGTGTGCAAAATTTAATTTATGTTGAAGTTCATTTAAATTGGTTTGAGTTACGGCCACGGGCAGGTCTGCGGTCAACACTTAAACAAATAATTTAATATATTTTTTATTTTTAATTATATTTTTCATTTCATCATCAAATTTTGTGTTTTATTTTTATTTTTAGTGTAATTACCTCAAGTTGGCCTAGGCGCTGCACTTTTTTTTTGTTATTTACTGTTGCTTAAAACACGCTCACTTTTAAACCCGGCACTACAAATGAACTCGTGTAATTTTTTCACGATTTTTGTAAACAATTTTACTTCAATTTTATCTCTTTATTAATTAAAAATTTTTCACAAACATTTCCTTTTCACTTTGCTTTTAGTTGCAGCTATTTCTTAATTATTTTCCACAATTATGCACAGTAACAACAATAACAAGACGGCTCAAGCAGTCGCCACAAAGCCAACACCTCGCAAAAGATTTGATTCTGCGCTTTTCTCGGTTTGATTAAGTTCGCTTTCACTGCTTCAGCAAAAACACACACACTTTTCTTGAATTTACTATTATTTTTTCTTTTTCTTTCCCTCCTTGGAAATCTTCTTGCACTAGTAACTTCAATTTCCGCTCGCTATTTGTAAATTGTTTTCTCGCTCTAATTTAGGCTAATTGATTCCTTTGTTGTTCGTCTACGAGAATTAAATTTGCTTAATTCTTTGACATTCATTTTTGTATATCTTTTCGTATATATGTATGTACGTCTAACTGTACTATGCCTGCGTTCACATAAATATTTTATCTTTTGACTATAAATATACACAAATGAAATCACCAGCCAACGAGCCGCACACGCACGTTACCGTCTGCTTAAACGCTTATAGAACGAAGTAAACCGTTCCGCACGACAGTTCCACAAAGTCTGAGAGATACAAAAAATTTCATGATCGTACATGAATGTATTTTTTCATTCAGCAACTCACGCTGCTCTTGAGTGCAGCAAATCGAGTGGAGTGTGCGCACTCAGTTCTCAGCTATTGCTCGCGCTCTTGTTCGTATTCTGATTGGACAATTGTGGCTGAGTGCGTGAGGGGAAAGCATTATAACCTAGTGAGAACTTTTTGTTTTATATTAATGCATTGACAGTTAATTTCAAAAAAAATTGTGTGTACAGGGTTTTGTATAAAGATTTTATTTAAACGATTGAAAATAATCATTCCCATGTGTACGAAGTATAGAAACTAAAATAGAAAGACCCAAGGCACCTTCACACACTAAAAGTTAAAACAGGAAAAAACGTTAACTTCGGTAGCGCCGAAGCTAAATACCCTTCAGAGGTGCATTTCTCTTAGTAACTATGTGTCCAGTTTGTATGGAAGCTATATGCTATAGAAACCCGTTCTGAACAAGTTTTTTAGAGATTACATTGTTACCTTAAAAAATAATATATACCAAATTTCGTGAATATATCTTGTCAAATGTGAAAGTTTTCCATACAAGAACTTGATTCCGATCGTTCAGTTTGTATGGCAGCTATATGCTATAGTTAACCGATCTGAACAATTTCTTCGGAGATTACATTGTTGCCTTAGAAAATAATATATACCAAATTTCGTGAATATATCTTGTCAAATGTGAAAGTTTTCCATACAAGAACTTGATTCCGATCGTTCAGTTTGTATGGCAGCTATATGCTATAGTTAACCGATCTGAACAAATTCTTTGGAGATTACATTGTTGCCTTAGAAAATAATATGTACCAAATTTCGTGAATATATCTTGTCAAATGTGAAAGTTGTCCATACAAGAACTTGATTCCGATCGCTCAGTTTGTATGGTAGCTATATGCTATAGTTAACCGATCTGAAGAATTTTCTCGGATATTACATTTTTGCCCTAGAAAATAATCTATACCAAATTTGGTGAAGATACATTGTCAAGTGCGAAAGTTTTCCATATGAGAACTTGATTCCGATCGTTCAGTTTATATGGCAGCTATATGTTATAGTGGTCCGATATCGGCCGTTCCGGCAAATGACCAGCTTCTTGAAGAGAAAATGACGTTTGCAAAATTTCAAAAGGATATCTTAAAAACTGAGGGACTAGTTCGTATATATACAGACAGACGGACAGACTGACGGACATGGCTAAATCGACTCAGCTCAACATACTGATCATTTATATATATACTTTATAGGGTCTCCGACGCTTCCTTCTGGGTGTTACAAACATCGTGACAAACTTAATATACCCTGTTCAGGGTATAAATATTATACTAAAAAATCTTCTATAATTTCTCTTTTGGTAAAAGTTTTGAAACCCCTAGTTTTCTGTATAGTGGTAGAACTTATTTTAGAAATTAGCTAATAACCGAAACTTTTCATGAGCAAACCAGTTTTGGTTCATACTTATGAAATTGATATACTATAAATATGTATGTACATACATATATATTAACTTCGACAGGAGCTTTCATTACAACAACTAAAGTCTGATTCCTTTCGATGGTCCCTATTTTGTTAAAGGAAAAACACAGATACTTTAAATTTAATGGGGAATATTTATTATCATTCGAAAGATTATCTCCTTCATATGTTGGCCGCGTCTACGTCTCATATTGTTCATGCGTTGAGTTCAATTTCCGATGACTCGTTCGAACTTTTCGACAGGTAACAGGCGAAGGACACGCTTGAAGTTTTCTCACGGTTGGAATCGGAGCGAGTTTGTCCGTAGAGACTTTAGACTTAACATAGCGCCCCGGAATAAAGTCTAACGGTGTGATATCACATGATAACTCTACCGGCCCACAATCCACACCAAACCGTTGTCTTTTCTGGATGAAATGGCACCTTTTGAATCTCTTCAGGTTGCTCTTCGTCCCAACAGAATTTTGCACGAAAACGTCTTCTTGGAACTTTTCAAGAGCTCATTCAGCGAAACGATGTCGCTTGGGAAGGTTGAGCGGCTTCAGTTCTTACACAAGTTGTATTTTGTACGCATATAATTTAAGATCTCGACGTAAAATGCGACAAGTCGATTCTCCTCGGCTTTTGTGTACACTTTCAGCTACGACTGCTTTATCACTGCATGCTAGACGTGGTCTATTCGGTCGAAGGGCGCGAAACATATTCTTCACAGAAAGCAATCAATACTGAACGAAAATAGCATGACAGCTTGACACGACTCATGCGTGATCTGTCAAAAAGGCTATTGAAAAATTAACTTTACTTGGATCACCCGTTATGTATGTACATATATAATTAAATCTAAATTCTTATATGTGGTAGATCTGAATAGTATGTTCGGAAATTCTAACGTTACTTTTAGCAATATTCTGTGTTACATTTCGTGAAGATAACTTTACCAAATAAAAATGTTTCCAAACAATGACTTGACTTTGATAGATCATAGTATGACTGCTACATCCTATAGTGGTGCGATAGCGCCGGTTCCGATAAATGAGCAGTTTTTGGAAAGAAAAATACGAGAGAAAAATTACAGTTCGATATCTTTAAAACTGAGAGA
Organism: Bactrocera zonata; assembly: GCA_037783105.1. Classification (NCBI taxonomy): domain Eukaryota; kingdom Metazoa; phylum Arthropoda; class Insecta; order Diptera; family Tephritidae; genus Bactrocera; species Bactrocera zonata. The sequence goes on along the minus strand of JBAWJQ010001062.1, from coordinate 587,066 downwards.
CTTGTAACATGGCTAAATCGACTTATCTCGTTACTTATTATATACAATACTTTATAGGGCCTCTGACATTGACTCTGGGTAATATAAACTTTTTGGCAAAATTAATATATCCTGTACGGTGTATATAAATATATTTTGTTTCGCAAAATTTCTACAATACTCTCTACAACTGAATACTTTGCCGAGTTTTAAAATTTAATGGAATAAAATTCTTTCCATTATTTAAATGATACCGCAAACCCAAATGTAATATGACTTTTTTTATTAAACTAATCTCTTCAAGAAAGTTCCAATGAATCAGACAAAATAAATTCACTTAAATCTGGCAACGTTGCCTCTCCAATCGTACACATTTTCCTAAATACTAACTTGTATTATCAATAATGTCAAAAGAGAAAAATGAAATTGAGTACCTCAGCTACTCTCTTATCTTTTGTTGAGTGTTTTCTCAGTTCTTTGATCATACTAGACAGTAAAAAGACTCTTTAAACTTTAAACCTGCCCCATCCGTACCAAATACATACATATGTATGTATAACTTATTGGATATGCTGGCTCGTTTGCTTGTTCTTTGTAGCAACCTTCGTTGCAGTGCACAGTGCATTCGTATATATGTATTTATAAACGAGTTAGGAAATACATACATATATACATAATTACAGCTGATCTTGTTTATGCTCTATTTGTTGTTGCTTTCCATGTTTTGATTATAGCGTTGTAAACGTTTCTGACGTTGGTCAAGTTTGAAAACTTGTTTTTGTACGAACCATACAACTTCACATTATCAACAAGTATATTTTTATGGTTTGTTGCCACTACGAAGCGCCTCACTTTACAGCTACATTAGTTTTTTGTATACATAAGTATAAATATACATACATACATATACATATGTTAGTTATATATTTGTATGTATTTGTATACATTGAGATTTGTAACGCCAATTCACTTGACTTCTTGCAGCCTTTGTTTAAACCGGTAGTGGCCCGATCGCTTAGCTGGCTTACGTTTGAAGAGCAAGAGCCGGTGAGAGAGTGAGTGCGATAAGTACAAATGTGAGGAGACGGATTGACGGTTTAATTGAATGCAACTAAAAGTGTTTGCATGCAATTAAAATTTCTTCTTTTGATATTATTTATTGCATTTGAGTGTCGATAATTGGAATTGAATGTTCGCATGAGTGAAAAATATGTGCTTTATGCATTAGGGTTATTCAAAAAAAAATTTTTTTTCGATTGGTACTCGGAAAAATAAGTTCTTAGACACCTCTAAGAAAGCCTCTCCAAATATGAGTTTTTATTTGTAATGGGAAGGTCCTCCTACATGCAGTTTTCTATTTTTTCTTATTATCAGATAGAAAAATTTATATCTCGCTTCCTACTACTTGAAAAAATATCTTGTTCCTTGGATTTTGTAGGAAATTGAATGCCCTAAAAAATGTTCTCCTATGTTTTTTTCGTTTAAAAGATATTAATAGTTAAAGCTTGCATATTTTTGGGAAAGTTTTTTATTTCTTATGAATCTTATAACTCAATGAAAAAAATTATTATGAATGATGAAACTTATAAGCTTCTGGAGAGGCTTTTTTAGAGGTGTCTAGGAATAGATTTTCACAGTACCAAACGAAAAAAAAATTTTTTTTGAATCACCCTAGTATGTATAAATATGTATATACATACATATGTATGTATGTACAACGAAAGAGGAAATCTAAAAATCAATAAAATTTATTATTACTAGAGATAAATAGAAGGACTAGCCAAAATTTTGATTTTTGACAAAATATCGGCTTTACAATAGAAACAACCTTTAGAGGGACCTTAAAATTCAAATTATTATCAAAACTTTATTCCGTCGATTACTATCTTACAAATGTATCTGAGAGGCATGTATGAAAATGCGCTTGATGTTTTGCTCCAACGCCTGAATCGAAGGAGAATTGTGCGCATAGACTTTACATATACCCACCGGAAACAGGAAAAAACCTTACGGCGTGATGTCACACGATATTGGAGGCCAATCGACCGGCCCAAAACGTAAAATTATCTGCTCACCGAAATGTGTCTGTACTCTCAATAAATCCATTGATTGATGCCACGTGTCTTGTTGAACCCAAATATCCCCGAGGTCACGAGTTTCAATATCAGGCTTCAAATAGGCAGTTATCTCGGCGCGATAACGGTCGCCATTGACGGTTATGTTCTCACTGTCATCATTTTAGAAGATTTGTGGTCCGATGATTCTACCGGAACTATAATATCGTTGTTTTTTTGGTTGAAATGGCAGCTCTTCGAATTCTTGTTCTTCATATCAAATCCGGCTTGTTTACATGCCCATTGAGCCAAAAATGGGTCCATCGCTGAACAAAATTTGGCTCGAAAACGTCGGATCTTCTTGGAACTTTTCAAGAGCCCACAGAGTGAAGTGATGTCGCTTGGGAAGGCGAGCGATTCAGTTCTCACGTCGATTTAGTCATGCTTTTCTATCTGAATATAAGCGAACTAGTCACTAAATTTGGAGATTGATCTGAAATTTTGCTTATGTTATTGTCTACACAAGAAGCTCCACATTTGTACCAGCCGTCTATATAGAAAAGTTTTTTATTTAACGAGATACGTTACGAAATTTGGCATGGATTATTGTCTTAAGTAATGGTGCAATCTCTACAGAAATTATTCAGTTCGAACAGCTATAGCATATACCTGCCATATAAACTGAACGAGCGAAATCAAGAGCTTGTATGGAAAACTTTTTAATTTGAGGAGATATCGTCTCGAAATTCGGCATGAATTATTTTATTGTTTAACCGTGAACGTGCAAAGCAGCATAACGCAAGCTTGGAAGAAATTTTTCAGATCGCATCACTATAATATTATCATCCATATAAACTGAAAAATCAAAATAATTATAGTCCAGCTGTCAAATTCATTCCAAATATTTTCAGTTCTTTACAATAAAATATAAAGCATTCTTCGTTTATATGCAACGACCTCCTTGTTCAAATTCCACATTGTGCATCAACCACTTTCATTCTCCATTTCATAGCAACAAAACAACTTGTATCCCGGCCACTGGTTGCTCTATAAATAGATTTGCACTCATTTATTTTTAAAAAGTTAACGTCGACGAGATACCAAAAAAAAAAAAAAAGAAAGAAAGATAATCAAAAACTGAAAATAAAACATAAATAAATAAGAAATTATTTGCTGCAATGCCGAAGCAAAGCACGCGGGTTGTTTACACATTTGCCTGCCAGCTGCCTGCCGTTCAGATAAAATCAAAATCGCTGTAACACTGTAACGCTAATCTGCACTGGAGCACTTAATACCAATCAACAAGCACCCGCTGGGTGCTTCCCGGGCGGGAAGCAAGGCGATTTTAAACGAAAAGAAATGTGAAAATTTTAGCGAGCAAATATGCAGTCCGCCATTAAGATACATAAAATATTTGATGCTACACACTCCCACAAATATACAAGTACATGTGTATGGGCAATGCGAAGAGACTGAAGCATGTACATTTGTATAGAACACACTTACATACAAACATGTGTATGAATATATATGCAGATTTGAAATTTAAATATGTGCATCTTCACACAACTGGGTTTCCAATGTGCATTCGCACATCCTCTAGCATCCTCTAGCCTATGTATAAATACATATGAATTTACAATTTCGTGTCTCTAGGTGCTTGCTCTTGTCTAAAATTGAGGCAATATAAAAGTTCCATAAGTTCGCGTATCATTATAATTCTCGAACAGTTAGTTGAACTCAGCTGCTCGAAGACATAGGCCCTATACATATATACACACAAATATATTTATTTATATTGCATACAAATATTTGCAGTTTTAAAGCGCACCCTATAGGGTAATCAATAGGCAAATAATTCTGGAACCAGAAATTTTTGGTGGTTAATGTGACGTTGACAGTTTTTGACTGAATAAATATCCGTGCATTGCGAAACGGAGAGGGGAGTGTAAAATATTCTTAAAAATTTCCGTGTGTGAATCAAGCAAGAATCACTAATTGACTAAAAAGCGAACCTTATTAACCCACTTTAAAAATTTAATTTGTTTGATTAACCCGAATTTCTCCCCAGCTTGTATGAAAAAAATTCCTTTTCTTATTACTACAAACATATTTCTCATACTTTTTGGGTAAAATTTTGATTTTGGGGACACTTACCTTTGGAAATATAAAACAAGAAAAAACGTTAACTTCGGCTGCACCGAAGCTAATATACCCTCCACAAGTGCATTTCTTTTAGTAACTTAACTTAGTCCGATCTCAACAATTTTTTCGGAGATTATGTTATTACCTTAAGCAGTAATTCATGTCAAATTTCGTGAAGAGACCACGTCAAATGCGAGAGCTTTCCATACAAGCCCTTGGTTCCGATCGTTCGGTTTGTATGGCAACTAACGGGTGATTTTTTTGAGGTTAGGATTTTCATGCAGTAGTATTTGACAGATCACGTGGGACGTCAGACATGGTGTCAAAGAGAAAGATGCTCAGTATGCTTTGACATTTCATCATGAATAGACTTACTAACGAGCAACGCTTGCAAATCATTGAATTTTATTACCAAAATCAGTGTTCGGTTCGAAATGTGTTTCGCGTCCGTGTCCGATGAGCGATGAGGCTCATTTCTGGTTGAATGGCTACGTAAATAAGCAAAATTGCCGCATTTGGGGTGAAGAGCAACCAGAAGCCGTTCAAGAACTGCCCATGCATCCCGAAAAATGCACTGTTTGGTGTGGTTTGTACGCTGGTGGAATCATTGGACCGTATTTTTCAAAGATGCTGTTGGACGCAACGTTACGGTGAATGGCGATCGCTATCGTTCGATGCTAACAAACTTTTTGTTGCCAAAAATGGAAGAACTGAACTTGGTTGACATGTGGTTTCAACAAGATGGCGCTACATGCCACACAGCTCGCGATTCTATGGCCATTTTGAGGGAAAACTTCGGACAACAATTCATCTCAAGAAATGGACCCGTAAGTTGGCCACCAAGATCATGCGATTTAACGCCTTTAGACTATTTTTTGTGGGGCTACGTCAAGTCTAAAGTCTACAGAAATAAGCCAGCAACTATTCCAGCTTTGGAAGACAACATTTCCGAAGAAATTCGGGCTATTCCGGCCGAAATGCTCGAAAAAGTTGCCCAAAATTGGACTTTCCGAATGGACCACCTAAGACGCAGCCGCGGTCAACATTTAAATGAAATTATCTTCAAAAAGTAAATGTCATGAACCAATCTAACGTTTCAAATAAAGAACCGATGAGATTTTGCAAATTTTATGCGTTTTTTTTTTTAAAAAAGTTATCAAGCTCTTAAAAAATCACCCTTTACTATATGCTATAGTGAGCCCATCTGAACAATTTCTTCCAAAATTACATTGTTTCTATGAACAATAACTCGTACCAAATTTCGTGAAGATACATCGTCAAATGAGAAAGTTTCCCATGCTAGCATTTGATTCCGATCATTCAGTTTGTTTAGCAGCTATATGTTATAGTGGTCCGATATCGGCCGTCCGACAAATGAGCAGCTTCTTGAAGAGAAAATGACCTTTATATATCTTAAAAACTGGGGGACTAGTTTGTATATATGTATACAGACAGACAGACGGACAGACACAGACAGACGGATATGGCTAAATCGACTCAGCTCAACATGCTCATCATTTATATGTATATTTGTAGGATCTCCGACGCTTCCTTCTGGGTGTTACAACTTTCGTGACGAACATAATATACCCTGTTCAGCGTATAAAAGAAGATCTTATGAAAAAGCTTCTGCGAAAAGTAGAGGGTTGTCATAAGTCCTCTGGGTTCAGGCGTATTCTCGCAAAGAACCCCGTCACTCCGGTTTATTTTAAGGATACAAATGGAAAGTGGACTCAAAGCAGTGAAGATTCACTTCGGATGCTCCTTGATGCCCACTTCCCGGAAGCCATTAAGGTTAAGAAATTCGCTGTTGGGGCCTTCCTTGATATTGAGAGAACTTTCAATAACGCCCTGCCGGAAGCAGTTGTTGCTGATCTGGTCTCGGTCTCCGGGTTCAATCACACCTCAAACACCTCATTTTCAGTCTTCTGTGCAACGGAGTAATTGAAACGGAATGTGGCAAGCCACGTGCTCGATGAAATGTGAGTAGAAGAACTCCACAAAGTCTATTAAGTTCAAATGATTTAGAACTAAACAAGGTGGAGTTATTTCCCCTTTTCTATGGATCCTGGTCGTTAACGAGCATGGTTTTACCTGAAGATATAAGATCCGAATGTCGAAGAGAGAGCAAAAAAGGCATTAATTGCCTTATACTGATGTCGAAGAGCCATTGGCAAAAGGCAGGGCCTCTCATCTACGACACCATAGTCAAACCCATTATGTCCCATGCAGTCTTTATGTGGTGTAGGGCTCTAGAAAAGACCGCACTTGTAAATAAACTCGAGAACGATCAACGGGCGGCGCTCATCAGCATGTTTGGTGCACTAAGATCTACTCCAACCATGACACTTAACACCATTTTGCACATAATGTCCGTAGACATCGTAGAAAGTTGCACGACTGCGAAAGTTGCCATCAGACTCTGGGTTCCTAAAAGAATACGTACCTGAATACTCGGATATCCTCGCACACTTTAACTTCATACCGGAACACTTGAATCATGGAGTCGCCAAACTGAACTCTGGCGGCTCCTTCTTAGTATACCGGCGAGGGAGTTATGGCTGGCTACTAAGCATTTTGCTAATTTATAAGTTCAAACACAGGAGTACTTCTTTTCCATGTTTTGACAAAAGACTGCACATAGGAGTCCATGTGCGATCTCTGTAGATCAGACATCTAACCTAAACTACTACCTTATCTTACGAATTTCGAACCAGTACAATTAGAAATAAAAAAATGTGGTTTCAGATTAAATTAACATACCAAAGGATTGCAAATGAATATAAGAAGGTGAAGGAATGGTAAAAATGATTCAGAATTCGAAGCTTTGCAAGTTTCCTATCGTAGATATCGTAGTGATTTACATCATATTTAGTTCAGTGCTGTGGTCTATTAAGTTCAAATGATTTAGATTTAAAGATAGTAGTTTTGATCAATCAACGGTGTATATCCTTCACATATTCAATTGTCTTCATGTTATGTAACTTTTGTTACACTTCGTCGAGTATCAAATTTCTGGTTAAAAAGGAATGACAGAAAGACGAAAATTTCGCACAGGGCTTGCACTCTTGTTCATCCTGAGGGTGGTGCTCCTAAACTAAATATTCGTTAGTGTGAAGACATAACAACACAACAACAATGCATAGACCAAAATAAATATGTATTCTACCTAAACAGTCTATGGCTGGCATGCACAGACAGTCGCTTATTGCAATACTTTAGCTTCCATGTGGGTACAGTGGTGTGCGCTTAAATGGCATTCTTTTAAAATCACATGTTTAAAACATATGTACATATACATATAAAATATTAGGCGATGAAATGTTATAAATTAAGGTTTTTACTATTTACGCAATGATCATAATTCTTAAGAATATATATATAATTCACTAAGAAATTAATAATGTTAGGGTGAAGCTAAGGTTAAGATGTAGCATTGCCCGATTTTCAAAATGCAGTTTCGAGGTAAACGTTCGTTATTTGTATTTGTTCGTTTGTTGTATAATGTATTTTAGAGTTCTAAAGTGTACTTTACGCCACCAAATATTATAAAGTCTTGTTTTTTTTTTAGTTTGACCTAACTCCATAATAAATGGTCTTGTTTTTTTTTTTAGTTTGCCTAACTCCATAATAAAGGATCTCTTTTGTAGACATGTGGTTTTAAAGAAGAAATAAAACACATGTAATTTGATGTTGTGACCAAGAATTTAGCTTTATTATGAAGATAAGGGTTTGCCACTATGTTTTAGAAATGACTTTTAGACGGTTGTTATTGGCTCGAATAACGCGCCGAATGTGCTCATCCAAGGCGTCAATCGTCTCGGATTTATTTCGGTAGACAAGCGACTTCAGATAACTCCACAAAAAAAAGTCCAGTGGTGTTAAATCGCATAATCTTGGAGGCCTCGCCACAGGACTAGGACGCGATATAACGCGCTCACCAAAAGAGTCTTTCAATAAATTGATTGTTTTGTTGGTTACACAGCATATTGTCAGAACCAAAGGTCCACATCAACATTCTTCAATTTAGTCACGAAAAAGTCTTTTCCCATGGCTTTATAACGTTCCTCTTTGATTGTAAAATTAGAGTAGGTTTCAATTTTGAATAAATATGAAGCGAATATTCCCTCTGTCTGTAAAGCACACCAAACAGTGACGTTTTGAGGATGTAACGAGGTCTGAGCAATGTCATCATCATTTGAAATACGACAATTTTGTTTATTGACGGAAACTCAGTCTTGATTAAATGAGATCAAGAGTTCGTTTCCGCGCTGAACAAAATTGTCTGTGAATGGAGTTATCGTCAATCTTGGAACCTGTTAGTGCTGGTTCAACAATAACGTCAGCCTCGAAATCCAATGCAGAATAACTCTTGCTAATAGGTGCTACCTCGGACTGAGTAGACAATTGAGAAGTAAAGTCATCTCTCGACGAACAAAGACCAAACTCTATAAGTCACTCAGTATTCCCGTCCTGCTATATGGTGTAGATGCTTGGACAAATGAAAACATCTGATGAGTCGCCGTTTCGAGAGAAAGGTTCTGCTGTTGATGGAACGATGCATGAGATATCCGACGACATTGACATAGTTCAGTGTTGCCGCTGGCTAGGTCATGTCAGAAGAAGATAGCGATCGCTGGTCATCTCGTTTTGGGCCCTTTCATCGAAGAGTATAAATATTTATGATTTTATGATGCTTTATGAGACGTTGTGAGTACTCCAAATATAATTTTGGTTATTACTTTTAACTGAAATTATCTGCTGTTGCCTGACTTCGCTGTGCCAATTATGTGCGCATCACTGTACATACATGGTATTATTCATATGCTTGTACTTTGAAAATGAAAGTGGTGCCGGCTTGTTAACGAACTGACGATAATTTATTTTACATACACATACACATACTTACGTACGAACACAATGCATTTGCAATGAGGATTTCTTAATCGCGCTGACCGTGCACACAGCAAATATGCACTTGCGCTTACATACATACATACACACAGTCAAATGCCGAGTCAGACAGGCGTGGGCACATAAATTCAAATGCGTTTGACTCGAGCGTTTTGTCACCGAAATTGTTTTCATATAAAAGTACTTAAAGTGTGTAATTGCTGAAAAGCAGGAAAATTATCTCCTAAAAGCGATAGAACACAATTTTTCTACTTTTCTACTTATTGTTATATATTTTATTGTTATTGTTTTAATATTGTAATTTAAACTCGTACAAATATCAATCATGCTCTTCGTTTGTTCGCTGTAGTTGTGTGTGGTTAGGCTATTTATGGTGACTGATTTTGCTTATCAGTTAGTTTGTGCCTTTGTTTTTGTAGTTTTTATGTGTGTGTGTTTTGTGGAAAGCCGCATAATGGGTCACTTTTGTTGGGTATTCAACTGTTGTGATAACGTTGTTTTTAGCGCCGTCGAGTTTATCTACGAGCAAATGCATTCGGAATCATGCCTATAGATACACCCATACAAGCACATACTTATAACATACATACATACATATATGTAATAACACATGTTTGCAGGTTTGTTTTCCTTATCAGCGTTATGGTACGAGTATTGCATTCCACGCATAATGCTTCCATATGAAAGTTGAGGTTCTTATCGCATTCTTTGTGGATTTAACTAATAGACTTTCGCTAATTACAATTTTGATCTTTTGTTGCTAGGTCCATATTTATCATTTCGTCTCCTTTGTGTCAGGCTAATCACTTTATCAGTTCTAGTAACATAATTAACTAATCCATAACATGTTTACTATATTCCAAATAAAATTACCTTTAAGTGAGAGGTGGTTGTAATTTTTAGTCTATTTCGGTCGTTGGAAGATTCATTTTTTTACCTTTAATTGAGATCGATGGAGTGGCCTCAACTTATACATGATCATATTAAGAGCTTAGCATATCTTAGAACATAAATTTTCGTTGACTCATTCGTGCATTTCGACTGGTAACTGACGAGTTATACACATGATGTGTTGCTCCAAGGCTTGAATCGCAGCAGGATTGTCCGTAGAGACTTTAGACTTTACATATTCAGATCTTGGTGGCCAATCGACGGGCCAAAACGTGAAATTATTTGCTCACCGAAGTGTTCTCTCAATAAATCCATTAATTGATGCGATGAGTGGGAAGTGGCACCGTCTTGTTGAAATCAAATGTCACCGACATCACGAGCTTTAATTTCAGGCATCAAGTAGTCGTTTATCTTGCCGCGATGATGGTCACCATTGATGGTTACGGCATCCATTTTAAAGAAATATGGGCCGATGATTCCACCCGGCCCACAAACCACACCAAACCGTTATTTTTCTAGATGAAAAGCCAGCTTTTGAATCTTTTGAGGTAGCTCTTTGTCCAAAAAGCAGCAATTTTGATTCTTTACGTACTCATTGAGTCAGAAATGGACCTCATCGCTGAACAACTTCTTGAAACTTTTCAAGAGCCCATAGAATTGGAAAGGTCGAGCAGCTTCAGTTCTTGCACAAGTAGTATTTTGTACACTTTCAATTTAAGATCTCCACGTAAAATTCGTCAAGTCATTCCATACGTCAGTCCGAGGCGAACAGCGCCGAATCGACTCTCCAAGGTCTCTGTGTATACTCTCATCTACGGTTGTTATATTTTCTTCACTGCGTGCTGGACGTAGTGTATTTTCGTAATACAGTGCAACGATTTGTAAACGTCAACTATTAATTGTTAAGAATTTTTATCAGTCGTTGATGCGGTTGCCTCTCAACTGTAGTGGCAGCGGGTGATTATATTCTTGAAGATCGCTGCGTTGAAGGTTGTAAGTCTAATGCGAAGATTTTGCGGGTAAATTTGGACATACTGCTTCTGAAGCCAGTCTATGGAAACATTTTACAGTTACATACATTTACCACATAATGGGGGTAAAAATAATTAATAAGACTTTGTTCATAATTTTAAAATGATTAATTTATTCTTCAAACTCTATGCCGTCCTCTTCAAAGTAATCTCCCTTGGCCCCAATACACCTTTGGCAACGTTTTTTTTTCGTCCTCGAAACAGTTCTTTAAGTCAATTTCCGGAATAGCCTTCAATGTGTGTAGCGATTCACGTTTAATGTCTTCAATTGACTCAAAACGGTTTCACGGATCAGTCGTTTGAGTTTGCTGAACAGTCAGAAGTCACACGGAGCTAAATCAGACGAATTCGAAGGTTGCGGCGCGATATTGGTTGAAAGTTTGGCGAAAACTCACGAAGAATCAATGCGAAAGTGCATTATCGTGGTGCAAAAGCTCAGAGTTTTCGGCCCATAATTCCGACCTTCTGTAACGAATAGCTTCGCACAAGCGAAGCATAACACTTAAGCGGTATTCCTTGTTGACAGTTTGGAAAGTCGGAAGGAATTTGAAGTGCACCACACCTCGATAAGTGAAGAAAACTGTTAACATAACCTTAATATTTGACCAATTTTGACGTGGTTTTTTCGGCTTCAACTCACCTCTGTCACTATATTCGGCCGATTGATCGTCTTCTTCCGGGTCGTAAACATAGATGCAAGACTCATCGCCAGTAATAATACGTTTCAAGACATCCTGGTAGTCGGACAACATTGTTTCACAGATGTTAACCCGACGCTGTTTATCGAAAAAATTGAGTTATTTTGTAACCAATCGTGCTTTCACTTTTGTAATGTACAAATTTTATTTCAAAATCGTTTTCACTTATCGTTTCGGTATACCAACGATGCCAGTAAGATCTCTGTCTGTTAATCGTCGATTCTCAAGTATCAGTTCGTTTAGACTATCGAACAAATCTACTTGAAATCTTAAAAGTAGTTTCACAGTAAGATTATCTAGTCAAGTATATATTAATTCATATACCTAAATCTTATGTAGATTAAGGTACTGTTTTTCAGTTTCTTTTCTCTTCATGAAATCACTCATTTATCGGAACCGTCAACGTCGAACCAGTGTAGCAACTGACCGATCAAAATAAATATCTGAATGGAAACTTTTTTTATATGTGAAATATGTACATATATTGTTTTGAGTTCATGAGAAGCTTTTGTTGGATCATCAATCAAGAATTGAGAAAGTGAAATCTAAATCTCAAGAATCCAAGACCTCAAGTATGTAGAGGCTCTTAAATTGAATTTATTTCGTTAGTTCTAACATATATTAATTGGGTATGGAGACACATTTACTTTTATCAACTTACTCCATACAACCAATAATATACATACTATACGAGGTATGACAATTAAGTAATGAGACTGATTCCATAAAAACCGTATATTTAAAAATTATTCTACAACTCTGCCATCCTCTTCAAAGTAGTCCCCTTGGGCAGCTATACAGAGATTCCAGCGCGTTTTGCATGCTTCGTAACATTTCTGGAACGCTTCGACTGGGATGTCCGCGAGTACCCTCGTCACGGCCGCCTGGATGTCCGTAATCGACTCAAAATGGGTTCCTTTGACCACCGATTTTGTTTTAGGAAAAAAAAAAGTCACAGGGTGACATGTCGGGCGAATAAGGCGGCTGTTGCAACACGGCGATCCATATTAGAGGCCAAATACTGGGAAACGCTGCGGGCGGTGTGGCACGGCGCATTGTCGTGATGAAGGATCCAGTTGCGGGTGATGTCTGGGCGCACCCTGTTGACTCGTTTTCGCAATATTTCGAGTACTTGGCAATAGTAGACTTGATTCACAGTTTTCGCCGGTGGAACGAATTCTTTGTGGACGATTCCACGGCTATCAAAAAAAGCAATAACCATCGTTTTCACCTTCGACTTGCTCATGCGAGCTTTTTTTGGGCGGGGGGCGCGCGGAGACAACCATTGTGAGCTTTGGTGTTTGTTTTCCGGTCCAGGAGTATTATCACCATACACTCTTACAATTTTAGCGTACTTTTCGGAAGCTGTTTCGCCCAATCTGGCGCAAAATTTTATCGCGACGCGTTGCTCTTGATTTCGTTTTTTCATGTTTGTGACGAGAACTACAAACACACGTCTACTCAACTTGACGCAGCAGGCGAACTAAACAAAATAGAGCGATGGTACATATATCAATGGAGAGGGGAGGGACGACAGAAAAAGAGAAAGGGAATTTCAAGGTCACAGGTTTACCACAAGCGCGGCAATAAAATCAGTCTCATTACTTAATTGTCAAACCTCGTATGTGTACATATGTACATATTATATAAGTAGTATATGATTTCTACTTTTCTTTACTTAAATAACTCAAAATTGGGATTTAAGGCGGTCCATTTTAAGCAGCGGTGGTACGAATTCAAATAAAATTGTGGCAAACATTTTACTTTTTAAGGAAGTGATTTTGTAATAAATGTAATAAATAAAACCGCATATACAAATGCATTTGCAGTAGCCACGAAGCGTATGTACATATGTATATGATGTGTATGTGAAGTATAATATGTACATACATACATATGTATGTAAATAATTTAAATTTACTGGAATATTGCGGTTTTATATGCTATCGCGAGGAGTTACTGATAGCAATTTCAGGATCGGAGAAAATGTTACATGTATTTCGAAGTGTGTGTGTGTATTTATCAGCCGATCACATGATAATTTATATTGAGAGAAAAAAGCACTCGGAAATTGTAATATATTCCTGGGGTAAATGATATTTCAAAACATTTATTTGACTAATTTGATAAGACCAACCAAATTCCGTGTGCAGAATCCTTAGAATATTGGAAAAGGCTTACAGTGATTCAGTTCTATCAAAAAACACAAGCTTACAAGTGGTACAAGGCCCTCAAAAACGGTCGAGATATGTCTCGTTCTGGACGATGTTTGATGGTTCTTGAAAATCGTCAGGCAAGTGTTAGAGAAATGGCAAGAGAGCTCGACATCTCTCACGAGTCCGTTGAAATTATTTTGCTGAATATTTTGGGTATGAAATTTCAATTGAAACTTGTTCCAATAAAGCTCAACTTTTTTCAAAAAGTGTACGATTGTGAATTTAAAGCCCAAAAACGCAATGTATACCACCGGTCAACCACCGTATTCACCATATTTGGTTCCGTGTGATTTTTTCTTGTTCCACAAACTGAAATTGCCGCTCAGTGGAGCCCGTTTTCAGTCTATGACAGAGATAAAACAAAATTCGCTGAAGGAGTTGAAGGCCATTCCAAAAATTACTTGGAAAGCGACAAAAAAAATAAATATTGATGAATACGTAAATATTGGTAGTCGAAAAAGTCTTTTCGTATTTTCTCAATAGATGTCGTTGCAGTCGTATATCTCCAGTGCTACCAATCATTACATTGTGTCATACCATATTACAGCTGTTCAAAAATGTGTGAAAATAATGTAAAAATTCGCTTTATTTTTAAATTTTTGTATAAAAAAGGTGGGAATTCCACCAATGAAGTTAGGGAAGTTTACAGAGACTTTGCTGTATCAGTTCGTGTAGTACAACAATGGTTCGCTCGCTTCCGTTCTGGATATTTCGAAATTTCGATTTACACTGATGAAAGTTCACACTGATAGAATAATGTCTCTAGCTGAAAAATGGCAAAAAGTGGTCGACGAAAATAGTACATATCATATAAACATAAAAAAATAAGCGAAAATTTGATCAGAAATACGAAAAGACTTTTTCGACTACCCAATATTTTGCATTTTATTTATAATTTCAGGGTACTTTTTTGTTACAATGCAGTACATATGTATGTATATCAATAGCAAAATAAAACGCCAACGAAAATGCCAACCACAAGCTAATGATTTAACGAAAATATCCTTAGCAACGTACTTAACATAAAATAACAACAATAATAATCAAAGTCAACAACTTTTCATACAATTATATTTGCTATAAATAATTACAGATGTAAATACTAAGTAGAAAAAAATTAATTGTTTAGTGAATCCCGTTGTTCTTATCGTCGCTTGACATTATTTCGTTAGTGTGCAACCTATGCATTCTGTTATGAAATTATTTCATCGTGTAATAGCCCTCCTGTGGAATGACTTTGACATTTGTGTGTTTGGTATATATGCAAACATATTAATATACATATTTACTTATATGGTATACATATGTACATATGTATATAGTACATAGTGCACTTATTATATGCGTAGAAGTTTTGGTTGCTGCCTTGTAAATTTGTCCATAGAAAGCATTTGGATTTCAAAGTAGGAGCACATATGTATGTATGCACACGTATTTACATACATACATACATACATACATATATCTCCATCTAAGTGTACAAGTATGTGTGAGTGTTGTGATTTTTATTTTAAATCTGTTGGCAAATGAAAGGAAAAGCCTTATTAAACCGTTTGCAGTTCATGATTTGTTGTGGACTATTTGGTTTGATCTTCAAATGAAAATACAATGGAGTAATTAAGCGCAGGTTTAAACGCATGTGAGTTTGCTTCCGTTAGGGTGGTCGGTTTCTGTTGGCTAGCCGTTTTTCTTGCCCGAAGTTGCGAAAAACCAAAAAAAAAAAATTCATATACATTGTAACAAAAAAGCACCTGGAAATTGTAAATAAAACGCAAAATATTTGATTATTCAGCGATTTTTTTTATCTTTTCGATCGACTGAAAACGTGTTCCATTCCGATGATTGTGGACTTGTTTGCATGTCAGACTTATAAACATATGTCTAATTGGCAGTTATAGTGCTCTTCTTGAATGTGGAATCGGAATTTGCACGATCAAGCATCTTCAAAGATACCATTTTACCTTATTCTTTTTGAAAATAATTCAACTTTATCGGGACGAGTCGAGCAAGAATACGTTTCATAGCCAAAATATCCACCAAAATTATTCGAACGGGCTTTCAAGCCCCATATCCTTCACTGTTTTAATATTTTCATCAAGAGGTCGAAGATCGTTCAGAACGAGGCATGTTTTCAACGATCTCTCTACCGTCTTTGAAGGCTTTGTACCACACGTAGGCTTGTGTTTTTGACAAAACTGAATCATCTTGAGCCCATTCCAACATTCGCACCGATTCCGCACACTTTTTGTCACAATGTATTGGACACTTGGACATGTCTCCACGAAATACGACTGCTCTATTCAGCAAAGTTGCCTTGGAAAACTTTACATCGTCTTTTGCTTGAAAATTTTCTGTGGTTTTAGTGTTCACCTATTATATTCTCGCTTTCCAGAGAGCATTTCATTAAATCGTGATCGTATGTGTGCTGATTGAGAGCTCGTGCTGTACCCATTTTAGACATCCCAAAATCATGAACGATCTTTTCGATACTTTCCGTTTTTATTGTTCTCACGATTTTTATACGCCCAAGAGCTGTCAAACCGTCAGGATTCCTCCAAATTACTTCAGGAATGTTTCCTATCTTTAGAGTGTCAGCTAGCACGATTAACCTCATTTATGGTCACCCAAAATACTTTTGTTATTATACTAACGGTATACATCAACTAGGCTCATAGTCGTCAATGCTTATATGTTGTCCGAAAAGTGATAAACTTCTTTCAAGAGCGGGTATAAGACTTCAGGAAACCAAAATGTGATGTTTCACACCAACTTCTTTTCTGCCAGAATGAATCATAAACTTTTTGGAAAAATGATAGGATCCATTTATAAAATATTAGGAACATATTTATTAGTACATATTTCTACAAAAATTTTGTCTGTAGAATTAAAAATTTGCAAAGTGGTTTGATGGTGATTTAATAAATAAAACCATTAGCATGCGAAAACTATGTTTGACCAAAGAAAAAAACTCGTCTTATTTTTACCGTTCATCCTTAAAAATATTGTTGGACCAGTTCTCGTATCAAACGTAAATCAAAGATTTCAGACTCTGGAACGATGCTTTCTACTAGGGCCAAATATTTGTGTATAGGTTGTTGTTTGTATCAAGCAAGTGTTGTTAATATTTTTATTCTTGCTAATTAAATTTGTTTTCAAACGATTCTTAAACTGCTGAGACCTTGTCTATGAAAGCAAGAGTGACTGTATGCAAAATGGTTATAATGATCAACTACAAATATCATTCTGAGCAACTTTACTGAAGTCAAGGTTAATACTAAAAGTAAAAGTTTAATTATTTTTGGTTTACGAGCCACACTTGCGCTTTTTATTGTGGTGAAATACAATTTATTTTAAGCCGCAATGATTTTTATCCAAACAGCCTACTGATTGGCATCCAAGCATATCCCCTAATTTGTATTACTTTATATGCATATGCGTTGTTTCTTTGCTTTGAGGGGGTCCAGGTAATACTTCTGTATTTTTATACCCTAAACAGGGTTTGTCACTAAGTATAAAATACCCTGAGGGAAACGTCGGAGACTCTATGATAAATATACATAAATTATCAGTTTGATGAGCTGAGTCGATTTAGTCATGCCCGTCTGTTTGCATATACACGAACTAATCTCTAAGTTTTTGAGTAATTCTCAGGATCAATAATTCAATTTCCGAAGAAATTGTTCAGATCGGATCACCATAGCATATAGCTGACATAAAAACTGAAAGATCGGCATCAAGTCCTTGTAAGGAACCTTTTGTATTTTGAAGGGTATTTAATTTCGAATCATATGAAGTTTTTTCTTGCTTTTTGCTTTTGGTTTGGCCACCCCTTTTTGCTTGCCAGTTGACACTCGATCGATTTTTTCAAAAATATCACCGAAAACTTTGATTAGCTGCAGCAATATGCGTGAAAATTGCTCGCAATTAATTTAAAGAGCCCGAAAGTACTTTAATTGTGGCGTTTCAGCACCATCTGCCTATTTGCCACCAACAACACTGTGACAGCGTGGTGCGCTGGAGGCACGCTTGTCGCTGAGGAATTTCCGCTTGTGGCGACACAATGCAATCAGAAGCCGAACAATATAAGCCACCAGCCCTTTTAAATAAATAAAACTTTATTGCAGATTTTCAGTTTTGTTGTTTTTAGCATTATTCTGCGCCAATTGCGGGGCTATTTTTAGCATTTTTCAATGCAAATGTCAATTTTCTGTTTAGGGAAGTCAATTAAATTTCACTAGAAGCACACCGCAAATGCTGGTTCATGTTGTTATTGTTATTGTTGCAGCTCTTTTAATGGCAGCAGTTTTTGTTGACGTGGGGTCTGTCGTTCATCGGCACGAAGCGTACGAACACTTGCTCCACCACAGAGTTGGTTTGATTTATTAAGTCTGTCATTTTATGCTTTTTGTTGTTGTAAGTACACATTCTTGTCTACAATCGTACATTATAATTTATATAATAATTAACTCTACGTTAATTTGCATTATTTGTGACCATTTTTTAATAAGAAAATTCTAAATAACAGAAGACTCCGCTGATCAGACTCAAAATAAATATTTGAAGGCATGTGTATCCGTGCTTTATTTCTAAATGCTGCACCACCGCAACACGCATAATGACACATTGACGTGTCATGAATTTCAAAATCTATCCTTCAATGTGCGATGTCTTCACATCGCTGACATCGCCATTTGCCACAGTTGGTCTAAGTAGCTTCCAGTGGCTGCCGAATGCCCGGTACCTATTTGATATGTCACCACCGGTTTCTAGCCGCTTGTCTTTGCATTGCAAGTACAGCCCTACTGCATTCCGTAATATATGGAATAATGCAATTCAAATGCTTACAGTGGCGGTCGCGTTAGTAGAGAAGAGTTTTGTACTAATTAACTTGTATTTTAATCAAAATAGGAACAAACAACTTCTGTTGTGCCGAAAATAGAATATCCTCCAATAAAAAAGCTTTCTTAAATTTTATCATTCAGCTTGTATGACGGAACCCCCGATACAAATTAGCAAAATTTCAGAAGCATATCTAAAAAAACCCAAGGAGTAAATCACGTATATATAGACAGATAGACGGATATGGGAAAATTAATCCTGCTCGTCACGCTGATCCCTTATATCTTCTTCTTTAGACACCGCTTTGGCGGTTATAGCCGAGTTTACAACAGCGCGCCAGTCGTTCTACTTTTTCGCTGTTTTGTGCCAATCGGAAATTCCATGTGAAGCTAGGTCATTCTCCGTTAGAAAGGGATTGGATATCTCTTTCTCTTCCTCTGCTTTCCTCGCCGGGTACTGCGTCGAGTAGTCTCAGAGCTGGAGTGTTTTCTTCCATTCGGACGGTTGAACTATATCAATGTCATCAACACTTATATGTTGTAGAACTTCACTGTGATGCGGATTGTGGTTACACGTCCATCCAACAGGTTGAATGCCAGGACTCGGCGACGGAGTCTCTACACCACCACGAACCCTACACCGAATTCGCACTCTTTTATAAGGCCTCCGTAGTAAATGACACAAGAATCTACTCTACAAGAACCGCAAAAGCCACTATGAACTATGTCTGACATTACAGGTCTTGTTTTAATGTCAGCATGATCTGAAGTAAGAAAAGTGCTATAATATTCAGCTGGAAGTAGCAAAAGCTACAAAGTCACACCAAAAACTATAACCTGGTACCACGGGGAGCAGTTAACCCTTGGAGGTAACTCCAATCTGCTCATTGGGTTTGGCTCTTTGAGCAGATTCATGGTGGCTGTGGTTTAAACCTAAATGCAGACAGGGAAGTTTGTCCGATGTGGAGTCGCACTGCTGCCGGGTGCCGGACCCAAAGTACGGCAGAGGTTTTAGATGGGCTTCGAACCCGACCAAGGTGGCTAAGGGTGTCCCTATCTACCCGAACCAATTGGAACCAAGATATAATTGCAAAATGCATTTATACTTTGGGGCGCTGATCAACGTATTGTATTGATCTACGTGCTTCTAGCAATAGAAAGAACCGTGGAGTAAGGCTGTCGACAGCAGGTGCTCACGTAAATCACAACGGATTATCTACAAAAACCGCACTTCTTGGACGGCGATGATGCCAGCCTCAACTCTTACTAGGACATCAACCATCTTAGTAGCGGAACCTTCCCATCATTTCGTATGTTTTTTACGTGGCGGGACCCTAGCGCACAATCCGGGGAGATATACACATACCAGGTACATATGTTCAAGAAATTTGGTATGGATTATTCTCCAAGGCCACAATGTGATCTCCGAAGGAATGGAGCCAATAGCTGCCAAAAAATGGACCATTCTAAGTTCGTGTAAGAAATCTATTGTACATGTGAGGGGTAATATAGAGGCGGTACAACCAAAGTTAACGTCTTTTTCTGTTTTTGTACTTCGATACTCTGCCCCAATTACCGTTTTTGTAAATGTGGTACCATTATTACGATCACCACTGTTTACAATCAAGCTTATGAACAAGTGTTCTTTTATGCCAAAGACCTGCTACTGATCACATAATATACTCGTTTATTAGCAGATATAATCAATAAAACACGCCGCATTCTTAGCAAAAAAATGAAACAAGTGATCGAGTTGTGTCTTACTTGTTTTCATGGCCATTGACATTAAGGCGGAAAACAGTTTTCTATGCAAAATATACTTATGTGAAAGATAATTACTAAATGCTTGCGCGGTGTTTGAAAAAGTATTTGCAATCTAAATTCCGAGAAAGGGAGTGACTAAATATATGACCAAGTGCCGGCAAAGTGTGCGAAAATTGATAACTGACATGTGAACATAAGTATGTATGTATATTTTGTTTTTGATGCCCATATTAAAGCCGAGCCGAGCGTATTTATTTACTCTTTTACGCAATACGCGAATTTACGCGGCTTTCAGCGTCCACTCTGGCACCTTACTGCCTTTTTTGGCTGCAAATTGATTTTGTTTACAGTTCTTCCTGTCAAAAACAGACTCAAAGCCTTGACTGTGCCCCTCCGGAAAAATATATTTTCTATAATATACTGATTTGCTCTACTGGGCTAGGTTATGTTAGGTGTCGGATTCCCCAAATTGGCGGGAGATCCCATTTAGACGGTTATTTACAGTCCTTTGAGAAGTCAGATGAGAAACTCCTTTAGTTGGATCTCAGCTATCGGCAAACCTATCGCAAATCTGACTACGTGTGTTATTTCTAAACAGCTGATGCAACTGTCCTCCGGTAAAATGTCCAATAATACCGCATTTATCGTGTTCAGCCAGAACACCTATAACATTGAAAAGTTGACCGCGCTCAGAGCGAATAATCTCTACTGGAACTGTGAAAGCATTTGTATAAAGAACCGTCCGTAACCAATGTAGCACAGAATTATTTTAATTATATTATTTCTTAGCGGTCTAATTACCGATTGAAACCAAATTTTTTTTTAATGACATCCCGATATTGAGTCTATAATATTATTTTTCAATGATATGGGGAGTCATCTAGCAATCTACTATTTTTCTTCCTAAATAAATATGAGCGGGAGTGCCTCTCTGTGACGAATACTTACCTATACTTACATATAATATATTAATCCATCGAGGAGTGAACATTGCAGCAATGCCTGTATTCAATCTTATCTTTAACAACTGATAAGGAAAATGTTGGCATATCTATTTGTGTATATCGTACATACATACATGCACCTATTTGTTAATACAAATCAAACGCTACCTACAAATCGCTATGACTCAATCGATATCGGTTAATAAACGGCAGCTGTCATATTTCGGTCAATGAACTCCTTGTGAAATATGAAAGTAAATTTATATTTATATCCATGGCCAATTGCTATTACACGCTTAACTCAGTAAAAATTGGAAAAATAACACTTTAGCGCTTATATTAAGACCATCATTGCGCTTGTCATAAGTTAAGGGCTGCAATAGTCTTACGACTGTCAAGACCCAAATAGTTCAAAAACTAAATGTTTCCTGTTGTTTCTGTTTTTTTATATAGCTTTAAGTCATTACAAGCATTTTAACGGTCAAGCCATACATAGTAAGTACTATATTTACTACACTACATGCCTCACTAGGACTTTTAGTTCGCTGAAAAACCTCAAACCGAATGTTTTCATTCGATCCAATCTAGATGTTCAAGGCCATTGAAAATATATACAAGTATTACTGTGCTTTTCGAACGAAAAGCCGCTTTGTTCATTCGAGGTGATTACTTGTAAAAATATATAAAAACTGTGACAAAAAAGCATCCGGAAATTGTGTTTAAATTCCCCGGGTCAAGAGATCGTAGAAGACATGCCTCGTTCTGGATTACCTTCGACTTCATCTGAAAATATTCAAAAAGTGAAGGATATTTTACCTGAAAATCGTTAGGCAAGTGCTAGAGAGATGGCAAGAGAGCTCGACATCGCTCGCGAGACCGTTCGAATGATTTTAGTGAATATTTTGGGTATGAAACACGTTCTTGCTTGACTCGTTCCGATAAAGCTGAATTTTTTTCAAAAGTAGTACCGTAAACAGGGTTTTTTGAACATGCTTTATCTTTGCAAGCATATAACTGCCGATGAGATACTATACGAGGTGTGTTCAAAAAGTATCGCGAATTTTGTGTTTTTTCACAAATTATTTATTTATTTATGAATATCTATTTTGTCCCCTTCAAAGTAATCCCCATGAGATGTTATACACTTGTGCAAAGGTTTTTCCAATCTTCGAAGCACTTCAAAAAATCATTTTTTTTATCTTCTTCAGCTCTTCCTTCGATGCCGTCTTTATCTCGTCAAGAGAAGCGTAACGTCGTCCTTTCATGGGCCTCTTCAGTTTAGGGAACAAGAAAAAGTCACAGGGGGCCAGATCTGGGGAATACGGTGGCTGCGGCATCATTAGTGTGTTGTTTTTGGCCAAAAAGTCGCGCACAAGCAGCGATGTGTGTGAGCAGGGGCGTTATCGTGGTGCAAAAGCCAATGTTTGTTCTTCCACAAATCCGGGCGTTTCTGGCGGATTGCTTCGCCTAAATTGCGCATAACTTGCAGGTAATATTCCTTATTGACCGTTCTTCCCTGTGGCAAGAACTCATGATGCACCACGCCCCTGCAATCGAAGAAAACTGTCAGTTACGATTCGCGATACTTTTTGAACACACCTCGTATACATATGTACGTATGTAGGTTTATGAGTTTGAGCTGAAGCCCATCCCAAAAAGTGCTTTTAAAAAGTTTTTCAAGGACTGGAGAAATCGTTGGGATAAGTTTATTACATCTAATGGGGATTACTTTTAAGGCGACAAAATAAATATTGGAAATAATTAAATATTTTGCGTTTTATTTACAATTTCCAGGTACCTGTTACGATGTACATATATATAGAGTATTAAAAACGTTCCACCAAGCCATGAAAAAATTATCAATTTGTTTTAAACTAGAAGTTTAAGTAACTCAGTCCGGGTTGAACTTGATCATTTCATAATATCATTCCACATAAATTCAATTGCTGTAATTTTGACATCTTTATATTTCCTCAATATTTGTAATCAGTGGCTCAGGAAACTGTGATACTGATCGATTCTAAACTTCTTTGAGGGGTGGTTTATGTGTTGGTCTTCGACTATAACGAATTAGAAGTCCCAGAGATGACATCTTTTCTGCAGGACAAGGAGGTCCAGGTGGCTAATGATCTCTTATTTAATCCAATACGGGTTGCTTGCTGTACCCTTCATTTCTGGTCCCAATAAATTCATGTAAGAGAGCCGATTACACTAAGTTAAAACATTTTTTAAATATGCTTCTATCTTCAAAACTACTAGATTTTTTGGATCAACTTAAAATTTCGGAGATGTTTCTCAAACATACCTATATACTTATATACATACTTACATATGTACATATGTCAGCATGTGCATTCCATATTTATGGTAAATACAAAAAATATTTTGTTTCTAAATTCATACAAACATACATATATAAGTAATGAGATATTCCTATAGTTGTGTTGAGCAGATCTTCAGAACAGCTAGTATGGCTGTATGGCTTGTAGTAGAATTATATTTTTACGTTTACCTCAGGGGTGGAGTATCTTAGATAGAATCATGAGTCCTGTTAAGGGGGTATTCTACTTTAGAAATCAAATTTTGGGTAGTTTTTTGAATTTTATTAAAAAAAACCAAAAATATTTTTACGATCCATTTTTTTATGGTATTTTTATTGATAACTTAAGAACACAGAAAAAACATTTTTACAAAAAAATATTAAAAATTAAAATAATAAGAGGGGGGGAGAGACAGGTGTAAAAAAATGCGCATCTTGGTGAGATTGATCCTGACTCTCCTGGTGGTCTGAAACAAAAAATCAAAAGAAATTTTTAATCAGTAAGGATGTTATAGTCCGGGAACACGAAAAATTTTTTATGAAAAATGGCGACTGCCTGAAAATAAAAATCATTTTTTACGCGTTTTTTTTGAAATTCCTGAATTTTTTTAAACATAATATTAAAAAGAAAAATTTTGACACGATGCTGGTAGAATTATATAAAGAAGGTTCACAGAAAATTTCAAGTAAATCGGTTGTATAGAACTTGAGGTAATGCCGGTACCGTAAAAAAGTACCGGAAAAAAGTAGTTACGAGAAAAACGCGTTTAAAGTTTAGGAGAAAATTCTAGTGAACACGGACACCACCTTACAAAATCGGCTGTATCTCCGAAAATAAGTGGAGTTTTGAAAAATCCTTCCAAGGTCATATTTTTGAAAGCCTAAACTTTAAATATATGAAAGAAAATCGGATTTTTCAAAATTCTAGAGTAGAATACCCCCTTAATATTGCATGCACATAAGAACTTATGTATGTACATACATACATACATATGTGCATCTATCGTTTGCTACCAATTCTCAACATACCGATTTCAAGATTTTTTATTGTAATTGATTTATCAATTAAACGAAAGTGTGCTATCATTTAGTGGTCCGCCTCAATATCTCTATACTTGCCATGTATTTACATACACATGCACATACATACATATGTATAAAAATAACAATACTATCTATTTCACTTTCAGGGTGGTTTTCGGTGCACCAAATTGATATATTTTTCCTGCCTTAAATTTAATTTATAGTTAAATATTGTGATATACATACATACATACACTCATAACCGCTTTCCATTTAAAAATATTTTGATAGCAAGAAGCGCTTTAAACTTCAACAAACCAAAATTGGTAATGCGCTGATGAAAATGCGGCGTGAAGGCGGATAAGGAGTGTGTGTACGTGTGCGTGTATTCGATTTTCATTGCAATAAAAATCATAAAAAATTTCGTAAGTGAAACCGAACCCATGAGATAAGAACGAATGAGGTGGCGGACAGTGAGACGGTGGCAAGTCATGAACAAAAGTGTGTCATTTCGGGGTTGTTTGTTAATTGAAAATAAAAACTCAACAATTAAACAAATAAATAAACGTAATAAATGCATTCAATTTATTACTAGACACTACAAAGCACATTCTTCCAGGCGACGCCAAGCTACTTAAGCTAGCTGTAAATCTCATGGGGTTATTGAAAATTCGTCAAACGCTTATGACAATGAGTGGCATTCATTCATTGCTTCAGTCATTCATTCATATTGAGATGTGTCCATAATGTAACATCTATCTGTTTATTTTCGCCTTGTGGACACACACATGCATATACATATCTGCAGAAAGTGTGTATGTATGTACATACATATTCTTGTGTGTGCATGTTTCGACTTGTTGTTGTTGGTCGTCTGGAATGCTTCGGCTACTATCCAGTGGGTTGTTCGGTTGTTCGCTGGTACATTGACCGTGACAGTGACGTAGCAAAGCAGCTTCGATACATACATACTTACATATGTACATACAAATATTATGTGTAAATGCATTCACATACATGGCACTTCAAAGGGCGTGTGAGCAATGTATGCAGTTGCCTTTTAACGCTGCTGAAAATGGGTTAATTAACGCTTATGTATTTATGTACATAAATATTCATGTGCTACGTATGTACATGTTTATGCTGTTGCATGCAACAACCGGTTTTCTAATCGCACATGCATACATACATACATACTTATGTATCTAAGAACATACGGTCTTTTGTTTTATTAATTTTCGTTGTGAAATATTATGCAATTGTTGGCTTTCGAGCTTGAGACATTTGTTTTGATTGAAGCTTTTCTCTTACATACATAAGTACATACATACTTTTGTATGAGCATCTACATATGTGTATGAATTGTAAGCTGATTTCATTCTGTTGCGGGAAAATTTTTATTTCAATGTGATTTCATGGTTTTGTTATCGTTAAAAAAAAAAAAACTTCAATAAATTAAAAACTAGAATTATTAATATTCCTTTATGTTAAAACAAGTGTTAAGGTTAATTTACAGTTAAGTGATAACATTTTTTTGTTATAAACCGGCAATAGCATTGAAAATTTTCTCATAACCAATATTTATATTCGCAACATTAAACCTCCATTGGATTACTACTAACTTTTTATACTCTTGCAACATGTTGCTACAGAGTATAACAGTTTTGTTCACCTAACGGTTGTTTCTATCGCGTAAAACTAATAGGTCAGGATGACAAGACGAGCTGAGTTCCGAATGACTGTCTGGTCGTCTGTCCTTGCAGGCGAACACTTGAATAAAATTTGATATACATACATACATATGTATGTAAGCATCTTGATGAAACTTGATACACTTTTTTCTTCGCACCTAATATAAAGAAAAAAATTAAAAAGATTCCCAGGCTTTGATCCCTGAATTTAGACCTTCCTTCTTCTTCTTTTTTGGTGCAGACACCGCTTGCGCGGTTATAGCCGAGGTAACAACAGCGCGCCAATCGTTTCTTTTTCGTTATGTGGCGCCATTTGGAGATTCTAAACGAAGCCAGATCCTTCTCCACCTGATCTTTCCAACGGAGTGGAGGTCTTCCTCTGCCTTTGCTTCCCCCCGGCGGTTACTGCATCGAAAACTTTCAGAGCTGAAGTGTTTTCGTCCATTCGGACGACATGACCTTTTAATTCGTTGAACTATGTCAATTTCGTCGTATATTTCACACAGCTCATCGTTCCATCGAATGTGGAACTCGCCGTGACAAATGCGCAAAGGACCAAAAAATTCTTGCGGTATTTTCGCTGGTTGGCGCTGAAAGCGCGTAGTTCTAGTTTTATTCGTCGCATCGAGTCATGCTATACCTTTTTGGAAAGCTCATTTCACGCGCTAACACGTGTTTGATTGATTGTCGTTTCTTCTAAGTCGTTCATGAATTATAACGTTGCAAACATGGAGCAAAATAAAGAGAAAATACGGCATATTTTACAGTACTACTGCGATAAAGGCAAAAATGCATCTCAAGCCGCCAATAAAATTTGTGCAGTTTATGGACCCAATACAGTTTCCATTTCCACCGCACAACGATGGTTTCAACGTTTTCGTTCTGGTGTACAGGTGGTCGAAGATGCGCCACGCTCCGGAAGGTCTGTCGTCGAAAATTGCGATAAAATCGCCGAATTGGTCGAAAGAGACCGGCATAGTAGTCATCAAACCGTTATAAACCATTTGAAGAAGCTCGGAGTCACTAAGAAGCTCGATGTATGGGTGCCACACGAATTGATTCAATAAAAATACCGCAAGACTATTTTGACAACCCATTATTAACTGTGGTCATTGCCGTTTGGAATTTAAAGGACGATCCATTTCGTGGTTTCCTACTTTTTTAAAGAAAAAACACAGAATTTTAAAATTTAATGTAGATTGTTTAGTATCATGTGAACATTCTTTGACATTTATTTTTTGAAGATTATTTCTTTTAAATTTTGGCTACGTCTCAGATGGTCCATCCGTTGAGTCCATTTTTCGATGACTCGTTCGAGCATTTTGAAAGAAATGCCAGATATGGGCCGCATCGCTGGATAAAATTTAACTCGTTAACGTTGGATGTTCGTGGAACTTTTTAAGAGCCCAGCTATGTTGTTTGGAAAGGTTGAAAGGCTTCAGTTCTTGTACCAGCAGTGTTTTTTATGTTTTCAATTTAAGATCTCGACGTGAAATGCGCCGAGTCGTTTCATATGTCAACCCGAGTTGTTGCGACGAATCGACTCTCGACGATCTTCGTGTACAGCCTCAACTGCGGCGGCTATATTTTTTACTGCCTGCAGGACGTAGTCTATTCGGTCGAATAGTATCTAATAATCAATGCGCGGTCTCAAGATGGGTGGTGATGTTGCGAATAGTACGATCAGTAGGCCCCGGGCGCAACTTCTTGGGGGCGGCAAAACAATCTTCGCTGTTTTTTCGTATTCAGAAAAATACTTCAACAAAGTTTTTTACAAAATTTATTTTTCAAATTGTATCAAAAGTGTATAGTACAAGATATAGGGCGAAAATGGGTTTTTTCTATGGCTTTTAATAAGATGTCTAGTAAATTCACTATCAATTTCCTCAAAAACCGTATTGTGAGAATTTTGGAACTTCAGAATCTGCGCGGCTTCTAGTTCCTAAATTTTATATACTTAATATCGAAATATTTTGGAAAAATTCACTTTTGTTCGAACCACCTCATGAAACTTGTAGGTTGGTAGATAAAGGGGGGCGGCAGAACATCCTTGGCCCCGGGCGCCCGAAGTTGTAGCTACGCCACTGTTCTAAATTTAATAGTTAGTATTCTAATATCATAAATGGGGGGAGAGCAGAATCATGCATATTCTACCTATTTTTTAAATACGTTTTGCGTTTTTATATGTAAGTATATAAGCAAACAATTGACTAAAGAGTGATAAAAACGCGTGCATGCGTGTCTAGTGGCATTCGGCATTCAAAAAGAACTTTTTGTCCCTGCCCCTGCCCATGCTAGTAAATAGACATGTATTTATACATACATATACATTTTTGTATTGCTGTGATATCGCGGGAGCATTGTCCGATTGCCGCTCATAGCGCACTTCGAGCCTCCATACCACGCAGACCGCATAGTTATACCCCCCTCTCCGCTCTGATAATACGCACCAAATGTTTGGTTTTAGAGGTTTGCATGAGTCAAGGCTTATACAACAATAACAGCAATAACAAAAAATATAAAATACAAACAAAAAAGCCCACTAACACAGCTTTGTGGTGGATGTCTACCGCCGATTATGGCATTGCTCTTTTCATTTCAGTTTCATACTCATTTTCATATTGTTGCCCTTCCTGATTCCCGAACAAAGTGTAGAGAGAGTTAGCAAGGGCCAAACTGGAGTGCTCTACATATTTGACATAGCAACAGTTGTTAGCAAGCATTGAGGCGTTGATTCCCCCATTTCTACCAACTGAAAATGCACGCAGACTCATTCAAAATGACTCTATACAGACACACACTTCGAAGCCAATGCAGTTGACGGGCACCCTCGTCCCCATTTAAAAAATGATTTTCTCGTAGTTTTGTCTGCATGCATATACAGTTGTACCTGCAATGATCGTCGGTGCGATATGCTTATGACTATCAGCCATGCTTCTGCTGGAAGTCTCGTTTTCCCAATTCGACTTTGGTTTTATTGAATTATAATATGTTAAAGGAAAATGTATGTATGTATATACATACATATGTACATAATGTATATCCAGCTGTGAAATAAACAGTTTAAGCTGCTTCACAACTAGTGTGACTGGTCTGCTTTTGATCTTTTTCTTTAGCAGGAACTGGTACCTATTAGGTATTGGCGTCCATCAAAAGTCTATTGTCAGATTTTGGTTAAGAATGTACTAGTTTCATACTAGTTCAAAACATATACTTAACTGTAAAATTATATGCTCAGAAATTCTTTCAATATGGTTTTAGTTGAGGTCTTTAGGTCGTAATTACGGCTGGATTTCTTATGACAATTATTTGATTATCGCTTAACGATTTCCATCAAATAGAGACTGTTTACAGGTTCATTCTAGTTTTTTGACTTAAAAGTTGAGGCAAACTTAGGTTACTTCATAAGGAAAAAAACTATGAGGATCGCAATTTGAATGACAGCTATTTGCTATAGTGGTCCGATCTGAAAAATTTGTTTGGATATTGTAGCAATGCTCTGGCTAATAAGTTATGAAAATTAAATTCCGTGAAGATATCTCGTCAAATAAAAACTTTTTTCATATAAGAATTGTTACCAATCGGTTTGCAAGACAGCTACATATAGCATAATATATTCTGTAGTAATCCTATATTGGTGGTTCTGCTGTTTGGGTAGAAGAGAGCGTGAGCAAAATTTCAGATCGTTGTATTAAAAAGTCAGTAGGATAATCTTTTTTCAAAAAAAAAAAAATTTTTGTTTGCATTTTCTGTTTCTTTATACCCTTAGAATTAATGTAGAAACTCACTTTACCATTGGAAGGTTTCGAAAAAGGCTCAAAAATAATAATACCGCTCGACGTTCGGAGCGCTCGGAGTGCACAGCTCAAACTTTAAACGCGTTTTTCTCAGAACACAATTTTTTAAACTGGCGGACATGATTACGGTCGAACTACTTAACCGATTTGTTTAATTTTTTTTTATGTTCACAAAACGCCTGGCTATCTTCCCTATATAATTTTATAATTTATTGACAGTGTTATGACAAGATTTATATAAAAAAACTATGAAAAAAAACTTTAATTACTTTTTTATTTGTCAATATTTTTTCATGATTCTAGTAGGGACGATAACCATTCACGTACTTTTTAAGAATAAATTGCGTCCAAACAAATCATCAGAAATCGTGTCTGCCAGTAAAAACGCATTTCATTCACTCAACCATTTTTCCGACAGATGTCATCAAAAAATTCCGAAAAAATTTGTTTATACACTCCTCGATATACTCATACCTTATGATATGTGAAAAAAGTTCTTTGTAGAATAAAAATTTTTATGAGAAAAAATTACAAAAAAAAACAGGGCAGATTACCCTACTGACCCCATAAAAAAATTAAGAAACTAGTACTATTTATACAAATCTAAAATATTGTTGTAAATTTACAAGTTCTTCCGAATAATAGTTTCGGAGATACAGCCTTGAGAACTTGTATGCTATTTTTTCACTTTAAATGATCTTGTAAGGAGTTATCCTGCCAACGCGGGCGCATTTTTTTCCGAGGGGTCACCGGAAATGGCGTCGTAATGGCCGAGTTCAAAACAATTTTTTTCAAAAATTTCAAAATTTCTTTGTTAATAGTGTATGTTGGTAACAATAAAATATTAATTTTTTTTATATGAGAAAATACGTTTATACATGTGTACAAACAAATAATGTTATATACATACTTGTATAAATGCTCAAACACTCACTTTTTGTTGATCAGATATTAAAATATTTGTGTGTAAATATGGCGTAAATAAACCATAAAAAATAAAATATATTGATACGTACGCACATACATACATATGTACATGCACATCTACTTATATATATAGTGGGTGTGTATAAACCAAATCCAGCAAAACACTTGCAATCTCAGTGTGTCATGTGAAGTTGTGTTGTGGTTATATTTTAGCCAATAATTCCTGGAAATCTCTTCCAAATATAAATAGGAGATTTAATTATAAAAGTAAAAGAGATAAAATATGCGGAAAATCACTTGTTAGCTTCTTCAGTTGGTGCTCTCGTAGACAACAAATGCGAGTGCCTTCATGAAAAACAACAAAATTACACATGTGTATACCTACAGACCCATCCACGATGCTCTCCAATATAATTCCAATCAGATATGCACATTAGGCGGACATTTGACAAACACATACATATTTACCCGCACCGCTGCACCTACTCACTCCTATGCTCAAAAATTCAGCAGTAAATTGTACTACATATGTCGTCGTCCATAACATCTCACGGTAGTGACCAAACACAAAAAAAAAACGAAATTTCTAATTTATTATTCAACGATATTTGCCAATGGCAACCATTCAAAAATCAAAGTTATCAAAAAGCAAGAATATTTTTGCAATAAGAGTGATATGATTTCTTAAAAAAAAACACACTAACTGTTAAGAAAATTCGAATAAATTTTATTGAATGTAGCCTACAATAAATGTAATTAAGTTCTGAATATAACATCATTCAAATGGCTTCCGCGAGTTTTTTTGCATGAACGAATTCGATGAACTAAAGTTTTGACCATTTTTTCCACTAAATCAAGTCGTATGTCTTTAATGGCACATTCAATATTAAGTTCTAAAGCTCTAAGAGAGTCTGGTTTATTGTTAAATACCAATAACTTCAAATAACCCCACAAGCCCAATGGTGTTAAATCAGAACTTCTTGAAGGCCATTCAATGTCACAATTTCTTGGAACATTCGAATCTCCAAACTTTTCTCGCAATAATTCGGTTGTTCCTCAAGCTATGTTTCGCGTATCCCTGTCTTGTTGGAACCAGTTGATATCAAGATCAACTTCTTCCAATTGTGACCATAAAAGGTTGGTTATCCTCGATCAATACCGTTCTCCAATGACAGTAACCGTGTCACTCATGGCATCATTTCGAAAGATATGCAGACTGCTGATTCCATCAGACCAAAAGCCACACCAAACTGTTCATTTAGGTGAATGTACTGGTTGTTTATGAATAATTTGTGAATTATTTTCGCACCAGAAACGATAGTTTTGATTATTTACAGTACCACTCAGATGAAAGTGAGCCTTATAGAAGAATATGATTATGGTTATTCCAAGGCAAGAACCACAAATTCCCTACTTCGACGGTGGTCAAATGAATACAGTTCTTGAGTGAGATCAATTTTATACCGATGCAAGTCCAAATCCTTTCTCAAAATCCGCCAGGTTGTGGTTTGAGACAGTCTAAATTCCTGAGAACGTCTTTGAA
This sequence comes from Bactrocera zonata, assembly GCA_037783105.1. NCBI lineage: Eukaryota > Metazoa > Arthropoda > Insecta > Diptera > Tephritidae > Bactrocera > Bactrocera zonata. Next base: position 554,291 of record JBAWJQ010001062.1, on the reverse strand, counting down.
TCGACAAATTGTGGTTTTCATCAACACTTGTCTGAACGGCAACAATATTTTCATTAGTTCGAGCGGTTCTTTGTCTTAGTGACACTTGAATATTACCTAAAGAAAATGTATGTATGTGTGAAATTTTCAGCAATTCAACGAACATACATATGTAGGTAGAAGATTATTACGAGCATAAAATGGTAAAAACGCTCGAAAAGTTGCAATTGGAGAACGATTATTTTGATGAAATTGTAAACAATACTGATTACAATGAAAAAATAATTGCAGAACATGACATATTAAAAATGGCCGAAACGACACTTAATAGTCATGGCATCCCTATTGCAAAACTCGATATATAATTTCGAATAACATTTTTTGGTAAACTCTGGAGCACATTCTTCAAAAAACGCCTTACTGGTCTTATGGAGAGGAGTATTATTTGCTAAAACCTAAAAAATATAAAGCTTTTCAGACAATTTAATGATCGTGAATCAAATCATAATTTGTAATGAGAAGGGAAGGCTTTACAAGTGGAACATTGATGTTTATAATAAAACTCAATTTTAATAATAAAAGCTTTTAATAGTCATTATAAATTCGTTTCAAGAAAGCCATGATACTATATATGACTATACATATGTAAAATGTAATATATAATTAACCATGATCATACAAATATCACTTCCTTGTACTATTTGGCTATGTCCCACAGATCAACAGTTCCATAACTTGTCGCTAAACTCAGCTAGGGTTATTTGATCACACAAGAAATTTGAGATATTGAAATAACTGATAAGCCAAATTGCCCAGAGAATTGAAATTTATTTGGAGAAATTATTATTTATATTCCCTACAAATAAAGAGAAGAGAGCATCATTGCTCAACTACTCAATTAAAATATTCTTTTTCAACTCTTTCTCTTTGTTTTAGCTCAAGTGTTACAACTTACTCAATTGTTGACGCTCTCTTAGTTTGTGTATTTATTTCATCTCATTGAAGACTCCAACGTCAAGCCTTTAATATATATGTATGTATGTACCATAATGTTTTTGTTATTCGGTTTTTGTGGCTCATTAAAATTCAAGACATGAGCTCTTTGTCGAGTTATCCTGATAACAGGTGCCACGTATAATAAAATCTAATGAGATTTTATGGTAAATGCGGAAACCATTTGGTGAATTGCTTTCTTTTGTATTATTTATTCTGGAATGTTTGTGATATATAGCTTTTAGGGAAATTTACATCTAGCGTGAGTAGTTTGAACAAGTTGTCTATTGACGTCTAATAAAAAAAGTATCATCAGTGTGTGAAACCGAATTAATGTATGCTTCTAATACTATTGTAGTATGTCAAGTTAAGGTCAACTATTTGCCTTTTTTCGGTTGTTCACATTTCAGGCTCAGAAAAGCGAGAAGCGCTCAAAATCTAGTATGCAATAGAATCGGATTCCATTTAAAAATCGAAAAAAGTTTGCTGGGCGGTTGGGCATATCAATGTCTGTCCTGGCGGCACACAGATGATTTCAGGAAATTTCAAGAGCAAGGCATCAGGGAAACAATGAATCATCTCTTTTGCACTTGTCCCGCACTAGCGAGGCAACGTTTCAAATATTGGGAGGCCTCATGGTATGAGACACTGGAAAGGGTATCGATAGTGAGGTCGCAGAATCTATTGAAATTCGCGTCAAGCGCTGTCATCCTAACATATAACTGCTTCTCATTAACTGCGTAACGACACTCTATTTGCCAAGGCTAAGAACCAAAGTTGGTCTATGCGTAGCTCATAAGCCTACCAGATCAACCTAACCCAACAAATCAAATTAATATTTTGCATGAAATTATTATTAAATATTCTTCCAGATGAGCTCTTTACAAATTGGACAGATAAATATAAGCGTTTTAAATATATCCAAGTTATTATATGAACAATATTGGATTGTAAATACTTGTTGCGGAAATAAATAGACCCTGGCGACGCTTAGCGAGTATTTTTTTTATAGATCTTTCGAACCAAAATTCGATTTTCGATCAGATCAAAAACTGATAGGTTAATGTATTCAATAGTTATTAGATCATTTGTCTTCTAGTAATCACTAAAGCGAAGTTAAAAAAAAAATAAGGTAAAATATAAACTTATGGAATTAATGGAACTGAGCAGCTACACTTTAGAAGACTAAAACTCAAACTGTTTGAGAGCCACGCCTATTTCCCAAATAACACAAATGAAATTCCATCTGATTCTTTCCTTTCGAGTGCACAAATCAAGAAGCAGTTAATATGAATAAAACTTTGTACGAATAGTGCGTTTGAGGCATGCTACAATATGACTTAAAATTTATCAATTCGAACCAAAACTTGTTAAGCCCCTGGGCACTAAATATGTGGACCCAGTGTTCATAGTTGTTTTTTTTTACCTAAAATATCGGTGAATGTGTGAAATATGTAATTGAATTTCTGAACGTAGTATATCTGTGTGTCTAAAATGGGTTGAATCGGGTCAATACTTCTCTTAGTCCCCATATACCTAATATGAAGATTTTCTTTCTTGATTACGAACCAAATCAAGCAAGCGATAGATCAAAAATACACAAAGTTCTCCTCACTATTGATAGAAAAGACTGTAGAATGCACAGACTAAAAATGTGCTTCTTTGGCAAGCACTTAAATTGAAGTCGTTTAGTAAAAATAATTTTTAGATAAGAATATTTAAATTTTCAGCGTTCGATTTATACATTATTTTCCTGTGTATATGTATTTAGATACATACCAAAGCTAGAAAAATAAACGATTTACTATTTTCGACATTAACAAAGTGAAAGCCCGACTTTCATATATCTTTATGGTGGTGCTATTAAATATTTATATGTATGTATATTCTTGAATTATAGGAATTTCTAGCTGGTTAGACGTGTCTTTATGAGCACTATCACACCGTAATTATAGATTTGGCCTTTTAGTAACAACTCGTAAATAAGAACAGATTTGTTATGCCCATCTCCAGCTGAGTTGAGCTTCGGTTACGCACACGATCACATTCATTTTACTTCATTCATTTTACTTCATACGCTGAACACAATGGTTGCGACACAACATTGCATCACGACAGTGAACTGAAAACGGCGTTGTGCATCCTACTACCTGAACGCATGTACACAAGACAACACAGCTCTCCATTTTGCATGTACACAATTTCGTTGTGGCCATACTAATACCTTGCACTTCAATGAAATTTTAATATTTTGTTCAAAGTGAAAGTTTTATGCAAAAAATAAGTAAATAGGTATATATTTTTGTTTTAAATTATCAATTGTTATTACAAATGATATAACAGAGCTATAATAGAGCTATAATAGAGCTATTTTATGCTTTTATTTGTAAAAAAAAACGTCAAGCTTGTAAGAGCTGTGAATAATTTTACATTTTACATATTAGTGGCATCACCACTCTTCCTCATTTCTCTATCTTCCATTCTACTGTCAACTTTACTGTCGTCCTACTGTCGCAGGCAAATATAGGAAAATTTTAAATTTAGCGAAAACGACAACTGTCGGCCTACCGTCGCATAGTCGTGCAGCTGACAAAATAACAATGTCCATAAGAACGTGTGTATTTTAATATTTGACAGATGTCGGTTGTCGTCTGTCGCAACCATTGTGTTCAGCGTATCATTCATGCATTCATTGTCTGCTTTACTGTTTTTCAAGGCAGTTGCCCTGTTTACAATATATGTGTGTATGTACACATACTCGTATATGCGCTTATAACAGCTCCTGCTATTGTGGCTATCACGTTTTTTGTGTTTTATTGCCCTTTCCACCGTTTACTTGTTTTGTGCGCGCACGTACGACACGTTCCCACATCGCCGACTGATCATTTCAGGCATAGCTCGGCGTCTACGCCGCGTTGATGAGCAAAACGTCAATGCACTGACTGGAGGGTACGCACATCTAACTACATATGTATGTGTGTTTGTGAAATGGATATGAAAGATGCGAGCGCCTGCGCACGCCGGGATACACGCCGCATTTGTCGATTCGTGCCTTTTAACTGCATTGACTTTGTGACGTACGAGCTGCCATAAGGCTACCAACAAATATTCCTACATATGTACTTATCATTTCTATGTATGTGTACTTTGTATATATGTATGTATGTGTAACTACCAATTTGTAGACAGTCAACGGCTTTAGCGAAGTTTTATTAATTGCCGCCTGCTATGGCTTAAAAATCACGAAACAACGGCGAGCAGACAGTTTGACGAGGCGCACAGTGTATTTATTGTTATGAAATAAATAGGCTTAAAGCAGTGTTGCCATATAAATATTTTTTTTACATATCAGTATTTGTACATATATTTCGGGCTTTTTTGATGTCCAAACTAATAAAATAAAAGAAATGTTTATACTCTTGCAACCTGTTGCTCGAAAGTAGAATAGTTTTGTAAACCTAACGGTTGTACATATCACCTAAAACTAAACGAAATAGATAAAGGTCCATCCGTGCAAGCTTTAACTTGAGTAAAAATTGATATATCTTGATGAAACTTGGTACGCGGGTTCCTCCGTTGGTAAATTGCAGATTCCAACTATAGCAAGTTATCATCGGCGTACGCCAGTAGCTGTGTGCCTTGTCTGAAACCACGTTTGATATGGAACGGCTCGGAGAGGTCGTTCCCAATCCTGACGGAGCTTTTCGTATTCCTCAACGTCAGTTTACACAGCCTTATTAGTTTTTTGAAGATACCAAATTCAGACATAGCGGCCTTTTCGTGCTGTCAACAACAGTTTTTAAATCGTCAAAAAGGTGGTATGTGTCCAACCTTTTCTACGTGTCTCTTCCAAGATTTGGCGCATGATGAATATCTGGTCAAATGTTGATTTTCCAGACCTAAAGCCACACTCATGAAGGGCCAATCAGTTCGTCCACGATGGGCTTCACACAGTACGCTCGATGAAACCTGATATGCGATGTTGTGGACACTTATCCCACGTTGGTTGGCGTAGATTGGGTGGTCTCCCCTTTTGTGGATCGGGCAGAGCACACTTAAATTCCAATCGTTGGGCATGCTTTCGTCCGACCATTCTACAAAGAAGCTCCTTATCAGTTCTTCGGCGCCGTGTTTGAGCCGGCAATAAATCGGGCTCGCCGCTTTTTTGTTCTTCAGACGGGTAATCACTATTCGGACTTCTGGTCGGGCAATGGAACATCTGCTTCATCGTCATCAATTGGGGAATAGGGTTCACCATCTCACGGTGTTATGCTTTCACTGCCATTCAGGAGGCTGGAGAAGTGTTCCCTCCATAATTTTAGTATGCTCTAGGTATCAACCACTAGATCACCTCTTAGAGTTCGAACAGCAAAACCCCAATCGGCCTGCTAGTCACAAATTATAGACAGTATAAAAAGAGGTTAAGTATCAAAACTTTTCACCTGAGAGTACTTTACCTAAAACATACTGAGTAGGAAAGTGACTAAATGAAGCATTCTCCTAGAGTTTGAAATTACTGTTAAAAGTCTCAATTTTTATTAATATTAACTATTGAGAACCTCTTATAATTAAAGCAGATTTTACGGTTCCATAAATAATATAATAGTATAAGTATTGAAACACCCTATATAATTCAAAACCATAGAAGCCTTTTACGTAGCTTACATACTTACGAGTATTCTTTTTCATCTAACATTTATACACTAAACGGCAACACTGGCTTTAAAAGCTGACTTTTATTTTCTCACAGCACACAGCTACCAACAACGAACTTGAAAGGGTTAAAATCAAATCTTAGTAAGAAAAGCCATAAAGAACAAAGCGGTAAGCCGATGAAAACCAGTTAATGAAACGGTCAGAAAATTATTTGTTCATAATGATTGGCGCAGACGCGCTCTGAATTATAAATGGTTTTTCTTTTCGCTGTATAACCTCTAATTCTAATTCGAAGATTTTCCACTATCAGCGGCTTCTTTATAGCTAAGTGCTTCTTTCTTATAAATTTATAGCCGCTTTTTGCTTCAGTGTGTAGTGTTTCTAATTGTACAATGAGTAAATGTCTGCGGCTACCACCGCTCCACCTGTTAAATGAAAAATGATTAGATTACTTAATTCGCTTAGCAAGTGAATTTTACTTTAAACACACGTAATTTGTGTGAAGCATTCTCCAACATGCATTAAATTCTTCTTTATTTCCTTTTATGCCATTTCAGTTCCCAATCAAATGAACGTCAATTTCTCAAAGATTTCATTAGCGGCGCACCGGGTTCGTCTGGCGCTCGTTTGGCTGCTTGGCTGCAACCGGAATCACGTCTCGATCCAAATAAGTAAGTTGAATTGTTTATCACGTAATTTCTTGTTATTGCATTTTTATTTGGACACATACATACATACATTATTGATTTCTTTATTATGAAATTTTTCATTTCATTCCATTCCGATTCCAATTAGATGTGAATTAAATACAATAACCGAGCCGCTACGTTATGGTTGGCCAACCCAGATTACTGTGACCATACGCGATCAATATGGCGATGCTGTGTTGGTACCCGAATTGAAGGTGAGTCTGCATTTTATTTTTCTTTATATTGGTTACATAAATTAATTAGGAGAGTATCACATCTAAGTCTTTTTACAAATCTAACTCAGAGAGTTTCAATTTTCATGCAAACGCTCGGTATAGAATGGAAATTCGAGAAAAAATCACTCAGGATATTTTGTATTGTTGTGGTGGCTAGAATCGCGTTAGAGCAACTAATCTTGAAATACTACTAGATCCAGAATCTTTCATTACTCATGAAAGATTTTGTAGCAAATTGATAAGTAAAGCAAAAGAATACTAACAGAAAAAAGGATAGCATATTCATAATATAATTTTACGGATATAAAGGGTGACCTATTTATGTGTTACCTTTTTTTTTTTAAAGAAAAAACAAAGAAACTTTAAATCTTATCATTCGAAGGGATATTCTTTTATTCATTTATTTTTTGAAGATTCTGCTTTCAAATGTTGGCCGCTGCTACGTCTCAGATGGTTCATCCGTTGAGTCCAATTTTCGATTACTCGTTCGAGCATTTTGACCTCGTGATGTTATGCGCCAAGACCTGAATCGAAGCGGGATCGTCCGCATAGACTTTAGACTTTTCATATCACCATAGGAAAGGGTCTAACGGTGTGATATCAGATGATCTTGGTGGCTAATCGACTAGCCCAAAACGTGAAATTTATAGCTGTTTCACGGAAGTGTTCTCTTAATAAATCCACTGATGCGATGTGTGAGAAGTGGCGCCGTCTTGTTGAAACAAATGTCGATAAAATCATTAGCTTCAATCTCAGATATCAAATAGTCAGCACAATAATGGTCGTCATTGACGCTTACTTTCTCACCGGCATCATTTGTGAAGAAATATGGATCGATAATTCCACCGACCCACAAACCACATCAAACCGTTGTTTTTTTTTTGTATGAAATGGCAGCTCTTGAATCTCTTCAAGCTGCTCTTCGTCCCAAATGTGGCAATTTTGTACGTTCACATATTCATTGAGCCAGAAATGAGCCTTATCGCTGAACAAAATTTGGCTCGAAAACGTCGTATCTTCTTGGAACTATTCAAGAGTCCATAGAGCGAAACGATGTCGCTTGGTAAGGTCGAGTAATTTCAGTTCTTGCGCAAGCTGTATTTATACGCTTTCAATTTAAGACCTCCTGGTAAAATGCGTCAAGTCGAGTTGCTGCGAATGGGGCCAAATCGAGTCTCCACGGGCTTTTTGTACACATTCAACTACATCTGCTATATTTTCTACAAGTATATTGGCCACAAGTTGAGCGAAGCGTTCTTTACAGAACGTGAATTTTCGTAATAAAGTTGAACGATTTCTAAACATTATTTAGGCGCAAGTCTTTCCATGATGAAAAGCCAAATAATACTGAACAAAAATAACATTACAACTTGACACGACTCACGCGTGATCTGTCAAAAAAAATGTACTTTGATCACCGGTTAGTTTTAGATGTATTTCAGATTAGTTTCGCCACCATAACTATTTAAAATAAATTCTTTAAATAATTTAGCGAGAAGAGTTGACTTTTTAATATATAACAGGGAGAACAGATTTTTTTGGCAAAATTCGTTTTCGACGAACATTTCTTCCCAGCGAGCATTCTTTTGACTTCTGAGAGCAGGAAATAGTCACTGGGAGCCAAATCAGGAGGATACGGTGGATGCGGAAGCAATTCAAAACCAAATTCATGGATTTTCTTCAGCGTTTTTTACTGACTTGTGAGTCGGGTCTTGGTGAGACAGCACTTTCTTTTTCCTCAAATTCGGCAGATTTTCGGCGATTTCGAACTTTAAACGGCCCAAAGAAGCTAAGTAATGTCGATGTTGAAAGTCCTTTCTTTATCAGGAAAACATGGCATAAACTATTCCATGCGCATCCCAAAATTTGGCCAGCCGCCATAACCTGTCCAGCCGGCTGTTTCGTTTTTCTACGCTTTGGAGCGGGGTCATCGTGTAGAGTCCACTCGGATGACTGTCAATTGAACTTCTTAGTAAAATGGTGGAGCCATGTTTCATCCACTGTGCCATACAGACGAAAAAACTTTGGTTTATTACGCTTGAACATCTTCAAACACTGTTCCAAATCGTCAACTCGTCGTTTTTTTTTTTTTGGTCAATAGTGAATGATATGATGTGCACTTTCAGTTGATATCTTTAGAGTGCCTCCAATCACAAACAATTTCACTTCACGGTTTTTAAAATTAATTTTGTGGACTCTTTGATGTATTCGTCGGTAACAACCGCTTTTGCTCAGCCACTTCATCTTCGGTGCTCATTCCATCACTTTAGCATAGTGTTTTGAAACACGTCGTCAAACCAAGTTTTTGCTTTGACTGTATTTTTTCGTGTATCAACACGAGAAATTCTTTTCTATAATTTTTTTTTCACAATGATAAGTTGAAATGATGTAATTCACAAAGTAATAATCCGACAGCTGTCGAATTAATACACGCGTCTCTTGGCTTTAACTAAAAATCATATGGATTTAATTCTAGTATCATCATCTATAGCCGGGGACTTGTTGATCATATAAATTTAGATATGCTTTGAAATAGAGTTGTTACGCAGCGAAAAATTGAATATTTACAAAATGATAAATGGAAACTGTGTGGGAGTGACTTCCAGAAAGTTTTCATTTAACTTTTTGTGAATAGTGTTATTACCTAGCCCATCAATCTAAGGTTGAACTATTCCCTAAATATCCGGGATACCCAACTGCAACCGATTAAGATATACAAGTATATCCTGGGCTTTCAATTTGTCAGCATTTCAAACTAGAATTGCCTTCCCCAACACACATTACCCCGCTTTTCTAAATCACTTGTGATCTGAGGAGTTCCAAATATCGGATAATGTAATAATTTCTGTATCTGCTGATCTTAAGCCTCCGATTAAATGTCTAATATATTAGAGTAAAATGGACTCTTCTAGATCTAACTTAAAGGCGTTTTTGTTTTCGCTCCCTTTGAAGAAGTAGCGTAAAAACTATATTCGTAACTTTTTCCTTCGATAATAAAAGGGTTTTCTCCATAAAAAAGAACTCTATCCACAATTCAAATGCAAGTTTGAATACTTCTGTGAGTGTTTAATCTCAATTTTTAAAAGAAATCCATTATTTTTCAAAGAAAAAGTTGCTTAATCGTTAGTGTCTATGCAAAGGTATACTTTATGTTAATTTTAATATGGTACTTGTATATTTGTATACATATGTACGAGTATATTGGTTTTGGTAATCGAGAGATTTAAGGTTGTATAAGAGATTGGCCTACTGCATTTGAGCTTAGTTCTGGGGCTACCGATATTGTCTCTTTACTGGCAGGGCCATATGAGTTACTTCCTCGCTGACAATAAAGTTATACCGTCGTCGCTAGGCATTCGTAATGAACAAATTCCACTTCAAGGTGAGTAAGATATTTGGGATGGATGGCCTCATATTTTTGCATTACCCATTTGCCTAATTTACGTGTTAGTTAATGGGCCTTCCTTTGTATATTTTGACCAGCGTATACTCAAATGGTAAAATACGCTTTTTTATCATCCAAGGAAAAACTGCCCCGACTATAAACACTTCAAGTGAACTATAAATTTTAACTATATTTTTCTCTCATAGGTGGAAATCAAAGCCATTCCAACCGGCGCTTCTGGCAATGGCAACATCAAAATGCGACGGGGCTCTTATACGGACAACACCTCATACGGCGGTGTGCCGCCGCCACCTCGCCTTAACTATGAGCCAACCATTAAAGAGAAAATGTGTTTCAAAGCCATAACCTTCATGAAACCCTACGGCAATTACTCTTTTGAAGAGTTGCGCTTCAGCAGTCCCATACAGACACGCATTACCGAGACGCTGTACGCGCAAGACTTGGAAGATGGCACATTCAGCGTGCACTGGACGCCAAATTCAGTCGGCAGTTATTGCCTCACAGTCAACATTGATGGCATACTTTTGGAAGAAGTTTATCGTGTGGAGGTGAAAGAAGGCGGTTTACCACCACCCTCACACAAACAAGCGTTGAAGAAACCACAACCGCCTAATAAGTTGCGTAAATTCTTCACCAAAAACACAGCGGGCCTACGCATACGCTCACATCCCACACTGCAGTCCGAGCAGGTGGGCATCATCAAGTTGAATGGCGTCATATCATTCATCGATGAGATTGAGAATGACGACGGTGTATGGTTGCGTCTTTCGACCGAGTCGATACGTCAGCATTGCACAATGGGTTGGTATCCGACTGAAGCGTGGTGTTTGCAATATAATCAGCATTTCGGGCGGACTCTACTACATCCAATAGATGAGGTTGGTACTACGTCGAGTGGAGCGACAACTACGACTACAATTACCACCACTACTACCGGCACCAGTACCACCGATGCGGCGGCTGGTGTTGGCACTGCCATGCTAGTTGGTAGTGGTGGTGGTAGTGGAAAGTCCGCTTCTAAGCCACGTCATAAAATTTTGCTGGATAATGTTGAGTCACCCGTTTCACCGGTGCCAATTGAATCGCCATCCAAAACGAAATCCGTGTCACCAAACAAGAAGATCTTTGACTTCTCGCAAGATCGTTTCACGCCGCCAAAGTCATCTGAACTTTCACATACCTCCACAAATCCATTTCTATTTCCTAGCGTGACAAAGTCAGAATCGGAAGATAGCGAAATACAAAAGGTTTTCGATATGCAATCTTCAACGCAGACTAACAGCACCACATCGTCGCAGCAACAACAGCAAGCCGATCTACTGTCTTTGCATTCATTACAAAATACCAGTCCATCACAAATCGGTTCGGCTATTGCTGGCGTCGTCGGTGGTGGCGCTATTAAACTACAAGCTCTACAGAAATGGTTCAAGGGCGACACTTTGGATGGTCCAGGCCCAGCCGCTGCTGGTGGGCCGCCCTCGCCGGCCAAGGAACATCAACGTAAGCGCTCAGACGTTACCGAAGTAATGTCTACGGTTTCTGTGCGTGAGCTAGTACGCGTAATGGGTGGACAAGATACGCGCTGCAATGGCAACAGTGCACATGCGCAAGGCAGTGTACCACGTAGCTCAAGTCCTGTACAGATACCTGCCACTGGCAAAAGCTCGACTGAGTCTACGAGCGTTAGCATAAAATCTACTGAAGCTTCGGAAACTTCAGGGCTCTTTAGCTCCCTTACACAAGATTCAAGCTCGAAGGAGTTAGAACATGCACCGCTATCTGCTGCGGCCACATTTGATATATCCACTATACGTATGACAAGCTTCACACCATCACAGACGGCTGCTTTACTTTCCACACCAAAGCATTCGCCACGTAAATTGATGTCTAGCCTAAGACGCACCACATCACCTTCGAGTCGTGGTGTTGATGCCGCTGTAGCGCTTAAGGAGCCCGATTTGACACAACTCGAAGACGATATGAGCATGTTACAGATTACAACAACCACCACTGGGGGTGGCGTCACCACACAGGATCAAATCTTATTTGGCGAGATGAAGACAGCGAGCACTACTGCCAGCACAGACGACTCGAGCCCACCAGTCTGGCCGCCACCGCTTAATCAGGCTGGGACTTCTATGAATTCAGCAACGGTGCCAAAATCGTCGCCCAGTAAACGTAGTGTAATTGGGCCCATCAAACGTGCAATGCCGCCATCGTTAGCCGAAAGTATACGCGCTGTGTTTGCGGCTTTCCTCTGGCATGAGGGACTCGTGCACGATGCTATGGCATGCGCTAGTTTTCTTAAATTCCATCCAACACTTCCCAAAGAGGGCGCCACAGTTGTGACACGTCGTGACTCCAAAGACAGTCGTCTTCAGCTATCAAGAGAGCAAAAAGCGCAACAGCGGCACTCTGTTGAGGTGGCAAATGCTGGCACTTATCTGAATATCAGACCCTCCACGCTGGAGACGCTTACAAAGAGTGGCAATTCTTCGCTGAATAATCGTAAGCATCGCAAAAATTTGGCAGCTAGTTCAGGTGCGGGTGGCGGCGAAGATGCGGAGGGTGGCGAAAAGCAAAAGTTACACACTTTGCCCGAAGTGGTGACTGTGTTGCCGCCAGCGCTGCGTTGTCTTGTCTATCTATGGGAGCAGGTGTGCACGAATTGTGTGCAACTGATGCAAACGAATATAATGGATCGCGAGAAGAACGGTGGCGTTGCCGGTGTCGGTGTCGGTGTCAGCGCTGGGATTGGTGGCAATGGTACGCCCACACGTGAGCCAAGTGCGGATGTGAAAGAAAAGCAAGAGTCTAACGAGCGTGATGTGGCGAAGAAGATGCGACGGAGGAAGAAGGACGATGGCACATATTGTGAGATCTGCGAGGTTTTTCTACCAATACCCGTGACATATCACATGCGCATCGTACATCCCGGTTGTGGCAAATCGGCCAAAGGCAAAGGTTACAATTCCGTGGGCATTTTCTGTGAGGGTTGGGCCGGAAATTGCGGTGAAGGTGGCAAGGGTGCATCCAGTTGGTTCTTGATGTGCGATGAATGCCGCGAGAAGTACATGACTGCAAGTAAGAATGTCAACAATGTGAATAATGCACCGGGCGTGGTACTTACCTGTAAGTATACCTCAAAATGGCACTTTAAGTTCTCTGTTCAATCTAATGCAAATTTTTTTTCAGCAAACGAACTTAACTTATTCGGCGTAAAGACAACGTCACTGATCGCCAACTCTGAGATTTATACAACAATGCGTGAAAACGCCACATTCTTGCTTGAGCTCTCCTCAAGCGCTTCTACTTTAAACGCTCCGGGCAGTAGCAATACCGTTGCTGGCACAAATCCGCTCAATATGATTTCGTCAAGCAAACGATCACCGCAACAAATGCCCGTCGTAGTCGAGCATCAGCACTTCAACATGCCCGATTTGAATAAGCCGAGCACAAGTCGTGGCGATTCGGCGCGTAATAGTCGTATTGGCTTGCGGATGAGCGGAAAGTTTGGCAGTAAGTGGCATATGAATACAATATTTAGTTTTCATCTAATGTGTGTATGGACCATGCGGGCTTTATACAGACGCGCATATGTATATTGATTATAACTAACTGGATTATGTAGGGTCTGCTTTCATATTATAAGGGGTTTTTAATAGGAACGCCACAAAGCTGGACCGATAGGGACAACAAACGACGCCATATTTTTCTCGCACTTTTGACATTTCTTTTAGTAAGGTTTGCCATTTCGACATAGAATGATAAACGATCCAACAATGAGTCGAAATTCTTAAAATTTACTACCGAAATTCGGCGTCAGTGACCTCAACTTTAAGAGTGCTACGTCCAGGCTCATTTCTGCCTGAATGGCTTCGTCAATAAAGAATATGTGTTATTGGTCAAGCAGTAATTCAACACGTACGCCATGAGTCACCATCACATACAGAAAAAATTACGGTTTGGTGTGGTTTGTAGGCTGGCGGTGTCATTGGGCCGTACTTCTTCCGTGATTATCAAGACTTGCACGTTTTCTGTAAATGGGAATCGCTACCGCTCAGTGATAACCGAATATTTTTGGCCCGAATTGAATGATATGGACTTTGAACAATATGTGGTTCCAACAGGACGGCGCCAAACGCCAAATAGCGAATGTATACAATCGATTTATTGAAAACCAAGTTTGGTGAACGTGTTATCTCACGAAATGGCCCGACTCAATTGGCCGCCTCGGTCGTTCGATTTGACGCCGTTAGACTTCGTACAAATATCAAACGTGAAATTGCAGTAGTATCGGCCGATTTATGCTTGAAAACCGATGAATTGTGGGTTCAGCGTCTGGACTTCTGCAAGCGTGTCCGTGGTGGCCATACAATAAAGAATCGAGTTCCATACATAATGGATATGCTAAACCGTTTTGGTTTTGTTTACTATATCTTCGAGTTTTAGTGTCATTCATCGGAAAATATTCGACTAGAATTATACAGCTAGACTGCTATATCATGTGTATGTGTAGATATGATCGTTTGTTAATACTCTTCGAGAATATGATTCTTTTTGGTACTGATTTGTAGATTCTACTTGATCCATTCTCGAATGGGGAAGATTGTCACGATATATTTCCAAAAGCCCACCTTAACCTCCTCTAAATAACCTTAGTATTTGGCTTAGTGTCTTATTAAGTTTCATCCGATTGCGGTCTGTTGAATTTGAACGGACAGTTCCGCCTGCTGATGAAATCAGTTTTGAAGAACTCGTGTTGTAATCCTTTAATTGTAGGTTAGCGTCATAATCCACACTAAAAATTTTGCGAGTTTGTTCTATAATAGATTTCGAAAAAGGTTATTTCATGGATATATGCCCCGCCGTTTAAAAGTCACGTGGTTAACAATATTTCTTTTTTACTGCACAGGCTCCACCCCTTACCGTAAAAGCTTTGCGGGTAGCTCTGTATCTCCGGAGCATATTTGGCTGGCGCCAGAAACGTTTGCTTGCTTAGAATCACTCGGAGTGGCGAATAACGAAGATTTGCCGTACGAAATGTTCGGCTTGAATGCCACGGAAAATGGATTTGATCGGGTAAGTGCGAAGACATTTCTCACTATTTTTCTATTATAATAATATGTATATTTTTTGAAATTCAACTCTACCAGCCACTTTCGGAAATGTCTTACGAATCGTGCGATCCAAATAATTACGAAATAATGACGGGATCAATGAGCGCACAGCAAGGCGGCGGTGGTGGTTCAAATACCGGAACGCTCTCGAAATTCCACCGCAGTTTCTCGATGGGTCAAGGTTGGGCCTTGGCTCAACAGCAAGGCACATTCCAATTGAAAAATCTCGCTGCGAACGCGGACGAAGCACAACAGACCAAAGTCGTGTTCAGGCGACGCAATAACTCCACCAGCGAAAGCGATGGCGCTTTACTCATTTGCTATCCTTCGGAAAATTTGCGTCGCCTTGTGCCGGAAAGTATATTGAACAGCAGTATTGTGCACCCAGCTGTGCAGCGACTGGCCAACACCGATGGCGGCATGAGCGGCACGAAAACGCACTCGCATTCTGTCGACCAACCGGAGGGTAATGACAATGAGGAGAAACTGAAGACAGCAGAAATGGGCGGTGTTAAAACGAAGGAATACGACTACTCGAGCGGCAGCGCCTTGCTGAGGGCGAACGCTATGCGTGATAAGGATACATCAAACACGCTCCTCGAAATGGAGTTGGCCTCACAGGTGAATGCGCTGCTGCAACGTCCCGCTATGGCATTCATTACACAAAAACATGATCTGGAGAAGCTGCGCTACGCTATGAAGCGCAGTCTACGCATAGCCGCCTGCCGCATATACTCGCTACAAGCGATCAATTGGTTATTGCGCTCGGTGACGCAAAGCATTTGCCTACACGATCTTATGTGGTGGTTCGTCAGTTCGCTAACTATTTCCGCTGTCGACATGATTGATGGCAAGTACGAGGATGTCGAGCCTGCGTTGGAACACCCTGTCACTTATACGCAGATCAGCGGTCGTTTCTCACATTTGATTACACAAAGCTTGCACGTATTTCTGCAGTCCGTTGCCGATCTTACACTTTACTTGCCACTCGGTTCACCCTTGCAACGCATCGCCATACAATGCTTCGGCATACGTTTTCGCCAAACGGATCATCAATTTCTACACAATTCTCATGTGTTCGGCAATATTTCGAAGATACTTTCGAAATCCGATGAGCAAGATGATGTTATGGCTGTGTCGAGCATGGGCATCTCGGGTGCGTCAGCCATTGAGGGTGGTTTTGCTGTTGGCAATTCTGCGGGCATGCATGATGTGGAGCATAATTTGCAGAGTGTTGGCGGTGCGGCGGTGATTGTTGCGGGTGGTGCTCCTGCAGGTGCTAAAATTGTTTGCTATTCCGACTTGAATGGCATGTTTGAGGTTACAGTGTCATCACGTCAGGCCATGGCCGAATCGCTGACGGACAACTCGACTGAGACTTTTTGGGAAAGTGATGAGGAAGATCGCAATAAATGCAAGATCATTGAAATCTCGATGACTAAGCTCACTTATACGTGTAAGGTGGTTTTGGTGCACATCGACAATAGTCGGGACATACAGGTGAGTCGAACAAAGTTTACCTGTGCTATTTTTGGATTTTCTGTCTTCCATTGTAATTCACAATTATTTATCTTAAATATTTATTGTATAAAATAGCGACGAAATTATTTGACCGCTTTATCTTACATCACCTAAGAAATTTTTGAAAAACGTAACTAACTTCTGTAACCCGTTTGAGAATAGAAAATTTCCGGTCAAATGTCCTGGTGGAAGAGCATTATTTTCTTTGGGGCTATTTTTCGTCCCAAACCGCGGAATCGGATTCTAATAAGTGTAGCCAGGTCCTTCTCCAACTGCTCTTTCCAACGGACTGGAGTTCTTCGATACTTTCGGAGCTGCAGTCTTTTCGTCAATTCGGACTAGGTCATGTTGTCGAGCCATCGTCTATCCGCTCGTATATCTCATATAGCTCATTGTTCCATCGATTGCGGTATTCGCCGTGGCCATTTCTCTCGAAAACTCGTAACGTCGACTTACCAGATGTTGTCATTGTCCATGTCCCTGCACTATATATCAGGACGGGAATAATGAGTGAATTGTAGAGTTTGGTCTTTCTTCGTTGAGAGAGAACTTTACTTCTCAATAGCTTACTCAGTCCGAAGTAGCACCTGTTGGCAAGAGATATTCTGCGTTGGATCCATCAATCCATCAGCTCAGTCGCTTTGTTGTTTTTCAGATGGGTAATTGTTATTCGAACTTCTTCATGGTCGGGCAATGGAACGATGGAACGTCTTTTATATCGTCATCGATTGGAGAATCGGGTTCGACAGCTCCTGGTGTTATACTTTCACTGCCATTCAGCGGGCTGAAGAAGTGTTCGCTCCAAATTTGAATATGCTCTGGGCATTTCTAAAAAATAAGAACAAAATATCTTTGCAAAGAGCTTTATTATTCAAAAACTGATTTACCATAAAACATATTACCTAATTCTTCTTTTAGAACAAAGTGCTGAATGTGGTTTTTTATGCTGGCCAATCGTTGGGCGATACGAATCTTATCAAATCCGTTGATGTTGATCCGAAAGCGTGCGCCTGGATATCCGCCAAAATTACCAATGAGTCTTACACTCACTTCCGCTTGGAGTTCCACGGTCCAGAGAATACATTACGTGTGCGACAAATCAAATTGCTCGGTCTACCGAGCATCATGAGCGGATTCGACGAGCATTTTAATGAGCATTTCGGTGGAGCGCACTCTGCGGCTGCGAGCGGTAGTGCAGGTAACACACTCAAATCCAATTTGAAGCTGACAAACGCCTTACGCATACAACAGCAGATCTGTGAGTCTGAAACACTGCGTGTCTTCCGACTAATAACAGGTGGGTGGAAAATAGAATGGCTTAAATAATTAAATTAAACTTGCTTTATATTTGAAATGCTCTCTCTCTCTCTCTCTCTCTCTCTCTGCAGGTCAAGTCTTTGGCAAATTGATCAGCAACGTCGCAAGCGATGCCGGCCATCAATCCATACTCGGCATGGATTCAAGTGGCGCTTCAATGCTCGCCGATTCGTTGGATCTGCGCGAACATATGGTTGGTATACTCTTCTCGCGTAGCAAGCTCTCACACCTTCAGAAGCAAGTGATTGTGCATATTGTGCATGCGATCAAAAAGGAAGCGCATCGCGCCAAAGAAGATTGGGAGATTGTGAATTTGGCAAATTGTTTTAAAGATGCGCATGCCAACACCACGTCCGCCACCTCGACGGGTGATCCGAAGAGTGAGTCCAGCTCAGAGCGCTATCGTGCGCCCGACACTTATTGCTTCGAAATGCTCAGCATGGTGTTGGCGCTCTCGGGCAGTGTCGTCGGCCGCTCATATCTCTCACATCAGTACGGACTGTTGAAGGATCTTCTAACGCTGCTGCATACAGGCAGTGATCGCGTTCAACGGCAGGTGACAGCGCTGCTACGACGCATACTACCCGAAATTTCGCCAGAGAGCTTCGCGGAGCTGATGGGTGTGCAGCGCTTACCGCCAGCCGATTATAATATTGCACATCAAAGCGCGGCCGACTTCGATATGAACCGCTTGGGTTTGCTGGACATATTTCTGGCTGTCATCGCCAAGGCGCTACAGTTACAAGTCAAAGTCAAGTCAACCTCAAGCAAACCAAGTTTGGAGAAGACACCCTCCTTCGTGCGACTATGCAGTTCGCTGGATTTATCTGTGCACCTGTTGAAGCAAACGCAGAAGACAAAAGCGGACGCTGAGTGTGAGAAAAGCGTCAGCGATGTTGATGCCATTGAATTTTCGACAAAAACACATCCCTTCCGTTTCGATCAACAGGTGGAGAGTGGCGAATATGAGCTGGGCCGTTCGACACTGAAAGCTAGTAAGAAGGAGCATAAGAAAAATCTCAATCAGCGTTGGTTCTTGAATGGCGTTATATCCACCAAGCAGGCGGAGAGTATTATCAGCCTCGTGCGCGATTTAGCCAGCGTAAGTGTTGGCGAATTTTTGAATTTTACCAAATGCAAATTTTATTAAAAATTATAATTCTATAATTCTTCCTTCTTTTCGCACAGGGTAAATTAAGCGAAAAATGGTCTCAGATCACCAAAGCCGCCATTGCGGAGTCTGTCTTGAATTTAACACGTTTGGATGAGATCTTCCGCAATCCGGAGCATTGTGTCAAAACCGCCACCATGTGGTTGGCGCTCGCTAGCCTCTGTGTGCTCGATCGCGATCATGTGGAGAAATTGTCGTCCGGTCAGTGGTCTAAGGTATCCGATACACGTCCCATGTGTACCAACCACGATGATGGCGAAACTGCTGCCATAATCCAGTGCGAGACTTGTGGTTCGCTGTGCGGCGATTGTGATCGATTTTTGCATTTAAATCGCAAAACACGGATGCATAAGCGGACGGTAAGTGTAAGATTGCAATAACTGATGGATGTTGTGGAAAAGCCGTTATTTGGTTCCAAATAAGTAAAGATAGTTGTATAAATTAACTGTTTATGAGGCAAGTGAAATATCAGTGGCGATATGCGGCCTGAGTGTTATATAAGGATTGTAGTTCATATTAGATATTAACTCGGAACCTGTCCGAAGCATACATAGGTATTCAGTCTATGTAGACTTCTTATATCCTGAACAAGGTATATCAAGTGTGCCACAAAGGAGGGTAGTAGGACATAGTTATTGCTTTAGGTTAGGTTAATCTGATAAGCCAATAAACCACATATAGGTCAGTTTTAATCCTTTGCGATAGCAGATGGATCCAAAGGTTACTAGATCCACGACTAGTAGTCATCCTTTAGAATGCCTGCGCTTGACGCAAATCTTAACAGACTCTGCGGCCTCACTATCGATACCTCCTCCAGTGTATCATGCCGTGGGAACCCCAAACGCTTACAGCGTAGTCTTGCCAATGTAGGACGATTGCACAAATGATGCTCCAGTATTTCCTTAGCGCTAAGCACTAGACATTTCCTGCAGTCTTCTCGTTCTGTCAACCACAAACTGCGGGCTTGAGTCGCCACCCGACAGTGACCAGTTAGAAGGAAGTACTTACAAGGTCTGTCGCAAAAGAAACAGGACTGTTAAAAAAAACAACAAAAAATTAATATTTTTCAAAAGTTATATTTTTTTATTCAAAGTAGTTTCCTTGTGCTTCGATACAGCGTTTAGCTCCGGTCAATTAGCATTTCAAATGAGTGTTTAAGGTCATTTTTCGGAATGCTCTTGAGAATATCGGTCGTCGCCTTTTGGATAGCTGAAATGTCCTGAAACCAGTGTCCTTTCATGGGCAAATGAAGTTTTCCAAATAGGTAAAAATCACAGGGTGCCAGATCAGGGGAGTAGGGTGAGTGATTAATGGTTAATATGGAGTTTTTGTCAAAAAATCAGTGACAAGCGTCGACCGATGACACGGCGCATTATCGGCAACAGGCGCCAGGGCCTTGCCTCACGGTATTGTGGTCGAGCACGACGAATGCGTGACAAAAGACGCTTCATAACACCAAGGTAAAACACAGCATTGATCATTTGGCCAGCTGGGACGAACTCTCGGTGTACAATACCCTCGGAATCGTAAAAACAAATCAGCGTTGTCTTTATTTTCGAATTCTAAGACGACTTTTTTTGGTCCGACTTCTGATCGACACAGAGATCCTCACGACCTTCTTGGAATCGCTTAAACCACTCATGCACATTACTACGGGATAGACACTGATCACCATAAACTTTTTTCATCATTTGAAATGTTTCAATAAACGTTTTCCCAAGTTTAAAACAAAATTTAATATTTGCTCTTTGTTCAAAATGCATTTTACGACCGATGACCAAAAGCTGCTGTCACTTTTTGATCGATAACATCGATTGTAGTTATCCAATTGTCTTAACATTTTTACGAAATGTCAACAAGAAATCGAGCTTTTTATTTCATATACTCACCAATAGGTGGCGCCACCAGAAACAGTTATATTTAAAAAGTTCTGTTTCTTTTGCGACAGACCTTGTTTTAGCAGATTTCAGTAATCGCATCTAAGATTAGGTCCCAAAATCGGATTGTTTCGACTGGGTTGGACAATAAAGAGGTCAAATTAGATCACTTGAAAACCACGCATTTTTAATATATCGGCGTTAAGTCTGAATAGAGAGGATATCGAAACTAATTAGGACATTGAAACACAGTTAGACCCTTATCCTCTAATCGGTCGGAACTTGACTTCATTTCAATAATCTATTGATCTTTATCGTTGGTATTTGTTGGAATATAAACTTAGTAATACAGGTTACTATAAGCCCCACCATTCCCAAGACAGCCGGCTCTACGTAACCGGAACGAATCCGGATTTTTATCCCGCCACGTACTGTCCGCTCGGCATTCCTCTAAATTACGTCAAGGCTGTTTTCTGCCGCTACAAAAACAACATGCCATCGTTACCACCATTCGAAGCAAATATAATTGAATTATATAAAAAAAAAAACTAATATTTTCCTATCCTACTGTTATTCCGCTTCAACCTTTGTGGTATGATATCATTTGCCTGGACTTCATCGAGACTGGATTTCCAGCATAATACCAACATTTGGTTGCAATAATTTGCATATCATTCTCATAAATTCTTAATATCTTAGCTTAACTCGGACATATCGCCTTATATCTAAGTAGTGACTATCCGTGAATTTAGTCTATAACTTAGTAACGCTGAACTGTCTGTAAATATTGCTTTTTAACGACTAATTTAACTTTATCAGGTTTGCAAGGAAGAAGAGGAAGCCATACGAGTCGAACTGCATGAGTCGTGCGGACGCACTAAACTCTTCTGGCTACTCGCCTTAGCCGACTCAAAGACGCTGAAGGCAATGGTGGAATTCCGCGATGGCAGTCACACAATAATATCCGGACCACAAGAGGCGGTAGGGCGTTGCCGTTTCTGTGGCATTACCGGCAATTCGGGACTGCTGGAGATCGGCAATGTGTGCGCCGATGCGCAATGTCAAGAGCATGCGGCCAATTCGTGTATGAAGGTGAAGTCGTGCGATCATCCGTGCGGCGGTGTGGCCAATGAGAAGAAATGCTTGCCCTGCTTGCAGCATGTGTGTCACGCGCGCGAAAATAAGATAGCCGAAGAGCTGCATGAGCCGAAATTGACGCAGGATGCAGACGACATGTGTATGATATGCTTTGTGGAGGCGCTCTCGTGTGCACCATCCATACAGGTGGGTGCGAAGCTGAGCGCAAGTATTTTTATCATTTATTTATTGTATTTTCTTAATTTTCTTTTTTTTCAATTTGCAGCTCGAGTGCGGGCATGTGTTCCATTATCATTGCTGCAAAGCTGTCATTGAGAAACGTTGGAGTGGTCCACGCATCACCTTTGGCTTCTCTTTGTGCCCCATTTGCAAAGCGGATATACAGCACGCGCTGCTCGCCGACATTTTGGAGCCGATTAATGCGCTCAAGCAGGACGTCAAGCGCAAGGCGTTGATGCGGTGAGTTTTGGAAACGCAAATATTAATTAATCCAGTGTTTTTTTGGAATTTTTATTAAAATGTGTCTACTTGCAGTTTGAAATACGAGGGCATCGTCAAGGATACCGACTCCAAGGATGTCACCAACTTGGCCATGGATCGCTACGCCTACTACGTGTGCTACAAGTGCCAGAAAGCCTATTATGGTGGCGAAGCGCGTTGTGACGCGGAAATCGGCGAGAAATTCGATCCGCAAGAGTTGGTCTGCGGCGGCTGTTCGGACGTGGCGCGTGCGCAAATGTGTCCCAAGCATGGCACCGACTTTCTCGAATACAAATGCCGCTACTGCTGCTCGGTGGCGGTGTTCTTCTGCTTCGGCACCACACACTTCTGCGACACCTGCCACGATGATTTCCAGCGGCTCACAAACATACCGAAGAATAAGCTGCCACAATGTCCGGCCGGCCCGAAGGCCAAGCAACTGTTGGGCGACGAGTGCCCCTTGCACGTCATACATCCACCAACGGGCGAGGAGTTCGCGCTGGGGTGCGGTGTGTGTCGCAACGCGCAAACGTTTTAGCATGATGCGGCGTTGCAGCAGCTGCGCGGTGGCGCATTGGAGGCGGCCGCAGCACAGCGTCGCCAAATGGAGGCGGGCTTAATGCCGCTCGAGGAGTGGATCGAGGTGGAAATGTTGGATTTAGATAATGAACGCAGCTTTGAGGTTGTGCTGCGCGACGCCGACGAACACGAGGGCAATCGGAATGAATAGAAGCTAAAAAAATTTGTGTAGCTGTAGGTGTTTTTTCTAGTTCACACACGAAAGTATTTTTATTTGATCTCATAATTCGATTTTTACTACAAATCTGTATGTTAGCTTTAGGTTTAAATTTATAGCAATGCATGTGCGCTCTTAAACTCACACACCCACTTACATACATACTTATGTGATTGTAATCGTAAAGAATCGCGTATATTTAGATTCCCGTTGCGCCTAGAATACTCAACATTTTGAAGGCATGTGCAACATTTGCAATATTTAATGTGCTAAAATTAACACTAAGTTACTTATATAAACACTAAAACATAACTATTTAATATATGCCAACATGAAGTCGTATTTATAGACACGAACGTGTTGCGAATCGTCAATGGCGCATGCGCTAATATTATGTAGACGAAATTTCAAATAAACATTTGCAATAATATTTGTGTACACTAAATAAATATATAAATATTTGCACACAAAAATGTCTCAAATAAGTTGTTTTAATTAAAAAAATATGGTATTGTCATACGAGTATGTGAATACACACATTTTAATAAAAAATACCGTAATTAATTAAATCGATTTTTTCCGAAATTTCTGACGAATGTTCTTAAATAAAGTTCCACTTTGTCAAAAAATACCATAAAAAATAGTTGTTGTTGTAATTGTTAATTTGCCAAAAATTTCATTTAATTCCAATTTTCTGCTAAAAAGAAGTTCGCTTTAATTACAATTTACTCCTAAAAATTCCATGTAATTGAAAAAATCTCAAAAAAAGTCTTAAAATAATAGAAAAAAAAATTCGCCCACACCCTGGCGGCGGCGAACGTTGCTGGATTTTTTACAAAAGTTAAATCGCCCGAATTGCAATAGGCGCCCAGCACGGCACAGCAGGTGGCTGCTGCGTTTTGAGCACACATACACAGAGCGGCACGCACGTGAGTCTAGCGCTGCGCGTAGCATACTTTCAGCCAAACGGATGACAGCAAACTGCTATGACGATCTAATTCACGCACGCAGCCGTACTGTACGCAGATGAAGCAGAAAATGTAGAATATTGACTATAATCTTTTATATACTATATATAATATTTTCATATATAATCTATGTATATACATATCTTATACATTGTCGATTATATATAATCTGCTTTCTCAGTATGAAGGCATTCCAAAAATGAGTTGTGAAAAAAAAATCTTCCAGCTAACAAGAATTATATACAGTGTATTGGGGTCGTCACACTTTGTTATTTTGCATGCTTACTGCAAGCTCAGTGTCTTTTAGTAAATATCCATGCCCAGAGAACTTAAAAACTTGGTGATCAGCGATTAGCGCAGATATTGCAGCGCCGTATTTGCTTAAATAATTTTACTTAAAGAATATTGTATTGCAGTGCAATACGTTGCAACATCCGCTGCCTGAAAGTATGCTACACTGTAACTGAGAGTATGCAGTGTTGGTAAGGTAGTGTCGCTTAACTGATAGCCACTTGCTGCGTAAGCTGCGTTTCTGGGCGCCTAGTGCATTGGGGCAAAAATGAATTTTGGACAGAAGCGGCGGCGCGTCGCCGCTATCACTAGGGCGTTTCGATTTTTATGCTCGGTTGGCGTTGTTTTTGATTTTTATTGCTAATTTTAGATGTTTTACGACTTTTTAAAACATTTTTAATATTAAATACAATATTTTTATAATATGGACAGGAAAAAAAATATTTTTATTTTTTTTTATATTTCAAAAATAGTTTAAAGTGAACAATTGTTATGGGGATTTTATTAATAATTATTTTATCCATTTTATAGAGAAAATATTATTTCAATGAGTTGATGGAGGAATATTTTTTTGAATTATACTTCGTAAATTTTTTTGTTTTTTATTTTATTTCAGATATTTTACGATTAATTTGTCAAGTTGCTTGTACGACCCAAAAGGAAACCCCTTTAAAGTATTTATGAGCGGGTGATCCAAGTAGAAATACTTTTTCCAATAGACTTTTTTGTTTTAAATAAAATTAAATTTAATTTTTAAGATTAAATCCAATATTTTTGAAATATGTAAGGTACAGAAATTTAATTTTTTCATTTTATTTTTTAATATTTCAAATTTTTGTGGGGATTTTATTAATTTTTTTTTATTTTATTATTTTAACAAAGAAATAATAATTGTATTAATTGAAAGAATATTTTTTGTCTCGTATTTTGTCAACTTTTTTTTATTATTATTTTATTTCATGTGTTTTACGGCTTTTTATACCCTTTTACGCCCTGGACAGGCCAAATAAAATAAATTTTGATGCAGATTCATTATTAAAAATAATCTCCGCTTCACAATTTAATTGTTAAAAAAATTAATAATTCTACTAAATAAAAGACATTGTTTTGGTTTTGTTGTACTTTGCCAACAATTGAGTAAATTCACATTTATTGCTTGGTTTAACTGTTTTTTACATTCAGTAAGTTGTTGTAATGTGGTGTGGTCAACCATATTTACAATAAAAACACAATTGAATACAAATAGAAATTGAATAATCAAAGAAGATGCCATTCCAAAACCACAAAACGCCGAAACAACTTTCGACTCGATCTTAGGAGATAAATTGTCATTATTAATAAATGAGTATATTTTATAATTTTTGTTTTTTTTTTTAGCTAAATTCATCTGTGTTGGGACATTTATCATTAGTTTTTGTGTGTAATTTATTATGCTAATTGTTTGCGCGTAAGTGTAGACAACGCTGCTGTTTAGTGCTGAGCGTCTACTTCCAAAGCAAATCACTTGTTTTAAGCCTTCTACCGAATTTGTGCCGCTTTCCCCTCGCTGCTGTTGCCAGTTGCCAATATTTTGCTCGGTGGTGTTGCTTTTGTTGTTACTGTTATATATAATTATAATAAAAATCGGGTTTCTGTATATTTTTTTTGTTTTTTTTTCTTTTCACTTAATAAACATATAACTTTATATTTAAAAATATTTGTTGTTGTTGTTGGTATTGTTCTAACTGCGCTGCTTCTCTGCTAAAAGCAACACCCGTTGCGATGTTGCCAAATTGCTCGTACATCATGATTTTATGCTGGTGTTTCTGGGGCGTGATCCTAGAAGAATCGTTTACAATTAGTTGTATTCTTTTGAGTGGGTGTAGAAGCTCCTAAGGGCACACGGATTGGCGGGCAAAGTGCGCAGAAACATGATGGTGGTTACACCATCACTCACAGATTTCTAGGGATGCATACAATTTTTTGGAGATAACGGTTGGTTGGTGCTTTGGCTCTTTGGTTGGGGTTGTCATGATTCATATGTACATATGTATTTCATTCCATACAACTCGTGCGGGTAAATAACTAGATGGGATTCGACTCATTTGGACTCATTTAAAACCAAAAATTCATACAAAAACCCAAAGAGGAAATCGTCGAGTGGAAACAGCCAAAAATCATTGATAATTAAAAATATTTACAACTGTAAGTGATTTGAGTGTAACTGGGTGGATTTATAAAAAATTACACTCGTATTGTGAAAAAAATAATAAAAACAGCAAGAAATGCAAAAAAATTTAATTTAGAAAATAAAAAATGTATAAACTGAAAATGAAATTAACAAAATAATA
Organism: Bactrocera zonata; assembly: GCA_037783105.1. Taxonomy (NCBI): domain Eukaryota; kingdom Metazoa; phylum Arthropoda; class Insecta; order Diptera; family Tephritidae; genus Bactrocera; species Bactrocera zonata. The sequence goes on along the minus strand of JBAWJQ010001062.1, from coordinate 527,423 downwards.
AAAAAAATATATATATATGAAAAATAATAAATTATAACTTAAAACAATGGAAATAAATCAAAGAATGTAAAAAAAAAAATTATTAAAAAAAATTAAAGCATGTAAAATAATTAAAAAAAAGAATCAAGGAAAGGTAATAAAAAATAAAATAAATAAAAATGAAGTACAAAAACTAATATAAATAATATGTATAAATAAAATTAAAAAAAAACTGATCAAATGTGCAAAATAAATAAATTTCGAAAAAAAATTATAAAAAACAAAAAAAAAAAAATACATAAAATTTAAAAATGTGATGTGATAGAAATTTAAAACGGAATTGAAAAATATAAACAATAAGTAGCTTTCGTAAAAATGTCTGAAATGCTTTCATAAAATAAAAGTTAAAAAATAGAAATGCATTTAAAAACGAAAAATAAAGAGAAAGAAATAAAAAAAGAAAGTAATCTTAACAAAACTAAATAGAAAATTAAAAAAAAAATAAATGAAAGAAATTAATAAAAAATAAAAATTAAGAAAAAAATAATATGTAAATAGATAAACAATAATAAAATCAAAAAATAGTAGTAAAAAAATTAAAAATTATATATGTATATTAATTAAATAAAAAAACTAAAACAAATATGCAAAATAAATAAATTTAGAAAATAAAAATTAATAAATAATAAAAATTAAGAAAAAAATAATATGTAAATAGATAAACAATAATAAAATTAAAAATTATATATATATATTAATTAAATAAAAAAACTAAAACAAATATGCAAAATAAATAAATTTAGAAAATAAAAATGGAGAAAACATACAAAACAAAAAATATACATTTATATAAAATTTATAAATATTTTTTTTTACAATAATTCAAAACAAAACTGCAAAATATAAATAATAAATAGCCTTAGTAAAAAAGTATGAAATGCTTTTATAAAATAAACAAAAACTAAAAAACAATAAATGAATAAAAAATAAAAATTGTAAAAAAATATCAAAAATAGTATTACAAAAATAAAAAAATAAAAGTTATGACAAAAATAAAAAATAAATAAAAATATAATGAAATCAAAAATAGTAATAAATTAAAAGAAAAACATTTTATAGAATAAAAAACAATTAAAATTTAATAAAATGGCTTCAAAAAATAGAATCAAGAGGGTTGTGCTGGATTTTAAATCAAAATTGCAAACTCAAATAAAGTATTATATAATAAAAAACAAAATAAGAAAAGAAAAGCTGCGTATAAAAAAACTGAATAATTTTAAATTAATTCGGTAATTATTTAAAATCACGTAAAAATCAAAAAAGTGATAACAAAAATCTTGTTGGTGTTTTAAATTTTTTTGTGTTTTTTCTTTTTTAATTTTTGTTTTGTTTATATATTACAATTAAAAAAGTTTGCTTGCGTCAATTTTTGATAATTTTTTTGATTTTTTTTTTGTATTTCTTTGTTGTTATTAACTAACACAATAATTTTCTAGTACGGCATTGAACAGCTGTTGCTTTGCTTTAATTAGTATTTCTATACAATTGCTTTTTGGTTTTTGGTTTTTGCTTTGTGTACCATTGTTTGGTTGAGAATTTAGAGAAGGCGATTTCGAGTGTAGAGTAGTGCTTTTGTTGTTTTTGGTTTGTAACAATTAAAATTACTTTTTAAAAAATATATATTTGTAAATAATGAAGTATATTCATAAATCTGATGTTGTTTGAATGAATAAAAAACTTTAAATAAAATTTATAATTAGGGCGGGAGTCACACACAGGTCGGGTACGAGCTTAGGCATCGGCTTCAACTTCCTCCTTTACCTTAGCATCACCGGGTTTGCCCTTGGACCAGTCGGGTTTTTTCTGCAGAGAAGAGTGGATAAAACAGACGTTTGTATAAAATTGTAAATAACAGTGCTTCACAGTCATGGTGACACATTAAAAACTAAACAAACATATACATAGGCATATATTTATAATAATAAAAGAAAAAAAGTAAAAATAATATTTGCTACACATATTTAACTAACAAATACAGTGCCATTACACATTACCATGTGTATGCTTGATACTAAAGGAGGGAGGTGCAAAGGGCTGCATGCAGAGGTGAGGCGATTCACAGTTGGTGAAGGGTGTACAAAACAGGTACACAATTTAGGCAGGGAAGAAATATTGTTTATGAAGAAAAATTTAATGACGCAGAGATTTTTGCTTGCTCATTATCGGCTATGTATTCTTTCTTTAAATTCCCAAAAGCAGAACTTGTCAATATTTTTTATGAAGCCCGAAGCAACAACGAGTGGTTTTATATGACATTGTTATAGGGTAAAAAATGACTATAAGTTTTTTAATTAATTTTCTTAAGAATTATTGTCTTTTACCGTGAATGTGGTCAATACTAAAGTTGCTTTTTATCCATTTTGAAAAAAAAACTATATATGTTTATAATCATATATTAAAAAAAAATTATAAAAAAAAATATTTTATGTAAAATATTATTTCATATACAAATTGAATTCATTAAAAAATCAAAAAAATTCTTTACAAAAATTCTAAAATGTTTTATAAAAGATATTTTATATAAAAAAATATTTCAAAAAAAAAATTTATTAAAAATTAAAAAAATTTTATATGAAAACTAATTCACTAAAGAAATTTAGCATTTTTGAACTAAATTCTTTTTGAATAACCACGAAAGTGAAAAATATTTCATTCAATAAAAAATATTTTATATAAAAAAACAAGTACACAATTTATTTTCTTATAAAGAAATATTTTATGTAAAAATATTTCATATACAAAATTAATTAAAAAATTTAAAAATATTCTGTATGAAAAACTAATTTAATAAAGAAATTTAGCATTTTCGAACTGTATCGTTTTTGAATATTCATGAAAATAAAAAAAATATTTCATAAAATTAATTTATATAAAAAAATATATTTTTTAATTCATTAAACAAATTTAGCATTTTCAAATTGATTTTTTTTTGTGAATAATCATTAAAGTCCGAAAAAATGCAGGATATATTAAAATTGAAGAAATCTCTTACTACTGCTCTTCTACCAGTTAATAAGCTTTCTTCAATAGATTATGTACATAAATTTTATATATATAAATATAATAATATACAAATATAAAAAAATTATATATGAATATATATCATTTACTTCAAAATAAATCATGTAACTTTCCGCGGAAAAATTAACAGAAATATGAAGTTCATACTTTAAGGATTTTTTTTATAAAATTATTCAAAGGTTCGTATTATATGATAGCAAAGTTGCTTTTCTGAAACAAAATCTGGTCATTTTGTTATACTCAACTATAAAATTTAAGCTCTAATGTAAATATACGCATTTTTGATTAATTTTACAAAAATAGCGCATTGAAAAATTTAAGGTTATATTTTAACAAAATTTTGAAAAATTTTCGCTTAAACAAATTTTGTTCAAAAATTTCAAAAACAATTCGATTTCAATTGTTTTTTTATGATCTTTTCCTGACTCCACTTTATTTCTCTAATTTGTTCACACTAACCACATTAAACCATATCTATAACCACTTCTATATATGTAATTAAATTGCTAATCGAAACCACTGCGCGCTTGCTTCATAACATCGCTTGAGTTTAGCCTGCTTTTGGGCGTCATGCCTAGCACTTGTATAAATGTTACATGCCAAACATATGGACATAAAATAAATGTTTCATTCAATTTTGGTGCTCAGCTGCTGCTATGAATGTGCTATTTCCAAACAAAAAAATCTTGCAACACAATTCCGGTGTACATATGTATGCATGTAAACATATAAGTTTCCAATGGCACACTACAAATTGACACTGAACAAATTTCTTTTTGGAATTTTGATATTTTATACACAAATTTCTTACACTTTTTGACTGTTGATTTTAATTGAGCATCTTTTATCTTTTTCTATAGAGCGCAGAAGTATTTTGGTTAGCGTTGGAAAAGAAAGCATTAGATTTTTTTTTTTAGAAAACCAATAGTGTTTTATTTACAATTTAGAGTATATTATAGAAAAGAAATAATGCTAAAAGAGTCATAATTATAAAAGTAACTGATGCAAAATAAATAATGGTTGAAATAATATGCCTAATTAGCTTAGCTAATAAAGTATTCCTAACCAGTATTGCTAACCAGTAATGTGTGGGCATAAATTTTTTCTATTACATTGCTTTTAGACAAAAATCAGTCAAGTAGTTGTCAAGTATTCAGTACGAGTATGCACAGAAAAGGTTGAGCTGTCAACCACTGCTAGTGTGACGTCAGCAGAACAAGACATAGTATTAAATTCACTAAGAATCAATTTAAGTGTCCCACTATTTGCTCTAAATAGTGATTTTAATTTTTCTTTCCGACTTTAATAAAATACAAGTATATTTTGCTTTATTGTAGTTTTAGGAAAGCTCTGAATTCTTTTTCCATAACTATACGCTACTTTTCTGCTGATTTAAATATCTCAGAGCTGAGATTGGAAGCTTTATTGTAATTAAATATGTAATTTTCTAGACTTAAGTCTAATGCGAAAATATTGATGGCACATAGAAATAAATATTTCCAAAGAATATGATCGCGACATTGCCATTTGACACACTTGTAGTCTTTTATCTAACTAAAAATATAACTAAAAACAACTATAACTAAAAATATGATTTTTTGTTTTATAATTAATAAAATACGTATTTATTAAAAAGCATCTTCGAACTTACCTCCTTCTCTTCTTCCTCCAATGTGAATTCCTTCTTCTTAACAACCTTAAGTTGATTACGGAAGTTGAATTCGGCGGCCTTCTTTTGGAGCTTGGCGAATTTGTTTTCATATTTGGAGACCTTCTTCAAGGCTGGTTTCACGCTAAAAAATTGAGAAGAGAACGATAAAACAGTGTTAATTAAATCCAGATAATACGATTGAGGCGATTTATTTTTTTGTTTGTCATAAAATATATTTATTTGTAGCATATAAACTAGTTTGTACTGGCTAACAAAATTCTAGATTAATTGTGGCATGTTTTTAGGTAACGTAGCCGAAATTTGTGTTGAGTAAATCGGAGTGGCTGGGATTGATATTAATCGTCATAATAAATGTTTGGAAAGCTCAAAATCTAATAGATCTGGTGGACGACTTTTAGGAGTTTATGGCTAACGCAAAGGACAAATATCTGTCCAAGTGAGATCCATCGATTTTAGATCAAGCCTACGAACCCATAAACTCATATACCAGTATAATATATAATGTATTTAGATATATATTGGCTGTCTGCGAGTTACTAAACTAAACGAGTTGCTTATCGAGCAAACAACTGGTTTAAATGTAACAGGCTGGAATAATATATAATAAACAGCTTTGTATTATTTGTTTCTAAAGTGTTTTAGAAAATTAATCCTTTATAGAATGAGTTTTCAAATTAAAATAATTAATCTACGATATTTGACAGACGATTTTCCTAAACTTTGTGTAGTGATTATTCTAAGACACAATTTGTGTTAACACTCATTCTTCACTAAATGAATAAATAGAGCAATCAAGAATCCTTTATAGAATAATAGCAAGTACTGCTATGGCTGCCATAATTAATTTCATATTTTTTGTATAAAAAACTGTCAAAAAGAAATTATGTAATTAAAGATACTTACAACTTGCCACGCAGATCGTTGACTTGGGCATTGAGATCGTTGATCTATAGTAAATAATAGATTCCATGACATCAATCAATACGAGGAACAGCAGCCAAACAATATTCGTAGGTGGAAAAATTGGAAAAAATAAAACATTAATATCGTATTTCAAAGGCTTAAAAAATACATAAAAGCACTTTGCTAGCTAAACTTAGTAAGAAGGATTATATCAAATAAGTAATATTTTGTTAGACGTTTTTTTCATAGAAGAGTACAATACGGATTAGTTACATAACAAATATAGGTGCATACATACATTTTTAGCTTTGTGTTAATTTTTTAGAATTTTATTTTATTTTTAGTTTTTATTTTTTATTTATTTTTTTTTTTTTAATAAACAAGTAGTACTTAGAAGGCGCTTTTTACAACGTAGCTGAAGCCTGCAAGATACACGACAGCGTTTCCGGCTATAAGACGGTGTTTCCATACAGCTTTTGATTTTTAGTAAATTTCAATGCAGAAGAAGGCGGAGAGACAGACAGCACTTTGTAAATTTGAAAATTTTTTGTTGTTATTTCGATAAATTCTTCCAAGTTTTTTGCCGTTTAAGTTGGTTAGCACGCTTGAGTTTAATTTTATTAATTTTTAATATTTTCTCAGTGATTATGCTTATGTGATAGAAAAGTATGAGCTTTTTTTTAGTTCAGAATCGTTATAGCTGATTCTTTGCTGGGATCGATTAAGAAATAAATTAATAGTTTCGAGTTGTTTTTAGAAAGCATCTGAACAACATAACATCCAAATGTCGATTTTTTCGGTTTACAAATTTCTTTTAACGAGCATCGAGTTGTTTACTCTTCGTCTGACGTACGATATGTGGCTTGGAGTGAGAGGCGCCACTTTATTTTTTTGCTGTGAGAAGTTGGCGTTTTGGCTTTGGAGGTGAAATTTTACATTTTTTATAAGTAATATGTGAACTTTTAATTGGAACTTTAATCCAATTTTTTGCTTGAAATTTTTTTAATATTGGAAAACTTTCTTAAATTTATTTAAGTCAAACGATTATACTTGGTTTTTAAAAATATTGTATTTTTTTTTTACAAATTCTCTATATTTATTATATTTTTTAATAGGAGTTTTTCTAAAATTGTTTTTTAACAAAACATTTTAAATAAATGTTTCAATAATTAAAAAATACTTTAAATTAATTTACTAAGTTATAATTTTTTAATTATTGTTTCATCTCTTGTAAGGCTAAGCCGACACACTGTACTCGCTCTCACTTGAAGTTAGTTGTAGTAGCTAGTGAGCATGTAATGTAAGTGAGCGCGAGAACAGTGTTCGATAGCGCAATGGTAATATTACGATATTATAAATCACATAGTGAGTTGCTCTTACTTAAATATTTTTAATATTCATTTATTTAACATTTTTATTATAATGCTAAGAGCGTATTTAAAAATGTATGTAGTAATTCTTGGCATAATTTTTTGTTGTTGTGCAAATATATGATTTGAAAAATAATAATTGTGATAATATTTTTATTTTTAATTTTGTTTTAGCTTGCCAATTACTTAATGAAACGCTTCTCATTAGCAAATTTTCTTACTCCAAACCACTTCACCATTACTCTTCATTTGTTTTCAAAAAATACGCTTCTCCATAACCTTAAAAAACCTTCCATTTTGTGCTTGCGCACAATTAAGTTGAATTACAAGTAATCTAACTGAGGTACTGCACAGTATGGCACACAATTTGTGTTTTATATATATTTTTTTTTCGATTGATATATATTTTGTTATATATGGTATATTTCTGACGACAAATACGAAATAAGACGAAAAACATTTCGTTACACAAAAAATGTACTTGCATGAGTGTTTTGAAAGTATAAGAAATAAACAATTGCATTAAAAATGTTTGTGTTTTTTATTTGTTGTAAATAAATTAAATGTAAATGGATAAGACTAAAAAAATATGCGATATTAAAGGAACAAAAAAAAGAAACGTACTGCTCAATTAGTTGTACGTATGTATACAGTTAAAGCGGGGTGTATGGTAAATTAAAATGCAGGAAAAGATGAAAACTAAACTCTCGATAATAACTGTAATAAATTAGATCACAGAGAAGAACAGTTAGGGCTAGCTTAAAGATGTAAGAGAAAAACTCAGTAGAACTAACGAGTACTAAGAGATAATGAAAGAGAGAGGAGGGAGTGAAAGAGCGTGGTCTAGAGATAGATTTTTCAGTTTAGAAAAAATTGTAATAATGTGAGAGAGAGAGAGAGGGGGATAAATATAATTTTTTTTTTAATTTTAGAAAATATTGTAAGTAATAATGTGTGAAACAGAGAGGGGTATAAAGATAGTTTTTTTTTCATTTCAAAATATGGTAATAATGCGGCGAAGTTTGAAAATCTCTAATTTGGGTAAGAAATTGAATTTAAAAAAGAACCGTTAGAAAATGCGTTTTTAAAAAGTAAAAAAAAAATATCTATAAAATATACTCTCTATGTTTTATATTTTTAATTTAGAAACTGTAAAAATATATTGGTTGCTAAATATAAAATATATTTGGCTACGCATTCATGCACTGATGTTTCGAAAACTCATTTGGGGATTTTTTGAAATTATATAAGATTTTTGCCTACGCCTTCAATCTCTCGACGCCAAACTATATTAGGTTAGGCACTTGGTGGTAAGCACTAGGGATTGATGCGAAGAGCAAACTACCGCAAAGAAGTGTAGTAAAACAAATCAAAAATTTAACTTTGCACCGACTATGTGCTCAGCTTCATTATAGTGTACCCATAACTCTCATGTGAACTGTTTCAAGTTGTCCTTCGAGCATAAAAAATAATTATTCACAAAAAACACAAATTATAACTGATGTAAAGCAACCAATGCTTACAAAAAATATACAAAAATATTCAAAAAATTGCTGAAATGCCTACCAATGGTGAGATAGTATGACAGAAGAGAGAGAGAGAGAAAAATAGTAAGATCGTAAGAGAAATACAAACTAGGAGCATTAAGCCGCTCTAAGAGCGACTCATAGGAGCGTATAAAAAATGCGTAATGGACTTGAGGAAGTTCGTTTTCGAGTTTGGTTAGCGATAGAAATGGGTAACACATTTATTTGTATGCATTTAGATATAGTTTTAGTATTTAGTTGTACATCAAGCTATGCAATTTTTGTGTATGAAACGATTTCTTTTTTTTCAAAAATAAAATTTATTGTTTCTGTAACTCGAATTGGTGGCAGCATTTGTTAAAACATTATTTTTGCGTAGTTGTGTGTGTTGATTTTTTTTCTAAACGGATTCCACAATGATTTAAAAACAAATATTATGACTGATTAATGGCGGTAAATTGCTAAATTCACAAAATTCAACACTAATTCGCAATTTTTTTTTGTAACTCATACACTTTGGAAAAATTTTCTTTGTTTATATATTTTTTAAATAATAAATATGGTTTGCTGCTTACTGACTGTTATGTTTACAAATTGAATGTGCCATACTGATGCTGATCATTTTGCTCGAATTTCTCATGGAAATTTACAATCATTTTTTTGTTTAAAATATTTTTTTAATTTTTGCTTTGCTTCATAACCTGCGCGAATTTCTTCAACAAATATTTAGCTACAAAATCGACATTTTGCTTTTGCAATTTATGTTGTACGCGTGTTCAGAACACTTTCATTCAAATACTCGCATGTTTAGATGAGTTTTGGCATAACGTTCGAATTTCAGCATGTCACAGACGGCGTGGACATGTTTCACATTTCACACGAATTCATCGATGGCATATTTTCATCAATATAATTTTGTTATTCAATACTTTGGTGCATTTTTGTGGATGCTATGTAGATTATATTTGAATTTGAACGCGCTTGCATTTCGAATACTATTTACAGATGCTGTTGTTACTGTTGTTGCTTTAGCGCATTTGTTTAGAATTTTATTACGGTTTGGTTGGCTACAATAGTGGGGGTGGGGGTGTGGGTGGTGGTGGTGGTATTGGTGCAGTGGAACATAAAAAGTAAAGGGCGTGAGCGTGCCACAGATAGCATAGACAGAGAGCTGGAGGGCTGGAGTGCTGGTATTTTGTTTATTTTATTGGTTTCAGTGTACTGTAATGGCAACAGTATGCCGTTATAATGATGTTACAGCGTTTTAACGGTACTGGTGGCGTTACGCAGTGTGGAACGTAACAATTTTTGGTATGGAATGTACAGTTTTGGAGGGCGTGTGGGCAAATACGTGTGCGGAGCGGGAGCAACAGTGCATGTGTGTGTGTGTTGAAACGAACACAGGCGCCAAGAAGAATGCTGCAAACGATTAGAAACGAGTGCTCGCGAACTACTAGCGACATGTTGGGTTGCTTTTTAGTAACTACATACATTTTTAGCATATTTTTAACAAAATTTTTAAATATTTTTTTTTTGCTTTTTTGCAGGTTTTAGACAAGTGTTGGGTAGAACAAATAAAAAACACAAAACATAATTAATTTCACTTGCTTGAGTTTTAAATAAACAGAAATATTCAAATAATTTTTTAATTAAGAAAAAAATTGTTTGTACGTGTGTGCAATGATCATTGTGGAGTTGCAAAATAAAACTACAATTACAGTTATAACAAGTTTTTTCTACTAAAAAGAGTAAAGAATGTGCAAATTTAAAACCTAGCGGTTTTTTTTGACAAAGTGTTGGTGTTTGTGGGTGATGCTCAACGATGAGTACGAGTGCAAAGTGCCAGTGAGAACATGTGAACTAGAAAAGCGGGCAGCGAAACTACTCACAGGCCACAGGTGATATGTCTAAAAGCCAATGCTAGCATTTAATTTATTTACAAAAGTAAAAGTATATTCTAAGGCGACTAAATTTGCCTGTGCTAACGCGCCATTGTGTGGCCGATGAAAGTTGCCTAACTTGCTTAGGCTAAGCACATAGTGGCGCAGCGTTGAATGGTGGTAGTAGAAAAGTGACGTAGAGAAACAAAAACAACATAATGATAATGAAGTGCATAAGTGAAAGGGCGAAAAGGCGCTACAATGCATATTTTGTCGCCAGCGCTCCTTGGCTGCACTATGTGTGCAGCCTAAAGGTGCCTTAACTACAGCTTGAAATGTGAGTGGTTGATGCAGGACTATGACTGACTTTGTGGTAAATCTTTTTGTGTATTTTTTTAATGAAATTATTTATTCATTTTTTTTTTGATAAATGTTTTTTTTTTCAATCAACAATAATGCGACTCTTTATGCTTTGTGTGTGTGTGTGTAGTGTGATCGATTTTATGTATTTTATGTTGTTGTCGTCACAAACTTTACACTTTTTTGTACGAATAACCGCATAAAAACGAAAAATTAAACAAGAATTACGAATTTCCAATGCAATTAACCACAAGTTATGAAACTGTTTGTTGTTGTATGGGTGTGTATTGTGTTTGTGTGTTTACTTTACTCTCACTTTAGAGAGAGTACAAACAGCAGAAAATTGTGTGTTTATTCACTTGAATTTTGATTATTTAAACACGTTTTGGCTAATTTTGCAGTACCTCCCAGTCTTTTTTCCTGACTTCGTATTCCAGATCCCATTTCTGGCCTTCGCATATATACATACGCTCGTAATACTCTTCACAAATCTCTTGTAATTCGCCTGTAAATATGTGTTTTGATATACAAATATATATTTTTTTTATATAAATTGTAGTTTCGTATAACATACAAGTGCACACACACACATAGCAGACGGCGAAAGCGCGCTACGTGTGTGTGTGACTTCAACTGCACGAAATAGAGAGAGAGAGAGAGAAAGAGAGAGCGAGATAGAATGAGTGATAAAACTGAGACGCAAAGCGCGTGCTGGCTAACTAACTGTACAATATGTTGACTCTTTCTCTTCATTTATTTGTTTAATTTTCAATTTTAATTTCATTTACCGTTGTATTAATTAGCAAATGTTAAAAAATCTTCATGATGTTATGTGTTCAAGTGTGAGTTTTGCGTTTGTAATTTTATAAATATTTATAAAATAGTTGTTGTTGCTTTATATATATATATATTTTAAAAAGAGGAGGACACGCCGGGTTCAGTTGCACCAATGTTTTTGATATTTTTTGCTTCTATTTTTTGGTGGCAAGTTTTGCAAGCACAAAAATAAACTTCTTGCAAAATCAGTTTAATGCTTAATTATATATTTAACTTAATTTTAAATGTTGCATAAATAATATTACAAAATTCAAAAATTTCAATTTCCAATAAATTGTTTGGAAAAAATCAAATTAAGTGCGAAGTGCTAAGAAAACTTATTTAGAGTACAAAAACATAATTGGTGATAAATTTAATTATTTTTTTAACATTTAATTAAAAAATGTTCATATTAAAAAATTTTTATTTAAATTTATAAAAAAAAATTTAATTCAATAAAAAAAAATTAAGGAATCATAACAGTTATTTAATACTGTTACATAACAGTAATAGTAACATTAATTTTAATTTTGAATATTTAATATTTCAATTTATTTATTTTTTAATTTTTTTAATATTTCAATTATTTATGGCTAAAACTGTAGAACGTTCTTCTTCTTTTTCCATTTTTTTAAATTTTTATTTTTGTATTTTCTTCTTGCTTTCAAATTTTTAACCAAATTATTTGAAGAAAAAAATACATTCAGCGTAAGTAGGTTTAAAAATATTTCTTTTGTTGTAATTTTTTTTAATTGCAAATATTCTTGGTTGCGTTTGTTTATTTATTTTGTTTGGTCAAATGGCAGCCTTTATTTACCTCTTGTGCTTTGACTTTTTCTATATGCTCTAAATCAAATTTGTCCCCCTCCAAATTGAAAAGACGTTGCCAATATTGTTTGCAAATTGTTTGTAGTTCGGCTGAATCACGTGACATTCAAACAATTCAATGTAATGCCATACATACAGATATAGAGATAAATTTGTAATGCAATTGTTATTGTTATGCTTGTAATAGTTATTAGAAAAAATTGATTGTTTTTGTTTTTGTTTTTTTGTTTGATTTTTAATATTTATGCATGTAATAATGTGACATTAACCGTTTTTTCATGTCTACTACTGTTTCTACTACTATTTTCAAAACTAACAGGTGTTTGTGATATTTACTGGCGATTTAGTGCAAATTAAATGGGGAAAATTGTGTTGGGGAGTGTTTAATATAAAATTTTTTAAAAAGTCTTTTAACTGAATATTAATTTTAGTAATATATTATGATTCATAGATATATGAATATAATTATTAAAAGTATATTATAAAATATTTTTAAATTTTTTCTAAATAAAAAGTTATCTTCCCCTAACAATCCTCAGTAAAAAGCTCAAGCACTTCACCTACAATCCGCTTTACAGTAAAACTGCTGAGCACACGAGAAAGCACACTAAGTGAAGGAAAATATGTTTTTGTGTGTTCAGCACTGCTGGCGTACAGAAAAATATACGAGTACGAGTATACTATACTTTTCATTTCAGTATAAGTATCTGTAAGCTTTAAGCTTTTTGAGCTTTCGGCATCTGCTAAATGATATTTATTCGAAATCAGTGTGTAAATGGCACAATGAATGATCATTTGTACTGAATCACATGCCCTTTAAAAAAAACCAACTTATTTTAGTCTTCCCAAAGCTTTACAAAGCTTTCGATTTTATAGTTTTTATAAAGAGCTTCATAAAGCTTTCGAATTTATAGTCTTTACAAAGAGCTTTACAAAGCTTTCGAATTTACATTATATTTCATGAATATCCTAGCTTAAAAGCACACCGTGAAATCTTTGTTTATAATAAAATCATGCGCAGTTCTACGCCATACACACGCTAACCGTTAGAAATATAAATATTAGCGTAGAAAAATATACAAGCTTTTACCAGCTCTGAAATGCTCAAGAGTTTGTGCGGAGAGCTGTTAATGTTATGTCTTTTTACTAAACACGAGCGGACAGTAAAGCATAACAAAAGCTTTCATAATGAACTCTATTTGTGGAAAGCTTTTGTAGAGCTTACCAAATTAAGCCTACTAAATTTTACACCATTTTGAAAGTAACATAAAAATTGGAAACACCAGAGTTGCATTGCACTGAGTTACAGTACTTAATGCCTTCGCAAATACTTTAAAACTAAAGAAGGAAGTTCAAAAAATATTTTTGTACACATTTTATGGAAAATTTCGTTTCTCTATTGCTTAAAAGTGGCTTTGTCACTGATGGATAAAAAAAGCTGTTTATATGGTAGAGAGTGACTTTTAACTCGGTGTCAGAGCTTACAGTGAGCTTTCAATTGAAAGCGGGTCTTAACTTTAATATGTGATTTAATAGTTTAGTGATTAGGAAAGGGTCTAAGTTACTACAGTGGAAAGTTGTATAAGTAAAAAAAAAAGTGTTTAAAAAATTGTTAAAAAAAAAGAAATTTCAACTAAGATTACGTCTGTTAGTAAACACACTATATGACGTGATTTACTATTTATTTTTTATATTATTTTTAATATCAGTATACCATCGATGCGAAATACCAAATTTGGAACGTAACGAAAATATTAAAAAAATAATAATATTTTCATAAAAATTATAAATGAAGGAGAAACTACAGATATGACAAGAGAGGCATGGAAATGATATATTTCATACACGTACAAGTTTATTTAGTAAAAGCTTCGGCAAAAAACAAAATTCTCAGCTTCCACAAACTATGTAGTGCATATAAAATAGTGTTTAATTGTGTTGTTGTATTTAGCAAATATAGGTAAATTAGATTGCTTGGCAAAAATCAAACTTTGCACCAGGAGCAAGGAAAAGTTTTAGAGTAAAACTAAAAACTAAAAACAAAATAAAAAACTAAAATAAAAGTTTATTAGAAATGTATATGGCTAAAGTTTTGTTGTTGTTGCGCTTTAATTACAGTTAAGTAGGATGAGAAACAAGTTAGGTTAATTGCTAACTAAAAACAGCTATGCCAACGTTTGAAGCATTAGCTGAGCAAACGGAAAACCAAACACAGAATTAATACTAAAAGCTGATAGTGTTCGGGAAAATATAATTATTTTTGCAATTAAATCAATTAAGTAGTCTACTGCACACAATTAGTGCCAAGAGTTGTCTAAATGGTAAAAGAAAATCAAACTAAATATTTGGCTTGAAACTAGTTTTATACGAAATTTAGAGTTACAAAAAAGGAAATTTTCAGCTAATACAACGCTGTGTGAGACACACACCCGCATATTTCTAACTTTGAAAATATAACATAAGAAAATGCTAGCATTTGTAGGTGCAGATCTAAGCTAAAAATTTTGTATTCAAAGTTGCTAGTAAGAAAAAATTCCAACACTAATTGTGCCTCATTACAATGGAAATATTAATTAGCACTTTTTATTTACAAACAATTAGTTTTATACAAAATTTATGCGTATTGCATACAACAAGTAATACAGGGTGCGCACCAACAACGAGAACCTTTGGCAGTGATTGATTTTCGGTTCTTTTCTTCACTACAATGTTTACTACACAACTATAATCAACTATACTTGTAAGTAATATTTTTAGATTTTAAGAAAAAACAAAAAATAACAGAAATACAAATTGTTGAAAAAAAAACAAAAGAACTACTCAAAGTACATAAGAGCGCACAACGTCAACTATGAAGCCTGGTCCCAAAAAATGCTTCGTCATTGTCTACTTTATGTTGTTTAGATACAAATATTTGTGAATGTGTTGTTGTTTTTAATATACTTTGTGGTGTTACCAACAAAATTCAAAGTAACTACAAACAAAATAAATTCTATTTTAGATTTTTAGAGTACAAAATATAGTAAGTGTATTATCAAAAAAATGTACAAAACGACCAAAAGTCTAAAAAGCGCAAAAAATGGTAACTTTTCAACCAGTTTGTGGCAGAAGTTTGGCAAAACGAAAAAAAATGTATGGGCATGAAAAAAATTAATGTTCTATTTCTTGCCTCCAATTCCTTACGGGCAACCTGATATTCAACGTCATATTTTTGATCCTCCAATTTCAGGATTTTAGCATAATAATCCTGTACAACTTTTTTAAGTGTTTCTGCGGGCAGAAAGTGCAATTAAAAATTGAGAAAAACGGTTAATACGGAACGTTTTCGTTTGTGTCATTGTGTGCTGGGTACGAGTTGTGTATGCGTGTTTCTTTGTGTGTGTGTGTGTACATGTGCGTGGATGGTGCCATGGATGAAGGGCGCGTGGAGGTAATGGAGAGGGACAGAATACTTTGGCTTTATTATAAAAAATAATTTGTAAAATATTTTTTTGGTGTCACAGATTGAGGCAGGCTTATACATAAAAAAAAAATTCCATAAAAAATAATAATAATTAAATTGTGAGTTTCTGTTGTGATTTAGGGAGTGTGTGGGAAATAAAAGAGGAGTGTGTATTTCCAAATTTTTTTATATGCCTATTGAATGTCATCATTATATAATTTCTGCATGTACAAGATTGTAATAAATTGAAAGATAAGTGATTTAATGAAAAAAACCAAATATGCTGTTATAAAAATTATATTTTTGTATATTAAAAAAAAAGAGCAGATCGACTAGTTATGCTAGCTGAGTATTGCTGTACACACGTTTCTAGGATAGCTGAGAGTTGTTGTCAAAAAGTTTTTCTACCTCGATAATTTCATATTTCAACAACAACTATTTGCGGAAAATGTAGCATACATTTAGGATGTAAGATTTTCATAGAATAAACCTTAAGATCTGCTTTCAAAGCTATTTTTTAATTATTTTTATTTAATATTTTGTATATGTAAAAAAATTTAAATTTTATACATGACTCTTATTGACGGAAAATGTAGCATACATTTAAGCTTTCAGATTTTTAAAGAAAAAAATTGAATGTTCCGCTTTCAAAATTAATTTTTAATAATTTTTATTTACCTGGAAGACTAACATTTGATATTTTATATTTATAAATTAATTAAAATTCTCTACTAGACACTTATTCACGTAAAATGTAGCATACATTTAGGATGTAAGATTTTCATAGAAAAACCCTGAAATTATTTCATTGAAAACTTTTATTTCACTAATTTTTGTATACTTTTAGGAGCAATATTAAGTATTTCGTAACTGAAAATTTATTGATTTCAAATTTTAGGTGCCTTTCATCTTAAAACCCTCTCTAAACTCTCTAGAGACGCATACTGCATTGAGCTTGTTCAAATTATCTACTAACTCTGCGCAGACAGTATTTGGAGGATTGAAATTTGGTGCAATAGGTGTAAGGTCGCTGCAATTAACTGTTTCCTTTCCAACCTTTTTGGACTAACTTTGTGTACACATAGTCTATGGGTATAAAAGCGGGCAAATGCTTTATTATCACTTCCACACTAAAAAAATAAAGGGTGTCTAAATCGGCGAAAATATGAGATTATCTATCTTCAGTAAAAAAAAAAATTTTAAGTCAAATAAAAATTCGTCACGCTATTGTCAAGGTGAATAAGAATTCAGGTTATACAAGTAGTATTTAACGGTCTAAAAAATAAAATATAAAAAAATAATAAAATATTTTTCCAGTATACTTTTCTCATTGTTTTCGTTTTCGTTGTTGTTGCAAGTTGTTGTATTGAGCTAGAGACGAGTGCAGTAATTTCAATACGCATTATAAAGTGTATTAAACATCTGATAAAACACTACTATATATTCATAGTATGTATGTATATAAACAATATAAGTAAATTTGTAGAAATTGTGTGCAAAAAACGTGAGCATTAAGAACTTGGTGAGTGAGTTGAGTTTATAGTAAAAAAAAATATATAAATATTTTTATAAGTATTAAAGTGTAAAATAAAGTAAACAATATATAGAGAGAAAGAGATAGAGAAAGTGTTGTATTAAGAGTTTAAAGTTTTCAAAAGCATTGGTTTAGTGTTTCTAGTTTTGTTGTTGTTTTTTTTTTTTTGAGTATTTCATTTATACAAAACATATTAATTGCGGCATTGCAGAGACTCCGCGGCGCGGTCGGTGTTGCTGCATTTGTCGCTGGCAGCCGGTAACTAAATTACAACAAAAATTTTGGGCATAAATTTGGATTTTTTTTGGGGTGAAACTAAATTAGTAATAAAAAAAATTTTGGAAAAAAATTTGCATTTTTTTGGGGTGAATTTTGTGCTGCCACTGGACAAGCGCAGCGCACAGCGTACCGACGCGGAGTGTGCGTTTAAGTGTATGTGTGTGAGTTTAAAAAATTAAACTGCTTTAAATTGTTGTTGTGAATGCACGCATTAAGTGTTTGAGTTAAAGTCTGGCAAAGAAAATGCGTTTTTTGAATTATTTTCAATAGTTTTCGATTCGGCGCAGTTAAGTGCTTGAAATATACTTTGTGTTTGCTGATATACTTTTTTCAAAAACGAAAAAAATAATCAAAAGTATGTTTTTATATGTGTGTACCTCAACATCCTTGCGCTTAACAACATACTCAAGGTCATATTTCTGGTCCTCCAATTTACAAATCCTGTCATAGTGTTGCTTGATAAGATTTTTAAGTGTTTCTGCAGATAAGTGGAAGTTAATGAAATGCGTTGTTTTCAACAAAAATTAACACAATTTCATATTTTCTATTTTTTTTTAATTTTTAGGGGTTTGTTTGGTGCTTAAAACAAAGATGGTATGTATAACAAAAAAATAAGTTATAAATAAGAATAATAAGGGAAAAGAAAAAATATATGCAATAAAAATGTGTGGGAACAAAAAGTATAAATGGTTTTAAACTTTTTAGTGATAAGGGTAGATTTTATGCAAAAAAAGGATTTCTTTGAAAGAAAATATAAAAAAATAATCTAAACAAAAATATATTTAAAGGATATAATAAAAAAATCTAAACAAAAATTTATAAAAAAATTGCTTTTTTTTTATAATAAATTTAACGAATTTCGTGACAGGCCAGTAAAATGTGTGCGTGAGTGCTGCTGAGCATGTAAATGTGTGGGTGTGCATGTTTTGAATTTTATTTATACAAAATGTGCGTAAATGTATTTGCTAATTCTTGCTAATTATACCAGATATCTTTTTGAAGAACTTTGATTTTTTTGACTTTGCTACGAAATTTTGATTTTGAGTTGTCTTTGAAACTACTACTTTCTGCTAATTTCTTTACTTCATTAAAATCCTTGAAATGTCGACATGTGTAAATATGTAGTGATAAAATCAGATATTTTACCTTCGCTGGCGTCGCTGAGATTTCTGGGGCTACCGCAACGCTCTTCAATGATGCGTCTACGTTCGGCGGCTTTGCGTTCCTGTTCCTTCTTCAACTCCTCAGCGGCTTTCTTACGGAGCAACAACTGCGTATTGGCAAAGCGAAATGCATTTATGTTTTAGAAATCTGCCTGTTTTTACTATATTCGTAATATGCCACTCACCCTAAGTTTCTTCTTCCTTTCTGGTGTCATGAAACCTTTCTTGGCCTTCTTAGCCTTGGAAGCTTCCTCCATACGCTTGCGCACCTCAGCACGCTTGCGCTCAATCTCGGCCTGTTTAGCCTTCTTTGCCTACAAAACATCCAATATACAAGATATGTGTGTTTAGCATCGTGTACCGTTAAACGACGAGTATGAACACATGAACACAACGAATGAGACAGCAGCCACATTGCACTTCACAGCGTGTAAACAAGAGAACGCACGGCACAGAGCACCAAAACACATATTTGTGTTTCACAATAACACACTTTTCGAAACGCTGACAACACTTAACGTTTTTACAAGGAATACTGTGCGAGTACCTCCTCTTTGGGATCGAGTGGCTTGGCAGGCTTGGCGGGTGCGGCCGCGGCAGCTGGTGCAGCGCCTGCTGCGGGTGCAGCACCTGCGGCTGGTGCGGCAGCGGGGGCAGCTCCCGCGGCTGGTGCAGCCGCTGGTGCCGCTGCTGCTGCTGGTGCTGCAGCCGGTGCAGGCGCTGCTGCTGCGGGCGCTGGTGCGGCGGCTGCGGGTGCCGCTGCTGGTGCGGGTGCTGGTGCATCGGCTGCTTTCTTCTAAAAGACGCAGATGGAAAGAAAAGAAAATTATTAGTAAAAATATTGATTTCTGTGGTAGAAAGAGCAGCATGCAATAATAAGTCGTAAATAACGGTGTTAGGCGTGGCATTAAAAGTAGATTAATTTTGTGGCGATTAATTTCAAAGCACTATGCAGCTATTGCATAGTCAGTTCTACATTAGCGTTGTAATTTTACTAATGCAGCAGCTTATACTTATGTGCCAAAGCGTTCGAAATAAAGCTAAAAGCAAAGTTACAGAATTAAAGCTTCAGAAATGTCAAAGCACTAGCTTGGCAGCGCCATAATTTTGAACTATAATATTCACCTTCGTTGTGTCCATATGCCAATGCCGTGTGTGTCATATCGTTAAGCGCGTATTTACTGTAAATATTGAGAGAGTAAAAGCGTACATTAATGTTTATTCATTTGTGGCAGTTATCGGTTGCTCGTAGAGCGATACTCACCTCACCTCATCATCAGCCATTTTGGATTTGTGTTTTTGGATTTAGTAACTGTAATGGTACAAATAAATGAAATCGTTTTAATAAACCTTCAAATACGAGTTAATAAAATATTATTATTTTATTAGGAAAATATACAAAAATATTAAACATAATGGTAAGAAAGGAGTACAAGCTACTATGGCCAACGACCCCGATTTAATAGTATAAAGATATCAATAAAATATATTTTGTATATACAATTAAAAATCAATAACAAGTCTTGCTGGTTAAACTTTTCAACATTTTCTAAAGGCTTTTCCTTTGATTTCTTTAATTTCTATGATCGAGAGGGTGATATGGAGAAAGTTTTATCTATCTCAATATTTTAATTTATTTGCGTTGTGTTATCCATTATTAACTTCACTTTTATACTATTCTTTACTTAACAGAACAATAAAAAAATTAAAAGATCACGAGCAAACAACCGATCATACGAAGCATATGCAGCCAGTGACAGAAACATGAAAGTTCTTTCATAATTTTTGACTTAAAAAATCATTATGAAGGAAGGATCACAAATATGTCAAAAATACTTAAATTATGATTTTTCTTTTTTCTTCACAAAATAATCATTAAGTTATTCATAACTTTTATTTATTACCCATACTATGGTGACTTTTTCATAACACTAAGGCAATAAGTATTGGAGAATAAGCTTTTTTTTGCTTTGCGATTAGAAAGTGATAATGTGAGAGTATTATTTGTCAAGGCTATATGCCGAACGCATTTGTAGACAGAAAAAGAAAGAGGCCGAAATGCGTGAGTACGAAGAGCTTGATAAGCTGGCCGACAGGGGTAATGCTCGAAAATTCTACGAAAAGATGCGGCGGCTTGCAGAAGGTTTCAAGACCGGAGCATACTCTTGTAGAACCCTCCAAGGTGATCTAGCCACCGATGCCCAGAGCATACTTAAATTATGGAGGGAACACTTCTCCAGCCTGCTGAATGGCAGTGCACGCACAGAACCAGGAGAAAGCGAACCCGATACCCCAATCGATGACGATGGAGCAGACGTTCCATTGCCCGACCATGAAGAAGTTCGAATAGCAATTGCCCGTCTGAAAAACAACAAAGCGGCAGGGGCCGATGGATTGCCGGCCGAGCTATTCAAACACGGCGGCGAAGAGCTGATAAGGTGCATGCATCAGCTTCTTTGTAAAATATGGTCGGACGAAAGTATGCCCAACGATTGGAATTTAAGTGTGCTATGCCCAATCCATAAAAAAGGAGACCCCACAATCTGCGCCAACTACCGTGGGATTAGCCTCCTCAACATCGCATATAAGGTTCTGTCGAGCGTATTGTGTGAAAGATTAAAGCCCACCGTCAACAAACTGATTGGACCTTATCAGTGTGGCTTTAGACCTGGTAAATCAACAACCGACCAGATATTCACGATGCGCCAAATCTTGGAAAAGACCCGTGAAAGGAGAATCGACACACACCACCTCTTCGTCGATTTTAAAGCTGCTTTCGACAGCACGAAAAGGAGCTGCCTTTATGCCGCGATGTCTGAATTTGGTATCCCCGCAAAACTAATACGGCTGTGTAAGCTGACGTTGACCAACACGAAAAGCTCCGTCAGAATCGGGAAGGACCTCTCCGAGCCGTTCGATACCAAACGATGTTTCAGACAAGGCGATTCCCTATTGTGCGACTTTTTCAACCTGCTTCTGGAGAAAATAGTTCGAGCTGCAGAACTCAACAGAGAAGGTACCATCTTCTATAAGAGTGTACAACTGCTGGCGTATGCCGATGATATTGATATCATTTATTTTTGGTCCTTTGCGCGTTGGCCACGGCGAATATCGCATTCGATGGAACGATGAGCTGTACGAGATATACGACGACATTGACATAGTTCAGCGAATTAAAAGACAGCGGCTACGCTGGCTAGGTCATGTTGTCCGGATGAATGAAAACACTCCAGCTCTGAAAGTATTCGACGCAGTACCCGCCGCGGGAAGCAGAGGAAGAGGAAGACCTCCACTCCGTTGGAAGGACCAAGTGGAGAAGGACCTGGCTTCGCTTGGAATATCCAATTGGCGCCACGTAGCGAAGAGAAGAAACGACTGGCGCGCTGTTGTTGACTCGGCTATAATCGCGTAAGCGGTGTCTACGCCAATAAAGAAGAAGATATGCCGAACTTACTATAGAATGAGCTCTACATAAACACATTCGTACAGGTGATGACTCACTTGACCATCATTTATCATGGTACAAACACCCATACATTTATAATATTTATACCCTGAATAGAGTATATTTAATCTGAGCTGCTATATACTTTATATATAAAATATCAGTGTCATAAAACTGATTTATCAAAAACCAGTGCTTGTATGGAAAACTTTCTTATTTGATGATATGTTTTCAAATAATTTAGCATAAAATATTAATCTCCGAAAAAATTGCTCAGATCGGACCACTATATCATATAGCTGTCATACAAACTGGGTGATAAAAATTAGGTTCTTGTAAGAAAGCTTTTTTATTTGAGGAGAAATCTTCAAGAAATTTGGTATAGATTACTAGCCAAGACAACGGTACAATCTCCAAGGAAATTGTTTAGATCGGTTCACTATGGCATATAGGTTTCATATAAACTGAACGATCTAAATCAAGATAAGGATATATGTTTCATACACTTCTGCAGGGTTACTAGCTTTTTTACTATAGGTAAATAAAATTTAATGTCATAAATTTACGGTAAAATAAAAATAAAATTTGATTGATATTTCAGAGAAAATTTTGAGAGAGGAAGTCTTTACCAGAGACTTTTTAATAAAAGATAATATACTATTTTCAAGTATACCGCAACATTTTAATTTCTAAATAGCAAGTAAAGAGAAATTATCTTTGCCATCATTTAATGAAGTTTAAAGTTTAAAATAAATATGAAAAGCCTCTGGATTAATTGCTGTGTCGAAGTACAACAGAGAAAAGAAGTGTAAAAGTCGAAGACAACAGTGTTTAATTGTTATCAATTTCCAAAAAAATTACTATTTTTCAAAAACCGCATCCATTTGAAACATTAACTTTAAATTTTGTAATTAGAGTTACAAGTGTTTGTTACAATCTACGAAGGCTTTTTTGTTGTATACATACATACATTCCTGTCTCCAACATACGCAAATATACTCTCACATACATATTATCCATATCTTCCACTGCTAAATTGCATGAATATGGAAAATCGAAAGCAGCTGTCGCTTTGATTTGTTTATATCTTATGCATGTATATACATATCAACACCTCCTCGCTACCATTTTAGTATTGGAACGGAAATTTCGAATTTTCCACGCATCATTTCTGAATTTAACAAAGCAAAAACAAAACTGTGCAGCACTTTGGTGCGCACAGCTTTTTTAGCAAGCCGTATATGGGCGCTGCTTGGCACAAAAGCAACGCGAACAGCGAGTGAATGCTGGCAGGCGAACAGCCAAGTGGAGATAACGTATACGCCACGGTGTGCGGCACTCGCTCATAAAAACGATCAGACGCAGAGTACACTGAGCGGTGTAGGAGTGTGTGTGTGTCTGGCATACACACTTATTTTGAAGCATATATTTGTTAACACACACATATATATTAGTAGTTGTATATATACATATATACATACATATATATATATATATACTTTTATATGTGTGTGGTTAGTAATAAGGTAGATAAATACGCGAGCAGCTGCGCAATTGACTCATTCAGCCATTAATTTGCTTTTAATCTGTTAACAGCCAAGCGTGAGAGAGAACACACTAGTGTTGGCAAAAGGTGTGTGGGCGGCATGTTGCAGTTGTATTGGTCGCAGCGCATAAATAAGTCGCAATCATATCCAATTTCAAGTGATTACGGCGCTTATATATATGTGAAGTTTTATTGTTGTACTGGAAGTATGTTTATTTTCTGTCTTCGGCTTTATTGAAAGATGTGTATGCGTAAGTGTGCAATGGTATTTGTTTGGAGAGAATTCCTAAATTGCAAATCTCTGTGACGCGGCCTTCTAACGATCAAATCTTACGCCAGTAAACGTATAAATATGTATTGTTGTTGCTTTGTTATATTTATAATAATACGTATTTGTAAATAGCTACGTGTTGCTTTGCAGCTTTGTATAAACAAAATACGATCTTTCCTGTTGCTCTATATTTAAAAAATTTTGTGTTCGAAATCAAAATTTAATGTAAAGTAATTTTAAGGAAGCTTTTGTCTAAGAAAAGTTGAGCTTTTCAGAGTATTATTTATGAATTTCAACTTTCGCTCTGGATTATAATATTTTTTTTACATTTATTTTTTAATTCAGTACATATTTTTTAATTTTTAATAACCCATTTTTTGCATTTTTAAATCAAAATATTTTTAGAAAAAATTAAAAAAAAAATTTTATAATATTATATTAAAAAAAGTATTTTTTATAAATTAAAAAAAAAAAATATTTTTTTAGTAACACATATATTTCTCAATATGTGCATATATTTAATATGGTACAATTCAAGTTCGAGTAAATAAAATTGCAGAGACCCAGATCTCAATTTTACAATATAAATATTTTTTTTTTAAATAGTGCAGAGCACTTTCGGATAAAGAAATTTTCATTTGCGTCTGAATTTTTGTAGATATTTCTGCTATTTGTATAGCATACAAATTTTGTTGAATATTTTTTCTAGTGTTCACAATTTATTTGAGGCGCAAATGCGACATATTTATTTATATTACTGCCACTGACGAATATGTGCCGCACAAAAATTATTGCAACATCAAAAACATATGTAGACATACTTATAAATATAGCCATGACATTAATAAATAAGATTTGTACGTGTTGTTTACGCTTGTGAAATCTTTTGTTTAAATATTTGCTTTAAAAGTGAGCTGAGTTATTGTAGGAATTTATAGGCCAAAAATAATTTGGCTTATTTCCTTGAAGAAAGAATAAAATTCGCCCGGTGTTTTGCTAACGTCACCTAACACCTACTCACCTACTCGCCCATTTGTAGCGTACGATGTACGTATGTAGGCGTGTGCGGCTAATATTATTTTTTTTTACCTACAATTAATTAGACTGAGAAAATAAAATTTTAGCACGTAAGCATATGAAAGCTATTTGTTTTTCAAATATGTTGAGACAAGCATACATATGTACATATATATACGCATATAAATTAATGTGATCATATTGGGGTAACAAAGGCAATTGCTGTGCCAAAAAAAATATGAATAAAAAATATAAAAATTTTAAAATTTTTTTTTTCGAATTTTTTATTGTAAAGTGCGGCATAAACTGAGTATAATATTTTTATCAATAAAAAATTTCATATATTTTAACCGAATTTTTCCCATTTAGAGATAAATTCTGTTAGCGATATAATAAATTAATTAAATAATGTGTTTATATCAGAAAAAATGTTAACAGCTCTAAAACGGTGGTTTTATGATTTAGCACGCTGAAAAGTATGCAACATTTTTTTAACAGCGTTCCTTGCTGGTCGATTTTAAGTGGCAACCTTAAGACGAAATATCTTTTTGGTGATTTATTTTTTGTTTTATTAAGCCCGTGTTTACATAATGTAAATAAATATGCTTGAACTTTCTACCAATTCGTTTATTTAGATGTAAAAGTACCTATTTTAAGTATGGTTGGTGTAGTTGCAATTCAAAATTCGTATAAAAATTTTTACGAAAATTGCTTTAAGCATACAATTACTATCAATAGTTCGTATATTTACTGGCTTTTTATGAAAGTGCGTAAATTCTCTCATTTTTGGCAAACGTGAATTTGATTTCAGCTCTTTTGCCATCAAAGAAATTGTGTTTAAATTTTTATATGGTTAGTGCGGCCTCTGCATATGTTGAAATTCACGTACATCGCAGGCATCCTAAAGGATGACTATTTCTCATGGACTGCGTAACAGAACTTCATCTGATATCACAAAGCATCTAAACTGGTCTATTAGCCTAACAGACTAACCGAAGCTTTATACCATCAAGTATACTGTTTTCTTTTGCTAAATTTTAATCTAAAATATATGTATAGCGTC
Source organism: Bactrocera zonata (assembly GCA_037783105.1). Lineage (NCBI taxonomy): Eukaryota > Metazoa > Arthropoda > Insecta > Diptera > Tephritidae > Bactrocera > Bactrocera zonata. The sequence goes on along the minus strand of JBAWJQ010001062.1, from coordinate 501,248 downwards.
TTTAGTCGAGGAAAATACCGCAACAGCGTATTAGGAACTGAAGTCGGACTTCTTTGAAGAGTGTGACTTATTTCTATTGGTTAGTCGATAAAAGGTAAGTATTGAGAAGATTAGATTGGTGAGGGAGCGATAGTTGTTTATAGACTTAAAATAATTTTTTTTTTTTGAATATTGCGCTCTAGTTGCTTAAGCGGCCTTACTCATTATTTTTCACATCTTTTTGACACTAAGTGTGATTGTAATGGAACAGTTTTTGTGCCTTCTTGTTTAAAACGTAAATAAATCAATCATATTTATTATATCAAAATAGTAATTGAGGTCAATTCGAAGTGTCATTCAAAAATTAAAATTATTTTCGATTTGTGTTTAATTAAATAATAAAGATTCTATACAACATATCGTCACCTAAAATGGCTAATGCAAAAAAACTAAATTGAGTTTTTTATTGCTTACGATTCACTACAGCATATTACATATACGTGGCATAAAATTTTCAGCTTTCACTGTCAGATATAACCAATATATAACCAGTATGTAACCATTTTATAACCAAAACTCAAATTTTGTTTCTATTATATCGTTTTTCACTCCTCTGTAAACTAATGAAACGTTATTTTGAATTTTTTGTGATATGTTTTTTTGAACAATATTTTTTAAGAAATATTTTACGTTAAAAAAAATGAAAAAATATAAAATAAGAGTGGCTCATGAATTAATAATTTCATTAAAAATTCTCCTCTTTTGTGAACCACCCAAAAATTTCCCAAAATCTTTCGCAAGCGTATAGTATGATGACTAGATCACACAAGTATATACTGCCGTGTGTGATTTTCGCATTACTTCTCAGCTGTCATTGTAGCTGACATTTCAGACATGAAATATGTATTTCGACATATTTGCTTACTGAGTACCAAGATCAAGCAGAACTTGAAGCGAATGTTACACTTTCAATCAAAGTAAATAAGTGTGTTTGTATGTGAGTTAATAGAATTTGGAAAATTCTTAGAATTTCCTCTTCTTCACACAATTTGCTATGCTGGCGCACACACGATCAGTTTTCGGCTCTAGCGCTCGTATACTTTGGGCAGCCACTTTGCTGGCGTGTAGAGAAAATTTTCTATTTTCAGACAAAGTTGCATATACATACATACATATTTACACATACACATACATATATATACATTGGCAGCGCGACACACAACCGACATAACGTTGGTACCAATGCTTTGAGTTAACTTGAGCGCTAAGGAATCGTATTTTTTAGTAAAAATCTATGCTTATTCTTTTATATTTTTATTTTCGTGAACGCCTTACTTGCGTGAGTTAGGTGTATGAGTATGAGTGTGTATATAGTTTATATGTAGTGATAGTAAGGTGATTTATATGTGTGTAAATAGTATTTCTATTTGTGTTTATGTGTGTGTGTGGTAGTATATCTACGAATTTATGTTTATATCTGTGTATGTGTGTAAATGCGTGTATATATGTAGACGTGATTAAGTTAATATATTTGTGCTTTTCTTAGTATATGTGAGTTTACTGCATATATTGTCGCGTGTGTGTATGTATGTGTGTATCCTTCAACGGTAGGTAACCGAACCGCAATTTCGTACACTCATAAACGCATTCGCATATATTTTTATAATGAAAGAGGGTTATGTAATTGCTATGATATACGACCGTGCTACACTTAAATATATATATATAAGAGATACACTTAATTTTTCAGCTAATAAATATAGTCTTTTTTATTTTAATATTTTTTCTTTTTTAATTTTTTTGTAATGTTTCAAGTCTTCACTTCACATAAAACGTTCATTTTGATTGCAGTATATTCATTTCCTCGACATAATTAAACATTTGCTCCTTTTTGTAAGTTTATTACATGTAAATATCGTATATTTTTCCATTTGCGTTGCCACACAGCTCAAAAAAAAAATACATTGGAAAAAATTGAAATTTCCAGCATCTGCAACACTCCTTTTACTCAGCCACAGCAGCTGATAGCACTCACCTTAAAGGAATTAAAAAATAGGTGTGCGAGCAACCTCACAGATCGGAGAACACTGTTCGAACGGAAAAAGACTGAACGGTCCGACGATCCACGGCAGACTATATTTCGATCGGAATTCGCTCACCAGATCATTTTTCTTGCGTAGGCTTGGCCAACAGCGCAGAAATGTTGTCGAAACGAACAAAAGCAGAAATAAAAACACAAACAAATAAAAAAAAACTGCTTGTATTAGCCAACTGCATAGCATTTTATGTTGTGGCGAAATCGAATTCGCCGCGCTCTCACGTTCCACACTGGCATACTATGCAGTTATACGTTCACAAGTGCTTGGCTTATGTCCACAAAGTACGTGGGTAATGAGCGTATAAAAACTTCTCTGACTTTCTGGCAGTGTGCGGTTTGGAAACGTTTCAACGATGCACTAATGCCGCTGCCGAACTCTAACGAATGATATACGAATGCTAAACTTCGGCTGTCGGTCCATCATATCTGCTTTAGACTTTCTTCATTTTACCGTTAGCATTTGGTCTCTAATATCTTAGCGAATTATACATATATACTTATGTATTCTACAAACATATATATACATACGTACATTTTGTAAATATGTTATATGCGATGTTCACAGTGCGATGCACACAGTATGTGCGTTTGGTATCTGGGCACGGCGGCTAAAAATAGCGAATACACCGAAATAGATGTCGAACATTTTATTTTGTGTGATTTCATTTAAATTAAAGAAAACTCGCAAGAGAAAATTAAGATTTTGCAATGAAAGCTATTTAATATGAATGTGTGTGCACATAAATATATTCCATATACCTGACACTGGCCAGTATATAGACCCTTAGGCACATAGACTATGGCGAATGCAAAGAAAATACAATACAACTTATACCCTGAATAGGGTATATTCGACTTGCCACCCTTTAAAGTATAGCTTAGTGTATATATAAATGATCAGTATGATGAGCCGAGGCGATTCAGCCTTGTTTGCGTGTCTGTTTATATTTATATGTGACCTGGTCTACGAAAAGGGGGTTTAGGTGAAAAAAAAAAAAAAAACTTGGAAAAAAATAAAAAAAAATGATTTTTTGACACCTAAGCCCCCTTTTCGTAGACCAGGTCACATATATGTAAACTAGTCACTCAGTTTTTGGGATATTGTTCTGAATTGCGAAGCTATTAATTTGTCGAAACCATCAATATCCGACCACTATAGCATATAGCAGCCATACAAACTGATTGATAAAAATATTTTGAAGATATATTAAGAATTTTGCATGAATTAGATATTTTCCATATCCAGACAGACGGACATAAAGAAATTTTTTGAACAAATGGAATCCGCTTCAAAAACTTTTAACGCGTCTTTCTCGAATTGGTATTTTCTGGGTTGGTGAACAAAATTTTTCCGAAGCGATTGAACCGAATTAAAATAAATGTTCTTAGATATACATATTTGTAATTTAATGATTGAAGAAAAATATTTTTTTTTTTTTAAGAATATTGAAATTTAAGACACTCCAAAGTTTAAGTTTTTCCAAACAAAACAAAAAATGTTTTTGGAAGCCGCCATTTTGTTAATATTTTTGACTAGTTCTTCGATCATTGTATGTATTAATCATTAATTCAAACGATCTTCATGAAATCTTACACAAGCCTGTGAGATACAATTTTTGAAGACTTGGAGGAAATATTATGTATTTGAAAAAAAAATGTCGCGACATTTTTTTTTTTTTTTTTTTGCAAAAATGTTTGCTAAAAACTCAATTTTCAGTTTTTTTTCCTTCGTCAAAGTTCTAGGTTAAAACTTTAAGTAAAATATATTTTTTTCAAATATAATAATGTATGTTTCTAAAAAGTTCTGATAAAATATTTAATTTCTTTTATGAACAAAAAATTCTGTAAATGTACATTTTTTTATTTATTAATTTCTCCTAATTCTTTTTTTACTTTGAAGAAGATAAGACCCCTTAATTTTGCTTAAAATTAAATTCAATGAATAGTATTTTGAGTATATTTTATAAATTATATACATATATATTTGACATTGGTTTATTAGATCATTGATTGTATGTATCCCTTTCAAGGCATGATTCGAACACGAAAAGTTTGTTCCACTATAGACATGGCTCCACATACAAATTATATCCCATTAAGCTTGAAATATGCCTCTAATAAATTTTTAGGATTTTTTAATGTTCTGTGAGCAAAAGTTGACAAACTCTTTCGAAATATATGCTTTCGAGTATATATAATATATATTTCGAATGTAAGATAAAAATAATTAGGCTAATACTGGTGCGAAAAGGAAGCGTATTGGGTATCAAATAGAGCCGAAAGTGATTTCAGCGGCTACTACTTTGCAATGTGCTGTTCTTTTCATACTGAAGTACAATGAACTGTGTTCAGAGCAAAATAATTGGCCAATGTATAATATTTGACTAATCCTTACCATTATGTGCAATGAAGTTTGGAAAATGTTGAAAATATGCATGATCATTCAGTTTATAACAAAGGTCTTTAACGTCACTCTATATTCCAAGCTTATTTTGAGAAGTTAAACACACCCTAATATTCTTATTATTTTATATATCAAATGGATAATGGAAACATATATAACAGTGCTTATGTATGCGTATATGAAATGCTGCAGTTTTCATCATCTCAAAAATATGTACTATATATCCCTCTCATTAACAATAGAAATGTGTAGTGATTTGACATCAAGTGCATGTGTATATAGTATACATATGTAAGTAGAATAAACAAGCGATCTTCAGTGAAAGCTAAAAAATTTGCCAGTCTGCAATGCCTGATGGCTGTTGCTGGCCAATTTGTAGCAGCTCATTAGTATTTAATGCATATTGCACAGTTATCGTTGAAAAAATACTCTCTATGAATTTAAGAGTGTATATATGAAGATATGTAGTACCTTTCTTGAGGCACAAACTAATTGCTGCGCAGGTGGGTGGCACGAATTCAGTTCCATTCAGAATGGGGTGACATATTTACATAAACGAATAAACATGTATGTATATGGAGGCGGATGAGCCAAAATAAATAAATAAAAATTTACAGTATATATTGATATATTTAAAACAATAACAAGATACCAACAACATTATTTATATATGTAGCTTATTTAGTATTTTTTTTACGAGTTTTTAAAGTTCTAACGAATTATTGACGAGTTTTTGTTTAAAAAATTATATTTCATTTATTTAATAATAAAAAATTTGAGAAAAAGTTTAGAGCACAAGAATTTAGAGAAACTTTTTTTTTGAAAACCTGTGGTAGTCACTATATAGTATATGGAAACAAATACTGAAATAGAAGAGACTCGCTTTAAAGATATATCTGATCGTCAAAAATATCTGTCAAAAAGAAGAAAATTCAAATTATTTTGAAAGTTATAGCTGCTTTAATATTGTGGCAACTAGGCTGGTATAGCGTTAAACAGGAATCTCGAAAATAGTTTTTTCGAAGCGGTCGTCATGATAATTCAAATCAGCCGTTTTACTTGAAATTTGGCAGAAATATTGCTAAAATATTTTTGTACCGCAGGAGCTGAAAATTTCTAATTTTTAATATTTTTAAAATATTCAAGAAAGTTAAAAAATTATGAGATAAATAAAGGGTGGGCCGTCTAACGTTTTAAATTTGAATTATCTATATTTCGAAATTGGAAACGTCAAATACCATTCGGAAAGTGACAGATATTCAGTAAAAAGTCTAAAATTTACGAAATGGGTCGCTCTTCACTAGAAGAAAACTGGGAAATGTTGAAAACTTTTTTCCAAAGTTGTGAGTCATAGTAGATGGTCAATTCTACCGAAAATTATCTTTTCGGACGAGTTTCATTTCCACCTCGATGGTTACGTGAACAAGCAGAATTGTCGCATTTGGGGCACAGGACAGCGCTACGTGCCATACAGCAAACGCTACACTCAATCTTTTACGCCTTATCTTCGAAAATCGCATAATCAGCAAAAGAGGTGATGTGAATTGGCCTCCCAGAAGGTGCGATTTAACTCCGTTGGACTATTTTCTGTGGGGAGCTGTTAAAGATAAATGTTACGCCAACCATCCAGAAACAATTCAAGATCTAAAGTACGAGATTCAAGCTGCTGTAGCTGCCATAAGGCCTGAAACCATCGAGAAAGTACTCCAAAATTGGGTGGATCGGATAAGCTACTGTAAACTCAGCCGTGGTGGTCACTTTTTGAAAATTGTTTTCCACAAATAAATTTCATAAAACAACCTTTTAAATAAATGTTAGACCTTTGAAAAATAACAAGCCGTTTTTTTATTGACTTTTTAAATTTAAAATTTTATATGGCCCACTCTTTAGAATAGACCGTTATTTTTATAGAACCCGTTTTATGGCTCTATGTTGGTTCATATACAAATATCATATTTGTCGAAAATTCATCATATAGTATATTCGTTATAATATTATAGAAATCGTGACGACGTCGACAAGCACTTTTTTCCACGTATATTTCAAAGATGCATAACTTTAAGCGGTTACATGGGTTTCCTCGAGTAAAAAACAGCCTTTTTTCGAGAAAAACGCTTTTAAATACGACGCACTTAGTTTAGCTGTCCTCGGGGGCACAGGTGCTCAAGGCTGTATCTCCAAAATTATTACTCGAATCAGCTTTAGGACAATATTCTAGAGGTGCTGGAGAATTTAGTAAGACAATACAAAAATCGGTTTCTTGAAACCCGTAAACTCATGTAACCCCTTAGTAAAATTATTATTTTTTTAATGTATTTTGTGTACTAATGATATTTGAATAAACAAATGATACAAAAGAATATTGTAAAAATATTAATTGTGTTTTTACCAAATGACCAAAAATTTTCGAAACGCGGAACTCTAGATAGGAACACCCTCTTAAGCCTTTATACATAATGATCGGCTTTTTGCGGGAATTTTTTGCAAAAAGTGGATAGAGCGTTAAAAAAAGTTATAGAAACCAGTTTTTGACTTTCGCACAGCCGGCTACTGACCAATGCTAGGCCCGAATACCAATCAGCTGTTCTTTTGCTTTCGTTCTTCATTTTGAATTTATCCTGTTGATTAGAATTCATCAGCTATTTTATCAATGCACACAACCAAATCTACAGCCTGAACAACAACGGGTAGAGTTATACACAGCGAAATTTACAGTATGTATAACACCCCGCAGAGTTGCATACCATTTTCGACTCGATTTCAATTCGATTAGGAATTAATGTAGTAAAATAAAATATTTATTTTTGTATTGTGAATCGATTTAAACCTGCGATTAGAGCGAAGGCCGGTTAACTGATAATTTAACACCTGTACGAAAAGGTTATTAAAGAACCATCATATATTATATATGTAACATATAGCTGCGGGATCATTCCACACCTTAAAATAAATTTTTTATAACTTTAACATTTACTAGCAGACTAAGTTTGTAAGACATGTTTTGGAAGTCTTAAATCCGTATAATTCTTATCATGAATCGCTTTAGAAAAAAACATCACTTTTGATAAGTGGAGATGCTCATTTCACATTGTCTTGCAACGATAAAAATAAACGTACTTGTGAAGAAGACAGTTTTCCCAGATTCGTCAAAAATATTAAATTGTTGTTGGGGTAAAAAAAATCATTAAAAGATACCTTTTGCCAGAAATTTGAAGGAGTCCATGGAAATCAATGTTGGTTCATTAAGCTTTCCCGCAATGTAATATATTGGACATGGATTAGTAGATGTCAAGCTACTAGTCAAATTATTCAGGTTTTGTTATGACGTTAACCATGACATTATTCACTAAACGTGAAAATTTAAAAGGACCAAAGCCCTTTTTATTAAAGTTTTATACTTAACATATTTTTTCCTTTCGTAAAAATTGAGATATCTTGATGAAACTTGGCACGTAGGTTTCTAAAAACTAAACAATAAATAAAGATATAACCCGTGAATCCTTGCCTGATAGCAGTATGTTTGTGTGCTATAAATAGGTTGAATCGGATCAATATTTCTCTTAGCCCCCACATACCTAATATTTATGATTTTATCTTAACGAACGGTGCATATTTGTGTTTGGAATGAATAAAATCGGGTAAAAGCTCTCCCTAGACCCCATATTACCTTATGTACTTGAGATACTTCGAATGAAATGTTCGGTTATACCCGATTAGGTATTTCGGATTACAATTTTTAATTTGATTCTAAAGCTTACAAATATATTCTTAGTTTTTCAATCCGCATCAGAAATTTGAAAAATTAGTGTTGATTCAGATTTTCGGGATCACAAAACATAAATTCCTCGGGTAAATGATATTCAAAAAAAATGTATTTTGCTAAATTGACTGGCCTTAATTAAAACGTCAAATATGAGCACACTCTATCAACCCAGTTTGTCTATAGCAGTTGCTTAAGTCGGTACACCTCAGTAGTGCGATGCGACTTTTACAATAAATAAAAATGTCGAGCAAAGAATTTTTCTCAAATTTTGTACTTCTACACAAATTTCGTATTGAAAAAGGCATATGGTGAATCGAAAACACAAGCCTACGAGTACAAAGCCTTCAATGATGGTCGAGAGATGGTGGAAGACCTCCGACCTCTTCAACTGATGACAATATTAAAAAAGAAAACGCGTTAACTAAAATTTCAGAAAAAAAAACGATGTCTTAAAAACTGAGGGACTAGTTCGTATATATGTATATACAGACAGACAGACGGACATGGCTAAATACTATAGGGTCTCCGACGATTCCTTCTGGGTGTTACAAACTTCGTGACAAACTTAAAATACCCTGTTCATGGCATAAAAAGTGAAGGATATGGTAGAGTGATGGCGATAAGCTCGACATCTCTCGCGAGTCCGTTCGAATTATTTTGGTGGATATTTTGGATATGAAACGCGTTGTTGCTTAACTCGTCCCGATAAAACTGAATTTTTTTTTTCAAAAAGAGTGCCGTAAAGTTGCTTGATCGTGTGAATTCCGATCCTATATTTATGGAGAGCATTATAACTGCCGATAAGATACGGGTGACATGCAAACCAGTCAACAATCTTCGGAATGGGGAAAAAAAGAGCCGAAATAAGAAAAGACGCCAAGGTGATCGAAAATCAAGATGATGCTCAATGTTTTTGGTGGTTTGGCGCATCAGGAATTTGTTCCGGAGGAACAGATGGTCAAAAAGTAGTTATATTTGTCTGTATTGAGGCGCTTGCATGAGAGCATCCTTCCGGAATTGTGGACGAACCATTCATGGATTTAACACGATGATAATGCATCATTGCATCGAGCCATAATTGTGACCTAATTTAAAGCCAAAAGTGCTTATGAAAAGTGTTTCGAGGTCTGAAAAAATCGTTTGCATAAGTGTTTTACATCTGGTGGGCATTACTTCGATAATAAAAATTGATGAATAATTAAATTCTTTGCGTTTTATTTGCAATTTCCGGTACAATGTATAGGTTTTCCAAAAAGATTCGATTTGTCAAAGTCTCTGGGTAGAAAATGTTGTTTTCATATCGATTTTTGCTCCATGTTTTTAATGTTAAATAATAATTCCCAACATATAACACAATAATATAACATATACTATATAATATATACTATGTAATATTTTAGTTTACTCTTATTTTTAGTATTTTTAAGTCGGGCGTAGCCCCTTTTCATTACGCTAGATTCGAATAAAATGTTTTCCGATTTTTTTCGACGAAAATTTTCACGCGTAGGCGGTAATCTTCCACACATGTAAACACATGTGTGTGTGTATGTAGTTTTAGCTATAAATACGGATTGTTTAAATAAACAACGAAACCACTTGCACATAGAGGAATACATACACTTAACACATGTATGTAAAACATAAGTATTTTTAAATTCATATACGCCTTTGAGGTATACAGACATACATACATATACGTATCTTTGTAAATACTTTAATGTGTATACAGAACTTCTTGAAAAAATTTAAACAACAGATAGTAATATATAGTACAGACATACTCGTACATGCATTCCACACAAGCGGTGTCTATCCGAAAGTAGATGTTTTCCAAAATTAAAAGGAAATTCGATTTTTATTGTTTAAAATGATGGCTTATAATACTTACTAGCTTTTTCTAATAGGTCTTTAAATAGAATTTGTTGTATATGGCATCTAAGACCGTGTTATCAGCTGCCCACTATGATGAAGTGGGGAGAAATGTTGGTGGAGAGCATTTAAACGTCAATTGCCTGTCGTCACTCTGCGCTCCTGCGGAGGAGGAGAGTGTTGTTTGTATTGAAAATCATTTGACCTAGTTCACTTCAACTCGTATGTATGTATCTTTATTAATACAATGTGCATATGTTCGAATGTATCCATGTGTTTGTTGCACGGCGTTGCAGTTGTGACGTCATCGTTTTGACGTCATCAGCCGTTTAATTGACTCACGTTTGGGGTTAAGGCCAACAAAATGCTAGTACACTTAAGCAACTTATGGTACAGTGAAAATAATGGATGCGCTTGCCGATGCAGATATTTTGGGATGCTCAGAAATAAATTTGTAACATATATGGATACTTTTAAATACGGATTACGGATACTTTTAAATGTCAATTTATGCCGTGAACATTGATTGATACAATAAAATCTACAGGAAAGCAAGAAAAATCGTTAACTTCGGCTGCACCGAACATACAAACAGTTTCTACACACGAACTTGATTTTAATTGGTCGGCTTGTATAACAGCTATACGATATAGTGATCCGATATCGACAGTTTAGACAAAGCAGCAGCTTGTTGGAGAAAAACGGCTATTAGAAAAAAACGTCCAGGAATTTTCACCAATATTTAAATTTGTTTATAAAACATCTGTCAAAAACACAATTTTCAATTATATCCTTTTAACCTTCTTCTTGATTCACAGCCCACTTTTTTTTACTTCAGATAATGCTGTAAGAAGTTCTGCTGTCAACGAGGAGCCAGATCTTTTTCGGTGGGACTGACGAAAATGACGTCATAATGACCGAGTTTTAAATATTTTCCTTTGAAATTTTTACAAAATCCTTGCAATTATCCTACATATCTTCGGAATAATAAAAAGTTTGAATGAAATATTAAATTTTTAATATGAAAAAAAATTATAATAGCTCGTTTTTTTTTCTCGAGTAAACCCCCGAAAACCCTTAATGGGGTATTCTACTCTAGAAATCAAATTTTGGGCAGTTTTTTGAATTTTATTAAAAAAAAAACCAAAAAATATTTTTACTATCCATTTTTTATGGTGTTTTTATTGATATCTTAAGAATACAGAAAAAAAATTTACAAAAAAATATTAAAAATTAAAATAATAAGAGGGAGGAGAGATAGGTGTAAAAAAATGGCGCATCCTGGTGACATTGATCCTGACTCTTCTGGTGGTCTGAAAACAAATCAAACAATATTCTTAATCAGTAAGGATGCTGTTATAGTCCCTACCTCAGGGAACACGAAAAAAAAAATTTTGAAAAATGGCGACTGCCTGAAAATAAAAATCATTTTTTACGCTTTTTTTTTGAAATTCCTGAATTTTTTCTTTTTAAATTAAAAACAAAAATTATCACACGATGCTAGTAGGAACGATAATAGATTATATAAAGAAGGTTCACACAAAATTTCAAGTAAATCGGTTGTATAGAACTTGACATAATGCCGGTACCGTGTGGAAAAAAGTAGTTTCGAGAAAAACGCGTTTAAAGTTTAGGAGACAATTCTAGTGAACACGGAGACAAAGTCGGCTGTATCTCCGAAAATAAGTCGAATTTTGACCTTTCCAAGGTCATATTTTTGAAAGTCTAAACTTTAAATATATGAAAAAAAATCGAATTTTTCAAAATTCTAGAGTAGAATACCCCCTTAATAATGTTTAGGGTATAAAAAAGTGAATTAGAAATTTTTAACCTAATCATTATCATTGATCTTCTGCAGATGGAATTCAGCGAAATATTAAAATAAGTGATAAATGAAACTTTCGTTAGAGCTCTAAAGCAGATGCGTTGGGTTCTAAGGTCATCACAATTGTACATACCTATTTAGACATTCCTTTGTTGAAACTATGAAGCCTCCTTTTTTTATATTAACGCCCTAATTGCGGACGTCTACTGAGTTATAGTAGTCAGACTAAAACAGGATTTTACTTTGCGTAAGTACACATGAAGAGAGAAATAGAAAAAATAACCACGTTGAGTTATATATTTGGACGTTGCTTAAGCTGTAATGATCTGGGGATACACTAGGCCGCCGAGTCTGTTAAAATTCGCGTCAAAGGAAGGATGACTACTTCTCTTGGAACTAGGAACTAAACTCCATCGGGTATCGCAAAGAACCAAAAGTGGTCTATGCGTGGCTTATCGGTTTAACCTACCCTAACCTATATTTTTGGATTGTTAATTGATTAAATTGTAAATCTTTTGATGGATTAATTTGTATGTTCGTCGTGAAATTACTAAATTCCTGTGAGTTAAATGACTCATTTAAGAGTCGAAAAAAATATTTGCGATGTATCAATAAGAATGCAGCGTTTGGGTATAATAATACAATTAGTTTGGCCATATTAGTGCATTAAAATAAAATTTAAATACATGTAAATATTCCACAAGGTGTTAAAAGAGTAGAAGTGTTGGATGAAGTGTAGAGAAAATTGTGCCTAATCTTCATCTAAGCATCCTCTAGTAATAACTGCCCACTAATGAAAACTGTAAATTTATGAACACGGATCGGGCCATTTCCAAGTAAAATTGCAAAAGCAGATGAAAGTGTAACTTTGCCGAGGGCGCAATCCACTGATAGCAGGGCTAGGTAGATCTTCCCTAGTCCCGAATGCATGGTCAGCGAAGTCAAAGCAACTATCGAGTTGAAATAACCACACTTGTATTTTTCAAATACGTTAGCCATATAGGTTAGGTTCTCATATAAATACTTCATTACAAGTATCTTTCTTACAATTAAATCGGTAAATCGGTAGATAGAGAATGGATAGAAAATTTTAGCCAATAAAAAATAGTTTATATTTATGAATTAAAAAGGGAAAATATTACTTTCTTGCATAATTTTAATCTAGAGAGAAACTTATCTTATACAAATACGTCGATAAAGTCATACAATCGATAAATCAGCTTAAGCATGTATTAAATCGATTTTAAATGTGTTTTAATATTAGGTTGTCAAAAAAGTCTTGCGGTATTTTCGCTAGTTGGCGCTGAAAGCGCGTAGTTCTAGTTTTATACGTTGCATCGGGTCATGCTATACCTTTTTGGAAAGCTCATTTCACGCGCTAACACGTGTTTGATTGATTGTCGTTTCTTTTAAGTCGTTCGCGAGTTATAGCGTCGCAAAGATGGAGCAAAATAAAGAGAAAATACGGCATATTTTACAGTACTACTACGATAAAGGCAAAAATGCATCTCAAGCCGCCAATAAAATTAGTGCAGTTTATGGACCCGATACAGTTTCCATTTCCACCGCACAACGATGGTTTCAAAGTTTTCGTTCTGGTGTAGAGGTGGTCGAAGATGCGCCACGCTCCGGAAGGCCTGTCATCGAAAATTGCGATAAAATCGCTGAATTGGTCGAAAGAGACCGGCATTGTAGTCATCAAACCGTTATAAACCATTTGAAGAAGCTTGGAGTCACTAAGAAGCTCGATATATGGGTGCCACACGAATTGATTCAATAAAAATACCGTAATAGACATACAAATTTATTGTGAAAGTTGTCAGTAATCATTGGCATTCTAAGCAAGTTTCCATTTCTATCCAATACCATTTTCGTAATCCCTTAGAATTAAATTTAAATTTGTTCTCCAACGTTGCTTTCTCTTCTAGAAAAGGAGCGGAATAGAAGTGTGATGAACAAGGACAAAGATATAAGTATCTATACCAACGGGTCCAAACTGGACAACAGAGTCATAGGTGGTATCTTTTCAGCAAAATTAGATCCGAGATCTACCAGACCACTGCAGCATTCTCAAAGCGGAAATCGCAGCAATTAAAGAAATCCGTCTTGTTCTGACAAAAAGAAGTGCACTTATATATGTACATATACTGAAAGCCAAGCTGTTTTGAAATCACTAAAACCTCTTATGGTTTGATAGCAGATAGTGAAAAAATGCCTTGATCTCTTAGTGGACCTCACTTCCTGTAATAGGCTCCGAGACATAGTAATATTCCTGACAACTGTGAAGCAGATAAACTAGCCAGAGCCCTTCACATAAGAAGAGAGACTTTATATTAATTATCAACTGACTGGCAAAGTCCTTTGGAATAGAAACTAAGAAGAGTTCTAGTGTTCAACAAACAGTACAACTAGTAGAATATTACTGAAACAAATTCTTCTTTGTTCATTCCAAGTCTTCAGACCACTGACTTAACATCGATATTCTGGCATTTCTTACCCTGCCACGACACGAAAAAATCTCTTTAATTTTCCTTTAATTTTATTGCCGTGGCCATTCAAGAAAATCACCATAGCACAACAACAAACTAACCAACATCAACGCTAACAATATGAATTGCAATTTGTGAATGAAATTACATTTGTCGTTGTGCCAACCACCGACCGCCAACCATCAACTAACCCGCAACCATTCACCCACAAACACGGGATTTGTGTCGCGGATGTGAGAAACGAGTACACTACGATATTCTGCAAATGCAAGATGCAGCAATGACCCCCACCAGCCACCAGCCTCCAGCTCAACGCTTCTACAACATTTAGCCCGTTGTGAACTGGCTTGGCTGTGAATAACTGTGTATGTGTGTGCGTGTGTGCGAAGGTGAATGGCGACGGCGACAATGTTGCTGCTGCTGCTAACGCTGGCTTTGGCTTTGACGGCGCTTATTTTTAGCTTCAATGTAAAATTGCTTTATTTATCATAACGAAAAATAGACGACCTTTAAACCTTCTCATTTCATCGCTTTCCCCATCAGTTTTCTTCTTGGTTTGGTTTGAAAAATCGTTTGCTAATTAAATTATTGCGAAAATAACTAAAATATGCTGTTTGTTAAGGGCTAGTTAATAATAATATATAAAGCAAGGCGCAATAAAGTATGGAAATATAAGTAAGTGGCTTTAAAGAAATGTCAAAATTCAAAGATCTCCAGAAAATAAATGAATTTATAATTAAAATAAAGCACATTAAAGAAAACTAAAAGGCAGTAAAAATAATTTAAAAAAAATAAAATATTTTTATAAATATATTTGTGTTAAACTGTCGAAATTATTACAATAAAAAATCAAAATCGGAGAGAAATTTCGAACTACAATCACATTTGGTAACCTATCAACTTATACTATAGGTTGTAAGCTCAATTAGTTTGATGATTAATATGATATAAACTCAATCAAAGAAGCTAAATTTAATATATGGGGTGTATCAAGAAAACATCTACCGATAATGAGATATGAGGTTCAGACCAAGGTCTAGACCAATTTTAGTACGAAATCACATTATGATTAAGAAATCACTAAATTTCATTAAAGTATTACTCATTTTGAACAACATAAATGGATTAAAGTCAGATGAAAAGCCAAACTGGATGGAAATAACTTCCTTTTCTTTATTGCATTAGACACCGATTACGCGGTTACGACAGTTTACAACAGCACGGCAGTCGTACTTCCTTTTCGCAGTTTGGCGCTAATTGAAGATTCCAAGTGTAGCCATGTCCTTCACCACCTGGTCTTTCCAACAGAGTGTTTGATGACTGAAGATATTTCTCGTTCACAACCAGAGCCATATGCTCCGGTTCTTTATCTAGTCTGGAGAAAGCAGAACTAACGACGCGGTTGTTGAGGCCAATAATATCAACATCGTCGGTATATGTACCATCAATTTAGCCTTGTAGCTCGAATTTTCTCCAGCAATACCAAACGAGATTTCGGTCTTTCACACAGTACGCTCGATAGAGCCTTATATGCGATGTTGAGAAGGGTTATTCCACGGTAGTTGGCGTAGATTGTGGGGCCTCTCTTTTTATGGACTAACTACATCGCATATATTGGGAAAATGTGTACAGATTATACTACAATGTTAGGTCGTTCATTGGACTGTTGATATCATCTGGTCTTACTAAATATATTTGTTTGTAGAAAAAATTCTTAAATGCTATAAAACATACTTAGTGTGTTGTTACTCAAAACATGAGTTCTAATTTATGGTTTTCGAAAGAATTATGTAAATTAAAAAATAGAAAATCTCTTGCTTTTAAATTAAAAAAAAAAAAAAAAATGGTTTAGTTGCTGACTATTCAAAATATTCTAAATTGCGTCGACAATTTGCTGAACTTAGCAAAATAAGTATGTTATAATAATTATATAAATAAAGTAAAATATAATATTATACGTAATCCAAAATTGTTCCATGGTTTCGTCAACTCCAAACGCAGGATTTCTAATTTTCCATCTGCTATGAAATACAAATCTAGTATGTCTAGTGACAATCACACCATTTCTAATATGTTCGCTGAATTCTTTAAGTCCAATTACTCTCCAAAATCTCCAAAAAATGTTCCGCATCGGCACAAGTTATGTCCGATTTCTGTCATTAATGCATCTACCATTTCCGAAGCAGACGTCTTACATCAGTTAAATATGTTAGAACAATCATACAATTATGGCCCAGATATGATCCCATCATGCTTTCTTAAGAAATGTGCCATATATATATACCAACCCCTAACAAAACTATTTAACTCATCTCTTATGCAAGGCTTATTTCCATCCATATGGAAAAAGTCATTTATAATTCCTTTACATAAGAGTGGATTTAGGTCATCTATTGAAAATTATAGGGGAATAGCAAAGTTGTCTGCAATACCTAAAGTTTTTGAAGCAATTATAACAGACTACATAACCTTCCGGATCTCTCCACTAATTTCTTGTTCTCAGCACGGTTTTCGTAAAGGGAAATCTAAAATAACCAATTTGCTTGAATTTGTATCCCATGTATCAACGGGCTTTAGGGAGAATAAGAATACTGATGTTATATACACAGATTTTAGTAAAGCTTTTGATAAAGTAAACCATTCAATTCTTTTGAATAAACTTGATCTTCTTGGTTTTCAACCAATATTTATAAAATGGGTTGCTTCTTATCTTAGCAATAGAATTCAACAAGTCATATTTAACGATACTTTTTCTGACATAATCTATGTTATTTCAAGCGTTCCTGAAGGTAGCCATCTTGGTCCAATTCTGTTCTTGTTATTTATTAATGACATATCATCTGTTGTTAAGTTTTCAAAATTTTTATTATGTGCTGACGATGTAAAACTGTTTAAAACGTATACTTCAAACAGGATGTCAGTTGCAAACAGACTTAAACAACCTAGTTTCTCGGTGTGATAGAAATGACATGCCATTGAACCTTAAAAAATGTAAAACGATGTGCTTTTCACGTAGATCTGTAGACCCTACTTCATACGCGATACAAAACTTTAGGTTGGAGTAAGTAAGCAGTTTCGTTGATCTGGGAGTAACTATGGACCCCAAACTCAATTTTAATCTTCACGCATCTTCCACTGTTTTTAAAGCTAAAAGCGCTCTTAGTTTTGTTAAACGTTGGTCTAAAGAATTTAGAGATCCGCTTACTACAAAAATTCTTTTTACATCTCTGGTGAGGCCTATATTAGAGTATGCTTCTATGGTTTGGAGCCCTAGTTACTAAGTCTATTCGAATAAGTTAGAGTCTGTTCCAAAACCATTTTTTTCTTTTTGCCTTAAATAATTTGCATTTGGATTCCAGTTTAAATCTTCCCCCTTACACTAACCGTTTAAAACTTATAAATCTCCCGACGCTCGCTAGTCGTAGGGAGATGCTTGGTATAATATTTCTTGTAAAACTCATGAATGGGTCAGTCTGTAGTCCATCTCTCTTATCTGATTTTAATTTTAACGTTCCCGCTCGCTTTACCAGGCAGTTTAGACCCTTATTTTTAAAAATTTCTAGAACAAATTTTGAGTCTAACGTGACCGTTGTTCACAAGTGCACGAAAGGTCTACGATTAATTTCGAAGCATTACATATAGGTTTCCTCATGTTCGTACAGATCGAAATTTGGTTCGTCGCATTAAAGACTGAGATTTGCTTATTAAACTTTAAAGAAGTGTTCAATTTTTGAAACGCATTATTACTAACGACTAAAAGTGGGTTGTTTGTAAAGCTCAAAAAATCATGGTCTAAAAAAATTAACCAACACAAACCACTTCGAAGACCGAAAGTCATCAAGAAAATGTTATATTATCTGTTTCGAGGGATTTCAAAGCGATCGTTTATTTTAAACTTATGCCCGACAAATCCACAATGAATTCTGAGTGCATTGTGTTCATTTGGGCAAACGAAATGATGTTCTCAAATAGGAGAGCCCGGAATCGATCAACAAATAGAAATAGTGTTCCACCAGGACAATACGAGACCTCATACAAATTTTGTGACTAGCAAAAGCTGTTACAGCTATCATACCCAGGAAGTTTTTTGAGGATCATAAAAATTTGTTCGTCAGTTTTTGAGATATCCGAATGAAATTTAATACGTAGGTACATATTGATATTTATTGATCATTGGTCGATATCGGTTAGATCGGACAACTATATTATGAATCTTCTATACAAATGACTATTCAGGTTTTTCAAATTTAGTCTTAAAAAAGCTAGCTTGAAACTAGTTTTAGACCCATAGGCTCTTAGGCAGAGGAATGATCCGTAGAACATTTTCCGGATATTGCGTTTTTATAAAAATAAATTGACCCGATTCTATCCATTTTTTTCATTAAAATATAATTCGTGGTATAAAGTCATCAGGAACTTTGAAAATTATTATATTAAGTATTTGAGGGCTAAAAGAAACTTTAAACTGTTTTAACCTTTTTTCGCACCTAAAACACATTAAAACACAGTAAAAGCCATAGGAAACCAGGTCCAACTATTCAGTATCTGGGTGCTTAAAAATTAAGGTCTGATTTTGACAATTTTTTGACTTGAGATGTTATTACCTGAAGTCAATATTTTTATCCCGATATATTTCTTGACGCTCGATTTCGATGCTGTAAAATAAAAGAGTTAGATGGGTATATATTGTAGGTGTGCTTGTGGTCGGATCATTATCATATTATAGATAATAAGAATGAAGCCATGTGCAGAAGTTCGCGCAAGTGAGGAAATTTCTCTGAGCGCCATTACCTTGGGACTGGCCAGAAAATATCCTTTTACATATGGGTCAAGCTCACGACTCCTGGTCTTAGACCAATTATCCTCCTGATAGCCAAGCAACATCCGTTTGAAGGCGAGCTAAAATGAGAAGGCGAATTATTCCTCCAATGAAAAGAACACAATAGCCTCGGATAAAGCAGCTTTTGGCAGCACGGAAAATTTTATGCCGCTATGACTAAATTTCGTATCCCCGCAAAACTACAAATAATACGGCTGTGTAAATTGATGTTGAGTAATACCAAAAACTCCATCAGGAGTGGTAAGGACTTCTCCGGGTCGTTCGATATCAAACGAGGTTTGACACAATACGATTCCCTATTGTGCGACTTTTTCAATCAATAATACGAGCTGCAGAGCTAACTAGAGCCGGTACAATGTTCTATAAGAATATACAGCTGCTGGGGTACATTCCTGGTACAGAGGCATGAACGATGACAATATCTGATGAGTCGGCGTTACAAAATTTCAAAAGAAAGGTTCTGAGGAAAATATATGGTTATTTGCGCATCGGCGAATACCGCAGTCGATGGAACGGTGAGCTCAACGAGATATACGACGCCATTAACATAGTTCAGCGAGTTAAGACGCTGGCTAGTCATGTCGCCCGATTAGATAAAAACAATCCAGATCTGCGAACATTCGACGCAGTACTCGCGGTGTTAAGCAGAGGAAGACCTTCATTACGTTGGAAAGACCAAGTAAAGAAGGACCTGACAGTGAAAAGGAAGAACGATTGGCGCGTTTTGTAAACTCGGCGGTATCTATGCCAATAAAAAAGAAGAAGAATACAACTATAATGTTATTTACGTAAATTGATTGACATTACCTCATACAAATAATTATATGTGCATAAACTCTTTGCAAAAAAAGAAAAGATTGCAAAATTGCAAAATATTTCTGGGTATGCAGGTTTATTTTTATTATTACATAAGATATAAAAAAACAAAAAATAATAAATTTCAAATATTTTTTTAAACTAAAAAACAAAATTTAAGTTTATGCTTATAGTAAATATTTATATGTGCATTTTTCTATTTTTGCCTGTAAATCTTATTCATTTGAGTTCAACTAAAAGACATCTCTACTTTAATAGTCAATAGTTTTGCCCTTATTTTTTAAAACTAAATTAAGCCGCTTTGGCATAGAATTAACTAATGACTGTAGAATAGTTATGTCAATATTGGCCCATTCCTGCTCTATGGCTAATTTACGGTGACGTACTGTCTCAAACTGCCTTCCGTTTTGGAAAACAAGTGCAGAGAGGATCCCCCAGAGATCTTCGATCGTATTTAGGTCCGGACATAATGCTGGCCATTGTAATACGGGACTTTGCCTGTCATTAAAGAAGCGCTTCGTAACCTGTGCCGTGTGGATTGAAGCGTTATCCTGCTGATATGTCCAGATATCGCCATACATTTTTCCAGCAAATTCTATCAACTCACTGTCCAAAAGATTTACATACATACTAGTATTCATTTGAGTGGATATATAGCATATAGGTGTCTTTCCAGTGAAGCAGATTGCAGCCCATACCATCAAGGTACCGCCTCCAAAGCCTCGCTTGTAGCAGGAACGTCGTTCCTGACGCGAATCTCTCCAATATTTCTTGCAATAATCTGGGCTGTTCAAATTGATTTTTTTTTTCGTCACTAAACACTATATTCTGCCACTCTTCGGCCAAGAATTGGTATTTATGTGCAAACTGCAAACGTGCTATAATATGCCTTTGCAAGAGCTTTGGTTTACGTACCATGGAGGTGTGTTTGATAAACTTATTTTCATGAATAATTTGAACAATTCTATTCCTTGTTATTTGCCGTCTTAACTTGGTCCGTATTTGACCGCTACTCATCGAATCCGCTACTGCTAGCCGTCGAATCATCCGTTTGCACCGATCATCAATGTTGGTTTTCCGTCCACTGCGTCGCACTGTACCATAATTGGTGGGGTTTTTAACAAATCTTGATATACAGTTTCGATGCCGCTTTAGTCTGGATGCAATCTCGTATATTTTGGAACCGCTTTCACGCATTCCTATAATTATTCCTTGTTCCTTGGCTGACAAACTAGTACCACGAGGCATTTTAGGCTTAAAATTAAATAAATGTATTAAAATTTCAAATAATTCATCAAGTTAATACACCTACAATAGTTTTGCAAACAAATTTTCACGCAAAAAATTTATCCGCGACAATATCAGCAAGAAAGATCAGCAAGACTGATTTTGCACATATAAATATTTACTACGCAATACCCAATGCACAAGCACATTCTTAATGTAACGGTACAACGAAAGAGAGCAGATTGAAACAATTTTCGTTGCATATTAACGGCAACGTATCAGCCGTTAATTCTACATTCACCAAAATTCAAAAAATACCAGTGAACAAAAAATATAAACAAAATCAAAAATGCACTTATAATTATTTGTATGAGGTAAGTGAAGGGTTCTAAGATATATAATTACAATTTAAAGTTCGCCCATCGTCCGAATCCATTTAAATTTAACAAAAATAACAATTAATAAAATATGTAAAAATAACCTAAACAAATACAAAATAATATAAAATGGATATTAACGTGCTTAAGGTCAATAACAGACCCATCAATACGTAAAACCAATCCAAAATGCTTTTAGCTCCAACGATGTACATTCATTTGTTCGAGTATTGTGGAAATATTGGCAGATTTGTGATTATCCTTGCTTTGAAAATAAAAACAAACATTAAAAAAAAATTTAAAAGAATTAACTATGCACATATATTTATACATATTTACGTATAAAGAGTCACTTCGTCATTTAATTACGAAGCAAATATTTCTAATTAATAATACACAAATCTGCATTAGGGCATTAAACAATTAAGTGAATAAAGGGGTTAAGGTAAAAACGAAAAAAAGCCTTTACAAATGTTTATCAAGTTAGTCGTTATAACAAAAATGTTTTAAAACTTAAATAAAAATTATTAAAAATAAATATTAAAGACTTAGGCGTTTTTTTGGCTTTAAAGTTCGCACCGCTTTCAACAAAGGACAAATTCAGTATGGTGGAACCTTTGACGTCACAAATTGTGAAAAAAAAAAAACAATAAAGACTAAAAACAATAATGGAAGCAATAAGTAAGAGTGCAGTTATTTGGTGTAGAAACCGCGCCGTGCCTGCGTCATCGAATACTTACTTTATATGCGTACAAACAAAGATGCATCTGTATATATATACACATATATTAACATATATACATAAATTTGTACAGCATAAGGAAAATAACAAAAACTACAAGTATGAATTAAAAGTAGTATAGAGGCTAGAGCAGCGGCAGCGGCAGCGGCAACAGTAACGGTAACGTCGGCGACTTCAAAATCCACAACAACAGAAGCATCAACTATATAAACAGCAAGGCTCAAAATAACATCGCTAACAGCATCACTAACAGAATAGTGGACACGAGCATCGATATAACATAATATGTTAACGGCAGCGGCAACAGCAGTCACGTCTGCTAACAGAGAAAACAATGCAGGTGACAGCGTTTTATGCTTGCAATGCATTTCAACAGCAACATACATACATATGTATGTACACACCAACAAACACACATACATACATAGATGTATGTACGCATAATGTTAATGCGTGCAGCAGAAGTGCCGCCCGAGCAGAAGCGCAAGCGGCGTTCAACGTTTTAGGGGAAAAGACGAAGTGTTGGGGTAATGCAATAAAGTAGCGGGCGCGGGGAGAGTGATGACGGCAGAGCATAAAGTAAATCATCAACGTCAGCATGCATTTGCAACGACAAAAACAACACTAGCAACAACAAATATTAACATAACCAACGTAAAAATAGATTGACCTCAATTTGCACGCTGACGGCGAATCGAAGCGAAACAAAAATAGCTGCAACACCAACAACAACAACAAAAAGGGTGATAAGAAAAAAGTTCTGCGCCAAATGGCGGCCGATGATGCCATGTGGCAAAATGTCAGCAGCCACATGGCCACTGCTGTCGCCAATACCGCCGCCGTCACTGCCGCTACCAACGCTACCGCTCACACTCCGCCCGCACTGCATTAACCGACGCGCCGTGCTTACATATAGAGCTGCGAAATTTTCTTGAATGAAAACGGTGAACGCTTTGCAGCCAAAGGCAGCGGCTCCAAACCGCCATTGAGGAAATCGCACAGAGCAGAGCAACAACAACAAGGACAGCGAACAGCGTAAGGCAATCAGTGTCAGTCTGCAAAGGCGGCAACTTGGTGTTGTGTCAACAAGCAAACCAACAACAAGATGATATAAAACGGCAATCAACAAAAACAACGTTGTTAACGTCAGCAGCGGCAACAATTGCAATAGCAACAACAACAAGCACAACAGCAAGAGCAAGAGCAAGCGCAATCGGTAACAGCAACAGCGATGCTGCAACGGCCGCACACAGCAACAGCCGCTGAAAGTTTAGTTAAAAGTTGAGTGGCGCAAGTGGCTCAATGCCATCAACTACGCAAAAGTAGAAGCGGAGCCAGCCATGCAATTCCTTACACGTCCACACACACACGCACACACACATTGGAAGTTACATACATACACCGAACGCATTATGTATTGCATATACTATATGTACATATTTTGGGGTATAACAGTAAATACATATATAAGAATATATGTTGCTCCATATGTACCTGTATGCTAACCTATATACAAGTAAACGCACATAATCACATATACATATGTATTAGTGATACATATAATGCACGTAGGTATACCGTTATGTTGCAGCTTTGCTCTCGTCGGTCCGCATCAGCGTCATACAGTTGCTCTGTTGCGGGGCGCAAAACTTTTCAGCGTGCGGCATTTGTGCTCTCGCCGTGTTTATATTCCAAAGGCCGCTTTCGGATCTCTCTAGTGCAGGTGCACTTAGTAATTCCAAGTTCGGCATAAATTTTGGTGCATGTTTTTGCACAGATATGACCCTCGACATTTAATCACTCAACTTTAATGTTTTTCTACGGAAGAAATGTTGTTTGTACTTTAAAGCACTTTAAAATTATAATATAAGAATTGGGAAAACTGGATAATTATTTCAAAATTCAATGTAATTGGTTGGCAAAGGGCCGATAATGTCGTTTCGACAAATGAAGGCCTTAAGAGAAGACACACCACTGACCTTACTTCCGAGAGACGGCCTTCCGAAGAGCGTAAACTTCACAAAGAAGCTTAGAGTTCTTCTCGGTAGTAAGGCGGTCGATCTACTACTGAAAGGTAGCACTATCCAGTGGTACATAGATGGCTCGAAAACACCGGAAGGCATTGGAGCAGGCATTACGGGACCGCACAGCAAACTTTCCATATCAATGCGATGTTTCGCAACCGTGGCACCTGATCAGGGTGTCGGGGAATAAAGACGCTCACGGCCCTAGTATCCATCTACGTGGATAAGGTTGACACCACCTCCATCGCGCCAGCTCCTGAAACTATGTGACCATATATTACTGTGCCCAAAAAAGGTGACATTTTATTTATTTTGAAAATTCTTTATTTTTTCTTCCAAATCAATTTCATCCCCTTCAAAGTAATCCCCTCCCGTTACAATGCACTTATGCCAACGGATTTTCCAATCTTTGAAACACTGGTTGTAGTCACTTTCCGGGATGGCCTTCAGTTCCGTCTTCTCTGCGGCTTGAATCTCCTCTATCGTATAAAAACGGTGTCCCGGGAGCGGTCTTTTGAGCTTGGTGAACAGCCAGAAGTCGCACGACGCCATATCAGGTGAATACGGTGATTGCGGAACGATATGGGTTGAGTTTTTGGCGAAATGATCACGAATTACGAGGGCAGTATGGGATGGTGCATTATCGTGGTGTAAAAACCAAGAACTGTCTTTCCACAATTCCGGCCTTTTTAGGCGGATAGCGTTACGCAAGCGACGCATAGCGTTCAAATAATATTCCTTGTTGACTGTTTGACCGGTTGGAAGGAATCCATAATGCACAACACCACGATAATCGAAGAAAACAGTCAACATGACCTTGATTTTTGAGCGACTTTGGCGCGATTTTTTGGTCTCGGCTCTCTTTTGGCACGATATTCGCTCGATTGATCGGTTGTTTCGGGATCGTAAGCATAGATCTAAGTCTCATCGCTAGTTACAATGCCGTTGATGACACCCTGGTAGTCGGAAAGCATCGTTTCACACACTTCAACGCGACGTCTTTTTTTCCAAAAAATTCAATGTTTTCGGTACCAGTCGAGATTTGACGCGCTTGAGACCCTTCACATCCTTCAAAATTGTATTGGCTGAGCCGTTCGATATGCCAACTTCATCATCAAGGTCTCTAATTGTAAATTTACGAGTTTTCAACACCAAATCTTTGATTTGTTGAACGTGAGCTTCGTCGGTTGAGGTTGATGGTCGCACTGGACGATCTTCGTCTTCGACACGTTCACGGCCGGCTTGGAACTCACTATACCACTTGTAAACATTTTTTTTAGACGTAGTCTCATCACCAAAGGCTTTCTGCGCCATCCTCAACGTATCCGCAGCAGAAAATTGATTCCGTAAACAAAATTTAATGCAAATTCTTTGCTCAACATCGACATCGTAAAAAATGAAAAACTCACTTTTAGCAGCTGACAAAACGACACGTAAATCAAACACTAATGAATATTTTGACATGAAATTTGACATAAATGTGACTGACAGTACTAGCAACCTAAAAAAAAATAATTCTCCAAATCCTTCGACACGCGCAGTTTAAATTCAAATGTCACCTTATTTTTTGGACACTGTAGTATTAGAGAAGCCACAATAGACAATAGGTCGCAGCTCAAAACCTCAATAATTTTCTATATATCCAATTCGTAGAACAATACCCTTTCCTCAAATAAATATTGGACGAATGAATGCAAAATAAAATAATTTTATTAAATAAATTTATATAAAAAACAACAAAAACTTTCACTTTGCACCGAAGCTATAATACTCTACACAGTAACATTTTTTATTGCATCTTGGTTTTGATCGATGAGTTTAAATGGCAGTTAATACTATATTCGTACGAATTAAACAATATGGTCTGAGATCGTTTTTTTAAACAGAAATAAAAAAGATATAATTTAATGTTATGGCTAAGAATTTTTTCCTTAATAAAGATAAGCGTTTGCCATTATGTTTTAAAAACGATTTCGAGTAAATGACTGTCGCGGCTGGCTCGAATTAATTCCAGCCGATAGACCTCATTTTCGACCACGACTCGAGATAACGCGTTCACCAAAAGCTTCATTCAATAAGTTGTTGGAAACGAAGGTTGACCACATCATCATCCTCCCATTCAGTCACGAAAACGTTATTAATCATCCCTTTATAGCCTTTCCCATTCACTGTATCATTATGGCCGACTTCAATTTTGAATAAATATGAAGCAATGATTCCTCTCTCCATAGAGCACCCTAAAACAGTGAGTTTTTGAGTATGTAACGAGGTGTAAACAATGCCTTGTTATGATTTTCACTCCAAATACGATAATTCTCTTTACTAAGGTACCCGTTCAACCAAAAGTGATAAGTTTAAGCGCTGAACAAAATTTTCTGAGAAAATATTGATCTCTGGCTGTCTCGTTTTGAGCCCATTCACCGAACATGTGATGTGTTTGAGTCGGTTCATTTTGGAATGTAAAACGAATCTGAGTATAATTCAAGTAATGGTTGTCAAAAAGACCAGCTCCGAAAAAAATAGTGTAATATTGAACTGAAAAAATACTGAAAAAATTTTCGGTTTTCGTAGTTTTGCTTTACTCAATAACCTAAGTTAAGTTTCTTGACGACATATTGTCAAACAAAAAGTTTTCAACACAAGGATTTGATTATTACCCCAAATTCAATGACGACTAATTGAAAATAGAAATTTGACTTTTTTCACTAGATTATTGATTTATCTTGAAATGTGCCAAAAATTACTTTAAAAATGCAGCCATAACTGTTTTCATTGAGATGGTTTAGCATTCTGCTAGTAGAAGAGCAGGAAAATTGTATACCTTGTATTATATAACGAAACGTTTCGTGGAAACTCTGGTGAAATAAATAACAAATCTTCATAAATATTAGCTATCAGCGAGCAAATTAGCAAATATTAGCTTGTACAAAGCTAGGTATTTCCTATTTTAGAATTAAAAAGTGTCATTTCACTTACATACATCTTCTAGCAACAAAATCTCGACCGTAAAATCCCGGATCTTAATGTTTGGAAATAACCGTTATTTTCTATATATCTATTAAGCAAAGATTTCTTGCTTCCAAAGATATCTACGTAGTACACTTCGTGATGTTATTAAGACGTATCTATTTTGAGTTTATATAATTAAATCAATTAAGGGGGTATTCTAGTCTATAAATTAAAAAAAAATCGATTTTCAAAGTTAAACTATTCAAGCATATGTGTACAAAAGGATTTTTCAAAATTCAAATTATTTTCGGAGATGTAGGCGTTTTTCTGACTCGGCATCCAAACTGGTTCGGCCGGAACTAATCGAACAAAAGACATTAGGGAAACTTTAAACGCGTTTTTCTCAAAACTGACTTTTTCGGAACGATACCCACGATTTCTCAGGTTCTACTGGACCGATTTACTTACAATTTTTATGGAGTCTTCTTTATAGGCTTGTCTATGGTTGGAACTAGCCCCATCCTCAAATTTTTGTTTTCCTTATTTTTAAAAAATTCGAAATCGTCAGAAAAAGTGATCCAAAAAAACTTTTTTTTTTCAGGCAGTCGCCATTTTGTGAAAAAAAATTGTTCCCACTTTTCCGTAGTTTCGACCATTGCGACATTATTCTAGATTAATAATCTTCTTTTTTTTGGTTTCAGATAACTAGGAGGGTTGAAATCATGGGTATGGTCACGTGGAAATTTTTAGAGACCCCCCACTTCGTCAGCTCATAATTTTGAAATTTTTTACTTTTTTTAGTTTTTAATTTTTTTCTCTACTCTTCTAAAATTAACAATTAACTAAAAAAAATGAATAGTAAAAATATTAATTGCCTTTTTTTACGACACCTTAAAAATTACCTGAAATTCATGCTTCTAGACTAGAATACCCCCTTAAGATCATGCAATTAGTTCTAAACTATTTAAATTTCAAATATGGATAAGTTAGACTTTTCATGCGAAAATCTCATCTCGTGTAAGCTCAGCTCAGTGTACGACCTAAACCACAAACTAATGAGAGCTTTTCAACAATATTAATATTATAAAGCAAATATGATAAAATTTTATATTTTACTTGATTATAAATTATTATCTAAATTTAAAATCAAATGATACTGAATAAAACTATTTAAATCAAATTAAAGCGCAAAACATTAGTCACAACACACATAAATGATATATAGACGAAAACAAATAATATTAAACCCCAACCAACGTATTCACCAAACAAATATGTTAGGGGAAATCATCAACTACCCAACAGCTGAATAGCAAATTCTGCCAAAATCGTTGGGTGTTGGTTTGCAGGCAATTGGGCGGATTTTGGGGTGGCTGCCTTTTCTGTATCCATGTACTGACCCCGGGTTATATTTAGTACAATCTAAAAATAGAATCGAAGGTCAACACAATTGCTCACGAACACGAAGCCGAAGTGCCACGACACAGAGACACACATTCGGAGTGTAATGTTCGGCGTTCGTCGCTTTGCACTTCGGCTAGCTGCAACAACAACAATTTGCGAAATGTAGGACTCTGAATTAGCAGTGATGACGCCGCCAAATGACGCCAGCAGCGCTGCTGCTAACAACAGCTGGCAGCAACTGTAAACTTCGGAAAAAGGCTACTGTGGTGCGTCAAGCGCAAAATTATCCAATGCATTTACACAATATACATAGGTATATATATGTATATGCATTAGGATATATATGTCTATACTTTTATTGCCGAACATGGCACATTCAACAGAGCATTTGCGGAACGAAAACTTTCGTCAAAGCATGACACTCGTGCCACGAATGGTGGATGGATGGCAAGGAAATGTTGTCGAAAGAGCTTTTGCATGCTATAAGTTGGGTCAAAAGTTCGGTAACCTACTCGAGGTTGTTGAACTAGCACCAAATTTATGACGTACGTTCGCGCTCAGTGTACAAGTGTGTATGTAAAGATCTGAAAATACATTTTTTTCTCAACATGGAGAAGCGACCATTTATTTTATATTTTTTGAAAATTTTTTCAGCATTAAAGGATATAATAATACTGATTGGAGATGATATTGAAATTATTAATTTTTGAAAACGCGTTGCCAAATAAAAAAATTGGATGCTGTACTTCCAAAAAGGCAATTTATATGTTTATTCTATATTGAAGATGCGCAGCAGACCACGAAAGCTCCGGTAGTTATTAGATATCTTATAGGTTATATACTAAAATGGAATAACCTCTGTCCAGAAATATTTAAAAATAAATTTATTTGAAAGCAGTTTTAAGGTACTTGAATCATCAGAAAAAAAAAATAAAATTTACATAAATATCACTTCAATCGTCGAAACACTTCTCAAACTCGATTTCTTGAAAGATTGTCGCTCTTTCATAGATGCGCGCATAAATAAATACAGAGGCTTGTACGAGCATTTGTTCATAAATCAAGAATTTTTCAACGCATCTTTTGCATTTCGAAGGAAGTTATTATTATAAGATGACGCCATAATCGAAATTCTATACAAGGGTGGGTCTATGAAATTTTAAATTCGAAGATAGGGCGTAAAAGATTGAGTGTAGCGTTTGCTGTATGGCACGTAGCGCTGTCCTGCTGGAACCAAATGTTGTCCAAGTCTTCCTCTTCAATTTACTAGAATAAAAATTCGGTTAACATTGCGGGATATCACTCATTGATGATTACGGCGATTCCTTCTTCATTTTCGAAGAAAAATGGGCCGATGATTCCACCAGACCAAAATGCGCACCATACAGTGATTCGTGCTGGGTGCACTGGCTTCTCGACGGGCGGGTTTCCTGTGCCCCAAATGCGACAATTCTGCTTGTTAACGCAAACATCGAGGTGGGAATAAGCCTCGTACGAAAAGATTATTTTTCGGTAAAATTGATCATCCTCGGTCAAACGAACTTTGGAAAAGAGTTTTCAATATTTCCCAGTTTTCTTCTAGTGAATAGCAACCCATTTCGTAAATTTTAGACTTTTTACTAAATATCTGTCACTTTGACGTTTACAATGTCGAAATATAGATAATTCAAATTTAAAACGTTAGATGACCCACCCTATATATTCGATGTTATAATTATGTTTAAATGTCATGTTCTACAAGGTGCGTTCCAAAGTAAACAGGACTTTAAAAATCAGAACAAATGGTTTTCCGGCAAAATCAATTTATTTGACTCAAAATAGTCTCTTTCAGCTTCAATACAGCTTCTTGCATGGCCCAAAAGCATATCGAACGAGTGTTTTAGCTTGCTGGCCGCCAGTATGCCGGTGCAAGCACCTTTCGTAAGCCCACATGTTCAGTCGAAATGCGATAAATTTATGTTTTAGAGATGTTCGATTTCATTTCCATTAATTTCAATGATGATTTCGGCTGATTTTTGATGGATTCTATACGTAAGATAAATACGCTAGTGTATAGGAATTTAGGTTGAACAGTTTTTTTGTCTGGTTAAGGTATAATCAGATGAATATAAATAAATATATATGATATTGTTCTTATTATACATAATTTCCTTTTTACATTTCGGAATTTGGCAACCCTGTGCTGCAATCTGACAATTCACAACTTGATCGTAAATTTGGCTTCTTTTTTCCTGTATGTAAAAAATAAACTAAGAGGTCCACGTTTTCGGCACTTGAGGAGGCGATTGGTGCATGTTTTGGAAATATCTCAATTAGAGCGGCAAAAGTGTACCGACGATTGGTTAAAACACATACAATAGTGTGTTTTTCTTCTCTAGTCCCGAAATATAAAGAGCAACCCTTATAGCTATAGGGAGTTTACCTAAAACACTTGAAACATCCATCTGTTAGATTTTTCAACAAATAAAATTTTTTTTCAGTATACAAAAATAGTGTGAAACCTATGAATGAATGAATGAATGATGATGAGGAAATCACTGCGACCTTTGGTCAATTGTGCCCTCTCCTTACTCACATTGACTCGCCTAGACCCAGCCCATTAATGAAGTCCAGTAGACTTCCTGGCAATAGCGAGGCAATGCGATCCCTATCCGGAAACAACACTCCAGGGGCCTTAGATCTGCGTCTACAGACTGCTGTGCAGTCAATCAGCAGATGCTCCGGGGTTTCAGGCTCCCTGTCGCAGAAACGGCAGTTGGCGCAAGCTGATAGATGCCTATTTAGCTTACAGTAACCAGTGTACCATGCGACTAGCAGCCTGAGCTTGTTCCTGGGGAGATTTATTACAATTTTGAACCTTTTCTAGTTATATCCTCCCATTAGCCGCTTGGCGTGTCTCATACCATGAGCTTATGGCCAATACTCCTTCCAGCCTACTTTTTCATCTTTACGGAGCAGCTCCTTCATGGTGTGGGGACCCACCCCCGTAAAGGGTTCGGGTCCTACCATCGCCTTTAGCGCCGCTTGACTATCGCTGAGAATGGCTATTCGCTCATTGCGATAGTTGCGAGGGAGGTTTATTTCTATACACCGGCTTATGGCATAAACTTCTGCCTAGAAAATGCTCGGGAACTCACCCATGGATATGGAGAGCCTAGTGCGTGGGCCCACAATCCCTGCGCCGATTCTCTCCGACAATTTCGAGCTATCGGTGTAGTTCCAATCGGAGTCGTTCCAATCGTCTTTGCTGCCGAGGGTAACCTTAAACTTTTTCCTAAGGTTAACCTTTTTGGTATGGTAAATTGCCACTTATCTTTTCCATCCTCTGGTATGAGACTATCTTGCCTTTTCCCCACCCCTCTGCCGTAATTTGCAGAAGGGTGTGTTTGGCTATCTGACCGATGACCAAATGAAGCGGAGTAAGTTCAAGAACCAGTGCTGCCGTTGGACAGGTACGCATTGCGTCCGTCATGCAGACACAGGCCATCCGCTGTAGCTTCAGTAGCTTAGTCTTAGCCGATTGCACACCATTAAGGCTTTTGTCGCCTTGACCATGGTGAGGTTTACGTGCTGCTTCCACCTCAAGGTGGAGTCTAGCATCAACCCCAGGTATTGGACACTGTTGGTCATCCCTATCTCACTGCCCCCCAGTGAGAGATTCCTAAGACCAGGTATGGTCCTGCGTCTCGTAAACGGGATTCCTGCCGTCTTGGAGGGGTTGATATTATTGAAACCTATAGTTTGCAAGTGGAACTCAAATGCGAATCTAGAAATATAAAATAGAGAGTAATATTGAATATCAACTTGAAAGCTTTTTCACAGGTTGAACATTTACTTTCCTGTTTTTCAACTGCATACATTTTAAGTTTGTGACTATATAAATAATAAAATAAAAAGTGAACTATTTTAAAAGAATAAATCAATACAAAAAAAAATTTACTTCGCCGCCTTTCACCAGTTCAGGATCCTCGAAGGATGCAAAAGCATTTCATTTAATATGCACCGAAGTTTGTATCACTTAGAAGTAAACATAAGAGACTCTATAAAAATATATATATAAATGATCAGCATGACAAGCTGAATCGATTTAGCCATGGCCGTCTTTTCGTCCGTCTATATATATTCGAACTAATCACAAAAAAGCTTCACGATTCTACGACAATCGACTCTACGTAAACAAAACGGAACGGATTTTTTATACGGTCAAAGACTGTTAACTCAGCCGCTACAACAACAACGGTACAATCTGCAAATAAATTGTTCAGATCGGATGATTATAGCAAATAGCTGAAGTTCTTGTCTGAAAAGTTTTTTATTTACGCATCTGCGTTTCCAACCGATCTTAAAACAAAATTTTCAAATGAAAAAATTTCAATAATTTGTAAGCAATTTAATGTTTTCTATATATTATAAGTGACAAGGTCACATTAGCATAGACAAACGCACGCTTGTTCTATAATGTATATGTATATTGTGGCGCTTTAAAGTCAGTTGATGACGACTTAAGCGAAAGCAATTGCATTTAACTCACACACCAACACACATACGGCCGCTTTTAACGGTTGCTATTAACACATTGACCTAGAAAAACTTAAACGAGAATAGCTCGCCTTGCTTGCACTCCGAAATTCCGAATTCAATGCAAATACTCGTAAGAACGAGCTTTTATTCAAATGCCAAGCAGAGGAAAAGCACAAGAGTTGTGACGTCACCAATGGCATTCATTCACAGGATACATATGTTGGCAAAGCGGCGCAGCAGCATTGAAGACAACGGCAGCAGTGGCAGCAACATTGCCACACACATGCGGCTGCGTATACTATACAGCTACTTATGTATGTGTGTGTATATATATATGATGCTATAGCGCAGACCAACACATCAATGAACATTTGTATGTGGCGCAGGCAGCTGCCGTTTGGAGGACCTTCCACAAGTACAGCAAAGGCGAATTCATTGAGGAAATCGACATGTGAATTTATAATAGAAATATATGTGCTGGCTGCTGGCGTCCATCACCGACTGGCAACAGCACATAGCGACGCAGCAGCTGCGCAGGACCATTAGCGGCAGCAGCAGCGCCGCCAGCGCGTTGAGAGCCTTGCTTGCTCCGCATTCATGCCCCACACACACACACTCACACATATTTATGCATGCATATGTACAGCAAGCGCCATGTTAGCAGCGTTGACGCGTTTGTCAGCCGTTTATTTCGAATACAGATTTCGCTTGGCGTTACTAGCGTTTCTTCTGCTTGTGGCTGGTTATGGTAGAAGTGAAGTTTGCATTGCAGCACATTTCTGAATTCAGTTGAATAGTCGTCCTCAAGCCAAACAGTCGAAATTCGCTCCTCGTAACGCTACTACTTACGGTCTTTCAAGCCTTTGACACTGGCTGTATGTGTTTTTTGTATAACGGTTAAAACGTTAGTTTGAAGTGAATGTTTAAATCAAAAGGAAAAAAATCAACCACTTACGTGTTTGAGTTTTGTTAAATTCAGCTGCCATCAAAATTTTAAAATACGCTATCATTTCCGATAATGTTGCCAGCTTCGTACGTATCGTGGACGCTTTGTTTATGTTTACACGCCCACGCAGGATTCTTCAAGTTGCTGTGCACGTGCAACAACTGAAAAGCTGCATCATTTTTAAAGTGTTTGTTCAAGTGTTGCAGCAAAAATTAAAAAAAAAAATAAAAAAAAAAATAAAATATTGTTAAATATTACTTTTCGCACATTTTTCAGCAGTTTTAAATGTTTTTGTAATATTTTTAATGACATGCTGCTATTAAATCGAGGTTCATGTGCACATCACACATATGTACATATGCTTATGGATTTTGGATGTGTGAAAAAAAATATTTTTAATCAAATAAAAAAGTAACAAAATTAATGATAAAATGAAAAAAATTAGTGGCACTTACTTAACAAATCCTTTGGAGTTTTTTGACCTTAAAAATCAACGAAAAATAATATTTTGACCATGATGAGTGCGTAACTGGAAGTGTCTTCCATGGAACTCAGGTATTTTAGCACACATTTTTATTTATTCCTATTAATTTCACTTCTATTAATTATTTAATTTAATTCTAATTAAAGTTGAAATCCAGCTGCAAGGATTGAAAAAAAGAAAACAAAATATTAGTAAACTCTTCTAATAGTTTTTGCTCTTTTGGGTTATGCATAAAATGATGTTATAATAAACTTCAAGCAAGTGCACATTTAGAGAAAGGGATTAATTATACAGGAAGGTGTAGGAAGCTCTGCTAAAGGTGATATAGCCTACAATTCTTCTAAATTGTATATTATTTATTAAATTTGTTGTAACTGTGATAAATGCTCATTGTCAACAAATTTAAATCTTTAATAATTCAATAATTTTTATTCATTTTGAGCTCGTAAAAAAAATAAATATATATAAATATATATGATGAATATATATTTATATATATAAATATATATACATAAATATATTTATTATTTTATTTATTTTGCGTTTGCCACTTTAAAAAAAAAGTTTATGAAAAACTAGGTTAGGTTATGAAAAATTATGAAAAACTTAATTTTTTAAATTTTTTTCTGACCAACTCAATATGAATAAAAAGTATTAAATTATAAAAAATTTAATTTCGTTTTAAAAAAAAATTTGAAAAATATTTTGAAAAAATTTAATTTTTTGTAATTTATTTTTATTTTCCAAACTTTTAAGCATTGACTGATTTTTTCATAAACTAAATCACTTTACTTTATGTGTGACCCCAAGTTTTACATATGAATAAGAAACATGTAAACTTAAGTCATAAGAGCTTAATTTTGAAAATTTATATTAATTATTTTATAGCATTGTTTTTAATTGTTTTTTTTTTCAAATTTAGGTTATGGAAAAAAATTAGACTAATTAAAATGTTTGCAGACATTTCTATCCAAGAGATTTTACATTTAAAAGCTACGCTTATATATCAGTGTCAAAAACAACAAATGCTAATAAGGACAAAAAGTTATAAGTAATTTATTTTTTTTTTTTAATTCTGTTTGCAGACCTTCTATTAACCTTCTGCAACTTTGTTTTATTGTTTTAGAAATTAAAATGTAAAAAATATAGGTTTAGTTTGATTAGTTTTTCGATACTGAGTGATTTAATGCAATTTAATTTAATTAAAAGTTATAAAACTACTTTAAATGTAACATTGATAAAAGTGCAAAGATATAAAGTGTACTGTGGCCTACAGATTTTCAAAATTTTGTGTGCTCCTTTAGCTTATATCTGATACTAAACACCTTCACTGAAAACGATAATAAGTGTTTTGCAAAACAAAAACACAAATAATAATTTTCTTTTCGCTACACAAAAACTAGTTGCAATAATTTTTTCAAAATAAATTTCGAAAATATTATCAATTATATTTCAATAGTAAAATAAATTTCGAATTATTTAAATTTGTTTGTTTCACACCGTCAGCAAGGTACCATAAGATTTATATTAGAAATTACTCAAATTATGTAATTAAAAAAATTAATTTTTGCATTAATTTATAGAGTAAATCATTATTGATGAATATTATTTCATATTTATTTATTTCAATACTTTATTTTTATCAACGAAACATTTTCAATTGCTCCTTTGCAGCTTAAATTCCTTTAAAGTATACAAATTTCCACACAACAAAAACTTCGTTGCATATGACGTCACACTTGGCAATGTACCAACGTCGCGTACATATAAATAACAGCGCTTACGAGCGCAAACACACATACATACACATCAAACAGAATATAGTGTGCAAAATAGCATTACAAAACATATGTAAGCAAATTAGCAAGTTACAGATATATATATACATATACATATATATGTATATATATATGTATAGAGTATATATATAAGTATGCATACATATGTGTATACATATAAAAACAT
The DNA here is from genome assembly GCA_037783105.1 of Bactrocera zonata. Lineage (NCBI taxonomy): Eukaryota > Metazoa > Arthropoda > Insecta > Diptera > Tephritidae > Bactrocera > Bactrocera zonata. The sequence continues at coordinate 464,526 of JBAWJQ010001062.1, read as the reverse complement.
GTTAATATATAACACTGTATTACACAAAAATTATTTATTAATATTTTGGTTATTATCCTTCCACGCTCCCCATGACCATATTAACCCTTTCAACAGCTCCGCGTCTTGTACATTGAATGCCAAAGCGCGCCAACATTTCCGTAAGGGCCGTGCAAGGGCACAGCACAGTTACAGTTACTGTATCCCACCATGCTACCCATCTATAGTCCCCTCTGCCGCTTCTGCCCAGTCAGCGATCATATTGATTTTACTCCCCAGAATACAGGCACACGTGAATTGCACGAAACGTCTCGACATACAAATCAAACTGTCTCGAAACGAACGAAATGTGTAGGACACACCTGACGTATGAGTGATATTTATTTACTGCCAGCGAGTGTATACCATATTAAAAAAGTTGCGCATACGCACTGCCGTCCCAACTGCATTTCAAGTAGTGAACCGTGACGTATGAGTGATATTTTTATCATATTCAATTCTTCCAATAGCGATTTTCAATAATCCTTTCCTCTTAACAATTTACTAAAATTAACTTTACTAAAATGATGAAAAGCTGATTAAAATAGACTTTTCGTACGTAATGCCAGTTAGTTACATTAGTATATGTGCATTTGTGCATGCTAAGCGCGTACGTGACTAACGTTGTGTCAAACTTACGCCTGCTTTTAAGCACAACATAAGCTTTTATCGTCATAGCTTTTGTAGGCTTCTATGTCATATAGGCACATATTTATCTCATCTTTTTTGTTTTACTAATTTTTCACTTGTTTTGATTTGAGCGCTCTGGTGTGCAGACAAAATTTAGCTTGTTCGTTAAGGAAAACAATTATAGTAAGTATTCGTTTACTAAATTTAAGATATAATGAAAGTTGTGAGCAACACAGTCTATCAGCATCAGTAAATAATGCTATTTCTTATTTGTGTTCATCGCACAGAAAACTATTTTCAAGTGAATTAATTTTTTTTTTTGTATGAATTAGTTATTTAAAAATTGGCTATAAAATATTTTATATTAATTAATTAATTAAATTTTACCTAATTTATGTACTTAATATATTGATAATGATTTTATTTCACTTAGTAAAAAATACTAAACCTTAAAATTATTACAAAAAAAAAATAAATTAATAATAATTCTACACCAATTCGAAACATATATAAATTTTTTTTATAAAAAACATTTATGCAAAATCGTTGATTTATTCAACAAGGTTTAGTCAAACCAGCTCAATTTTAAGTTTAACTCTGAATTCTTCAGTGCATATGAGTAATATCTTACCAAAAATATTTAAAAGATTTTTATTTGCTTCTATATATTTTTTAGACATAAAATTTAGCGCGTTAGTTTTATTTGAAAAATTACATTGTTCTAGAAGTAATACGGGGTTACCTCTGTTAAAATCATATCTCATATAGAAATGAAATATTTTGTTAAATTTTTATGATTACAAACATGCCAAATATATTAAAGGACACACGTAAGGTGAAATTAAAAAAATCAATTTTTTAATATTTGGGTAAAAATTATCGATAACTTAAATTGTTTTTGAGTTACAAGCTTCTAAAATGTAGCCGCACAGTTCAATCAGTTTATCTTCTTTTTTACAAAAAAACGGCATTTTTCAAAATTGCGTGAGTGATTACTCGGAGACAAATTATCTGATCACTATTAAAACTTCTCTGCTTATAAAGTTCTCAATGCAATGACCGACCAAATTTTTTATGTGTTCAAATCCCGAATTTCGGCAATACAGAAACGACAAATTCGTCTTCACCTTCTATTTTAAAATTGCCGCCATTTTCCAATTTCGTAGGTAGTAGGTTTTTGGACGGACAATATCTTCTAACGAGAGCTTTTTTGCATATTTCATCGCGAAGAAAGCCAAAATTACTACAGCAGTGGTGGACGTAGTTTTATAGTATTGCCGGAGATCACATGCAACGCAAAAACTTTTTTTCTGCAAAAATTTTACTGTATATTCTTAAAATATGTATAAATATATCCCTAAAATAATGAAATAATTGAAAAGGAATTTTTTGTTATTTTTTTTAATTTTCAAAAATCGCCATTCTCTGGGCTGCCTTAGTAGATGTGAAACTTATATTCCACTCGCTCACTTTCTCAGACAATTTGTACTTCCTTAGAATTTTCGTTTCCTTCCTTAAATTTATTTTCCCCATAAACTCCCATCCCTCTCTTTCACTTACATATTTATCCAGCCCTTTTGGGCTCGTTTGCTTGTTTGCCTTTTATTCCCTTCCTCATAAAAAATACAGAGATTCGGAGGCCATTTACCCTGCTGACGTCATCAAAAGGCATTCAGTATACTATATACACATACATATATGCAAAACATTTTACAACAACACATTTCTGCCTCCACCAATTTGTTGCTGCTGTTAGGCCTCCAAAGGGCCAAATATCATATGGTAGCACATACAAGCCCACATTTGGGCGAATTTGGCTACCCCAATCGTTTGGCTGGCTGCTCGACTGAAGCTCTTCTTCATCGAATGATTGTTGTTGCTGTTAGCTATACCGAATTCTGTTGCTGCAGCTGTCGTTCATCTGGGTTGGCGTTGTTGTATTACAACCCACAATTTTACCCAGTAACCTACTGAATCGCAAGTAACAACACATTTTGAGCGTTATCCCTTCGCGACACGAACTCGAGGAAAATCACAGCTTTCGCTTTCATTTTCGTGCATCCCTCTCACATTCGCTCTTCCCTGCTCTCTTCTGCGACTCATCGTAATTTGTTTGGCTGCTTGTTGTTGGTAGGGTGCTTTTATTTGACTGGGACTTTTGCTGAATTTCTTTTTTCTTTTAGTAATTTCTCTCAGTTGTTGCTTTTTTTATTTATTTTTGTATTTGCTCCCGCCAATTACGTTTCTGTTGTGCCTTTTTTATTTCAATTTTATTTTCGTCACAATTTGTATTTGCGTCGGGTGCCCACGCACGTCTCGCGTCCTAGTGTCCTAGTTTGGCAGACACTTCGTTTGTGGACTTACTAAATTCGTTAATTCGTGCGAACTAAAATTTATTAAGGATACAAATGATATAGACACATGCAATCACACACTTATTGCAATAAATGTGTTATAATTTATTATTATGATTTCAAATTGTATATTTATGAAAAAAAAAAAATTAAATTAATATTACTGAACTAAAATTTTTATAAAAATTTTACACCTTTGGGTTAAGTTTTTCAAGAAGGTCAGTTTCCTCTCCCGGTTATGGCTGCATATTCTAGAAAAGTACGTAAAACGCCCTTTTATAACGAGGTCAGGTTAGGTAAGGTTAGGACCCAGAGTTGATCCAATTATAGATCTCACTTGGTCCTTTGTCTTAGTTAAAAACTCCTAATTGCGGATCACTAGATCTTCATAGATCAATGAAGCACTGTTAGCTTACCACAACTTTATTAAGGCGGTTAATATCAATCCCAGCAATTTCGATGGGTTCGCAGTAGGTGTGTCTACCGAGATATTTCAACCTCAGTGTGGCAATAGAGGAGAAAGCGACGAGATGACTCCGTCTCGCCTTCCGTCATGCAGCTTTGACAAAGACAGTCCGACGAAAATTTATCATAACACCCACAATTTCGGTGAGTGCTTTTTCTTGCAAGCTCATCGCCTTTACAGTTTCACTCTAGCCAGATACCCAGATAAATTAAATATGGAATTAGCTTAATACTTCTGCCTGTGATGGCATGTACTTCTTGGCTAGTTTTGAGCGCGCAGTCAGAGTGGTCAAAGGTGATTTAGCTGTTCGGCAATCGAAGTGAGCAGTACATCTACCCATTTACTGCTACCTTGATGACAGCTATCTTCGCTTGAAAGGCGCTAAAGTGGTCTGATAGAGAGCTTCCGAAAGAAGACTATACGTTCTCCTCTTAATCTCCCTCTTAACTGTGAAAAAACTCACTGCATCTCTTCTCCAACGGCTTCGCCACTCCCATAAATCAGTCGCACGTACATGTGTCGAGAAAAAAGGTTCTGCTATGCAGTGATCTAGACCGTAAAGAATGAAACCGAAGCAGTGCTAAGCACCGGAGCATAAAACATTGTTGGCTTAACTTCACTCTGTAACTTTATAACAAAGTAACCAACAAAATTATTGCTCAGATTGGATTATGAAAATGTCTAATAATAAAAATCGAAAATCTGCTCTCAACAAATTATTTCGAAACAAAGGGGCCGTTTACAAAATGTTTAGGATTTTCATGGGATACGATTTTTGTGAAACAGGCTTACAGAAGGATTAACAATTTGTATAAAAGTCAAACTAACTGAGAAGCAATTAAATTCTGCACTATTCCGACTAGCTCTCACAGTTGATTTTCACAAGTTTCTCTTCACGCGAATTGTTTACTAGCAAAATCATTCGCCATAGACAGAAGCAGGTGGTTATTAACAGTTTCATGGCCCGGACTATATGTTCGATGCATAAGAACCTCCCAATTATCCTCCAGTAGTTTCTGGCAAACCATTCTCGATGTTAGTGGCCTGGCGTTTTCTTCATGGATCACAAGTCCTCTCGTTTCGGCTTCGACTTCCTTCGCACAGTCAAGTTGTTGCCAGCACAGATCTGAAATAAGAGTTTGTCCGTAGAGAAGCTGCTCATAGTAGATGATCCCTTGTCAATCTCTGCAAACGAAATCTTCTTGACGATCAATCCTGGTTTGTCAGTTTTCACTCGACGTTGTCTTAAAGACCCACTTTTTATTGACACTAACCGACCATTATAAAATATATATGGAATATGATGAATTGAGAATATTATATCATAAAATTGTTAAATTATATTTTTTATATGAAAGAAATAAAGTTTACGGAAAATTTTTTTTTTCATTTTTGAAAATTTTACAAATTTTTTTAAATAAATAAAAAAAATATAAAAAAATCGACCCACTCCGGTATTAGCAGGGATAGTTGTCAAATTAATTGAAGTTTTTTTTGAGGAAAACACAAAAACATGGCGAACATTCAAAAAATGGTTAACTTCCAAAAAATGACGATTTTACTTAAAAAAACGACTATTTTATATAATTGATCATGTTAAATTTTTTTAGTGTATTTTTTCGAAAAGTTCATTCAAAAACAAAAATTTAAAAAAAGAAAGGTTCCTAAAAGTCAATTTCTACAAAAGTTATGGCTATTTAAAATTAAAAAAGCCATTTTTTTTAATTCATAACTTTTTTGAAGTTATACAAAAAAATTTGAAAAAATTGTCAAGAATGTTTTCCAAAGGGTAGAAAAGGATGGATAAGTTTCAGCAAAATTTAAAAGGGTCGGGTTCAAAAGTGGTCGATTTGGTATGAAATACCACATATGGAATATTAATACAGTCGAATATTTCGTTATTTGTAGCATGTTTTTTTTATTTGTACCAGATACCAACGATCATAATAACTTTGTAGTCACTGATTGTTAACAGAAAACGTCTTATGAATAAAAAAATACTGCAAGACTCTCATAAAGGTACAGAATATTTGCAGTTATGCGTGAATTAATTTTTCATGTTAAAATTTGTATATGAAGTGTGATGCATCTGTCCAGATGGAAAAAAAATGTGTGCAATGGCAGTTAGTTACTTATGTAAATATTTTTCGATATATCAATCAACCTCTGGCAATTTTCATTCATTAAGGACAATTCAACAGCACAGACAGAACGCTATTAAAGCAAAAACTGAACTGAATTGAGTTTTTTCTTCAAGAACGCTCAACGTATAAGGATGCCATCTGTTTGAAAAAAAGTCCAAAACTTCCTAAAGCACAATAAATACTAAAAACCGATGAATATAAAAAACCGTTTAATCCCAAATTTTTTTCAAAGGGTTGCCACCTGTTTAAAAATTTAAGGCAATTAAATTTATATTTTTAGTAAATTATTACTTTTGCATGCAGATGCAATTTTACAGCGTCATCAAACTGAAAAGTTTTTTCAGAGAAGTTGCCACCTGTTTCAACACGCAATTAAATTATTTTAAAAATATTTATTTCGGAGGCATTCTCTTTAAGGGTTTCCATATCTTTGAAATCTTTTTTATAACAACTTGAATAAATAGCTAATTTTTTAATTCTGATACCAAATTTAAAAATCTTGAGTATTTTCGGTTGTAAATGAAAATATTCACTATGTGATCAACGTATTTTTTTCGAACTTCAAATGCTCTAGAATTCACCTGTCTAAAGCTTTTTATTTATTATAATTTGTTGTTGCAGTAAATTAATATTGCAAGCGGCATCGGATATCGACCTCTTCGATTGTGACGTATGACGAATGAAGGCCGAAAGTAAACACCACAATCTGCACATTTAATGGCATTGACTATACATATCTTAATACACGCACACCCGACCCGCAGCAACCCCTCAACCGCTCATATTTCGGCAGCGATTTTTTCAATGAACTGCAGTTAACTGTGTTGTTGCAACGTTACGTACAGTATACATATGTAATTGTACATGCATATACGTATATACACAGTTTTTTTTATATATGTATATAGAGCAATAGTGACTGCATACTTATATGAATATGTATTTGTACATGTATAGGCGACCCTTAAATGGCCTTCTCCGCGCCCTTTACTTCGCATTTACATATAACCGTTAACTGCAACATATATATGTATATGTATGTACATTTGCAGTTGCCGCCGTCCTTTCGTGACGCTCCAACTGCCCTTTGCACATCGACATTTTTGGTATACATGCATGTATGTATGTAGATTATGTATTACAACTGTGAGTGTATGCATCCTTATGCGCACGAATTATAAAGGACATGAGTGACGTACGCAATATATTGATGTAAATGTGTACGTACTTGCTCCTAGATATACATATACAATCTACATACATACTGAAACTATGTGCAAAAATCCCTTTTATTAATAAGATTTCTAATTTCTGAAAAACCTTATTATGAAGTTATTTTATTCATGTGTAGATATGCCTATTATTTAGAAGATCTCCTCATTTTCATGGAAATTAATCGTAACATTTCGCTTTTATATATATAAATTTTATAAAACTTAATAAAAAGATGTTTTTCCCATACCGGGAATCGAACCCGGGCCTCCCGGGTGAGAGCCGGGTATCCTAACCACTAGACAATATGGGACACTTAACGTTGCTTTACTAGACAGTTTACATTAAGCAAGTGTGGCGGACATTTTAATTAGCTATCATAGACATATATGTATATTTAAAATATATTGACATGTGTGTATGTATATATGAAATGTTGATGCAGGCATATTTTTAAAATCAAAATGCATAAAATGCGAAAATACACATGTACTCCATAACCATAAATTTTAGTTCTTGAGTATATTTGAAAGAAAGGTATATTTAGAATTAATTTCAATTTATATTTCTTTTTTTCTTTTTTCATTTCATTTGTTTCGAATGAGAGTAATAAGTATTAGGTATATTTCCAATTAATTTTTTTCAAAATTAAGTAACATGTGTGTATGGTTAGCTTCTATGCAACTGAAGTTAACTTTTTTTCTTATTTTAAGGGGGTATTCTACTCTAGAAATCAAGTTTTTGGACAGTTTTTTGAATTTTATTTAAAAAAAAAAAAAAAAAAAAAAATATTTTTACTATCAGTTTTTTATGGTGCTTTTAATTGATATCTTAAGAATACAGAAAAAATTTTACAAAAAAAATATTAAAAATTAAAATAATTAGAGGGGGGAGAGACAGGTGTACAAAAAAATGGCGCATCCTGGTGACATTGATCCTGACTCTCCTGGTGGTCTGAAAAAAAAAAAATCAAAAGAAATTCTTAATTTTTTTTGAAGAATGGCGACTGCCTGAAAATAAAAATAATTTTTTAAGCTTTTTTTTGAAATTCCTGAATTTTTTTAAGATATTAAAAACGAAAATTTTGACACGATGCTGGTAGGTACGATAAAGGATTATATAAATTTCGAGTAAATCGGTTGTATAGAACTTGAGATAATGCCGGTACCGTGTGGAAAAAAGTAGTTTCAAGAAAAACGCGTTTAAAGTTTAGGAGACAATTCTAGTGAACACGGACGCCACCTTACAAAATCGGTTCGAGATCTGTATCTCCGAAAATAAGTCGAATTTTAAAAAATCCTTCCAAGATCATATTTTTGAAAGCCTAAACTTTAAATATATGAAAAAAAAATCGAATTTTTCAAAATTTTAGAGTATAATACCCCCTTAAACATTAATAAATTAACCAAATATCACATTATTATAGATTTCAAACATTGACTGATATTTTCGGTAAGGAGACCACATATTCGGTATCTAGGGTCTTGAACAGTTTTGGTTGGATTTGAAAAATTTTTTGTCATAAGGTGGCATACACTAAAGGCTTTATTCGTGCAAAGTTTTATAGTGTTAAATTAATTGCTTCTTGACTTGTACACAGGAAAGTGAAAGAATCAAGAAAATTGTGTTATATGAGAAGTGGGCGTGGTTGTAGTCAGATTTCGCCCATTTTTCACTGTATCTAAGAATGCCAGTGGATGTCATATACCGAATTTGGTTAAAACCGGTCGGGCGGGTCTCAAGATTTTCTTATAATATTTGCGCTAGGCGAATTTGGTTGTTTTAGTTTTAGTAATTTAGGAGATATGTCTATGGGGTTTCAGTTAATGTGTGCGTGCGTTTGTGGGCGCAGTGGTTCAATTACTCCCATCTACGGGCACGTATTTTTTTTGGAACGAAGTTCCTTACGGCAGGCTTGAAGAAGATAGGGATTTTGCTGCGGGAACTAACTGAAAAAAAAGTGATAGTAAAACCGTAAGAAAAAACCCGTAAGAAATAACCCGTAAGAAAAAGACTGTAAGATCGCTAGTTATAGCCTACCTTTAGGTCTTGCAATATAATTAGGCATGAAAATTTGTAACATTATTGTGTATGCAAATTAGTTTTGAGTGAAGTGCGGAACACATAGAGCGCGACAGACTGCAAACTACATCTGCCAAATATTAAAATACAGACGTTCTTATTGACACTGTTATTTTGACAGCTGCACGACTACACGACTGCAGGCCGACAGTTGTCGTTCCCGCTAACTTGAATATTTCCTATATTTGCCAACGGCAGTAGGACGACAGTAGAGTTGACAGTAGAATGGACGATAGAAAGAGGAGGCAGAGTGGTGATGCCACTAATATGTAGAATGTAAAATTATTCACAGCTCTAACAAACTTGACGTTACGGTACTACTATTGATGCTGTTTTTTCGAGGTATTTGCATAAAATAGAATCACAAACATATGTATCATATTTTAGTTACCACAAGCCAATAGTTTCAGCAATAGAATTCAATGACGAAACTGATTAATAAGTATTACTTATAATAATAATATTAATAATAAACTTTTTTTGTAATTTGCAATTATTTCTATTTTTCCTATGTAATTTTATGGTGTCAAACAAAAATAAAGAGATATATTTTTTTGTTATTTTAGTTTTTTATTTAGATATAATTTTTTGAATTATTTTTTTATTTTACGTAATTCATTATTTCTTAAAATACTAAATTTTCTTAATACTTATCTGTACTTAAATAAAAACTAATCAGCGAAATTTGAGAGAAAAATCAGGACAACCTACATAAAATAAAATTAAGCACAATTTTTTTTGCAAATTGTATCGATTCTACATTATCCGAAGGAACTTCGTTCCTACCTGGTGTCCCACGACAGCAGATTTCTTTTTTTTTTTTTTTTGTTTTGACAAGAAACGCGCTTACCAAGTTTCACCAAGATATCTCAATTTTTACTCAAGTTACAGCTTGCACGGACAAATAGACAGCTACTCTGATTTCAAAATTTTCTCGTCATCCTGATCATTTATATAAATATCTCTCGTTTTAGGCGATACAAACAACCGTTAGGTGAACAAAATTATTATACTCTGTAGCAACAAAGTATAAAAGAAAAGAAAAATCTCAGTCAGTCAGAAAAGTCAATACACTAAATGTATTTTGCATTTACCATTTTCTTCCTTTTTGTTAAGAAGGCTTCTAATGTAGTTTCCATGCATTTATCTTCCATATTTACTTCATCTCAATTGCATTGTTTAGCTAATTCTACTAGTTCAACCATATCGGCAGAGTGTTCATTATATTCGCTCATACTTGTACTTAAATTGAAAAGTTCTTCCATAATCCTTTTTAAAGTATGAGAAAACATCCATGAAGGCTTTATCATTTCTACTGCATTCAAGATACTGTAGGTTTTCCAAAATTCTTTTATTGGTTGCTTTTCTTCAACATCTTTTTCAGTATGTTTTTAAACATTTGCTTTAAAGTAATCCCTTTTGGCCCCAATACACTTGTGAAAACGTTTTTTCCAATAATCGAAACAATTGTTAAAGTCATTTTCTGCAATAGCCTTCAATGCGCGTAGCGACTCACGTTAAACATCTTCAATTGACTGAAAACGGTTTTCCCGGAGCTGTCGTTTGAGTTTGCTGGATAGCCAGAAATAACACGAAGCTAAATCATGCGAACACGGTGGTTGCGGCAAAGATGAAGTCCAAATTGGTTGAAAATTTAGCAAAAAAAATCTACGAAGAATCAAGGCAGTAAGCGACGGCGCATTATTGAGGTGCAAAAACTAAGACTTTTCCGCCCATAATCCCGGCCTCTTTTTACGAATAACTTTGTACAAACGACGCATAACGTTTTAATAGTATTCCTTTTTGACAGTTTGACCGGTCGGAAGAAATTCGGAGTGCACCATACCTCGATAATCGAAGAAAACTGTCAACATAACCTTTGTTTTTGACCTACCTTGACGTGGTTTGTAGGCTTCGGCTTACGTTTGCCACGATATTTTGTCGTACATAGGACCAAGACTCTTCGCCAGTAATAATACGTTTCATGACATCCTAAGAGTCGGAAGGCATTGTTTCACAGACGTTAACGAGTTGCTGTTATTCGACAAAGTTTAGTGATTTTGGAACCAATCGTACTTTCACTTTTTTCAGGCCCAAATAATATATCAAAATATCCTTTCGATATTGCAACAATGCCAGTTGAAACTCTGACTATTAATCGCGAATGTTCAAGCACCAACTCCTTTATTTTATTGATGTGCTGATCATCAGTTGATGTTGACGGCCCTCCTGGACGTGGTTTACTGACAGTCATATTAACATTAAAAAACAACATTTCGACGAATGTGTTTACGCGCGAGATTTTAAAAAGTCTTACTATTTTGTGACCTCAGTACATAGTATGTGCCTTTTCGGAAGAAAGATTTCGAGGCATCCCAGGGTTGCAATTAAAAAGCGCTCAACGTAATAGCGTGATCTTACTGTATAATCGAAAACTCGGTTCACAAGTAGTATGGTTATCTGAAAGGCTAAGAGAACTTCTAAAATATTCATCGTATCACTCATACGTTACTAAACAATAAACGCTTCAGATTGGACTGTAACTGTAGTTATCACTTTTTTAATGCTTGCAACAAATGCGGCAGTTCGATGCCATACAAGTGAGACCCTTACGCGTCCTTCATATACATTTTCAACATATTACATACATACTATACATATATATATATGTGAATGTAAAAACGAAGAAGAATGCATTTCGCAATTGCAATCGTGCAAGTTTAATTCAGTGTGTTTTCTACACACCCTATACACCATCACCAAGTAATAAAGTAACAACAGCAACAAGCGCAAATATCGTAATTAAAAATAAGTATATTTAAGTATGTAAAGTTGGTAGTCAAGTCGGTACACTTTTTGTTACCAATTTTGGTTTAGTATAAGCAATGCGCACCCCCTCGCGACGAACAACAACAACAAAAAAATGAAGTGTGCGCACAACAAGTCACAGCAATAATTGCTGGCGTTTGCCAGGATATTCTAAATGTATTACCAATATTTGTACATGTGTTTACAGGTGTTACATCATAAATATGTAAGTGAATGTGTGCGACCCCCATTGCAGTTGCACATTTTGGATCGTATTACATTTGGCTTCTTTCGCCGCGACGGTCGTTGAGCAGCTTGTCGCACTATTCACATATTTCTGTACAAAAACATATTACAACTTACAAGCAACGTTACATTTCTACAAATAAATATATGTACATACATATGCAAGCATGCAAATCTTCTGCGTTGTTCTCCATAATTTACTGTTGATTTGTTGGTGGGGGTTTACCGCTATACCCACTCATCAGTTGTGCTCTTCAGCTTACGTGGCTGTTATGAAATAACGGGTTTAAAAAATATAGTCCCAATATATCATTAGATATAATTTTTTTGTTTCTAACGATAATCAATATACGTTGGATTAACAATCAAAATATACTGTGCCCAAAAAAATTTAAACTGCGCGCTTCGAAGGATTTGGAAAATTATTTTTTTTTAGGTTGGCAGTACTGTCAGTCACATTTGTGTCAAATTTCATGTCAAAATATTCATTAGTGTTTGAGATACGTGTCGTTTTGTGAGCTGCTAAAAGTGAGTTTTTCGTTTTTTGCGATGTCGAAATTTGTTGAGCAAAGAATTTGCATTAAATTTTGTTTACGGAAGCAATTTTCTGCTGTGGATACGTTGAGGATGGTGCAGAAAGCCTTTGGTGATGAGACTATGTCTAAAAAAAATGTTTACAAATAGTATAGTGAGTTCCAAGCCGGCCGTGAACGTTTCGAAGACGAAGAGCGCCCAGGGCGACCATCAACCTCAACCCACGAAGCTCACGTTCAACAAATTAAAATTAGAGACCTTACTGATGAAGTTGGCATATCGAAAGGCTTAGCCAATACCATTTTGAAGGTTGTTTTGGGCCTCAAGCGCGTCAAATCTCGACTGGTACCGAAAACATTGATTTTTTTTGGAAAAAAGGCGTCGCGTTGAAGTGTGTGAAACGATGCTTTCCGACTACCAGGGTGTCATGAAATGCATTATAACTGACGATGAGACTTGGATCTATGCTTACGACCCCGAAACAACCGATCATTCAAGCGAATATCGTGCCAAAAGAGAGCCGAGACCAAAAAAATCGCGCCAAAATCGCTCAAAAATCAAGGTCATGTTGACTGTTTTCTTCGATTATCGTGGTGTTGTGCATTATGAATTCCTTCTAACCGGTCAAACAGTCTACAGGGAATATTATTTGAACGTTATGCGTCGTTTGCGTAACGCTATCCGCCTAAAAAGGCCGGAAATGTGGAAAGACAATTCTTGGTTTTTACACCACGATAATGACCCATCCCATACTGCCCTCGTAATTCGTGATCATTTCACCAAAAACTCCACCCACATCATTCCGCAACCACCGTATTCACATGATCTGGCGTCGTGCGACTTCTGGCTGTTCACCAAGCTCAAAAGACCGCTCCGGGGACACCGTTTTTATACGATAGAGGAGATTCAAGCCGCAGCGAAGACGGAACTGAAGGCCATCCCGGAAAGTGATTACAACCAGTGTTTCGAAGATTGGAAAATCCGTTGGCATAAGTGCATTGTATCGGGAGGGGATTACTTTGAAAGGAATGAAATTGTTTTGGAAGAATAAATAAAGAATTTTCAAAATAAATACAATGTCACCTTATTTTTTGAGCACATGCTTACAGTAGCTGATGTAGTGCGTTGGGATTTTTACAATGGATAAAAAAATATTGAACAAAGAATTGGTTTCAAGTTTTACATTTTTAGCCAGATTTATTTATATCAAATATGTGGTCGAGAGATTGTTAAAGACATACCTCTGGACGATCTGTACCTATTCAAGTGATGAAAATCTTAAAAAAGTGAAGGATATGGTGCTTGAAAATCGTCAAGCAAATTCTAGAGAGATGGCAAGAGAGCTCTTAATCACTCGTGAGTTCGTTCGAATAATTTTAGTGGATATTTTGGGTATGAAACGCCTTCTTGATCAACTCATTCCAATAAGGCTAAATATTTTTCAAAAATAGTACCACAAACAGATCTCTTTGGACATGTTTTATCGGGAGAATTCCAATTCCACATTCATGCAAAGCATTTTAACTGGCGATGAGACATGGGCTTACGAGTTTGCCATGCAAACAAATCAACAATCATCAGAATGGAGGGAAAAAACGAGCTGGAACCAAAAAAACCACGACAAAGGCGGGTTTTGGTGCATCATGAATTTTTTCCAATCAATAAGGACGATGAATTTGAGGTTCTATTGAGCCGTTTGTGTGAGAGGGATTTTATTTCATCGTAAACTCTGTGTTTGTAACAAGTATTTAATGTTAAAAACCAAAATTAAAGATAAACTCGAGTAAAAGGTTTTGTGTTTATGGACCACTTGAAAATATTTAATAAACTCTGAGTTTATTTCGACATTTTTTATGTAAGCCCAAGTAACTGCAAAATTAATCAACGTTACCAATTTTCAAGATTTTTATATAGTACACTAACTCAAAAACAAGTGGCGCTTAAGGCGAGTTTTAGCTAAATTTTATTGCGAACATTTTTGTGTGCTTAAAAAATCGTCTTTTTAAGTGATTCTCAAAGATTTACACTGAAACGCACCATAAACTGTACTTTGTTCCGCTTTGGGAAAATACTATAATTAATAAATTGTTTAATTTAAAATTAATATCTTAACAATTTCTTGCCTCATTCCACGGCGCCTACACTACAAATATACAAAGGGAATATCTACATACACATATGCGAACCAATCAGCTGTCCATTGTCTGCTTCCGCTCGAAATGTGTCATTGGAAGCGAATTAGGCACGAATTCCTCTAATTTAATCGCCGCTCATATTCAGCAGCGGCAACGTCAACGTTAACGATTGTGTCACAGCACACGCCACAACACAGCCATGGCTTCTGCGACCGATTTTAAATACCCTCGATAATTGTCACAGAGCCATTTGAAGGCGAGCGGAACAGATTGTGCCCACTTAGGTATTATTTCACTATGCAGAATGAGGTGTCATGAGATAGTGTGATACATACACATATAACGTTAATATGTTTTCTAAAACTCACAACATGAATTTTGTACGTTTTCATTTGTATTCTTAGAGTGGATACGGGCAAAACCTTCCCAGTTTTGTGTACAGGTCGAAAAGAATGAGATCTATGAAGAAAGCATAGAAAAGGTAGCTTTTGGTGGAGATAACAGGGTGATGTAACTTGTTTCAGGAAAGGTTGAGTTAAATACTACGCAAATAATGCTTCGCTGATAAACACAATAGGAACCAACAGAATGCACGTAGGTATAATCAAAGGAATATAAACCACTTGTCAAAATTTTATTTTTGTTTTGAACCTGGCCCAGCCCTGTTTTTCCTGACTGCTGCCTTTTCTGATTTCTAAGTTGCCGATCAAGAAATAGATTGACTCAGATTCGGCTGGAGGATTTCAAGAATTTATATTTCTGTTAATCTTAAGATTAATACAGTATACAGTAGTAGACGGTTTGTTTTAATTCTTTCTATTTGCTCAATGTCCCTTTAACAATAATAAGTTAGATGCTTTAGGGAAACAATATACACGAAGACTATTTCGCATTTTATTACCAGACAATGAAAAAGTTTAAACAATATTTATTACTATTTTCGACAGAAAAGAGCTAAAACTCGTATATATTGGCGCCAATTTGGGAGAATATTTTTTATACAGCTAAAGAAAGAGTTTTTTTTTTTTTTGTTGTTGTCCGGAGGAACGAAAACACTCCAACTCTGAAAGTATTCGACGCAGTACCTGCCGGGGGAAGCAGAGGAAGAGGAAGACCTCCACTCCGTTGGAAGGACCAAGTAGAGAAGGACTTGGCTTCGCTTGGAATATCCAATTGGCGCCACGTAGCGAAAAGAAGGAACGACTGGCGCGCGGTTGTTAACTCGGCTATAATCGCGTAAGCGGTGTCTACGCCAATTAAGAAGAAGAAGAAGGAAAGAGTTTCGAAGCTTAGTTCTCCTTCAGTGGTACTTGAAAGCTAACAATGTAAGATTGGAGATTGCACTTCAGTTATATACTTTCAATTTATAGTCTTACAAGTTTCGACCCACCAGAACAAGTGATGGCTTAATGAGAAGCTTTTTCAAGGCAAGAGGTTTGCTCTTTCTGTCAAAGGAAATATTCTTCTTAGATGGGAACTGAGATGGAATCCATAAACAGAGGAATTGTTATTCGCTTATCTAACTAGTCATGTTTACTGTATTATAAATAAATATTCCTCAAATATCCTGAACGAGTTACACGGTCGGCTATGATCACTGCCGACCGCCTCTTCAATGATCATCTACAAAACTCTGTTTAATTTTCTGTTATCAATGCTAAAAGCGGTCAGTAGTATTAAGTTTTCAAAGGTTCTAAAGTTATTCTCTAGCTCTGAAATAAAAAGTTATCGAAGAGATTTTTAATCTTTTAAAAATGAATTAACTCTGAAACTCCAATAAAAGACCAGTCCTTATCTTATTCTGCTAGCTTTTAAATTTCTAGCTGTTCTAGGAAATTGCAAGGCTGACAAGCAAGCATGGAAAGGCACCCCAGAACCGCTATCGGTAGAATGGGAGTGGGTCGGTGCTCCCTTATCCTCTTGTGCTCTACTTCGCGGAAGCTTGACCAGGCCACCATCCGTGCATGCGCGGTCGCAGAAGCCTTTTGACTCAAGATTGATCGCAAGAGATGTAGTCTTTTTGACTTCAGTAAGGCTAGCCTCTCCCTAGTTGTGGAGCTTTTAACAGGCCATTGCCCTATTGGCGTCCATGCTGTAAGGTTGGGAATATTAGCAGACACCATTTGAAGAAGCTGTATGGAAAAGATGAGGTGGAAACAACTAAACAGTTCCTTCGTGACTGTCTAACGTTTGGGAGGTCAAGACTTACACACTTGGGAGCGCATACCTTCAGACATCCCACTGAACTGGCTGGAGTGGAAATTAAACGCCTTTGCAATTTTTTTTGTTTTGGCTACTAAGCGGTATTGCTAATTTATAAGTTCGAATTCAGGAGTTTTTCTTTGCTATAGCTTTACAAAGGACTGCATATATAGTAGTCCACGTGCGATCTTCGATCAGCCATCTACTCTTACCAAACCTATAAATGATGATGACGACGAGATTCGATTCAGTCAGGACCGTCTGTCTGTACTTAAGGGGGTATTCTAGTCTAGAAATCAAATTTTGGGCAGTTTTTTGAATTTTATTTAAAAAAAAAACCAAAAATATTTTTACCATCCATTTTTTTATTGTGTTTTTATTGATATCTTAAGAATACAGAAAAAAATTTTTACAAAAAAATATTAAAAATTAAAATAATTAGAGAGGGGGGAGAGACAGGTGTAAAAAAATGGCGCATCCTGATGACATTGATTCTGACTCTCCTGGTGATCTGAAAAAAATCAAAAGAAATCCTTAATCAGTAAGGATGCTGTTATAGTCCGGGAACACGAAACATTTTTTTTTGAAAAATGGCGATTGCCTGAAAATAAAAATCATTTTTTATGCTTTTTTTGAAATTCCTGAATTTTTTTTTAAATATTAAAAACAAAAATTTTGACACAATGCTGGTAGGATCGATAAAGGATATAAAGAAGGTTCACACAAAATTTCAAGTAAATCGGTTGTATAGAAGTTGAGATAATGCCGGTACCGTGTGGAAAAAAGTAGTTTCGAGAAAAACGCGTTTAAAGTTTAGGAGACAATTCTAGTGAACACGGACGCCATCTCACAAAATCGGCTGTATCTCCGAAAATAAGTCGAATTTTGAAAAATTCTAGAGTAGAATACCCCCTTAAACTAGGTTTGAGTTTGAGATATTGAACAAACTGAACAATTTTATTTGTGGATGGTATTATTGCTTCGGTTCAATCAAAATTAAATTTTTTCTTGTTTTTTAGTCTTTTTAGTTTGTTGTAAGAACTTGTGGCGCTATGTTTCACTTAAGTACTATGAGAAAATACACCCATAAGTACGCCAAAACATGCACCCTGTAAAGACCGAGGCGTCACGAACTCAGCCCCCTTATGGCACAGCTATTGGTGAATATTGGTAAGAACTTTGGTAATTTAGCACTCGTAATAAGTACCGGCTAATGTTATTACAACAACACCAGCAAATAAGTACATTTGTACGTATGATTTGGTTTTGGTTTGTGCTGCTTCTTGGACGTTATGTCAATTTCAGCGATGGTCTTCTTTTGTCAAAGCAGCTTTAAAGTATTTTAAAATAAACGCTAGCAAAGCGAATAGGCAACAACAACAACATAACAAATACACTGACGGAGGGTGTAAAAGTACAAAAACAAAAAGGAAGCAAAACGTGTAAGCAAATGCAATAAACGCCGCACGCCATCTCCAAGGTGGTAGCATGTGACATATGACTACGAGTATGTGCGTGTGTATGCGTGCATGCATATCAAGGGTGGGGGTAAAGTACAGATATGAGGGTGTATTGGCATGCTTGTATGCACCTTTGGACTCTACGTTGCTGTCTTGCACCTGTCCAACTTTCTTGCCTTTTTTCCCCTCACTTTTTTTATACCCGGGCATATCATTGTGAGAAAGGTACACAAATTTTGTTTCTTTAAAACATTTGAAGGTTTCAAGAACCAAACGGTTATACTTGCAATTTTCAGATATTGTCCTACAACTAACATAACCTTAAAAAAACTCTTGAAAAAATTGAGATGTAACATTTTGCGTGCCACAAAGCAGTTGACTCCAGTAAGAATGTCAAAAGCTCTGCCTTTGAAATAGTATAAATTGGTTTTTGAATTGTTAACGTCACCGTCGTTAACTCGTGAAGTGGGCTCAGGCTAAGGCAATAGTGGAGACGAAGTTTTCCAAATACGGTAGAAAATGTATAGCATATAATCCAGATAGATAATCCTGTATCCATTCAAACTTGTACTAATATGTCGTACTCAATTGGTGTTCTTTCTCCTTATAAGTATTTTTTAAGTTACTGGGGGTTCTTCGATCTTCGACTGAACCTGTAATACCCCCTACAGGTGAATTTCTTATGTAAAAAAAGTGTATATAGAGGTCTTCAACTTTCTTTTAATTGGTCTATTTGAATATTCTATTGGACTATACTAAATACTTTGAAGATTATTTGTCAAATAAAAAAGTTTTTCTAACAAATAAGTACTTGATTTTGATAGGTTCGGACATAACTCAATTGATTCTCCGACCTTTCTGTCTCGTAATACTATGAAACAGTTTCTTGGGAAGAAAAAAAAAAATTCAAACCGATATCTTAAAAACTGAAGTCGCTCGACCTTTCCAAGCGTTATCGCTTCGCTCTATGGGCTCTTGAAAAGTTGCATTTAGATCCGACGTTTTCGATCCAATAAGGTTCATTTCTGACTCAATGTGTATGTAAATAAGCAAAATTGCCGTATTTGGGACAAAAATCAACCTGAAGAGATTCAAGAGCTACCATTTCACACCTAAAAAAACAAAAGTTTGGTGTAGTTTGTGGGCCGGTAAAAGTATCGGTCTATATTTCCTTAAAAATGATGCCGGTGAGACCCGATAACCGACTATTTGATGTCTGATGATCAATCAATGTAATTATTGAGAGAACACTTCGGTGAGCAGATAATTTCATGTTTAGGGCCGGTCGTTTGACCACCAAGATCACCGTTAGTTTTTTCCCTTCCCTTCTGTAAAGTCTAAAGTCTATGTGGACAAACCAGCTTCGATTCAAGTCAGTTACCAGTAGAAATGCTCGAACGAGTCATTGGAAGTTGGACACAACGGATGGACAATCTGAGACGTATCCACGGCCAATATTTGAAAGCGATAATCTTCAAAAAGTAAATGCCAAAGAATGTTCTTTGGAATGATAATAAAAAGTTTCCATTAAAATTGAAATTTCTGTGTTTTCTTTTTTAAGTGGGTAATCTCAAATGGATCACTCTTCACTTCTGGCTGTTACAAACATCATTGCGAACCTAGTATACTCTATTCAGAGTATAAAAACTGGTAAAAAGATCACAAGAACAGTATTAACATCTCTTTCTCCTCAATTTTCTAACTTAAACCCCTTGAAAGTTGGTCGTTTGAGAGTTAGAAAGAGCGAAATTCACTACAAAATAACTGTAATATTTACATACAATTAAATATTAAAAGAGTAAAAACTACAACGACTTTTTGTGTTTGGTTCGATGCGCAGTTGTCCATTCCTTTTTTAGCTTTCCATGTTTTTTTTTTTTTTTTTGTCGTTCTCTTTTGCTCATGCCACCAATTGCGGTTACCATTTAGAAGGCTGCTTGCTGGCCAATATGCCGCCATTGATGAGGTATAAAAGAAGATTACCAACGTGGACAGTGCTTCAGTCAGTTAAATGTTGTCAATTATAGTCAAACGACGACGCGACGGTAACGGTAAAAATGCATAACGACTTTCGAAACGACATTTTACAAAAATTAATATAATTCTAACCTGAAAAATAGAGCCAAAAGTGCAGAAAAGTTTTTAGAATGCAACAAATAAAGATCAATCTAACGGTATAACTTGGAATAAATCAAATCAAAAAAGACAAAACAGAGATAAGTGTGATAAGCGTTGGCGCGCAAATGAGGACAATCATGTGTGTATGAGAAGTGTTAAGAGAGAATAAAATGCATGCGAATGGGAAATGGGGAAAATGAAGACCTTTTAAATTAACAATTGGATTATACGTGTCCATGGATATAAAAAAAAACTATTTAAGGATATTTAGTAGTGCAAGGGTACGAGACGTAGAGTTTGGTCTTTGTTTGAGGGTGTCATGCATTGCATTTGATGACGTTTACATTTCAATTTTTCTTTTGTTCCAAATTGACTTCAGTGCCCCAACGCGAATCCGTAGCAATGCCGAAGTGTTTGTTGCGTGTGAAGTCTTATGGCGCACAGCAAAGCCTATTAAGGATTTTTACGCTTCAGTTACTAACCCACCCACGCATATAAGTAGTTATGCTGATGGTACGAGCTGGTCGTGGTCAGCTGTACTAATATACAGCAGGTTTATGGAGATATATATATTTGTATATGCGTAATAGGGCTGCATGCAGGGCTTCAGTGCTGAGTTTCAGTGCTTGGCTTCGTTTCTTTCCTAGTCTAAGCTCAGTCTTTAGACATTGAATGATTTTCCACAGTCGTTTTGGATTACTTGCTTGAGGTATAAGCGAGCGAAATATAGCTTTTTTTAATTTAGTCTAACCTAAAATATCATTCAAGAAGATACTCTTTAATAATAAACCTAAAACTCTTAAGTAACATTGAAAATTTGAAGAGAAGTGCTGACAGTATAAATTAAAAAAAAAAAACATTTTTTTTATATATTTAGATTTAGATCCTTTGTGATTCTAAACGAAAAACTACTGCAGTTGGATATCAGCTAACAGCAAAAAGGCCTTGAACATATCACAAATTATTAGATGTTTTAATTTCACTTCCGCTATTTAACATGAATGTCTAAAGTTATGAGATCCGCGGTGTTTTTTGCCTTTATCTGGTAAACGAGAACATTCAAGAAGAAGGTGTTGAGATGATTATATCTAATTTTCTTACAAAGAGCTGATACAGCTGGCATCTGGTCAGATACTCAATCTTATTGCGTGAATTCCGATCGAACAGTGGGCAGTTAGAACTCTTACACCCACTACCAGGTAGACCTTGCTGCGAGTGAAGAGTTCCAAAAGCACCTTGCTACTGTACAGCTGCGGGTGGTCGACCGTCCACTAGTGGGCAACATTCTGCCGTTCCATTAAATCCATTTCATCCCAATCCATTAAAATTTTGAAAAGTTAATTTTGGAGTTACTTAACCACCATAATGACTTCATTTAGTTGTTGTTCATAAACACAAAATCTTAAACTCGAGTTTGTGATTCAACAGAACAGGAACAGAGGAACATAAATTTAGAGTATCGATTTGTAAAGCTATGTTATGCGTGAAGCTAAGTACTCTAAATATTTATACGAATGGCTCGAAAATAGACGATGTAGTTTATTGCGGTAATATAATGTCCAGAGTTATTCCTAAGGCCGCTTTTTAAGTT
The DNA here is from genome assembly GCA_037783105.1 of Bactrocera zonata. Taxonomy (NCBI): domain Eukaryota; kingdom Metazoa; phylum Arthropoda; class Insecta; order Diptera; family Tephritidae; genus Bactrocera; species Bactrocera zonata. Next base: position 442,526 of record JBAWJQ010001062.1, on the reverse strand, counting down.
GCCGGACCACTGCAGTATATTTCAGAGGCCTTTGCTATTGCGACCTGCTGGCCTCTAAAGCACCTGCAGGAAATTCCAGAGTCAACACCTACGTAGACAGCTAAGCAGCAATCAAGGAAGTATCGCAAGTTGGCCAGATATCTTTTTGGAAGCAAGGCAGCAGTGGAAAGTGTTGCCAGAAGCAAGCAACTTCCCTTTTATTGGGTGCCAGGTCACAAGGCGTCGAGGGCAATGAAATAGTGAATGAGATTGCCAAGTATGGTGTACAGCTAACTTCCGAAAACGTGATCAACATTGGGAAACCCATGCATTGTCTATACGATGTGCTGGCCAGAAGCATGGTAATGAAGATCAAAACGGTAGATCGGAAGTACACACGGCATATATATATATATGTATATACATATTTATAAGCCGAAATCGAAGAAACCAAAATTCGCTGAAAGCACTGAAGTTCATCTCAGGCGAGGCTTATAACAAGTGTACCACGCCACGCTTCGATTGTACTTTGCCTATTTGGAAGACGATAATAAATATGTTTATTAAATTACCTGAAAATGTATTATTTTGTCAATCCGGATATAGACGATATTTCAGAAAAGATTTCCAAAATCCACTTTTTGAATAGTGTCTTCAATGTTAAGTAGACTAATTTATACGTTTTTAGTTATAAATCAACATTAGAAAAATGTATACCACACTATCATTAAAACATTTGCATTTATCTATAACGTTTCTAATTCTGTGTGCGCTGCTGTATTTTCTAACAAGCCAATAAAAACTGCTAAGTTACATGTGCTCACATACAGGAAAGACTCAGTTCCAGTTCACACGGTCGCCACGCTTCGTCCACACAAACACACACTTACCTGATATCCCTCACACAACTCTAACAATTTACATTTAAGCTCCTATAATTGTATGTATTTTGGAATCTTAGACATATGTTGCGCTTATGATTTATTCACAATTATTTCATTTACCTAAAAGTGCTCAACAGTTTGTAAGCGGTGAGACTTCGGCAGCCATGAAGTTCAATGTCTAGAAATGTGTAGTTAAGTTAAGCGTAGGATTTGACTTGGGTGCTAAGCTTTCGACCCGGTCCACGTCGATAATTACAAAAAACGTTTAAAAATGTAAGAAAGTACAAAAATAACTAGAAAATAAACCTGAAATGGTGCGAAGTAATTCAAATGTTTATATTCTTTATTGAATCGTGTGTTTTTCGCGCAGCGGTTTTGTTCGATGTGAACTGGTACTTATTGCAGCTGCTGGCCACTGCACAAGATTAGATTATGACTCTTGTGCGTGTGACAGCGGCTATTGTGAGAGGCCGAATAACAACCACATCGACCGTGCGACAGTTACAATGGTGATAAAATACGTTTGGCTTGAAAATGTTAAAACTTTTTTTCGTAATAGATCAACTTCTGTGTGGATGGATCACTAAGAAAATTCATTTTGACAATTATTTTGTTTTTACTGCTCGTGACGTCCATGTTTGTGCACGGATTTGCGTCAAATTTTCTCAGTGTGAAGGAAATATCGCTGCCGTTTAGGCCAGTATTGATGCCAATCCGAATCAGTTGGTTAAACGTCATTTTTCTCAGTTGAATCTCTCCCCGATGAGAGCATGGCGAATATTGCGCTTGGATATGGTTCTGTATGAGATTAAATACGTCTGTATAAGATGCAATTGGCACAAGAACTAAAGCCGATGGAAATGAAGGGAGCTAAGCACGATTTTCATCGTAAAATCATCTTCACAGATGATGCCAATGTCTGGTTTAATGGCTTGTCTATCGCTCTTAGTGTGAGCCAAGTCCTCGTGTGGTTCAGGAAACCCAATTGCATTTCCAAAAATATACCGAACCTTTTTCTAACGAAATGAGGCAAGAAATGTTGTTACTATCAATAGTGAGCGATTTTTTCCCGAGACATGATGAGATCGTCGGAAACGATATTTGTTTCCAAAGAGACGCGGACACATTGTGCGCAAAATTTGGCGACTCGTAATTTTTAAGAAATGGTCCAGACCAAAAGGACATACAGTTTATCGTCTAACAAGACTGTTTTCTCGGAAACATATCCAAGATTTACGCCAGACAAACAGTAACGCTTCAGGACCTCCAAGACAACTTTCAGCGCACTATAGAAGAAATGCTTCACCGGGTCGTACAAAATTGGCGTAAACGGGTGGAAATACGAGGGCTACTATATATATTTCTGGCCTAATAATGAAAATAGGAATATTTATCAACGAAAATGGTATTGTTTTTCAAAATATTCTCCATCAAGATTTATACACTTTTGCATGCGCTCAAACCAATTTTCTAAGCACTTTTTCCACTCCGATTGAGACACCTCCAAAACATGGTTTTTGAATGCCTCAACAGCATCTTCTGGCGACGAAAATCGTTGACCACGCATTATTTTCTTGATGTGTGGGAATAAAAAGAATTCATTGGGTGCCAAGTCAGGGCTGTACGACGGATGACTTATCAATTCGACGTTTTGGCCGGTCAAAAAGGCGCTGGTTTGAACCGATGTGTGAGAACTCGCATTGTCATGGTGCACAATGATTCGTCTTCTCTTGTTCGTTTTTCGAATTTCTCCGAAGACTTCAGGCAAACAAATGGTGGTGTGCCACTCAGAATTGACCGTCCTACGTTTCTCAAGCGGAACAGTCGCCACATGACCAGTTTTGCCGAAGAAATAGGCGACCATTTGCTTCGAAGTGCTTCTTCCACGTACAACTTTCGTTGGATTTGGCTGGTCTTGGAAGACCCACACGGTCGATTGCTGTTTTGTTTCGGGCTCATACGCATAGATCCATGATTCGTCAATTGTGACGATCTTATAAACATCTTTTGAAGCACCGCGATCGTATTTTTTCAGCATTTCTTTACACCAATCCACACGAGCCTTTTTTTGAGCGATTGTCAAATTGTGCGGGGTCCAACGAACAACATTTTTTACGGCCAGGTGTTCATGTAATATCGAATATATGCTGGTGGGAGAATTGCATAGGCATGCCTCTATCTGAAGGTATGTTACATGACGGTCTTGCATTATCAAATCACTTACGGCATCGATGTTTTCTGGCACAACGGCTGTTTTTGGACGACCTTCACGGAATTCGTATTTGAGCGAGCGTCGGCCACGATTGAATTCGTTGTACCAGTTTTTCACAGTGCTATAGGATGGTGCTTCATAGCCATACAAAGATTTTAGTTCATCGATGCACTCTTGTCGTGATAATCCACGTCGAAAGTTGTGAAAAATGATCGCACGAAAATGTTCACGAGTTAATTCCATTTTTTGGCCGAGATGAATTTTTTAATTCCCTGTAAATAAAACAATTCACGATTAAATGACAAAACGTTCTGAGTGATGTTATGCTAAAAAATGTCAAACTTTCCAATGGAAATGTCAGATTGCACCTGGCAACACTTAGTGTCGTCTAGGCCAGAAATATATATAGCAGCCTACGTATGCAAATGGACATTTTGTTCAAATTATACATGACATACAATTAACTACTTAACAAATCAATGTAAAATTATTATGACCAAATTTCAGTGTTACTTCATTTTAACATCACGTCGTTCTTTATAACCCTTTCTTCAAGGTTTATCCGGAAAGTAATAGGACTAAATTGATTTAAAAAAATTTATTGAACCAATCGTCACAATTGGCGTTGACGGTTTGACCAGGAGGAACAAATTCATGGTGGACGATACCTTTGATGTCAAAACAGACAAGGAACATGGTTTTCATTTTGGATTTGCTCATTCATAGCGACCTCTTCCGGTCCTCCAAAAAGGCCTGGTGCCACTGAAGCACCTCTTGCTAAAGCAACATCTGGGTAAGCCTGCTTGATCATATCAAACGTCTTTGTCACAGATTTACCGAGTTTCACACAGAATTTAATCACCTGCCACTGCACCACTCACAGACACGTCGCGCAGAAATGTTTGTCCTGACTCTCCAAACGCTCGGAAACAGCCGCTCCTTCGTTAACTAGGAACGCCTTTTATCGAATCCAGTCGGGGCGCGCACGCTTCGAAGTACAGTCGCGGCGGAAGAAAATCAGTCCTTTTATTTCTGGACAAAGCAACCATCTATTCACAGTATCGGTCGCGGTACTTTTCATTCGATCGCATGTGGGTTTGGGAAGAATTTCTTTTACATTTCCAATATTGGGTATTGATTCGCGCTTAGATACTGTAAGCGTTGATTCTTTTCCTTCCATGGCGGCCTTCAAAATATGGTTTAACCAGTTTCAACGTGATCGTATTGGAGTTTTGAAGGTGTTGGCGGAACATTGACTGAAGGTTCGTGCGATTGCTGTTGCGATGTGCCTCTTAAAAGACCACGTTGAGCGATAGATACCGAGTTGGCTCAGTCCGGAAAACAAGCCCAATTGAGGCAGACCTAAATTAGTCTCTCATACGTCGTTCTCAAGCGTTTGGTTCTCTGTGACATCGTTGTGGTGAATTTTGGGAAAAGATCTTGGTCAACATCCTAACGTGATCAAATTGACGCAAGAACTTTAGAACCGCCATACAACCAAAAAAGTCATATATTCGAGAATTGGGCTGGGAAACAACTTGAAGTTAATCCGGTTTTTCACCGAAAAATCATCTTCAGCGATAGGCTCATTTCTGGGTGAATGGCTGATCAGGCAGAAATTTACAGGTACTCCATGAGTCACCATTGCATCAAGAAAAAATTACGGTTTGCTGCGACTTATGGTCCGGCGGTGTAATTGGGCTGTACTTCTTCCATGATGATCAAGACCGCTACACTCAGTCTTTTACGCCCTATCTTCGAAAATCGCATAATCAGCAAAAGAGGTGATGTGAATTGGCCTCCCAGAAGCTGCGATTTAACTCCGTTGGACTATTTTCTTTGGGGAGCTGTTAAAGATAAATGTTACGCCAACCATCCAGAAACAATTCAAGATCTAAAGTACGAGACTCAAGCTGCTGTAGCTGCCATAAGGCCTGATACTATCGAAAAAGTACTCCAAAATTGGATGGATCGGATAAGCACTTTTTGAAAATTGTTTTCCACAAATAAATTTCATAAAACAACCTTTTAAATAAATGTTAGACCTTTGAAAAATATCAAGCCGTTTTTTTATTGACTTTATAAATTTAATATTTTATATTGCCCACCCTTTATTTAGTTGCGTGGAAAACATGAAGCAAGGAGTCATATTTATTATATTACGGATAAGAGCTTTGGACCAAGGTGTATACAAATTTCATTTACATTCAGCGTTAAACCCACAAATGTGTCCACTTAATTTCAATAAATATCACATGTTTGACCACCCTAAACGCTTTGAAGTCAGGTGAAAATCATTTACAGGGTATCTTGAGGGCTGCCTGGATCTGGCTGATTGTATTAACTTTTTTCAATTCAGGAATAGCCGACATATTCAACATAAGATTTATTCGAGGCAAATATTATAAAATCATTATAGTTTGTATATGGGAGTTGAGACAATTAGTCGACTAAATTCACACATTTCCGATAATTAAACTAAAGTATATCCAATATCAATTTTGCTTAGATATATTATATATTGCCTGATATATAAGATATAAAGCTAACCGGAAGTTTCTATCCCAATTTCATTAAAAAACTTAATATGACCGATATGTGCGGTATAAAATCAGTTGGAAGTTCGAAAATCTTTCTATGATTTCTATGGAGGCTAAGGGACATATTGACTTGTTTCAACCCATTTTTGACATTGACATTTCAATAAAATACAAGTATATCACAAATTGCCCAACATTTTTGGTAAAAAGTGAATTTAGGCACTGGCTCTAGAAAAGATCGAAGAAGATACGACGTTTTCGACCAAAGTTTTGTTAAACGATGACGTTCATTTTTGGCTTAATGGGTACGTAAACAAGTAAAATTGATTCAAGATCTGTCATTTTCATTTCAAAAAACAACGGTTTGAAGCTCGTGATATCGGCGACATTTGATTCCCACACATCGCAACAATCAGATAGTTTCACATTTTGAGCGGGTCGATTGGCCACAAAGATCGTTTGACTTTTTTATGTGGGGATATGTAAAGTGTTAAGTCCGTTCAGACAGTTTCGCTTCGATTCAGACTTTGCAGCAAAACATCAAAATCCTCGAAAACTGGATTCAAGGGATGGACAACCTGAGACGAAGCAAAAAAATAAAAATTTCAAAGAATGCTCTTTCGAATAATAATAAACGTCGCCCATTAAATTTAGAGTTTCTTTCTTTAAAAAAGTAGGGAACCTCGAAAAGGATCACACTTTAGTTAAAAACGAGATTTGAATTTTACTTATAAAATAGAAAACTGTATAGCTTAGATCTTCTTGTTACAATTAAGAGCTCAACCTTGAAGGTATCTAAGAAACTAGTATACTATAGTTATTAATTTTTTACCTACCCTATTGAACAGGGTATATTAAGTATGCCACGATGTTTGTAACCTCAAAAAAAAAAAAAAGTCAGAGATTATACAAAGTATATAAAGGGTCTACCAAAAGAATGTTAAAATGAAATTAAACGCTTAATTTTGGTCCGCATTAATTTTACCCTGAACAGGGTATATTAAGTTTGTCACGAAGTTAGTAACACTCAGAAGGAAGCATCGAAGACCGTATAAAGTATATACATTATATAAATGATCAGTATGTCGAGCTGAGGCGATTTAGCCATGTCCGTCTAACTGTCTGTGTACGAGGTAAGGCAATTAAGTAATGAGACTGATTCCATAAAAACCGTATATTTGAAAATTATTCTACAACTCTGCCATCCCCTTCAAAGTAGTCCCCTTTGGCAGCTATACAGCGATTCGTGACATTTCTGGAACGCTTCGACTGTGATGTCCGCGAGTACCCTCGTTCTCACGTGATACTGCCATACCACAATTTGCACCAATCTGTCGATTTTCGGAGATGCAATTTCGTTTCATAAACTACTCGTTGATTTGACTCACAAAAATAAAAAAAAGTCATAAGGCGAGACATGGGCCTCATCTGAAAATTTCATTTTTTGATGAAAATCGTCGTTGGTTTCCATCATTTCTGTCGGCTTCAGTTCTGGTGCCAACATAAACTTATGCAGTGCTTAGTTCATCATTTTAGAGAGACCCATCTGTGCAGAACGACACTGAACTGACTCGATTGGCCGGCCTGAACACCAGCTATATGTCCTTCTCTACGTGCTCTTATTTGATTGGAAGGTGGCACACTATCGCGGAGATAATAATAACTTTGGAATTTAGAAATTATACATTGAATGGCGAGGTCAGAAGAAGCACTATGACGACAGTGTTTTGCGTGTAGAGCTCTTGCAATAGCCAACGGAAATGTGAGTTTGCGTAGTAACCTCGGACAATTTCCAAACATTGTACCAAACATTAATCGGCAAACTTTACGTAGTCACATTGGTAAACGCGGTATACTATATATGTAAATGATATCTTCCGTTCGTCTCTTTGTATACTATATGCGAACTAATCCCCCAGTTTTGAGATATCGACCTGAAATTTTGCGCATGCCATTATATCACAAAAAATTTAAAGAAGGTTATTGCTTAGGCAGTGATGCAATCGCGGAAGAATTAGTCTTTTTATTTCAAAAATATCAAAAAAAAAATTCTCATTATTCTACACTACGAAAAAGAACCATCATTAACAAGCAAACAACTGCGATCCGGACGATCCGGACTTTCATAAGAGCCTCACTACGTAAAAAGCGGCATAACGCCCATTCGTAAAAAATCTATACGCTTTAGTCAGAGTAGTCTTATTGTCTTAGACAAACATCTTTAAAACAAAGATAGAACTAATTTTGACGTGTTAATTAGAATTCATTGATTGAAAGTCATGTAATGTTCAAATAACAAAGAGAATTCAGGATTTTTCTATATGGGAGCTAATATGTGAGTTATTCACGGGCAATAATATGGGCAGATATGATATGTATATTGGTTTTACAGTTTTCTACTTCAATAACTCGAGAACTATTTTTATCCAGGATTTTGAAAAGTTGCGCTGAGATTCCAAATCTACAACGTGAGTATCTAAAGATAAAAAACTCTACTAGTTTTTCCATTAAACACTATTAACTCGTACCATATAACAAGCGTTTGTTTTGATTCTGTAGGGCTTTAGTATACAAGGTCTGTCGCAAAAGAAACAGGACTGTTAAAAAAAACAACAAATATTTAATATTTTTCAAAAGTTATATTTTTTATTCATTTTTCCTTGTGCTTCGATACAGCGTTTAGCCCGGTCAATTAGCATTTCAAATGAGTGTTTAAGGTCATTTTATGGAGTTTTTGTCAAAAAATCAGTGACAAGCGTCGACCGATGTCACGGCGCATTATCGTGAAACAGGCGCCAGGACCCTCTCTTACGGTATTGTGGTCGAGCACGACAAATGTGTGACAAAAGACGCTCCATAACACCAAGGTAAAACAGAGCATTAATCGTTTGGCCAGGTGGGACGAACTCTCGGTGTACAATACCCACGGAATCGTAAAAACAAATCAGCATTGTCTTTATTTTTGACTTCTGAAGACGACTTTTTTTCGGTGACTTCTGATCATCACAGAGGTCTTCACGACCTTCTTGAAATCGCTTAAACCACTCATGCACATTACTACGGGATAGGCACTAATCACCATAAACTTTCCAATCGCAAGTTTTGATTTGATGAAGCGTTTCATATTAGAATTCTTAAATTCAAAATCTTAGCTATTAGAAAGGCGGGGAATCCACGCTGTTTTAAAAGTTTTCGGTGTCCCATGGAGGACAAGATCTCAAAATCCGCCTGGATGACGTCGGTTATTTTTCTATTTTTAAAGAATAGTTTCACGAAACATTCGTTCCGCAGGTACAAGTTCCTTTTGAATTTTGTTGAATCTTGTTTTGAAATTTGACAATTAAAGGTCTTCTCTTAATCGACAATGCTCCTTCTAGTTGAAGCTGAACTAACAACTTTCGCAATGTTTGTACCACCAAATGTTATTACCCCCTCATTCGGCCGATGAATCAGAATTCAATAAAAATCACGAAGTTTCACTACAGAAACAAGTTTCTATCTTCAATAGCAGCGATGAAATCTTTTACTCCAGTCAATGAAGAAGCTAACATTAAAAACTGTAATACATCTTTTGGTAAATGCTTGGAGTCGAGTCAGGGAAGAAACCCTATCTAATTGGTGGAAGAATATTTTAAATTTTACGGAAAACTATGATGATCCTTAAGATGCAAGGTGCATTCCAAAGTAAATTCGACCGGTGCATTATAATCTGCTATCTTTATCGATTGTCCAGTGAGAATTTCATGACATTTCATTGATTAGAAGTGAAGTTATGGCGTTTTAAGTGTCAGTATGTTTGTGTTATCATTGCGAAAATGAGCTTCGAACAGAGAGCCAAAATTAAATTTTGTTTTAAAATTGGGAAAACTTTTACCGAAACGTTTCAATTGATGGAACAAGTTTATGACGATGATTGCCTATACCGTAGCAAAGTGCACGAGTGGTTTTAAGGTTTTCAAAGTGGTCGTGAGGACATAAAACACGATCAAAATGTGGGCCAATCAAAATCCGTGACCACCGGAAATTCCATCGAAACTGTGCGTGAATTCATTAATAATCAGCCGAAATCATCATTGATATTTATGGAAATGGAATTGAACATTTCCAAAATATAGATTTATCGCATTTTGACCGAACATTTGGGTTTACGAAAGGTGTGTACACGGTTTGTTCCACACAAATTGACTGACGACCAAAAATTGCTCAGAATCCAACATTCGAAGGACGATTATTTGACCAAAAATCGCATTTTAACCATCAATCACTCCTCGTATTCACCTGATATGGCACGCGCGACTTCTTCCTTTTCGGAAAAATGCATTTGCCCATGAAAAAAAAGCGATATGCAGACGTAGAGACCATTCAAAAGGCTTGCACCGGCATACTGGCGGCCATACCGGCCAACGAGCTAAAACACTTGTTCGACATGCATTTGGACCGTGCAAAAAGCTGTATTGAAGCAGAAGGAGACTTTTTTGATTAAAATAAATTGATTTTGCCGAAAAAACATTTCTTCTGGCTTTTTCAAGGTCCTGTTTACTTTGAAAACCCCATGCAGTATGCCGTTGGGGGTTTTAAAAGAAAAATGGGAAGCCATAATTAAAATCCTGAGATTTTTTTAAATAAAAGATTTCTCAAAAATTTCCTATAATATCTTTTAAGTACGAATTAATATGTATTTCGTATATATATATAATACTACAATAATAAAATGTGTAAACTTAAATATATTAACTTATTTATTTTAGTCATTCGAAAACGTGAACATTTCGCAAATGTGAACTGACTTGGTTTTAATTAGTTTACGTTTTCGAGTGTGCGCTGTATATTGAAGCAAAAGAGCTTTCTCAGCTACTTTGCATGAAAGTATGTGTGAATTTCCGAATCATAAGTCTATTGAAAGTAAAAGCTTGCAATAAGAGCTTTTCAGAAAACTAAGCTTTTTTAAACGGAAACAGAAATGTGAGCTTTAAGCACTAAAGACATTTTAGCTTTAATTGTAAAGACAGTCTAGCTTTTGATACGCACTTCATGCCTTAAAAAGTTTTACTCAAATTATACAAAATCACCAACACCTGCAGTGCAAGAAAGCTATCATGTTCAGGAGATATGAAGCATAAGTATGCATTACAAGACAAATGCAATGGAAGTAAAAAAGGAAAAATATGAAATTTTTTTTTAAAGTAAATATAAAGATTCACGGCTCGCCAGTATATGACATGGGGTTTATCGGTAGATTGAGATAAATGAATAAATACCGATTTTACGATGAAACACCGAAAACAAATGATTAAGAATTAAATCGTATTTTGATGAGAAATTTAAGAAAATATAAGATTAAACTTGTGGTGACAAAATCTTTTATACAAAAATATCATTATTATTTTTTGTTTACGTAAAACGATTCCAATATATGTATTATTTATGTTTAGATTCTCAAATAGTTAAATCAAATCAGCGCTCGAAATTTCAGAGTATTCTAATTCCTAAATTATTCAGATATTATAGTTTCAATTTTATTCTTAACTTAGTTCTTTGATATAATGTACCAGTCAAAAAGCTTTAGAGCAATAACGGGTGCACCCAGGAACATTCGTATTGGAAATATTAGTAAATATTCTGATATTTCTATGGTAAAGAAAGAAGTGAACGACGGCAGCAAGAACTGTGAACTTAAACCAAACAGCTAAATTCATCGAGAGAAGAAAGCAGTTTAGATTTAAGAACTGGCAGTAACTTGAGAACACTATAGTATATTCCACGTGTTTAAAACTCGTCCGCGAGCATTGAAACCTGTTTTCTTTCCAGCAACATGGTCGTTCACAGTGAGCTTTAATAAGTAGAAAGATATTTTCAGCAAAATTTAACTATAGTTTCTAATTATATCTTGCGTCAAATTTTTATTTCATTCTCTTTAACAACGTAGCGGCAACCCTGCGCTCACAAGCTGTCATTATTCCGCTTTCACTCTCAATTCACCTCCATTTCACTCTCATTTCATTCGCTGCGCGTAACAACAAACATAGTATGTGTACGAGTGGGTGGTTGGGCGCCAATGTTTTTGGCTCGTTCGGTTGGTCTACTACCACTCGGCTACTGTGTCACTGTTGCGCTGCTTCAACACTTCGCTATGCCAATGTAGAGGCACATTTTCATAACCACTTCCTGCTTCGCGACCATTGCTGCTGCTGCTGCTTCTTCTTCTTTTGCTGCTTCGTCGAATAAATACAACACTTTTGTAAGCCATGACTTTTCGGACACGCTCTGTATACACGCTCAGTTGGTAACGGGATATCGAATAGAGTGCACGTGCAAAGCGGTTAAATGCGCTCGAGGCGCGCGCGTCCTGTGACAAATTTATGGCTATATGTGTGTGTGTGTTTGTGTGTGAAAATAAGTGATTTTGAGTTTGCTTTTTTATATGGTGAACAAAAATTAGGCAAATAGTGCACACACCAACGAAATTGAGCGCTACGGACAGCCCCTAAAAGCATGCTTATGCTGCTGCAGCGCATTTAAGCGAGCACAGAACATTGCCTACATATAGGCGTATAAATATTATGAAACATAACAAGGCAACGGAGTATTTATGCAGATAAATAGTTGATTTGGCAGAATCTCAGAGCATTGCGGCTGCTGTGCATTTCCCCGAAAGCCAGTCGCTAAAAAGAGGTGAGCAGCATGGGTGTGTGTGCACCTGAATTGTGTTTAAGTGTGTTAAATGCATATAGAAATGCTTATGGAAAGTGTTAGAGTGCTCTTCCAGTGTATTTGTTGTGTATTAAAAGTGTTCAATTTCATGCGACCTACAAACCAAGCGTTTACCAAGCACATACATATGTGTGTATGATAGCGAGTAGCCGAAATTTTCACGCCTCACTAGAAGAAAGGCGTACAAAAAATAGTAAAAACACAAAAAGCAACAAAGGCAAGTCAAAAAATTCTGCGAGCCAACAACGGTTAGTGTGTCAATGTGTTAGCAGTATTTTTTACAATTTTCTTTTATTTTCTAATGCAGGAGAATATGCCATACACTGGAGACAACTAAAGAGTTTGTATGTACATGTGTCTATAAGTGTTTATGTTGTACGTGTGTTTATGTTTTATAATTCTGCACACAACTGTAGTTGTTTAAGCCAACAATTTCTGCTCAGCCAGCGTTTATGTCATCGCCGCTGTGCGTTGATGTGTAAAAATCGGACAATTTTCGGTGATTCTAACAAGCTAATTAATGTAAACACACACACAGGCGCATATAGTAACACACACACTTGCACAGCTGGGCGGCAATGACAACAAATATTGCCATTGTTGTGTGACATTTGAGTTCTTGTTTGATTTTTTTTTTCGTTTTTCGGCTACGTGATTGCCATATGTTTGTTGTTGCTTGTTTATGATTGCATACTGTTTGCTGCAAGGCCACTCGCACACTTTGCGGCCACGGTGATTAGTTGTTCGGCGCAAAAACAGTGCGTTGTTAGTCTCTAGTTGAACATATTTGAACAATTGTACGGTTGTAAATATATCTTGCTGTATGATTTGTGGGCTTGATGCGCCCAATTGTGGCCTCAATATGAAACCAATGTTATGAGGCAACAGCATGGCCCACAAAACATGCCCGACAACAACAACAAACCGGAAAATATGTTGACTTCAGATGCGAGGATGTTATAATACCCTTCACAGAAGCTTCTTTATAGCATAAAAGTATAACAGAAGGAATATATAGATTTCGATCAGCTAGTTTTTATAGCAGCTATATATGATATAGCAGTAATTTATGCCACATTTAGTCAAGATATCTTGTCAAATAAAAAATTTTCTATACAAGGGACTAGTTTTGGTCGGTCAGTTTATATGACAGCTATAAGCGCTGGATTCCATCAGATGAGCAACTTTTGATGCAAAAAGGACGTGTAAAAAATATCGAGCTAGACAGCGCCAAAACTGAGGGACTAAAGCGCGTATACACCGAAGGACACACTGATCCTTACATATCAACTTCGTAAGGCCTTCGACGTTTCCTTTTGGTTGTAAGAATCTTCGTTCAGGGTATACAAATAGCAATTATGTTAAAGGGGGGTGTGTGTGTGCCTGCGTGGGAAAAAATCAACACAGTCTCAACCGTCCACACAAATTCACACATCCACACACATATAAATGTACTTAATAAGTAAAGAGTGCTTGTCTATATGTATGTATGTATGTGTGTATTTATATACAGCCCTATTTGCTATCACTGGTTGCCATCAAGCATTCCCAAGCTTTATTCAACACCAAACTAACTTCTCTGCTCATTCTCGCGTATTGTCACTACCCGCAAGCACGATTCAGCCAGTGTACCATGCAACCCATCAACCAACCATCTCACCAACTCACGAAGCAGCCATCGACAGCCATATCATAGAAATATTCCCATTTCAACACAACGCAAAGCATCAACGCATTCCATTCCGACCATTCCATTTCATTCGTCAACTCAAGTCAAGTTGATGCTGCAGCCCCCCCTTCCTCTGCGGCTGCTTCCGTGCTGCTGCTAAATACCATTGTATTTACTTTTTTCTTTGCTTCTTACTCTGCTCCTGCTATTTCTTCTGTTGTTATGCTTTGCCTCGCTGCGGTTGCTTTTATTGTTGTTCTCGCAGGCAGTCAGTGTTTATTGTTGTTTTTAAGGCATTACCGTTACTTTGCCATACTTTGCCTTTTCACTTGAGCGTATTAAACTGTGTCAAAGTATTCGTTTGATTTTCAGGACATTTCACTATTGTTGCACTCACCCGCCCGCTGTCCAACAGCGTAATGATCACTTTTATTGCAACCCTTAGAAACCGCCCACATAATACTTCAGTTGAGCGGCATAATTGTTGCCTACATTTAGGCACTCATTGGATTTTTCCTTGGATTTCAGCGAGGTTTGGGTCTACATTACAAAATAACAACGATAAAGATGGTCTAAATGTGGGCCGAAACGAAAATGATTTATCCTTGAAAATAAATTAGTAAAAAATATCACGTGACTGCCAAATTTTAAGCGGGTTTGTGAACATTGAGAAAGATGGACCGATTTACCACAAAACCTATTTATTAATATATCCCATATTTTGATAGAAACAAGTTCACTACTTACAATTGTGTGCGAAATAATGGCAACGGCTTATGAAAGTTAAAATAATGTTATTTTTACACGAAAGTAGGCTCTTCCGCAGCCACAGTTTAGGAAGATTATGGATTCGGTTCACGAGCCATTTTATGCTAAAGAAAACATGAAAAGCGAGTTAAACCTTAGTGTCACTGCGTTCCCCATTGGAAAAAGTTGATAGTCCAAGAAGTCCAAGAAGGGAGTCACTATTTCAACCTCGGAGAGTGGAGGCCAGAGCTCAACTTGTTGCAGAGCCAGTTCAAAAATGGCGTAACATATTGTGATCCGACAAACAAAAATTATTTTATTTCGTTTCTGAGAACGACGAGAGTATGTACGAAAGCCAGAAAATGCTCGATGCCAAATATGTTTTCCGGAAGATAGAAACAAAACCCAAAACCTACTTAAAGGGGTACTTCTCATACTACGGTACAGGTCGGTCATATTGGATGAAACTAAACATGAATGCCAAATTGAACGTTGATATAATAGAGTCGCCTATGTCAACAAACGCTGAAAGAAAATTATCATTGAAATGGATCTATCAACAAGACAACGACCTCAAGCGTACCCGCAAGTTGACAAAAACCGGTTAACTTCATATGGAGTTATAGTTATGAGCTGGCGGACTAATCATCTGACCTTAAGGGGTTAGGGGTAGTCAGAGGCACGAAAAAATTAGAATTTTCAGTATTTTTTTTCTATTAAATGAGGTTATTTTACAAAAGTAGTAATATGGCATTATTATAGAATGTGTTCACTTGAAGTCACGAAAATTTAAAAAAAATTTAATTTTCAAAGTTATAGTTGTTTGTGTTGACCCAGTTCCAAAAAAAGGTACTTGCGGCGACAACCATAAGTCCTTGGAGAGTCATCTAACATCAATCGGACGAAAAAAATTAGTTTTATAAATGGATAATCCTGGGCCTGATCGAAGGATTTTATATTTTTTCAAAAATCAACAAAATGGCGGCCTCAGGAAATTTTTTTCTAAATTTTTGGAAAAAAATCAACAGTTAGTTGGTTTCAAAAAATAGAAATTTAAAAAAAAAAAAAATCCTTCGATCAGGCCAGAGTTTATTATGTATTCTAAAAACTGTATAAATTTCATTAAAATCTACTCAGCGGTTTTCCAGTTACAGTTTTCACTATTTCAGAAAACATAGTTTTGAAAAAAACACGTTTAAAGTTTGCCTCTTTGCTTTGAAGTGCCCGAGCTCTCTTTGTTATCTGTCGAATAACTCAAAAACTAATTATCGAATCAACGCGAAATTTTTAGAGAGTATTTTTAAGATATTACGCTTAACGAAAATGCAAAAAAAAATTGAAAATTCTAACTACCCCTAACCCCTTAAACGAATACAGAATTTTCGGGCAGGGGCAGTACTTGATTTCCTTGGCAACTTGTCGGTATCTTCTCTCATCAGATCTTTGAAAAAAACGTATGGGATGTACCACAACAAATGTGGCGCAGTTAGAAAATACAGGAAATTAAAAAAAAAAACTTCCGGGAGAAGTTTTAAAAACCTAAAGATCAGGATATATTAAGTTTGCTACGAAGGTTGTAACATCCATAATGAAACGTCAGAGACTCTATAAAGTATAAAGTATAAGTACGATACATATATCATCGTGACAAGCTTAGTCGATTTGGCCATGTCTGTCTGTACGTCCGTCTGTACGTCTATCTGTATATATGCGAACTAGTTCCACAGTTTTGAAGAGAATGATCTGAAAATTTTCATTGTCATTTTCATGACATTTTCTCCCAAAGAAGCTGCTCATTAGTCAGAACCGCCGATATTGGACAACTGTCGTACAAACTGAACGATCGGAATTAAGTTATTGCATGGAAATATTTTTCATTACACGAGATATCTGCAAGAAATCTGACATGGGTTGTTGCTTACGGCAATGGTGAAGAAGGAATTGTTTAGAACGGATTGTTCCAGCATTATTCTGTAAAACAAAATTAACTTAACAAGTTCGTGTAATGAATATTTTACTGTAGTATATTTGCAAAGGCTATTACAGCTTCATCTACCAAAAGTAACGTTTTTTTCTTTTTATTGTACAACATTGTCACATTCGAAATATCTATTATTTCTAAACCTCAAAGAATGTTCCAACAATGTTTAAGTCTTGCCATGCTTTGCAAAAAATACAACATTGAAACCACACCTACTTTACCAAAAGCTTGTGAAAAACTGGAAAGAATGAAAATAATTGTCTTGACCAACTGCTAGCAAATGAGACCAATAACATGGCAAATAACAACAAAGCTGAGAAATAAAGTTATTTCCGCACACAGCAAGCGACGACGAGATGTCTGCGAAATGCGCTCTAACAACAACATCAATTGCAAATGCAAATGGCACACAATAACAACCATTAAATTTGTGCAAAATAATAAAGCAACAGCCATTTTCGGTTATGTAAAAGCTCAAAATTCTCGGAAACATTTTGAAAAGAGTCAGTATTTGTCAGTGTTTTACTGTTATGTCGCTCAAAAGCTATCACCATCTAAAATCCATTTTATTGGCAATTGCATAAATTAAGCTTACGTTTGAGCATGCCAAACGACTGTGTCCCAAAGCCATGAAAGCGATGAGTGCATAATAAAAAGATATGTAAAGTGAAGCCGAATTCAACTGGGGCGAGAGCGACTTGAGAAAGTTAAGAAAGGCATTTCAACGTAACAATAAATATAAAATAATAATAAACAGTCACTACTTGAGAATTTGCAGTTTATACGAGAGTTAAAAACGATCTTGTGATTATATAATTTTTTTTTTTTTTCAACTTCTAAAAATAAAATAAAACTGCTATTCATTTATCCCGTATATTGCTATTAAAACGTTCAAAATGTTCAGTGGACTCAAAGGCGATTCCAAAGCATTAAAAAATAAGAAACATCAACTTGTGATAAAATATATTAAACCTTAACTAGGTTTGAATATCGCATCCTAGCCACCTTTTTACTACAACAAAATATGAGAGCTTTCCCCACTTTGCAAGTTATTTAACGGGTGATCCAAGTAGACATACTTTCTTCAATATCATTTTTTTGACAGATCACGCGTGAATCGTGACAAGCTGTCAAGCTTATTTTACTCAGTATTGTTTGGTATTTTATCCTGGAAAGACTTACACCTGAACAATGTTTACAAATCGTTCAACTTTATTACGAAAATTCACGTTCTGTAAAGGATGTGTTTCGCGAGCTTGGCTCAACTTATGGTCAATATAATCGGCCTACTGAGGGTACTATTCGCAACACCATTACCCATCTTTAGACCAAACATTTATTATTGGACAATATTCGACCTAATAACCCAGGCTCAGCACGCAGTCAAGAAAATATAGCAGCCATAGCTCAGAGTCTACACGAAGTCCGTGGAGTGTCGATTCAGCGGCATTAGCAGCAACTCGGACTGACGTAGGGAACGACTTGGCGCATTTTACGACGAGATCTTTTGTAGAGAGTGTACAAAATACAGCTTGTGTAAGAACTGAAACCGCTCGACCTTCCCAAGCAAAATCGCTTCGTTCTATGGGTTCTTGAAAAGTTCCGAGGAGATCCGACGTTTTTGAGGCAAATTTCTGGCTCAATGGGTATATAAACAAGCAAAATTGCTGCAGTTGGGACGAAGATCTGTCATTTTTAACCAGAAAACCAACAGTTTGGTGTGGTTTGTGAGCCGGTGGAATCATCGGTTCATATTTCTTTAAAAATTATGCCGGTGAGAATGTAACCGTCAATGGCGACCGATATCGCTCCATGACAACCAACTTTTTTATGCCTGAAATTAAAGCTCGTGATCTCGGCGTCATTTGGTTTTAACAAAACGGCGGTACTTCCTACATATCGCAGCAATCAATGGATTTATTGGTAGCACATTTCGGTGAGCTGATAATTTCACGGCCCCAAGAGCGTGTGATGTCACACAGATACACTTTTTCTTATGAGTATACGTAATGTATGCGGACAACCCCGCTTCGATAGTTACCAGTCGAAAAGCTCGAACTAGTCATAAAAAGCCTTAATAAGATATCATCAAATATAAAAGCTTTGGGTAAAATCTGCCGCACTTTTTGCCAATGACTGCAAACAAATGGTAGTCTTCACTTTATGAAATAAACGTCTTAAAGAAAATTGTGCCGTTTAAAATCCTTTCTTAAAGCAATGGCTCGGGAATCTAATTTGCAGTTGGAAGATGCTTATCGACTAGCTTTATATACTCATTTTATCACTTAGGGGAAGTAAATGAAGAAATTGGATTGATTTTTGATCGCGCAAAGAGAACTCCTCCTCATCCAGTACCGGATGTGCAAGGTTCTCAGCTAGTAATTCGGACTATTTAACTCATGTTAAAGAGTGATTGTTAAAGGCTTTTTTTAAACAGACTTGACGAGTTTGAAGTCAAAAGCTGTATCAAATAGTAAGAGAATGTTTCAATATGGAAATCAAAATTTTACGCTAGAAAAAATTACTGAAAAGGGATGCCATCTATTTTTTAAGTGAAATAAATTTATCAGATAAAAGAATTATAACAGTATCAGCATCAAAAACAACACATTTCAACTAGAAAATGATTGCCAACTTTGGCAATTGGAAAAATCTTAACGCAAATGAATGAATAGTAATTGAACTAATTTCTTAAGCCTGCTTGAAGTGAATAATGCGACGAAGCGACTTTAAATTAGAAACCATACATTGGCATTTTAAGCCTTAAAACATTGATAAGAAGTACAATGCCTTCTTAAGAATACTTGGTTAAGTTGAAATAAGTCACTTCCCGGTAAAGAGAGCAGCATACCAAGAAAAGCGAAAGTAAAGTAATTGCACAAGAAGAATAAGTGTTTGGAATGCATTTATTCCCCGCTGCCGTTAAGACCGTTAGTTCAACGAGCACACCCAAGCAAAAACACAAAGATAGACAGTTACACGTACACACAGATAAATATATAGTAGCCTAGTTAAAGCCCTTAAGCGTTGAGCTTTGCAAAAATGCTACGTGCGGCGGATAGCAGCCCCAAGTGATGGGTACGACTATGAGTGCCAACTAACCAACTTAAACTTATAAGTGTGCGGTTCTGGCGTTTGCGTTCGTGCTCTGTGATTGTGTGTATGTATGTATGTATGCGGTATATCTAATAATCTTTTCTTCCTGAAGTCACCACTGAAAAGGCACACGCAAGTATTGTTATGCATGGCTGTGTTAAGATTCTAGGAAAAATGTGCGCAGTATTTGACGTATAAAAGCAAGATTTACTTTTGAAAGTTCATAGTTGTGAGTAAACTACTCAATTGCATTACATAAGTTATTGTATGTATCACCGTTTAAATTCATGGGACAGTAATGCTTAGCTGTCGCTGAGATACATTTCTCAAAAATATTTTTTTTTATACTGCATATTTCGTGCTTCGAAAAAGAGCTGTCTTTATGCCGCTATGTCTGAACTTGGACAAAACTAATACAGCTGTGTAAGCTGACGTTGAGCAACACCGAAAGCTCCGTCAGGATCGGGAAGGACCTCTCCAAGCCGTTCGATATCAAGCGAAGTTTCAGGTAATATAACCCTTATCATGCGACTTCTTCAATCTATTCCTGGAGCTGCAGAGCGGAATCGAGAAGGTACAATCTTTAACAAGAGTGTATAGCTGTTGGCATATGCCGATGACATCAATGTCATGGGACATAATAATCGCGACGTTAGTATTGCTTTCTCTAGGATGAACAAAGGAGCAAAGCAAATTTGACTAATAGTGAACGAGCGCAAGACGAAATATCTCCTGTCATCGAACAAACACTCTTCGAAGTCCAACATAGTTTCGTCTATCTTGGAACCAGCATTAACACCAACAACAGCGTCAGAGTCGAAATCTAACACAAAATAACTCTTGGCCACAGGTGCTACTTGGACTGAGTAGGCTATTGCGAAGTAAAGTCCGCATTTGACGAACAAAAGCCTCTATTTCAACAAGTCATTCATCATACCCGTTCTGTTATATGGTGAAGAGGTATTGACGATGGCAACCCATGATGAGTCTGCATTACGAGTTTTCGAGAGAAAGGTTCTGCGGAAGATTTACGGTCCTTTGCGCATTGGCGAATGCCGGAGTCGCTGGAACGATAAACTGTACTACATTTACGACGCCATTGACATAGTTCAGCGAATCGAGAGACATCGACTACGCTGGCTATGGTATGTCGTCCGAATGGATAAAAACACTCCAGCTCTGAAAGTATTCGGCCCATTACTCGCCGAAGGAAGCAGTGGAAGAGGAAGACCTCCACTCCGTTGTAGAGACCAGGTGGAGAAGGACCTGGCTACACACGGAATCTTCAATTGGCGCTAAACAGCGTAAAAGAAGAACGACTGGCGCTAGTTTGTAAACTCGGCTATAACCGCGTAGGCGGTGTTTACGATAATAAAGAAGGAGAAGTAAACCTCAAACGGGTCTACATAAGCAAAATGACTGCCGGGAGTGGATTAAGGACTGTAATCAATATTCGGCAACATTCTTCAATACAATTTTTAGAATTGTTCTAGCCCCTAAAACAATTTTAGGGATCTTTAAAAACGTTTAATAACAACAAACGAATGTAAATACCAAAAATAGACGAAGAATCAAATAAAGAAACAGGCAATGCTGCCTCGCAGTAGTAGTTACAGGTTTCAGAAAGTACTCATCCGAACACATAAATATAGCACTTCTATCTAAATATTTACCCGTTTGCTCAAGTCATATGGGTATTCATAGTTCTATGTCACGAAACATAGCTACACCTGATTCTACGGCCCATGTTCATATACATATGTATATAGACAAAAACTGTGACACAGCTACTTGGAATGACATCCATAGTATACAATAGTTGAATACCAATAAGTAGCCAGCCACTGCTGCATCGCAAGTGGAATGACCTGTGACTAGGTTAATGAAAACTCTCCACTATCAAGCAGCGACACCAGCAGAAACAGCAGCACTGCGACAATTGATGCACACATATGGGCAAGGGGCATGAGCCTGGGCACTCTTTTGTATGGGCATGTGTGCATGCAACACCATTCATATGGAAATTATGTCTTACAAAATCACATAAACTTGCACCGACACACACACACACGCGCGCATTCGCATGAGTAAACATGCACAAAAGGCAGGGACATGCCCACACACATACAACTGCATACTATGGTCATGTGTGATGGTTGCCATAACTAGCATTCAGCGCTCTTCGCCCGAAGCTGGGCGAGAATTGCTGCTGCCGCAAGAGCGTGTAAGTGGGGCGTGAGCTGAGTGGGCGTTTTGCGCTGGCTTTTAGCAGCCAGCAAAATGGTTAAATACTTTGGTGGTTATGTTGGAGGTTGGTTCTTGGTCGAGCACAGCCAACTTGGTGGCCAATATCAATAACTGCAGATTGTAATCGCACTGCGATATGGCATTTATTACATCAGCGAATTTTTAACACTACACAGTGACAGAGAAGCTCTGGTTAACTAAATATGTTATGAAATGAAAATTTTGAAAACGTCTACTAAAGGCTGTGGACGATTTGGTTATGTTTATGACTACCACTCATTGAGTGTGTAGTTCAAGAACCAACTATTAAAATATTATTAGTTAAAAATGGTTAATTATTTTGTACGAAATGGCGATTTCTCGATTGTAAAATTATGAAGAAAAAATTTATTCGACAAAACTTTCCTGTTGATCCGGCAATGTTGACTTAGAGCAATACTTAAACCGATGATGGGAATTAAGATAACAAAAATTCGAAATTCATATTTCATCTTTAGACCCGGAAAGGATACCACCCCATTAAATTAGAATTTTTTCCGAAACCGTTTCCAGCATTGAATCTAGCAGAGAGCAGCATTTTAGCTTATAAAGGGTGAGCCATTTTGAAGTTCTCTACTTTTTTAAAGAAAAAAATGGGAAATATTTATTATCATTCGAAAGAACATTCTTTGGCATTTATTTTTTGAAGACTATCTCTTTCAAATATCCATCCGTTGACTCCAATTTTCGATGACTCGTTCGAGTATTTTGACTGGTGACAGGCGAATGACAGGTGTGATGTTTGCTCCAAGGCCTGAATCGAAACGAGATTGTGTGCATGAACTTTAGACATTTCTTATTCCCACAGATGTGATGTCACACGACTTTGGTGGCCAATCAACCGGCCCAAAACGTACATTATCTGGTCACCGAAGTGTTCTCTTAATAAATTCATTGACTGATGCGATGTGTGGGAAGAGGCGCCGTCTTATCGAAACTAAATGTCACTGAGATCACCAGCTTCAATTTCAGGCATCCAATAGTCGGTTATAATGGAGCGATAATGGTCGCCATTGACGGTTACGTTCTCACCGGCATCATTTTTGAAGAAATATGGACCGATGATTCCACCGGCTCACAAACCACACCAAAACGATGTTTTTCTAGACGAAATGGCATCTCTTAAATTTCTTCAGGTTGCTCTTCGTCTCAAATGCGGCAAGTTTACTTGTTTACATACCCATTGTATACATAACCATTGAAGTATTGAAATCGTCGGACCTCCTTGGAACTTTTCAAGAGCACAAAGAGCGAAGCGATGTCGCTTGGGAAGGTCCAGGGGTTCAGTTCTTGTACAAGCTGAATTTTGTACGCTTTCAATTTAAGATCTCAACGTTAAATACGGAAAGTAGTTCCATACGTCGGTCCAAGTTGCTGCGTGTATGCTCTCGTTCGAATATTATGCAATAATGAATGGAGATAAGTGATGGTGTGGCAGGTTTATGCTCTAAACATTTATTTTGCAAAGATTATGGTAAAAAGTAACCGCATTATAAAAAAGTACAGCAAGATTAAAATCCTTCTTATTAAGACGAACTACCTTTAAGTTTTCTACAGTTAGTCAGAAGGATTGAGATCTGAACTCATGATCGTTTTTGTACCCTGAACACGGTATATTAAATTTGTCACGAAGTTTGTAACACCTAGAAGGAAGCATCGGAGACCCTATAAAGTATACATATACTCGTATACCATATAAATGATTCAGTATGTTGAGCTGAGTCTATTTAACCATGTCCGTCTGTCTATCTGTCTGTCTGTATACATACGAACTAGTCTCTCAGTTTTTAAGATATCATTTTGAAATTTTTTAAACGTCATTTTCTCTTCAATGAGCTGCTCATTTCTCGGAACTGCCGATTTCGGACCACTATAACATATAGCTGCCATACAAACTGAACGCTCGGAATCAAGTTCTTGTATATGTATCTTCATAAAAGTTCGCACAGGTTATTTTCAAAGATAATAATGTAATATACGAAGAAATTGTTAAGATCGGCTCACTATAGCATATAGCTGTTATACAAACTGAACGATCGGAATCTAGTGCTGGTATGGAAAACTTTTGCATTTGACAAGATATATTCACGAGATTTGGTGTAGATTATTTTCTAAGGCAACAATGTAACCTCCGAAGAAATTATTCAGATCGGTTAACTATAACATATAGCTGCCATGCAAACTGAATGATCGGAATCAAATGCTTGCATGGGAAACTTCCTCATTTGACGATATATCTTCACGAAGTTTGGTAAGAGTTATTATTCACAGAAATAATGTAATATCGGAAGAAATTGTTCAGATCGGCTCATTGTAGATATAGTTACCATACAAACCGAACGATCGGAATCAAGTTCTTGTATGGAAAGCTTTCACATTTGACGTGATATCTTTTACATGGATTACTGCTTAATATAAAAACATAATCTCCGAAAAAATTGTTCAGATCGGATTACTATAACATATAGCTTCCATACAAACTGGACACATAGTTACAAAAAGAAATGCACCTATGAAGGGTATATTAGCTTCGGTGCAGCGGAAGTTAACATTTTTTCTTGTTTACAATCATTTCGTTAAATTCTCAAATTGTTTCTGCGAAAGAATTAGTAAAGCAATCACCAAAAGCTCAATACCAAAAAACACCAAATCATTCATATTTATTGGCAAAACACCAAATTTAAGTAAAATATATTGAAGTCAACTCTTAAATATGTATTATTTTAAAGCAATCAGCACGAGAAAAAGTAGTTATTAAAGAAAATAGTGAAATAACGAAATAAGAGTGCACTCCTCGAAGTTGTTGCAACACGCCACGGCACTTGAAAGTGCAATCAAAATGGGAATATAGCAATTTCCTTAGTCCGCCCACGTCCACTCATCAACGCGCAATATATCAAATAATAACTGTTTGGATTTTTATTGCGCGCGTTGGCCTATCAGATCGTTTTGACAGCCACCAGCAAATGCTCCCGCTTTAAGAATTATTTATAATTACACGCAGTATTTTCCTTACACTTGTGTGTAGTTCAAGGTCAACAGATTAAAGAAAGCAAAAATAAATACTATTTAAGAAGGAGAGATTATGTTCCTCACTATACAATATATTTAAAAGTTAGAGTGAAGATTAAATGGTTTTCCTTCTTTGGTAGAATAAGTACTTACATATTATTTAATCATAATTTGAGTGTAGAATTACTAGCCTTAGAATGGATGGGGCCATTAGTAGAAGTTCACGCCAGTGAGGAAAGTTCTCTGAGCGCTATTCACTTGCGAGTGGTTAGAATCATCCCTCCGCAGTGCAGTGCGCTGGGTTTGGGACCCGCCATGTAAAAAAGACACAACAGCCTCAGATGGAGACCCTCTTTTGATGACAACCACTAAAAACATATTAAGAATTACGATTTAAGGGCATGCACCTTGAACAAGGGAATGGGAAGGTGCCACTGCCCAGCTGATTGATGTCCTCGTAAGACCAAAGGCTAACATCACCGCCGTCCAAGAAATGCGATGGACAGAACAAAAATTAAGACGAGTACGTTCTTATGGTATTTACTAAAGTGGTCATATAAAGGAGTGCAAATTCGGTGTGGGATTCGTGGTAGGAGAGAGATTCCCTCGCCGAGTCCTGCCGTTCACCCCGGTGGATGAACGTCTAGCCACAATCCACATCAAAGCGAAGGTCTTCAACATATCGTTGATTTGCGCCCACATCCCCAAACGGGTTGATTCTAATCAACTTCGCCGGGCCCGAAATGGTTATCTGTAGTACTAGAGTACAGTATAGAAAAATAGCTAGACGATAGGATTAATGCTCGAAAATTCTACGAAAAGATGCGACGACTAAAAGAATGTTTCAAGACCGGAGCATACTATTGTAGAACCCTAGCGGTGACCTAGTTACTGATGCCCAGAGCGTACTCAATTATGGAGTGAACACTTCTCCAGCCTGCTGAATGAGAGTGACAGCATAAGACCAGGAGATGGCGACCTGATACCCCAATCCATAAAGATGGAGCAGACGTTCCTTTGCCCGACCATGAAGAAGTTTGAATAACAGTTACCCGTCTGAGGAACAACAAAGGGGCGGGAGCCAATGGATTGCCGAACGAGCTCTTCAAATACTCATAAGGAGCATGCGTCAGCTCCTTTGTAGACGGTCGGACGAAATCGTACCCGAGCAAAAAGGCGATATATTACAAGTGAGGGAAAAACGAGTTATTTAAAGTAGCTCTAGATAAATTAAAGTTTAACTTCAACTACTTGAACTTACTTTTTTCTTAAAAATCAAAGAACATTGGATAAAGATTTTATAAGTTATTTTGAGACAGTTATAGCCAAGGCACTTGGATAAAAAAAATTTCAGTTGAGATCTATGGTCCGATGGCGGACCATAAAAGCGGTTAGTGTAAACGGTAGTCAGGTTACTCTAGCTTCAAAAAAATTATTTGCGGGTGGAGCAACGTGCACCCTTTATCGCCAGCGCGAATTGGCAAAGTTTTGGACAAATTTAAAATGTCACATTATCGAGTAATCGATACCCCATCTTATGTGGCTTGTTTTCATTTAATTATAACATTTTCATTTATTTCGTTTCACTTCTCTATTAAAAAAGACATGCCGTGGAAAATTTGTGCCAGTTCGAGAAGCAATTTTCAAATGAAATAATTATAAAAGCAACATTTGCGGCTGTCAGGGTTACCAAGTGTAAATAAATTTGGTGAAGATATTTTGTCAAATGAAATATTTTTCCATAGTGTATTCAGGTCTTTCTTCACCAAGTTTTTCCAACAGAATGGAGGTCTTCCTCTTCCTTTGCTTCCCCCGGCGGGTACTGCTTCGAATAATCTCAGAGCTGAATTGCTTTCATTCATTCGGACGACATGACCGCTGTCTTTTAATTCGATGAACTACAATATGTCAATGTCGTCGTTTATCTCGTACAGCTCATTATTCCACCAATTGCGGTATTTGCCATAAATCTTCTGCAAAACCTTTGATTCGAAAACTCGTAATACCATGTCTCTGTACCAAATATCAGGACGGGTATGTTGAGTGACTTGTAGAATTTGGTCTTTGTTCGTCGAGAGAAGACTCTACTTCTCAATTGCTTTGGCAAGCGCTATTCTGCGTTGGATTTTGATACCGATGTTTTTGTTGGTGTTAGTTCCGCTTCCATGTGTAGAAGTGAGGAGAGTTCTCTGAGCGCCATTCAGTTGACAGTGGCCAAAAACGATTATCTTACGTATGGCTCAATCAGCTAACGACTTCCAGTCTAGTCCAAGTATCCTTTGGTAGCAAAAATATCCGTTTGAAATCGAAGAAAATATTTAAATTCGAAAGGTTTTGAATGGAATCGGAAAGTACATTCAAATTTTATAGAAAATTACGAAAGTACTGGATCCATATATCCCTACCACCAGCATAGGTATTACAAAAGACCAGAACAAAAGTAGCGAGACTGAAAGTAAGGGTTAAAGTTAATTCAAGCAAAAAAAAATTATTTGTAAGGAATCTTTCTTTTTAATTCAATGACTAGATTTTCTGATCGACCGACCGGCATGTAAATACCAGTATCTCGGCAACTCTATGTCGTCGTGCCAGAATCTCGCCCACACAATGGTACTCTGTGATTGTATCACATTGTGTCGTCGAACATCTTGTACGCCACTCGACGACGGCATGTCTTTGATGTGAAAATGGGTCGGATCAAGTTTCAAATTCAATCAAAAACTGTCAACGCACTCAACGCAAAGCCAACTGAAACTCTGTAGGGAAATCCGCTGATGCTGTATTGCTGACGTTTTAGTGAAATGGAAACCAGCACTAGTGCGCGCACACTTTTCTGTGTTTTGTTTTTTTTTTTTTGTTGCTCTTTCCCCATTGCTAGTGACTAGTGAATTGAATATATTCATCTGTAGAGAACGGTAAAAGTTCTGAATAGGAAATTTGTTTCATTAGTTTAAGTTTTCCCTTCACCAACAACAAAGTCATTGCGAATGAAACAAACTGCGTGTAATTTATGTTTCAAGGTATGAATGTGTGTGTGAGTGCGATATGCAAAATTAAATGTAAGAAGAGATGAGTTGAAAGTGTGGAACTTGAATATTGTCAACTTTTGAATGTCGATGCTGAGAACGTAGCAAATTTAACGGAAGTAGATCTTAATGAAATCAAAACAAATACGAAGCATACATTCGTTGAGTACACACATACTCGTTTTTTTTATTTACTTTTTTGTTTTTGATTTATTTGCTTTTAAATAAATCAATTTGCATTTATAAAAGCTTATAGCAATCTAGGAAGCAAATCTAGATAGGTATGGTACACATGTATACATATGTATGTATTTACATACATGTTGAGAGTACACGGCACAATAATTTTTATCTGTAAATTGAATCCTTATGTTATTCAGCAAATTATTAAGTTCTAAATACACTTGCCATCCGCTGATGCTTACTGTGAGCAGCTTAGAAAATTACGGGCTTAAATTGACTCAACGTAAACCCTTAGCCCATATTGGCACAATACTCGTATAATCTAAAATTAATTGTAACAGACAATAATGCTGGGCATCTTCTAGGCATGGGGTATACCAAACCCCTACATTTCTGGAGAAAAGTGGCCTTCCACAACATTCTATAACACCTTCGAACTCCTTCGTATTTGACAGGTTCTGTCCAAAAATTCTCAGCTGTATTAAATTCATGTGGCTAATCCAACCAGCTCATAATATCAACTCTAAGTAAACTAGTTTTTTGCCCACTTGCTGGTATACTTGGGGTCTTTATCTTGTCGATAGACCCATATAAGCATCAATTTGTATTCAGACTGTCGTATAATAGTCGACTCCATTTTCCAACATACAATTTGGCACTCATGTTTTATTTATTCCAATATAAAGTACCATAGTAAGAGAAGCACTCCCATACCTTGCTTTTGACACATCCATATTTTACCGTCTCAGAAATATACCCGGGATCAAAGCATTTCATAGCCTTCGTGTATACTCTCACAATCTGGAAAACTAATTAAAACAATTCACAATACTATGTTACACCATTTTCCAACTGGCCAATGCAGGTGCTTTTCAACAAATTGAGCTCTGGTCTGCACTTGCTGAGGTTGAAATAGCGACTCCTTTCATGGGTTGATGCCGATAAGCTTAACTGTTAGCACCTTTGTTCCAATAGGGGGCGCAGTAACTTAACTCATCTTCAATTTTAGGCGTAAAATAACTTTTCTCGGTCCAAAAACATACTTTATCTCAACCGTGACCACGGAAGGGCCTCTTTTCGTCCCCTTTTTTCGTGATTTCGTTTCCATTTTTTACATTCGCAACTATTTTGACAGAATATCCGAGCAATGAAACAGTTGTTAAAGTAAATTTCCGAAATAGCGCGCGGTGATTCATATTTAATGTCTTCAATTCACTCAAAACGGTTGCCCCGGAGCGGTAGTTTGAGTTTGTTGAATAGCCAGAAAATTTGGCGAAAAGCTCGGAAAGAATCAATACCGTGTCCGACGGTCTATTATAATATCGTCGTACAAAAACCAAAAACTTTCGGTCCATAATTCCTTGCTGACAGTTTGACCGGTCAGAATTCGGAGTGCATCACTTCTCGATAATCGCCGAAAACTGTCAACATAACCGTGACTTTTTAACTTGCTTTGACGTGGTATTTTCGGCTTCCATTCACCTTTGCCGCGATATTCGACCGATTGATCGTCTGTTTCCGGGTCGTAAGCATCGCCAGTAATAATATGGGTCAATACTGGCCCTAGTAGTCGGAAAGCATTGTTTCACAGAGGTTGACACGACGCTGGTTTCCGAACAAATTGACTGATTTTGGAACCAATTGCATTCATTTTTTTTAGGCTTTCAAAATGGTTTCCACTGATCCTTCCGATATTTCAACGATGTTAGCAAGATCTCCGACTGTTTATCGTCGATTCTTAAGTATCAATTCCTTTATTTTATTGACGTCTTGATCATCAGTTGATGTTGATGGCTGTCTGAGATGTAGTTCATGGTCAATGGGTTCTCGACTCTCTTTGAATAATTTGTACCAACCAAAACCTTTGCTAGCGGCAAATAATTATCACCGAAGGCCTTTTCCAACATTCTGAATGTTTCGGCACCAGAAATTTGATTCCACACACAAATTTAATGGAACTTCTTGATTGAACACAATCGTGTACTAAACACTAATGATTATTTTAATGTGACGAGGGCGTTCCTAGTTAACGAACGAGCGGCTGATCAGTTGTCTGGGGGGTCGCAAATGCAGTGTTCGTTAGAGCAGAGGTACGCTATTAAATTCTATCTGAAACTCGGTAAATCCGCGACAGAGACGTTTAATATGATCAAGCAGGCTTACTCAGATATTGCTTGCACCAGGCCTTTTTGGAACGCCGGGAAGAGATCGCTGATGAATACCGTGCTGGGAGATCTGCGACTTCGAAAAACACGGACAATGTAACTCGTGTGCGCAAATTTTTGAACTTAGGCCGTCGACTAAGTATTCGTTTAATTGTCCATAGGTTAAATTTATCACTTGAACATGCGCAATTTTTGAATAACGTAATCCCCTCCCGGACTTTGCTTGTTTCCTTGCCTGAAAAGACCGATGAAAGGCAAGTATTTTGAGCCGACAGAGGGGATCCAAGCAGCATGCACTTCGGCTCTCAATGCCATTCCGGAGAATGTGTTCCGTAACGCCTTCAATGCTTGGAATTTGCGCCGGAAGTGCTTAATTGACCCAGAAAAAGCCTATTTTGAAAGTTTTCAAAGAATTGTAATGAATGGTTCAATAAATTATTTTTTAAATGGACGCAGTTCTATTACTTTCCGTACAAATCCTATAAGCTCGTTCGCCCATAACTATTAAAACAAATTATAAAAGTAAAGAGTGATCCATTTCGAGGTTCAAAAAAAAAACTCAGAAACTTCAAATTTAATTGAGAATTTTTATTATCATTCAAAATAACATTCTTTGGCATTTAATTTTTGAAGATTATCTCTTTTAAATGAGTCCAATTTTCCAGGACTCGTTCGAGTATTTCGACTGGCGACTGGCGAATGACACGCGAGATATTTTACACCATGACCTGAATTTTCATCACAGACTTTAGACTTTACATATCCCCAAAGGAAAAATCTCTCAAAAAATCCATTTATTTTTGCGATGTATGGGAAGCGGCGCCATCTTATTGAAACGAAATGTCGCTGAAAACACGATCTCTAATTTCAGGCACCAAATAGTCGGTTATCATGTAACGATAACAGTCGCCATTGACGGTTACGTTTTCACCGACAATATTTTTGAAAAAAATTTGGTCCACAAACCACACCAAACCGTTGTTTTCCCTAGATGAAAGGACAGCTCTTAAGGTTGTTCTTTGTTCCAAATGGGCCCCACCTCTGAACGAAATTCGGATCGAAAACATCCGATCCTCTTGGAACTCCACTTGGATCACCCTTTATAAATCTTTTGTTAAAACTACGTTTCATTTACATCTATTTGCAGCATACATCACTTTTGGATGACAGTTGAAGTATCGAATGAGCACATGCAAAAGAGGGATACGCAGTAACAATGGATGGCGAACCGATGTCATTCACCACTCTGGCGCTGCTGCTGCTGTTGGTGATAGCATTCGTGATGTTTGCCTGCCATTGTTTGGGACCGCGTGCAAATACTTGGATGCGTTCGAATAAGGAAGAGAAGATAGGACTATCGAAAAATAAACTATTTCATGCGAATGGTTACATGGTGAGTGGCAATAAAAGATATTTATGCGGAATGTACATATGTATGCATCATCATTAAAAAAATTATTTTCAATTAATACTAGATACATTCGGGTTCGGAATTTTTGCTCAGCAATAGCGGTAGCTTCAAACGTTTTGACACCATCGACAAGGACGACTACCGACAGTCCGGCCAACAGCCAACCCAGCATGCAACCACACCGCTTTGGAACCTCGCTGGCGAGGCGGAGGTAGACGCCAACATACCGCCACAACCGCTACGACCAGCGCCAGCACCGGGCACACAGCCGCCCGCAAGTGCCGGACATATAAAGACAGTGACATTTTCATTTCAACAAATCAATGAGACCACGCCGAACCATGAAACAGGCGCACATGGACGTAGCAATGGTGGAGACACGCCATTTAAGCGTTCTTCGATGAAATGCACGAACGCGGCCATACCGAAACCGCTTGATGCGCCACCGCCGCCACGGCTGTCGGCTTCATCGTCGGCATTGAGCGCCAGCGCCATACCACGGCCGGTGGCCAAGAGGCAGGTTTCATTGCAAAATGTCGGTAATGGTGTCGCGGTCATGGGTGGACATATGGTGGAAGCAGTCAAAACTCCAACTACAATACAGGAAACTGAAGCTTTATCCTCAACAACTACAACTACCACAACAACGACACAAGCAAACACAAATGGCCAACACAATCACAATCATCCGAAGACGTTAAAGCGTCGTAATTCCAGCACAAATCCCTTTCTATGTGAATCCGCTGAGAGCTTACCGGAATCAAACACTGCCTTACAACAACAACAATCAACACAATGCTACACTAATGCAGGCATGCAAAATATTGCCAACAACAATAACAATTTAAACGGACACATTAGCAACGGCTGCAGCGAAGCGCCATCACCAACAACAACAACAAACACAAATGGCTCATGTAATCCCTTCTACAGCGAGTCAGCGCCTCGTGCAACAGACGCGATAGCGGTTGACACCAACAACACAACACCCACAGCATTAAGCGCGAAATCACTACAACAACAATTTCAAGAATTTCGTAATCGCTCATTTTCCACCACTGAGGCGTCGGCGGAAGACTCCGAACTCAAGTCACTTTCAAGTGGACTGCGGCGACTAACACAAAACTCCACCAATCCCTTCACCGGCTTTACGCAGCGCGTACAAAAGGGGCCACACATGCTACAGAAAACCATTTCGGAGGACTTTCTCTTCCGCAAACTCGGTGTGAACGCAGGTGCCGGCCATAACGCGCAGACAACAGCGCATGGCCCACCGAACCCGAGTGGCAATGGCAATACCACCTGGACCTTTGGCCGTTCATTGTTGCGTCAAGATTCCCTAATGAGCCTTGGCCGACGCAATAGCTCACAATGTTCGCTCGATTCGACGACCTGCGGTTCGATGGAGAGCATCAACTTGGAGCGGGCCATCTCATGTGACTCGGTGAACTCGGACACCTCATCGGTGTTTGTGGGCGAGTTGGATCAACCGTATACACAGATAACCGGCTACTTGTGTGTCGGCCTGCAATATGACAAGTGAGTTTTTAGCTTTGCGGGGAGACAAGGGGGGTTAAAAGTAAGAAACACTATTCCACCGTTATAGAAGCAACAAGACAAAACGCAATGTGTGCTTTAGGCAAGTGTTAGTGTACTTGAGTTAGCCGCATTAGGATGCTCGCCACCAACATAACACACACACACACAACCACATATAGTTGCATTAATAAGCTAGCGCATATGGACAAGCGCATCTGGCAACCTTTGTTTTTCCCTAAGCACAGCCCACATTGTACATATGTATGAGCGTATGTGCTGTGGAGGGGGCTATGGCACTTATGTTTTATGTGCTAACAACCTTTCAAGTGTGCAATGTGCATTCACCCGCATCATATGCTGCATTATTTTTGTTGCAAATGTTATCTTTGTTGTTGCTAGTGCATTCTGTTACTATTTTCTATAGCTTTGTTATTATATTCCAACCCAGCACAACATGAGCCTCAAATAAGTATGCACAGATATGTGCATATATTTATGTATCAAATTGTACATACAAGTATGTATATCTATTTACATAATACCCTAAAGAAAATTTTTGGCTGCAAATATAGAGCAAATCTTATAAAAATATTAAAAATAATTAAAATTATCTAATTTTTTTTGCATGTTTCCACAATTACTGTCATTGTCATTTATAATTTCAAAATTGTTAATTTATTTTTCAAAATCTATATCGACCCCCTCGAAGTAATCCCCATTGAAACTGTGCCCAAAAAATAAGGTGACATTTGAATTTAGACTGCGCGCGTCGAAGGATTTGGAGAATTCTTTTTTTTTTAGGTTGGTAGTACTGTCAGTCACATTTATGTCAAATTTCATGTCAAAATATTCATTAGTGTTTGAAATTCGTGTCGTTTTGTGAGCTGCTAAAAGTGAGTTTTTCGTTTTTTGCGATGTCGAAATTTGTTGAGCAAAGAATTTACATTCAATTTTGTTTACGGAATCAATTTTGGTGATGAGGCTAAGTCTAAAAAAAATGTTTACAAGTGGTATAGTGAGTTCCAAGCCGGCCGTGAACGTGTCGAAGACGAAGAGCGTCCAGGGCGACCATCAACCTCAACCGACGAAGCTCACGTTCAACAAATCAAAGATTTGGTGTTGAATAACCGTCGATTAACAATTAGAGACCTTGCTGATGAAGTTGGCATATCGAAAGGCTCAGCCAATACCATTTTGAAGGATGTTTTGGGCCTCAAGCGCGTCAAATCTCGACTGGTATCGAAAACATTGAATTTTTTGGAAAAAAGGCGTCGCGTTGAAGTGTGTGAAACGATGCTTTCCGACTACCAGGGAGTCATGAAACGCATTATAACTGGCGATGAGACTTGGATCTATGCTTACGACCCCGAAACAACCGATCAATAGAGCGAATATCGTGCCAAAAGAGAGCCGAGACCAAAAAAATCGCGCCAAACTCGCTCAAAAATCAAGGTCATGTTGACTGTTTTCTGCGATTATCGTGGTGTTGTGCATTATGAATTCCTTCCAACCGGTCAAACAGTCAACAAGGAATATTATTTGAACGTTATGCGTCGTTTGCGTAACGATATCCGCCTAAAAAGGTCGGAATTGTGGAAAGACATTTCTTGGTTTTTACATAACGATAATGCACCATCGCATACTGCCCTCGTAATTCGTGATCATTTCGCCAAAAACTCAACCCATATCGTTCCGCAACCCCCGTATTCACCTGATCTGGCACCGTGCGACTTCTGGCTGTTCACCAAGCTCAAAAGACCGCTCCGGGGACACCATTTTTATACGATAGAGGAGATTCAAGCCGCAGCGAAGACGGAACTGAAGGCCATCCCGGAAAGTGACTGCAACCAGTGTTTCGAAGATTGGAACATCCGTTAGCATAAGTGCATTATATCGGGAAGGGATTACTTTGAAGGGGATGAAATTGATTTGGAAGAATAAATAAAGAATTTTCAAAATAAATACTTGCGCCAACGTTTTTTCTAATCTTCGGAACAGTTGTTAAAGTCAATTTCCGGAATAGCTTTCAATGCGCAAAGCGATTTACGATTAATGTCTTCAGCTGTACATTCAATTTGTCAGAAGCGGTCGTTTGAGTTTTCTGAAAAACCAGAAGTCACAAGAAGCCAAATTAAGCGAATATGGTGGTATGGCACGATATTGGTTGAAAATTTGGGGGAAAACTCACGAAGAATCAATGCAGTATGCGACGGTGCATTATCGTGGTGCAAAAACCAAGAGTTATCGGCTCATATTTCCGGTCTCTTATTGCAAATAGCTTCACGCAACAAACGCATAATACGCAATCGATATGCCTTGGCGATAGTTTGGCCGATCGGAAGGAGTTCGGAGCTCACCACACTTCGATAATCAAAGAAAACTGTCGACATAACCTTGATTTTTTTACCTTTTTTGACGTTTTTCTCGGCTTCGGCTCACCTTTGCAACGATAATCGGCCAATTGATCGTCTGTTTCCGGAACTTAAACATAGATCCAAGACTCATCGCCAGTAATAATACGTTTCTTGGCATCCTGGTAATCGGAAAGCATTGTTTCACAGACGTTAACGCGACGCTGTTTTTCGAAAAAAATTTAGTGATTTTGGAGCTAATTATGCTTTCACTTTTCTTAGGTCCAAATGATCTCTCAGAATGGTTTTCACAGATCCTTCTGATATACCAATTAAAACCTCCGACTGTTAATCTCTCAAGCGTCATTTCCTTTATTTTGATTGTTTATGATCAGTTGATGTTCTGGACGTAGTTCGTCGTCAACGCGTTCTCGTACCAATCAAAAACACTTACTCCCGGCAAACAATTATCGCCGTAAGCCTTTTTCAACATTCTGAACACTTTGATACCATAAATTTGATTCTACGAACCGGCTGGTTGATCAGATGGAAATTTGTAAATGATCTTTTTGGATATATTTGTCAGGTATTGGTGGAAGAAAAAAAATGTTGGATGATAACTTCAATTTTAAAGCCACACTCAAGTGTAATTTTGTCACAAAATAATGAATTTTTTTAGGTAATTCATCTAAAGTAGATATAATATTTTAGTTTCTGATTTTGAGGTAATTCAATCAAGCGAATCCATATCACTTATCATTAAAGCACATTAAATTCTGTAATAGTATATAATGTTTTAATTTATTAAATAAAATACATCATCAAACAAATTCTCAAAAATAACCTCTTAAGGAATAGGCCTATGGAGGATTATGCTAACCAAAAGATAGTGTTTCGACCTGCAGACGTAAGTCGTGTGTTCAGTACTTTTGGGTAAAAAAAATTGAAAAAAATTTTCAGATTTTTCAATCTATGAAAAGAGTGGTCAGATAATGTCATCTTCGGTAGATGCTAAGTCCGAACGACAACCAGCTTTTTATGGCAGTTTTAGACCAAAGCAAACTGCTTAAGAAGATCCATAATCCATAGTTGTATATATTGCTACTGAAAATATAAGATCAATAAAAATGTGTAAATACTTTCAAGATTTCCTGCTGGGGCTCAGCCGTTTCTCGTATTATATATTTTTTTTACAACATACAGTAGCCATTTCTAGTTTTTTATTCCATATTTTTCCCATCACGTTAAATATTAATTACGCTTGCTTTGCCGCCACTACAGACCGACATAAGCACATACAAATATATGCATTATTTTATATACACATAATGTACATATTTACATTGCGTAAATACATACATATATAGTGGCTCTTTTCATGTCCACTTTTCACTGTCCCCAAGCCACCACTCCAATTTACATACATACGTACATATATACATACATACATATATACATACATATATATATAGGTATATTTGTATATTTTCATGTATTTACTTTGGCGCATTTGTATTTCACAGAAATTCCATTAACGACGAGGGCATGGAGCTCACTGTTATGGTGCTGGAGGCAAAGGGGCTAATTTGTCCTTTTAACGTCGAGTCGTTAGACACTTTTGTGCGCATTTATCTTGTGCCAGACGAGGCAGCTGCAATGCAGACGAAGGTGAGCGGGTTTGTTAAAGAATAGCATTTAAGCTTTTGAGGATTACACATTTAGTTACATAAAAAAAAACAACAAAAGAACTCCACAAGTAAATATTTAAAAAATAAAGATAAAATGTGCAAGGACCTGTTGAAATCTTACGCAAGTTGACCAAAGGATTGGGAACACAGTGGAAATATAAAGGAAATGCGGGTGGAGGTCATCGAGCAAGTAGTCCAAAATGCCTTTAAACATATATTTATATAGAATACACGTTAGTGTATTTCTTAATATTAAAAACGGCACATAGAACACTGACATCAAACTCGCAGAGGTCTGGAAAACGCTATTCAATTTCCATGATAAACCAAACGCAAACAAACAATTCACTTTTTAGTGTTTCTTCTGAACAATATTTCAACTTTTCATTGGACTCGATATAATTATTACAATATAGTGCAATTCTGACCTTTTATATGATTTTATCAACCCTTCACAAGATGATACTACAGATACATAGCTGTACCTTTATATAAGTATACTACTGTGCCCAAAAATTAAGGTGACATTGCATATATTTTGAAAATTCTTTATTTATTCTTCCAAATCAATTTCATCCCCTTCAAAGTAATCCCCTCCCGATGCAATGCACTTATGCCAACAGATTTTCCAATCTTCGAAACACTGGTTGTAGTCACTTTCTGGGATGACCTTCAGTTCCGTCTTCGCTGCGGCTTGAATCTCCTCTATCGTATAAAAACGGTGTCCCCGGAGCGGTCTTTTGAGTTTGGTGAACAGCCAGAAGTCGTACGTCGCCAGATCAGGTGAATACGGTGATTGTGGAACGATATGGGTTGAGTTTTTGATCACGAATTACGAGGGCAGTATGGGATGGTGCATTATCGTGGTGTAAAAACCAAGAATTGTCTTTCCATAATTCTGGCCTTTTTGGGCGGATAGCGTTACGCAAACGACGCATAACGTTCAAATAATATTCCTTGTTGACTGTTTGACCGGTTGGAAGGAATTCATAATGCACAACACCACGATAATCGAAGAAAACAGTCAACATGACCTTGATTTTTGAGCGACTTTGGCGCGATTTTTTTGGTCTCGACTCTCTTTTGACACGATATTCGCTCGATTGATCGGTTGATTCGGAGTCGTAAGCATATATCCGAGTCTCATCGCCAGTTATAATGCATTTCATGACACCCTGGTAGTCGGAAAGCATCGTTTCACACACTTCAACGCGACGCCCTTTTTCCAAAAAATTTAATGTTTTCGGTACCAGTCGAGATTTGACGCGCTTGAGGCCCAAAACATCGTTCAAAATGGTATTGGCTGAGCCTTTCGGTACGCCAACTTCACCAGCAAGGTCTCTAATTGTTAATCGACGGGTTTTCAACACCAAATCTTTGATTTGTTGAACGAGAGCTTCGTCGGTTGAGGTTGATGGTCGCCCTGGACGCTCTTCGTCTTCGACACGTTCACGGTCGGCTTGGAACTCACTATACCACTTGTAAACATTTTTTTTAGACATAGCCTCATCACCAAAGGTTTTCTGCACCATCCTCAATGTATCCGCGTCAGAAAATTGATTCCGTAAACAAAATTTAATGCAAATTCTTTGCTCAACAAATTTCGACATCGCAAACAACGAAAAACTCACTTTTAGCAGCTCACAAAACGACACGTATCTCAAACACTAATGAATATTTTAACATAAAATTTGACGTAAATTTGACTGACAATATTACCAACCTAAAAAATAATAATTTTCCAAATCCTTCGACGCGTGCAGTTTAAATTCAAATGTCACCTTATTTCTTGGGCACGGTAGTATGTCGGCTAGACTAGTTAAAAATTTCAAGAGAAAGATATAGGAAATTTAAAATCTCTAATTGATCAGAGTAAAATTAATACTTTTTACTTCATTTAAACTCAGATTGGTTTGATATGTCATAATGAACAGACTTAATCTGAAGGATGTCGTGCAAATTCATTATCAAAATAAAAGTTTGGCTCACGAGACGCAATTTATTCATCTTTTTTATGTGAAGAAGTTCACTTCTTCAGTGTAAATTTGAGTGTAGATAATTCAGAAGCCGTTGTTGAGACGAAATTGCATCTTCAGAAAATCATTGTTTGGTATACTCTTTAGACATAAGAAATCATTGATTAATATTTCTTCAAAAATGAAGCCGGCCATAATGTTACAGTCAATGGGGAATGCAATAGTGCTATAATTCAAGACTTTTTCGTCCTCCAATATGTTGATATATAAGTAGATGCTTTAACAGATATGACGATATTTCAAAGTCGTATTGATTCATTTGCAAAAAGAAACCTTCCCTTCGTCTGCATCGAAAAAGGCAACCAGTCAACGATTTGCTTCCAAATTTTTATCTTTATCTTGAGTTTGACGACATCTAGGCTATAGAACTGTCTTGGACAAAAATTTATTAGGAATTTCCAGAAGATATATTTTCAAATCCAAAAGATTTTCATACAAGAACTTGATGGATTGTAAGGCAGCTATACTTTAACGACGGTTTCGAGCAAAGAGTATTCTGATATATACAGACGTTGTTTTAATTGACTCAACTTGTCACGACGATCATTAACTAATGGGCAGAAAATACGAAAACTGTGCCAAGTCACGTCAATATAATCTTTCGTGTTTAGTATACGCTTGTCTTTACGATGTGTGAAATTATTCAACAAAGAAGAAATTCCATTAAGTTTTGTGTGCCGAAAAATTCAGAATGCTGGAAAAGGTCTTCGTTAATAATTGTTTGTCTCAAGCAATAGTTTTTGATTAGTACAAATTATTCAAAGAGTGTCGAGAAAGCGTTGTCGACGAACAACGTCCAGGACAGTCATCTACATCCACTGTTAATCAGCACGTCAATAAAATAAAGGAATTAGTGCTTGAGAATCGACGATTAACAGTCAGAGATCTCACTGGCAGCGTTGAAATATCAGAGGGATCAGTGAAAACCATTTTAAAAGATCATTTGCGCCGAAGAAAAGTGAATGAACGATTGGTTCCAAAACATTTTTTCGAAAAACAACGTTGTGTTAACGTGTGTGAAACCATACTTTCCTACTACCAAGCTGTCATAAAATGTTTATAACTGCCCATGAGTCTTGGATCTATGCTCCCGATCCGCAAACAAATGATCAATCGACCGAATATCGTGGCAAAGACCAGCCAAAAAAACCACGTAGAATCAGGCCAAAAATCAAGGTTATGTTGACACTATTCTTCAATTATCGAGGTATGGTTCACCCCGAAATCTTTCCGACCAGCCAAACTGTGTCAACGTTTGTGCGAAAGTATTCATACAAAAAGGCAGGAGGTAAAATTATGGCTCGACAACTGTTGGTTTTTCCACCAACTAAAGATTACATTTAGAACCAATTCTGCTTAGAATTTAAAAACTCCTAAACTAGGCGTTATTGGAAGTTGGGGGACGCTATTTTACCGACAATCTTTTGCGCGATTTAAAATAATATTCTACGAAATGAAAAATATATAATTTACAAACATAGTTTTTGTTATCAGTTCGATTACTACTTCATGCTTTTTACAGGTTTTCAAAGATTCTGTCACGCCCAGCTACAATGAAACATTCAATTTTTGGCTGAAGAAGCAACAAGGACGCCACTCCCTGTGGTTCCATTTGTATCACAGTGGCGACGCGCACACGCTAATCGGCGAAGCAGAAATGGAAATCGGCGAAATGCCACGCCCCGTCACCACATGGATACCGCTAACCGATTCGCGCAAATACAATGCACAGTGGGGTGAACTAATGTTCTCGCTGAGCTACTTGCCAACAGCGGAACGCCTAACGATTGTCGTGGTGAAGGCGAGGAATTTAAAAACGGAAATAAAGGAAGGTGGCGGCAAAGTGATCGCACCGCAACAGGTGCAAAGCGTTTTCGTGAAGGTAAGTGTACAGCGCTGAAGTAATATGTAGTATTGAGTGGCGTAAATAATGTCACAATTGAATTTTCACAGGTTTACCTTATGAATAACGAGAAGAAAGTGCTGAAGAAGCGTACTTCACTCAAACGTCGCGAACGCAGTCCCATCTTCAATGAGTCGGTGATTTTCAGTGTGCCACCAACAAGCCTCACCACCGTGCAGTTACGGCTCACCGTTTTCGGTGTGACCGAAGCTGACGATGGTGGACCACGTATTACGCCGCTGGGTCATGTGATAGCGGGCGCCTGTACAACCGGCAAGGGACTACGACATTGGCATCAAATGCTCTCTTCGCTACGCAAACCCGTAGCCATGTGGCATGTACTGCGACGTGCCTCCTACCAACCGATCTTTACGGGTGGCGCCGAAGCAGTCGTAGCGGCCATGCAGAGCTCAGCCTTACGTGCCAAGCGCAACAGTATTATCTAATTATTTTCATAGGAAAAATTAATTTTTTTTTTATTGAGAAAAATGTTGTTGAATGCAAGTATAGCCCACTTTCTTGCAGAACTCAATTGCGTTAAGACTTTTCCTGTTACTCGCAAGAGAAAACCGAATGAGCAAGATAAAAGCACTGTAGTTCGCCCTCTCCCACTCTCTTTTTACGCGCACAATTTGTCCAATCAAACTGGTTGTCCTTAAATGCATACTTTTAGGCATATAACCCCAAATAAGACTTGTAATTCAGTATTTTATATTACTTTTCTAACTTTTTTATACTTAATAACGTCTTTTTACTCAGCGACTTGCCTAATAAATGAAGAAACATACTCTTTCTCTCTGCCCCCTTTCTCACTCACTTCACTAATAACTCTCTCTTTATATATATAGTAACTAATATGTAGTACATATGTGGTTTTCCGCACAATATTCCTACTATGAATCCAGCACTCAACCAAAATATATACTCATACCATATTTATCAAGTAACCTACTATCTAACTATCACACCTAGTCCAAAAGCGCAACTTATACCTTAGGATCGCAGCGAATGTGAATTCAAAATAAAATATATGGTATTGCATTGTATTTACATTTATATATACATATATACATACATAAATATATATTCGTAGCAAATGCACTCGGGTTTGTAGCTAAACTATGAATAGAAAAATCAAGCAAAATATATTATATCATACAAAATGCTAATGTATGTACTAAGATACAGTGTGTATGTAAATGTGGCTAAGTACTCAAAAAAATATTAAACAAATAATAATATTAGCGAATATACATATTTATTACACTGTGCGACAATTGAAGGAAGCGAGCCTGTATAACCGTTGGAGAGCGGAAAAAGAACGAGGAACAATAAATGCTTAGTCGTATTCGTCACCCAGATTTAACCCTGGAAATAACGAAATTACTTCTGAGAATGACGACTGGTCTTGAAGGCAAGCAAAGCTGTGATCGACGGCTTTTAAATATGTGAAGAAAACAAGAAGAAACGTTAACTTCGTTTTAAGTTTGTATGACAGCTATGTATGTGCTGTAGTTTTCGGAAGTCCGTTGCAAAATTTCAGAACGATAGCTTTAAAACTGAGATGAAGAAGACTAAGCCGACTCCGCGCATCGCGCTGTTTGTTTATACTACTGTAAGCAAAAAATAGTAAGACTTTTTAATTTAAATTTTGCACGAAGGCCCTTCTTCGGATTATTACTTTTTTTTTTGGATGTTGGTACAACTGTCAAAATCTTGTTTTTTTGAAGTACAAAAGTACGATATTTACGATGAGTGAAATTATTCAACAAAGAGGTTCCATTATTATTTGTGTGCGGAATCAAATGTCTAGTGCCGAAACATTCAGAATGTTGGAAAATGCCTTCGGTGATAACTGTTTGTCGGTAGCAAGTGTTTTTGATTGGTACAAGTTATTCAAAGAGGGTCGAGAGCGCGTTGACGATGAACCACGGCCACGACAACCATCAACAACAACTGATGATCAACACGTCAATAAAATAAAGGAATTGTTGCCAAAGAATCGACGATTAACAGTCGGAGATCTTAATGACATCGTTGGAATATCAGAATGATCAGTGAAAAGCATTTTGAAATA
Organism: Bactrocera zonata; assembly: GCA_037783105.1. Classification (NCBI taxonomy): domain Eukaryota; kingdom Metazoa; phylum Arthropoda; class Insecta; order Diptera; family Tephritidae; genus Bactrocera; species Bactrocera zonata. The sequence continues at coordinate 399,030 of JBAWJQ010001062.1, read as the reverse complement.
TCATTTGGGTCTAAGAAAAGTTAAAGCACGATTGGTTCCAAAATCACTCAGAATCATTTACAGCGTCACGTTAAAGTCTGTAAAACAAGGCTTTGCAACTGCACGGATGTCATGAAACGAATTATTGCTGGCGATAGATTTTGAATCCATACTCCTAGTGACTTCTGACTGTTCAGCAAACTCAAAAAACCTCTCCGAGGAAACTCTTTTGAGTCAATTGAAGACATTAAACGTGAATCGCTCCGCGCATTGAAGGCAATCTCGGAAATTGACTTTAAATGCTGTTCCGGGGATTGAAACAAACGTTGGCATAAGTGTTTTATGCTTTGCTTTGAGGGACATAGATTTTTAGGAATAAATTAAGGAGTTTAAAATTATGAACAAAGTCTTACTTTTTTTGCTCATTGTAGTATATCTTATACCCAGTTCAGAGTATAAGTATAATATTGCGTCAACAGTCGATATACAATAACTGAAATGACCCCAGATTTATATCCGGAGATTTGTCAACTTCACAGGAATTTTTAAAGTAATTTTAGGAAATATTTCTACCGCACAAAAACAACAATAATGGGCACATTCATAAAGTAAACTTAAAGCAAACATACATTACAGTTCCTTACAACAACCAGGTTTCAAATATTTCTCTAATTTCGGGATACTAAAACTTTGTCAAGACTTTCAGGATTCCTGAGCTTATGGCATATTTCAGAGGAGAAAGTTATGAAATATGCTTTTTTACAAGAATCGAAAGGCAAAGGTGAAATTTCCGATATTCCTTCGGATCATAGTTGTAAAAGTTGTAGCTCTTAGCTTTACCCCAAACCTTTTCAATGAATTTATTCACTTTTCAACACCCGTTTTGGATCAGTGCAACAGCGGTGTATTCTACACCGGATTCAAATTAGCTTTCGAAAAAACATCCTAATGTACGAAGTAATCAGATTGGATGAATTTTCATAGAACGTACGTCATGAAGACTCTTAAATAATGTCTTCGTGATACCAAAGACCACCTATCTTTTACATTTTTCCGTTATCCAACGTGTATACATTCTTGGCAATCTTAATTATTTGTTACACAGTGTTGTTGTTAAAGGCAAACAGCAATTGTTGAATGGGTAATAAAAAACCTACGAGAAGTTAAATTTATAATATATTAAAGCAAATAATTTTTATGTAAATAAATTGTTGAACAAGAAATGAATAGTTAAAAGAAAGCAAAAACAAAAACTAAACTACTGGCAATCAAAATAAGGATAAATTATTTAATATTTAATTATTGAATTTGTTTCGGGAATATAAAAGATAACAAATATAAATAGCTTTGTGATTATTAAGTCCGAAAACATAAATTGTATAACCATTTAGGGGTGAAAACGGCGAAAAAGAAAGCAAAAAAGCAAATACCATAAGTATTATAAAAAATGCAAATTTATTGTTTATCTATTATGCTTTGGCTGGGATTGATATTAGCCACCTTAAGGGCTAATATCCACTTGAAACACTTGAAGGTCAGAAATAACGCATTTTTTGTTTGAAAAAATATTGAATCCCCTTGATCTTGTAGCTCATCTTCAGGAGGACCGCCGAAAAACGCTTCTGGAAGATTTTTGGGGTAAAATTATTTCAAATCCAAAATCCATAAAAATGTATTAACTTTAAGTGAATACTAGAAGCAAAAAAGTGCTACTTAAAATTTTGAGTTTTTGTCAAAATGAAAAAAAGTACACCGCAGTGTGGTTTAAAAGTACGAAATTATTATCGAAAATTGTGTTCCTTCGATCATTACCTGGCAAATATGTATATCTTAGAGAATACCGTGAAAACTTCAAGACGATCAGTTCAGCCGTTTCGGAGAAATTTTCCTCATGCCAATGTTTCGAGTATTGGGAGCCTAATTTCACAAGTGGATACAACACCTTAACAAATTTTTCGTAGCTTGAAAACGCTTCATCGATCTATGAAGATCTCTTAATCTATTTTCAGGACTTTTGGATATCGCTTACTACTATTGGTTCACAAGTGGATAAAACACCCTAGCAAATTTGTTGCAAGCTTAGAACGTTTCGCCGATATATGAATCAGGTGATCCATTTTAAGGACTTTTGGATACCGTGCACTTACTTTGACGCGTGTATAAACTCTACGACCTAAGCTAACTGTACTTAACGGTAAAATTGAAAGCTTTAGAGGTAGATATTATACAATTTCAATCATTAAAAATTAAAAATGCTTAAGCAGGGTTAGTTTTACAAAAAAAAAACACAGACAGGATATATCCTTCGATATTCGACTTCATTAATATTTTCATAAAAAGAATCTTTGAGAGAAATGCGAACCATCTTTTTGGGCTAGTGTTGATGGTGAATAGATCGAAAAGCTTTCGGTTTTAAGTAAAAGGGAGGTAAGTAACATAGAAAGGGGTAAGCAGAGGCCATCTACCTCTTAAATCCCACCTTCAGAAATTTGATAAAATACAACCGACAGAATGCAGAGCATACGCAGAGGATGAGGAGACGCTAGAACGAAGCCTTTCGTGAAAAAATCAGATAAACTCACTTGCTGAACACTACTTCATCGGTTACAATTTGAGAGCACAATCAGTTTAATTATGACTTAAGATCGACCGCTTGCGGTCAGGCACTGCTTTAGCTCTACTTTCCAACTGCCAATATGAACTATTAAAAGCCGAAAAAGAGCTCTAACCTCGTCGCGCTGCCTAGTTTTTCGGCAGCGTATCACTAAAACCCTTCATTATCTTATTCGTTTCAAATGAACTCGACTTATATCATCCAAAATCAATCGTAGAATCTAGAAATACGATTGAACTTACCATATACCCCGTTTATGTGAACCAAAGCGAAGAAAAATCAACGATTTCGATATTTCGCGTTTTTCTGTAGCTAGAAAAATAGAAACTAAAGCAAAAGCAGAAGTGAGAAACTAAAAAGTACCAGAAATGGGCTATATTTTCTACGAATTTTAGAAATAATATAAAATTCTTTCTAGAAAGGCATTTTAGATGTGTTTAACGCTTAAATTTATAAAAACAATTTTAAATAAAAAATTATTTATTATTTTATAATATTCACTTAATAATAGATAAGCAATTAATTTGCATAAAAAATATGCAAAAATTCTAAAATAACTGTAAAACATGTGCATTCTTCAAATATACAATTTCACAGATATACATACATACATAGTTGAAAAGCATACCACAAATTAGCAAACACTTGAAATGAACTTACTTCTTAAATACTTCGCAAATACTCTTACTTACATAAATACTTATACACATACTTATAAACGTACTTACATACAAAAAACATTGCATTTCCGCCTCTTAACGAAAAATTTTGTTCTGAAATTGTGATAAGCAAAACCGTAAGGACAAAATCCTTTGCAATATTTATTTGCGAACTTCAAATAAACTGTTATATAATATAATAATACTTAAAAAACTATTATAGTTCAATATAAAAAACCTTAAATTTATTTAATTTTGTAGAAATACTTTAAATATGATTGCAAAGTCCACATATAATTTCACAAATTTTTATTATAACTTATTTTTCGAACGAATCTCATCTAAAATGGACAATAAAAGACATTTCCAGAGCCACCAACAGTAAAATAAATAATTGAAAATTTTGAAAATATAAATAACTGCGCCAAAAACCACCATTAAAACAATATTCAAAAAACGTCTTCACCAAATGTACAGTGGCACAAAGTTAGCAAATAATGAGCGAAAATTGCAATTGCACTTCGAAAACGAGTATGCACGAAACGAAACGCGAACACACAATAGTAGAAGCCCTAAGCGGGTATAAATACTGTACTATTAAATGCTAGACAGTAGACTCTTCAATCAAAATTAAGTCCGAAAAGTTGTCTTCTTCACTCAAGTTCACTTCCATTTGAGCGTTTAACATTATATACAAGCACACATTCATTTCTAAGAAACCGTTAACAATAGTGAAATGCATATATACTATTAATGTTTGTACTAGATTTTTATGAAATGTTAACGTATGAAAATAATTATAATTGCAATAGTTGAAATAAAGTTTATATTAGCGTTGTTTAGTTTTTAAAAGAAACATTTTCATATTTACATTTGATGAGTATAATGTATGGTATTATATGAAAAATTGTTGATTAAATTGAGATACATACATATATATACATACATACATACAGAAATACATAAATAAATACGAACAGATAAATTAAAATTTATACTATAGTTTTATTTTTAGTTTTCACGTAGAAAATAATAAAATATTTTCCAAAAAGTATTTAGTTCCATTGATGGCGGTTTTCTAGATACCAAAGAAGGAGTAATTGCTTGCTGATCGCATTTAAGGTAGGGATAGGAGAATCTTTAAACTAAACCGACACCAACTTTGACCAACCAGTCTTTTAAATTTCCTGTAGATAGCTAAAGCGGCAATTGAGACGATCCATTGCTTCAACACCAAGTCTTACACCTAGAAGATATGCAAAGGAACAGTCGGACCACCATCATAAGTTTGGAATACAACCGTTAGAAGGCATATGTATAACAAAATTCCTTGTTTCAACTTTAGGTAAGAGCAATATGGTTAAAGTCATCATAGGGCTACCAACGTTAAAATCTAAAACAAATTAGGCGAATTTGGTGAAAAAACAAACAAAAAGTCGCTAACATACAAGTAGACTAAGGGGACTAACTTTAAATAAAGTACTCTCAGTTCCATGCCATTTTATCCTATGATTCTGAAGTTATTGATATCAAAGTGACGCTGCAATGGAAAATAAGAAAAAAAACGATCACTTCGGTTGCACAGAAGATATAAAAAGATATTTACCCTGAATATGATCAGTCAGTTTGTATGGCAGTTATACACCAGTGCGGTCCGATCGGAATAATATGTTCGGAGCAGTGGCGGATCCAGAAAAAATTTTTTGAGGGGGGTTTTTACGAAAAGTTTTATTAATCAACGTATTTTTAATATAGCAGTTCCCACTGTTCAGAACAAAACTTTCTTGCGGAGATGAAAATGTGAAAACAGCGAACTTCAGGCAAGCATTTTCGAAATGCTCTCGAAGCTTTAGAAGCAGTGAAAAAAACGTCTTTTGGGATGTTTTCAAGATTTTACGCATATTGGCGTTATTGCCTGTTTCAATAGCATCACCGGAAAGAAGTTTTTCAAGTTTAAAGAGAATTAAAACCTATTTACGAAATACGGCAGGTCAAGATAGGCTCAATGGTCTAGCAACGAATGTTCATAGAGATATTGATCTATCAGTTGATGAAATACTAGAAAAATTCTTTCAAAAACCAAGGAAAATATAACATGGAATGTGAGATCCCGTGTAATCCTCAATTAATCACTGAGCTTCAGCGATACTGCTTGAACAAATGTAGAGAAATTTCGAATTATATGAATAACAACAAAAATCTTGTAACTTATTATAATTGCTTATAATTTGATGTGATTTTTTTGATCAATAACCTCATTCCAAACCCATATCAACAAACATATATTTTTCTCTGAGTGTAGGGGGTGTTTTAACACCAAAAAACCCCCCATGGATCCGCCACTGATTCGGAGATAGGAGCGTTGCAAAAGCTATGTATATGTATATACTACAGTGGCCCGATATTGGCGGTTCCGAGTAGATTCTTGTGGAGAAAAGAATGTGTGTAAAATTTCAGATCGATATCTAGAAAACTGAAGAACTAATTCGCGTATCACCTCAGCACGCTGATTATTTATTAAAATACTTTTTATTTAAAATCACGACGTATTCTTCTGGCTGTTACAAACTTCGTGGCAAATATATCTTTGTCAGGGTATAAAAATTAATTTTTTGGTACAACTTTTTTTACCTGATAGGGGTACATGGTTTGATAAGTGTTACACTAAGTCTACTCAATTATATTTATTGGGCAAATATCAGTTCTTCGTGGCCAAATATTAGTTTGCCGTAGCCAAACCCGCTGATGTACCCAAGAAAGTTTTGCGGTATCGAAATATTGAAGAGCCGTTACAAAAAACGCTTTAATATAGATGAAGATTGTAATGACGAACAAAGTCGCATTTCGTTTCTCAAATCATTTTTTCTTTGTTAGGCTAAAGGCTTTTTAATCCAAGAATAGGTGTGAGACGAAAATTTCGACGGGGTTTATCTTGTCAATTGAAAAATCGCAGGCCTAACACATAGATGGCGCTACTAGAATTAAATCCATATGACTTTTAGTTAGGCATAACCTTCAAAAAATGGGTATATAAATTTGTCTCATCATTAGTTTGTCTACCATTTCACTTCGAAGTCTAATCGATAGTCATCCGAGTGGACTGTAAACGATGAACCCGCTCCAAAGCATGGAGAAACGCAACAGTGGGTTGGCAAGGTTAGACGCCTGTATTTGGCTACCTTGAAAAGAGAAGGACTATCAAAAGTGACTATGACATAGGGTTTGAAGAACGAAAGGCGGCGGCTTTAAAGAAAAAGGAAGTGCTTTTTCACCAAGACAATGTACCGAGTCGCAAGTCAGTAAAAATGAGGGCGAAAATCCATGAATTCGGCTTCTAATTACTTTCGCATGCACTGTGTTTTCCAGATCTAGCCCCCAGCAAATATTTCCTCTTCTCAGATCAAAAAGAATGCTCGGTGGGAAGAAATTTTCGTCGAACGAGAAAGTGATCGCCGAAACTGATTTCTATTTTGAAGCAAAGGACAAATCGTACTACAAAAATAGTATCGAAACCTTGGAGCATAGATATAATTGGAGTATAATCCTTGAAGGACTAGCCAAAAAAATTGTGTTTTACTATGGTAGGTCGGGGACCTTTCAATTGAGCTATTATAAAGATCAATTCAATATGGAGTATGTATGTATATTTCTCGTTTATTTAAATCAAAGCACTGAAGAGATAGAATAGACAACATTTACCGTCTCAAAACCAAGAGAACTTAAATTATGTTAAAAACAAACATTCAATTGTATGTACTGCAAATACATACATATGTCTAAGCAAATATGGTGCAGCAACACAAAATCATAAGTTAAAGTTACTTGTAACATTCTAAAATAAGATTCTTTCATAAAAAATAATATTTCCAATTGTTTTATTATTTTTGTAAACGAAAAATATAACCCTTAACATAACTTTTCATAAAATTTTTAAGATTTTTAGGAAAGAGGAAATAAAAGTGAATGAAGAATTATGAATTGAATATGTCGATATGTACATACATACAGTTGTCCACAAAATAATAGGAGTGCCATTATGAAAAATTTGTTTAGCTGCATAACTTTTTTAATTCACAAGTAAAGGACGCGAAAATATAATGGTACACATAACGGGATACTAGCATTAAAATACAAAAAAAATTTTATTCTGATGATTGCTGTTCTACTTCTGCTTTGCTAGTTCTCGGAGACACTTGTTATTGCTTTCCACAAAATAATAGGAGTGTTAGATATTTCGTTTTCAAAATAGTCCTTAACATAAAAAATATTCACAAAATTAGAAAAATAAGTATAGTTCCATAATCTAGCAGCAATTTAAATTAGTTAATATTTTATTTAATCATTAGGGTTTTCTACAGTGGGTAGAGGAAATCATTGTACAGAGGAAAAGCGGAAAATGACAAAAAAATTGAGAAAACTAGGAAAAACTTATAAAGAGATCTAAAAAATCGTAAAATACTCTTCTCAAATGATAGCAAATGCCTTAAATTATATAAACGAAAATTCAACTTGCAGACAAAAGCGCAAAACATCCACTGCAGACGATCGCAATATAGTACTGGCGGTAGCGTTAATCCTTTTGTTTCAGCCAGGAGCATCCATGACGAACTAAATTTATCAGTTAATACTGAAACTGTTCGTATACATTTGGAGCAGATCAAATTATTTACTAGAAGTCCACGAAAAATACCCCATTAAAAAAGAAACACAAGGAAGCCCGCATAGAATTTTCAAATCAGCATGGCTCCTGACCCGCGTCTATATGGCGAAACATATTTTGGTCAGACGAATCCAAAGTTGAGTTATTTGGTAGTATAGAATCTAGGAACTTTGTTCGACGTCCCCCTAACTCAGAATATAATCCCCGGTGTACCACAAAAACCGTTATACTTGACGATGTCAAATCATGGAATGCGGTTGTTTTTCAACATTGTGGTGTTGGTCCAATACACTTAATTGAAGGCATCATGGACCAAAGGGTATATGTCAAAATATTCGATGAGGTAATGGTATGTAGTACCTCACGGAATATGTCATTGATATGGGTATATTAATAGAATAATGACCCTAAACGTACCAGCAAGTGCCCAAAAAAATGGTTTAGGGCCAATGGTGTTAAGGTTATGTGGTGACCTGCTCAGTCTCCTGACCTCAACCCCATTGAAAACCTATGGACAGATATCAACTAGAAAGTAGCTGAAGAAAAACCAACCAATTCGAGAGATTTATGGCAAGTAGTGAAAGAGGCTTGAAAAATAATACCAATAAAACGTTGCCAGGATCTCATAGACTCCGTGCCTCGGAGATGTGATGCTGTATTAAAAAAATCGAGGTTATTCAACGAAATATTAATTATTTTAAAATTCTGTGAAACTTTGGAAGCAATATATATTAAAATTATAGAACGGCCTCTTATTATATAAAATACTCCTATTTTTTTGTGGAACTAGTTTTTTAGTTTACTTGATATAAACTGCGATATAAATTTTTGTTTATGTTTAATTGAAATAGATAGAATCTGGAAATATTAATAGGTCTTTAGCAAATTACATTATGCAAAAATTTTGAAAAAATAAAACATTTTTGTTAATGAAAATTAACAATTCGTTTTTCCCATGTGGTCACTCCTATTTTCTTGTGGACAACTGTACATATGTATGGGTGTACATCTTCAAATAAAAATAAGATATTCACGCTGAATTATCAGTTCGTGAACAGTGGGCAAAGCGCTCTTTATCTAGAATAGCAACACTGTACACTTATAACCAGCGAAACTCAATCATTCTTGAAGAAATTTTCTTGTAAAAACCACAAAATGATACTCACAATTTGACATGCAATTTGTAACAATAACAAAACTAATACACCTACATAAAGGCAATTATTGACTTCACTTACCCAACAAAATTATTTTTTACACTCTGCGATCAACACTTTCTTTTACCAACAACAAAGACTATACGCGTTGGCAACGATGCCAAAAACACTTGAACACGCGCCTCGCCGTCTGGCCCGACGATCCACAAGAGCAACACTTGCGTCCTATTGGTCGAAGAAGACGACGTATCGATCAGCGAGCGCCACCAATAGGAACGCGACAACAACAATGTACACCAACACTTTGCTGCTGATGCATGAGGTTGTGTTCTGCAGCTGTAAGTAGAATAGGAAATTACTTTTAGTAAAGGCAAGATATAAAAACAAAAACAACAACATGTGTATGTATAAATTTGAAAGTGGAAAACTGAATTTTCTAATTACAGGCATTTTAAATTTTGTTACTTTTGCCTTAGTGCCTGCCACATTTCAATTTGGTTTAGCTGTCTGTTTGTATGGATGTGCAGCCATATGGGCGTAAAAGCAGATATGTTTGTGGAAATATTGTTGCATGTGTGATAATTTCCGCTTCTAAGCAAATATTGAAACAATTCTTTGCGTTAAGTAGTCATCTTAAGAGGAACCAACTGAGCGCACACGCGGCACACTTTCGCAAGCAAGCAACGCGTGAACAATTGGAGAATACCCGCCGATCGCATAATCGATATTAAAGTGTTTTCGAAGTGATTAGTGCGAGTTTAGTGAATATTACGAAGAACAAAGAGTAATTTGAAAAAAAAAAATTCGAGAAAATTATTAAAAAGAAGACTCAAACTAATTAAAGAATTTTTAAATTTGAGCGCCGTCGGCTTTGTCATATATTTCTAAACATTTAAAAATCACGACATAACCATAAAACCACTCGCCGTAATGCCCGGACAATACACGCCACCCACATCGCCCACCCCATCAGATCAAACCGTAGCGCACGATATGCAACACAACAACATGACGCCGCCGCCACAAACCCTAACCACCTACTCACCCAACTCCAGCAGCTCCACCATATACTCTTGCGCTTCCGCGGCCACAACCAACTCACCACCGCCGGCGCCGCAGAAGGAGTCGCGCATGTTGCGCACACCGAAATGTGCACGCTGTCGCAATCACGGCGTCATCTCTTGTGTCAAAGGTCACAAAAAGCTTTGTCGCTGGCGTGAATGTTGCTGTCCGAACTGTCAGTTGGTTGTCGATCGGCAGCGTGTGATGGCCGCCCAGGTGGCGTTGCGACGCCAACAATCTATGGAAGCATTGGAGGCACAGTCGAGTGGTCAGAGCGTGTTGAGTGAAGGTGCTACAGCAACCACTAAAACAACACAAACGTGTGGTAATGCGGATGTTAAAGCAACTTCCAGCTCATTTCGCACCAAACAGGCGCTGATCGCCCAAAAAAAGATCTACAAGCAACGTTTGCGCTCGCTACAACAAACCACACTGCACATAACCGCTGCTATGGAAGGTGAGTTCGATTGTATGTACAAAATTAGATATTTAGTTTAATTTGGGTAATCAAAAGCAACAATTATTAAATGATCTTGCCGATCTGGTGCCATACAAAATTTCTTCGGCGAACTAATTTTTTCATTCATTCATTCAATCAGTTTTATTGATATAGTGATTATTGATCTTGCTGATCGTGCCATACAATCGTTTCTGTTTCTTCATTCACGTAACTTACTTTCTCATTCATTAAGTCAATCGGTTTTTTTTTTTTTTTGTTTATTCATTTGTTGCTCAATTGAAGTTCAATTTGTGGGGAGAGTCCGCTCATCAGCCGGCGCACGCTTTGATAGACAGTTTCATTTGGCACCAGCTGTCGACAGTTTCCACATTACGTGTGCACCCTCCAGAAATCACACACACTCTCAGTGTGTGCTGAATTTACACAGCTCCATGTAAGTTGTTCGAAAGGATTTGGCATTTCCCTTTGTATTTCTTTCCACTTGTTGTTTTTGTTTTTTGTTTACACATATCAACAATTCACCTAAACTCACCAGTCGAATGTGGTATCAATCAAAATCTGCTCTGGTAATGCATTTATTTGCTAATATTTGAAACGCTTCTGTTAGACATCTGTATGTACGAGTATATGTATAATTGACTGGCGCGCTAATGGATTGGTAAAATTTTCTTATTTTGCCACACCAAAGAAATTAGCTAATATTCATATCTCTGTTAGAAGCAATTTTTTGTTGTCTATTGATGGATATTATTTATTATTTTTTGAGCTCCAATGATTGAAGCAAGCAAATATAAATTTTGTGTTAACAGTTTGCTACACTGCCAAAGAGTTTTTCAATATTTCAAAAAAAAAAAAAAAAAAAAAAAAATGATTTTTTGACACCTAAGCCCCCTTTCCGTAGACCAGGTCACATATATTTACCTCGACGGAACATGGAACCCTGATGCTTCACACTGGAGAAACACAAATTCACTAAAGTTATCCATTTTCCCCCATAACCCCGTAATAGATATGTTCGTACGTTATGATACCCCAGTCGTCGCCTAATTTAGAAAAGGTCAATATGAGGACTATTACGTTTAGTCGTCGGACTATTTTGGCAAACGTATAAATCTGTTAAGTACGTCTGTGCTAATTCAGTTCGCACTATTTACGATATACATCTTAGTGACAACAGCAGCCGCCCAATTGAGTTATTTTTGGTGCGAGACTTACCTCTACAATCACGTCCCATGCTTTAAACTCTTTAGGCTCACCACGTGAATGCCAATGGGGCAATATCCAGTAAAAAGATCTAACATTGCGGCGATGTGAACCCTCCCCAGAGTTGCGCGCTGGGTTTGGGACCCGCCACGTAAAAACACCCCCAATGAAAGGAAGAAAACTGCCTTCGCTGTTGTAAGCTCGGCTATAACCGCGTACGTGGTATCTACGCCAATGAAGAAGAAGAAGAACCTTGCAAAGATGAATCTTTTACGTTGCCCTCTGGGGCAGAAGGCCAGAGGAGCTGCTTGCTGAGCTCGCGCGGGTCCCATATATCCAACGCCCAAACGCACGAAGCCCAGGAAACATCTACTCGTTCCTATACTGATGGAATTTGGTTAAGGTTGTCCTTTCTTAAAAACGCATCGGCTTTACAGTTTCCGACGATTCCGCTATGTCCAGGCACCCAGACAAGTTTAATAAGAAAGTATCTTGATGATACTGCTACTGAGGTCATACACTCCTTGATTAACTTTTAGGATTTAACTTTCAGTTTGGAGAAGTATGTACATTTGCTGTTTCTTGGTGGCTGCCACTTCCGCTTGAAAGACACTACAGCGGTCTGGTAGTCTGAAAACAAAAGTTGATTGAGAGCTCTCGACAAAAGCTCCCCCCTCCAACTTTCCCCTTGAGCTTCCTTCCATCCGTGGGAAGGCTCAATGCGCCTCTTCTCAAGCGGCTCCGCCGCATCCAAGTAACCCTCGGAGGTATGTGCGCGTAGACGATGCCACTAAGAGTAGGCTCCGCCACGCAGTAGTCCAAGTTATTAGAGATGCCAGCAGGGCGGATTTCAGAATGAATCTCTCTGGGACGCTTAATGTGTTCCGTTTCTCGCTTTTCACAATAATTTTTACATATATATATATAGTCATTGTAAGAAAAGCACTAGTGAAACTTTGGTGAAGCCAATTGATGAAATAATTTAAAAAGTGAAGAATATGGCGCTTAAAAGTAATGAGCCAAATATTAGAAAGATGGCAAGAAAGCGCGCCATCTCTCGCAAGTCTGTTCGAATAATTTTGGAGGATATTTTGGGTATGAAATGCGTTCTTGCTCGACTAGTCCCGATAAAGCTGATTTTTTTATTTACAATTTACCGGTACTTTTTGTCACAATGTATATGGTTAGCTATAATTTCCTTGAGGGTTTACAGGAAGCTATGAAATCATGTATGTACAGATGGATGTGTGTAATGAATATGTGCCTTGATTGAAATATTCAAATGAAATTATGGTTGATATTAAAATGCCCAACCATTTGGCTTTCAACACTTTGAGTTTGTGGAAAGCTTTGAGTATTGAGTGATTTTCGAGGAAATTAACAATTTTAATGGACATGTCATTACATGAAAATTATGTTGAAGTAATGTTGATGTTTATGATACTATAAACATATGTATAATATGTTTATAACTTACATATGTATGTACATATACTAAATGATCCAATTTGAACTGGACTGACAAGAATATAAAACTTTACGCGTAGAAATTTGTATTTTCAGCTTCAAAATAGGGAGCTGAACCCATAGATCGGTTGATCCAGTTTTCTAGAGACTCGTTACCAAATCTTGGTTGGGACGGCCGTCAGTATCTTCTGTGAATTTTAGTTTCTTCGGTTTCGCCATTAGCGCGAATATTAGACAGTTTCGATATCATATTGATGAATGTAGGGTCCTCAGCTACTCAACGTCATTTTCGCAACAGATTCAGGTCTTTTGGAATGAGTCTAGTATTTACACACTACATACCCAAAATATGTTGACCTAATCTAGATGAGGTTATGAGATCCCCAGCTATCTCTCCGACGCCAACGGGAAGATTTTCAAGCCCTGTTTCTTTAACGCTTTCGTTGTTATCGTGGAAGGACATTTCGCATGATGCAAATTTTCAATGACCTCACAACTTTCACCAAATGCTTTCGGCCACTCAAATATTTATGTTTGTAATACAGAAGACTCCGTAAAACCACTCTGCAACATTTTCAAAAGGTCCCTAGTAGATTCCATTGGAAAACACACAAAATTTCAAGTAAACTCGATTTTAATTTTTTTCTATGATAAAAACTGCCAGACATTCTCCTATGGAACTGTAAAACCTTTAGTATTGCAAAAAAATTGTCTGCTGCATAAAGTAATTTGTTGTGTGATAATGTCTGAAAAAATTCTCTAACATACATACTACATATGCGCATGTGGACACACTCACTTTGTAAGATCACTTTTTTCAGTCTCAAACCGCAAAATAAATCACACAAAAAATATAATAACTTAAAAAAATATGACTTATGAACGAACTAACTACTCAAATTTCACCATATATACAATGTACATATATACTATGTATACACATACATACATATATATGCCTAAGTGTTGACCACTGGCGGACGGATCGAGACCCAGACTGGTGCCATACTGTCTGAGACGATGCAGACAAGCCAGACATACTGTCGCCTCCGAACCGAGCACCAGCGTCTACGCTGAAGATGCCCACAACGACCCACACTTAGAAAATTCAATTACTTAGTAACTTGATGCTTTAAGATGCGTAAAATAGTATAAACTGCAGTGCAGGCAACACACAAACACAGGCACACCAAAACATATACGTAAAGTTTCAAGAGGGCCAAATGCACCCAGAAAAAATTTAAAATAAAAACAAAAAAATGTTACAAATGCAGGAAATGTAGCCGCAGCAGCAACAACACCAACAACAATAAACAAAAAAGTTCAGTGCAACTGAAAAAACACATAAGAAATATGAAAACAATAACAAATTGCTGTGCACTTACCAATTGCATTTGTAATTGGAGTCATTTGTGAGGACATGTGCTGACGATATCCTGCAATTTGACTAACTCAAGACACGCAGACCATTGGTGAGGCACTTCAACGTTGCATTTTGGGAGAGTGTGTGTGTGCGGGTATTCGTAGACTCATTAACCAAACGTCCCAAACAGAGACTATGGAGAAATGTAGGCTAAAATGGAAAACACTTGAAATTGCGCGTTCCATCTGGTTTCCAGAGAAATCCGTTGTTTACGTGAATGCACGCGAAGTAACTCAATTGCAGCGACAGACAGAATTTACAACATCCTTTTGCTCGCTTAGACGATCAACCACTCGTGAGTGTCAATTTGCATCAAATTACCAATACAGCCAATAGGCTGGAAGTGTCTAATTGACGAATTAGTTACTTTCTCTGTGGACTTGTGAAAATTTCACTGCTGAATGCATCGGTGCCATTCAAACACTTCAAAAAAGAGCAATCCTTGTAACATAAAATCGTCGTGTTTGGGGGCAGTTACCCAGCTCCGCTACAAAATGCAGCAATTATTCACTTAAATGTGTTAAAACTATCACACACACACATACTGATCTTGAGCGACATATTCATTAACATGCTGCTTTCATTACTTTTCCAGAATACAAGCAACGTTTTCCCACCATTAATTCACCGTTACTGGAGCGTATCCGTAAGCGACGCGCCTTCGCCGATCCCGAACTGAATTGGGTGAATCTGGATGCCGCCACATTGCTGTCTACAACGACGCCTCTAACACAATTTCACACGACCGACGAGCCGCATGCAACGATCGCCATGCCCAACACGCTGCCACACGGTCATGGTAGCGCTTATATGGGTTCGCCGCCACTGCCGCCATACTTTGTCACGCCCACATTGTTTCCAGCAGCTGCGCCTGACATCTATTCCTTCTGCAGCTACTTCGAAAAATGTCCTACCGTTGCTCCTGCTGCTCCGCAATCCATCGACTCGCATTATGCCCCTTTGTCGCTGTGGCATGCCAACCCCTTGTCAACGCCGACAGCACTAACTTCTTCTGCGCAAGTGACACCTGCTACCACGCCGAATGGTGCGCAAGCGCAGGGTGTGGACTTAATTACGCCCGTTAAGAAGCCAAAACTTAGCTTTTCCATTGAATCAATTATTGGCGTTAGCTTATAAGCTTGTCACAGTTCAGAAAATAAAGCTTACTAATTTTAGTTTTATCAAGAGGATTGTTGGGTAAAATACATATACCAATATATAATATAGATACATAGTATTAATATGCATTTATCAGTATGTGATTTTAATGTTTAGAATAAATACAACTTAATTAATATTGTTATGCTCCATTACTTTTAATTAAAAATTGCTATTCGAACTTCTTCATGGTCGGGCAATGGAACGTCTGCTCCATCGTCATCGATTGGGGAATCGGGTTCGCCTTCTCCTGGCGTTGTACGTTCACTGAGAAGTGTTCTTTCTATAATTTAAAGTATGCTCTGGGCATCGGTGACTAGATCACCTTTGGGGGTTCTACAAGAGTATGCTCCGGTCTTGAAACCTTCTGTAAACCGCCGCAGTTTTCCGTAGAATTTTCAAGCACTACCCCTGTCGGCCAGCTTATCAAGCTCTTCGTACTCACGCATTTCGGCCTCTTTCTTTTCCTATCTGCAAATGCGTCTCGCTTCCTTCTTCAACTCTCGGTATCTATCCCATCCCACACGTGTTGTAGTCGATCGTAACATTGCGAGATGGGCAGCCTGTTTTCTTTCGGCTACGACACGGCAGCTGTTCGTCGTACAGGCTGTTCTTTTGCACTTTCCGAAAACCAATGGTTTCGGCTGCAGCTGTACGTAAGCAGTTTGAAATGCCGTCCCACAGTTCCCTTATACCGAGTTGTTGACGACTGCTCTCAGAGAGCAGGAGTGCAAGCCGAGTACAAAATCGTTCGGCTGTCTGTTGTGATTACATCTTCTCATACCAATATTTCTCAACCGTATTTCAGTCCCCGGCGAAGTCGATCAGCCTCAACCCATTTGGGGATGTTTCGTCGTGGAGGCTGAATTTACCGACTGTAGTGCTAAAGATACCTTCTTTACCCAACCTGGCGTTAAGGGCGCCAGCACGTTTTTGACATCGTGGCGGGGGCAGCTCTCTTAGGCGCGCTCCAAGCGCCATAGAAGGCATCTTTGGTCACATCGTTCTTCTCTTCCATCGGGGCGTGGGCGCAAATCAGCGATATGTTGAAGAACCTCGCTTTGATGCGGATTGTGGCTAGATGTTCATTCACCGGAGTGAATGATAGTACTCGGCGACGGAGTCTCTCTCCCACCACGAATCCCACACCAAACTTGCGCTCCTTTTTATAGCCACTGTAGTAAATGCCACAGGACCTACTTGTCTCACTCCATCGCATTTCTTGGACGGCGGTAATGTCGGCCTTTATTTTCGTGAGGACATCAACCAGCTGGGCAGCGGCACCTTCCCAATTAAGGGACCTTACATTCCAGGTGCATACCCTCAATTCGTAGTTCTTATTTCGTTTGCCATGGTCGTCATCAAATTGGGGATTTCTCTTTCAAGGCTGTTGGTAATTTTTCCTTTGGGGGTGTGTTTTTACTTCTCACTTTAGCTCGCCTGCAAACGGATGTTCTTAGGCTTCTTAGGATACTTGGTCAAAGACCGGAAGTCGTGAGCTGCTTGAGCCATATGTAAAAGAATCGTTTCTGTCCACTCCTAAGTGAATGGCGATCAGAGAACTTTCCTCACTTGCGTGAACTTCTACACATAACTCCATCCTCCAGTCAGCCATTACCCCTAGTAAAAGATCATGTTTCGAGAAGTTCTGTGAAATGGCAAACATAGATATCTGGAGAGCAGCATACAAAATTTGTTCGTCGAAGTTCAAAAATAAGTCGCAGCAATCTAAGAACGCATCATTTGTGAGAAAAGTTGTCGAAGCATGATTCCCGACACATGCCCCCATTTCCTAAGTTAAGCGAAACGAAGCCACCCCTTTTAGTCACCGAAGAACTATTGGCTTTTGCGAAAAATATCAAAAACTCCAAAGCACCTGGAATAGATGGTATACCAAATAGAGCCCTAAAAGAAGTCATGACTCTAAGACCCAGTATGTTTTTTAATATGCACTATGCGTGTATATTAGAAGAGGTGTTCCCCGATTCATGGAAGGTACAGCCTCTACTCCCGAAACCACAAAAAAAAAAACACCAGAATATCTTTCATATCGACCACATGCTTGAGGTGGTGGTGATTGGTAAAGTTATCAGAGAGACAATACGGCTTTATAAAAAAGAGGTCCACTATTGACGCACTAAGAGAAGTATATACTGAGAAGTGTACAATAAGTGGGAAAAGGTGGAAAGGTGGTACAAACAAAACTTCGCGCTAATAACCCTGGAAATACGCGTTCCTTATTATATGATAAATATTGTAATGAGTTACTTTCAAAACAAGATATTGTTATATGAAATGGACCAGGGTACTCAGAGCTACAATATCTCCAGTGGAGTACCGCATGGTTCGGTTTTAAGCCCACTACTATGAAACCTGATGTACGACGGGGCGCTAAGAATACCGCAACCAAAAAATGTGGAAACAATCGCATATAAGAATAACCTCATAGTCGTAGCAGTGGTTAAACATCTGGATGACCCCCGCATCAAATGCAATGACTACATAAATAGTTTGCTACCATGACTCTAGAGCTGGCTGAGCAGAAAACAGAAGTCTTGCTCATAAGCTCCAGGAAAATTGAAGAAAAGATCTAGCTCACCGTAGGAGAATGTGGAATTACTTCACATCCTCAGTTGAAGCACCTTGGTGTAATAGTGGACTCAAGACTCGGTTTCAAGGAGCACTTGGAAAGTACGACATGTAAAAAAATAAAATATATAATGCTTTATCTAGAATGATGGCAACTAACGGCCGTGTGTGTTCCAACCGATGGTTTTTAATAGCTAAGGTAATGAGTGCAGTTATACTGTATGCAGCTCCAATATGGATGCAGGCGTTAGATATAAAATCAAAACATCCGACAATTCGTGAGTAGATAGAAAACATGGGGACCTGGATTTCCACCTGACCCAAAAACTCAGTGGCCTTGAGTACTTTAGAAGTTACCTACATAAATATCGTCATGACTTTAGTCTATACTGTCCGACGTGAACAGAGTGTATAGAAGGCTCTGAACACATACTCAATCATACCCTTCGGTTTTCAAGTATAAAGGAAAAACTGAAAACCTTGGAGGTGGTCTCACGGTGGAAAATTTGATTGTGCTTATACATATGCGAGTCCTCTGTAAAATGGAAAGCTGTCAGCGAAGCGACATGATTGAGATATTTACAACAGATTAGGCGTCAGTCAGACCGTACAATAGAGGAGGCTCAAATGTCTTCTTCTCTCCCATGAAGTAATAATTAGTCCAATTGTCTCCTGAGAGGCATGAGATGGGAGTAGGTTAGGTTTAGCGGCTTAAAGTCCGCACTCCGGCTTTCGATGCTTCCTCCTACCATAAAAAAACAGACGAACAGATGGAAGGCGATGTCTAAATCGACTCAGATATCTGATCTTTTATATTGGGACTTCGACGTTTCTATCTGGATGTTATGAACTTTGTAGTAAACTTAATATACCCTATTTAAGGTAAGGTACAATTTTTCAGTTTTCTAAGGGGATTTCTGCAAATGCGTTCATAAACAGTTGTATGATTGGAAAAAAGAGCAGTAGCGCGGTAAGCAACCATTCTCGAAATATTATGTTTTTTAAGAAACTCATAGATTTCATTTTCGCCTTTTCTACACTTTTGTAAAATAATCAACGCAATTAGAATTTCTTTAGCTCCCCTCCCTATTGTTAATAAGCGAAAGCAAACACTAAACTGATTATTATACATACATATGTATGTATGTGAGGTCCTCTGCGAATGGTAGGCACCTTGTCGCGGTGCAGGGGCTTAGGCGCAAGGCATACTCGGCATCCCCCAACCTGCGTGGTTGGTGCCGATAGGCACCGCCCGGGCAGGGTGCCGGGTGCCGCATGCGTGCGCTAACCAAGAGCTACCACTTCCTAATCCAGGGTGTCATGCGACCCGTGCCCATTGGATGGTTTGCAGCCAGGAGGTAAATCTGGCTGTATTATAACGGAGCCTCCCCAACACCGGGCCGAATTGGGGTGTAACTGTGGCCTTACCGCGCCAAGGGGCTCTGGCGTGGCTGACCTACTTAGTCCCCATTTTAAACAATAGACCTGACGGCTCACCCTGTTTGAGCCTAGGGTCGGAAGACACAGATGGAAAACCAAAACAAAACAAACAACAATCACACGGATATAAGGCAACAACAACGGAGAACGGACACGGACAACGAGAAGGAAGCTGACGCAGTAGAAGGCAGATCGGGTCAAGGTGCCAGACGGAAGGTGGACTTCCTTGACATTCTCTCGCCGGAGGTACGGGCGCTATTTGTGGAGCATGCCAAGGAGGATAGTGACGACATGCCCTCATGTAGCTGTGCATGCATGCCTAAAACGCCTGGGGCCGCGGCAGCAGCCACGAGCACCGCCAAGACCCCCGCCGCAAGGCGGAGCGGGTCGGACTCGGGGGAGTCACATCGGGCAGAGCCTGACGGTGCGCGCAGAAGGAAAAGGAGGCGCAGAAGAGGTGGGCAACGCCCTCTCCCAGAAGCTGGCAAACCCGGAGGGTGTGATGACCCAAAAAGGAGGGGAATGAGCGGCGCCACCATGAGGTGGTACCTACGGTACCTGCGAGAGGGGAAGACTCCTGAAGCGGCGGAGGCTATGGCCAGAAGCAGAGGCAAAGGGAGAAATGTACCCCCAGCTAAGGAGCGCGACGACATCAGGTCAGCTCGCGCGGAAGGCGGCGGCACCAGTAACCGTCCGGTCGGTGCTACACTGACCGCACGGCGTGGGGATGGTAGAGCAATGCCCTCTGAAACGTATGCCCAAACAGCAAAGCGGAGCAGCGCCCAAATCACGCCGCAGGAACCCCCCAGCTCCAAGAGGTCTAGGGGCAACGAGAGCAAGGCAACCGGTAATCAACAATCCGGACCGGCTCCCCACCGGGTGGAGGAGGGGCGGCGCAGGTATGCGGATGCCGTTAAAGGCATGCGCATGGCTGTACTGCCTCAGAACTACCCGGCGGAGGCGCTGAAGCCGGAGGAGCTTACCGTGCTCCAGAACCTCCTCTTGGACGAGGTCTTCAGAGGACAAAACTTCGCGGCGTCCTTTTTGGGGGTGGAGTTTAAGGGAGGTATGCTGCAGGTGGAGTGCAAGGACGAGAGGTCTGCCAACTGGCTGCGGGAGGTTGCACCAAAGCTAGGAGGCTGGAAGGGTCCGGCCCTATGCGCGAGGAGGGCGGAGGATTTGCCCGTCATGCATAGCATGACAATGTTCCTCCCAAGAAGCGATGACAAACCGTATGAGTATGCCCTAGGACTGGTGAAGAACCAGAACTTGGGGCTTAGCACTTCATCATGGCGCGTCGCGAGCAGCAAGATGGAAGAACTAGGTGGAATGAAGGGATGGAGGCTAAACCTGTACATAGACGACGAGTCGTACAAATACGTCCGGGCGGAAGGATTCCGCCTGTATTACAGGTTTAGCACGGTGGTTATGCGGCCTCACAGGCCCGTAGCCACCGGGAGCAAGGGAGCAGCTATGCCCGCGAATCAGGAAGGCAAGAGCATCGTAAGGCAGGCCGCGCCATTGGCGGCCCCGGAAGCAGTGCCGATGCAGGTGGACGAGGTGGCGGATCAGCCCGGCGGAAGTGGGACTGTGAGGGCAGTGCCAGCAACGACCACCAACGTCCCCGCAGAGGGCCACTGCGACCAGGGAGCAGAGCTC
Source organism: Bactrocera zonata (assembly GCA_037783105.1). Taxonomy (NCBI): domain Eukaryota; kingdom Metazoa; phylum Arthropoda; class Insecta; order Diptera; family Tephritidae; genus Bactrocera; species Bactrocera zonata. The sequence continues at coordinate 377,500 of JBAWJQ010001062.1, read as the reverse complement.
CCCTCAACACAGGAACTCCTAGACGGGTTAGGTGACCCATTGGATGGTGACGAGATAGCTGACGGGGAAGAGGGAGTGCCCTTCTTCGAACCGCTATGCCCAGGTGAACCTGCATCACGCGGCGGCAGCTTCAGCTGTAATAACGAGCAGGTTCACGGTAGAGAAGCTGGGCGTACTGCTGGTCCAAGAACCATGGACCCGCAAAGGAGAGGTTAAAGGCCTCAAAACGGAGTCAAATAAGGTAATCTGGGATCTCTCAAGTGAGAGGCCTAGGACTTGCATAGTCGTCAGGAATAACATTGAATTCTTCTGTATTTCAGAGTTCCTGACGCAGGATCTGGTGGCGGGGCAAGCCAGGGACTTTGAGGGCAAAGACTTCGTCCTGGCTTCAGCCTACTTCCCAGGGGAAGCATCCACGGCACCTCCAGAGGTGGTGGAACGGCTTGTGGATCACTGTAGCAGACATGGGCTTCCCTTGATTATAGGCTGTGACGCGAACGCCCACCATCTGGAATGGGGCAGCACCAACTGCAACGCAAGGGGTGAGTCTCTTTTAGAATACATAGTAGGTAGTGACTTAGTGATAGAAAATGTTGGGTGTGAGCCCACATTTATAACTATAAATAGGAGGGAGGTGCTGGACATCACCCTGAGTAACGAGCCTGCAAGGGGACTGGTCTCAAGATGGAGAGTCTCGGCGGAGCCCTCCCTGTCGGACCACCGAATTGTAAGGTTCTTGCTAGGGGTAGAGGTCAGGCCCCTCCCCCCTAGGCGTAATCCCCGGAGGGCGAATTGGGGCGCCTTCAGGGAGATACTAAGGGAGGAGTTAGGTAGGGGGGGTCGGATAGACGATAGCACTTCTGGCCTGGGTCTGGAGATAAGGCTATCTGAGCTGAATGAGTCTTTGACTAAAGCCTATCACGGTAGTTGCCCCCTGAGAGTGCCCGGGGACAGACGTAACTGCCCCTGGTGGTCCAGGAAACTGGCGGACCTCAGGAAAAAAGTACGAAGCCTGTTCAACAAGGCGAAACGTACGGGGGTCTGGGCTGAATATAGGAGCAATCTCACTTTATACAACAAGGAGATAAGGTCTGCAAAGTAGACCAGTTTCAGGAGATTCTGCGAGAGTGTCGCCACTACGCCAGAAGCAGCTAGGCTGCATAAAGCTCTGGCAAGGGGCACAAACGACGTAGAAATAGCAATCAAAAGGAACGATGGGACGTTCACGACCAGTGCAGAGGACAGAGCCACGGAGCTTCTGCGGGCGCACTTCCCGGAGACAGTTCGGGAAGACCAGTGTCCTCCCATGACCGAACATAGGCCATCCCGTGAGGATTGGAGTATAGCCAGACGGCTGTTTACGGCGGACTCAATCAAGTGGGCAATGGCCTCGTTTGAGAGATTCAAGTCTCCGGGGGTGGATGGCATCTTCCCGGCGCTGTTACAACAGGGGGAGCAACTCCTATTGCCCCACCTGTTGCGGCTGCTGAGGGAGAGCCTTGCATTGGCGTACATCCCTGAGATATGGAGGACAGCGAAGGTGATCTTCATACCCAAGGTAGGTAGGAAAGACTATTCATTGGCAAAATCGTACAGGCCAATTAGCCTAACATCTTTCTTACTAAAAACCATGGAGAAGATCGTGGACCAGGAAATAAAGATGAACGCGCTGAGGAGAGCACCGCTGCATGCGGCTCAACATGCCTACAGGGCGGGCAGATCAACGAGCACTGCCCTGTACCAGCTGACCTCTGAGATAGAGAGCTCACTGGAGCATGGGGAAGTGATGCTTTGTGCGTTCTTGGATATCGAAGGTGCCTTTGACAATACGTCCCACAAGAGTGTAGCCAGGGCACTGGAGAAAAGGAATGTGGCAGCACCGGTGCGCAGATGGATACAAGCCGTACTGCGCTCCAGGGTTGCGGAGACCACAGTAGGCGATAGAAGGATACGTCTCGGCACAACTAGAGGCTGCCCACAGGGTGGTGTGTTATCCCCCTACTATGGAGCCTAGTTGTGGACGACCTGTTAGCACTGCTAACGGACAATGGGATCCGCTGCCAGGGGTATGCGGACGACATTGTGATCATGGCCAAAGGCAAATACGAAGACACTCTATGTGACTTGGTCCAAAGGGGTCTAAACCTAGCAAAGGAGTGGTGTAGGGGAGTTGAATTGAATATCAACCCTTCCAAGACGACCGTGGTCCCGTTTACAAGACGTAGGTCCCTACCCGGTCTTAGGAATCTCTCACTTGGGGGAAGTGAAATAGTGATGACCGGTAGTGTCAAATACCTGGGTTTGATGCTTGACTCCACTCTGCGGTGGAAACAACATTTAAACCTGACCGTGGTCAAGGCGACGAAGGCTTTGATGGTGTGCAATCGACTGGCGGGAAAGTCCTGGGGCTGCAAGCCAAGGATCGTTAGGTGGTTGTACACCATGATAGTACGACCGATAATCATATATGGGGCGGTGGCATGGGCCTCAATAGCGTCTCAAACTTCTGTTAAGACAAGACTGTTGAAGCTACAGCGTTTAGCCTGTGTCTGTATGACGGGCGCAATGCGAACCTGTCCAACTGCGGCACTGGAGGCTTTGCTGGAACTGACACCGCTTCATTTGGTTATCGGTCAGGCAGCCAAGCACACACTTCTGCAAATAACGGCGGAGGGGTGCGGAATTGGAAAAGTAATCTCATCCCGGAGGATGGAGATGATAAGTGGATGCTTACCATTGGTCCTCCTCCCGAGGGATAGCATTACAAAAACGGTCAACTTCAGGAAAAGATTCAAGGTCACCCTTGGCAGTAAAGACGAATGGGATGATTCCAACTTCGAACTGATGCTGAGGAATAGCACGATAAGGTGGTACACCGATGGCTCTAAAATGTCTGAGGGAATAGGCGCAGGATCGTGGGCCCACGCACCAAACTCTCCATACCCATGGGAGAGTTCCCGAGCATTTTTCAGGCGGAAGTTTTCGCAATAAGCCAGTGTATCGATATTAACCTCCATCGCAACTATCGTAATGAGCGAATAGCGATCCTCAGCGATAGTCAAGCGGCGCTAAAGGCGATCTCTTCCTATGAGATCAAATCGCTACTAGTGCAGGAGTGCAGGGAAAGGCTGAATAGCCTTGCAGAACAGAACCAGGTACACCTAATCTGGGTGCCTGGTCACAAAGGAATAGCCGGTAATGAACTGGCAGACGAGCTCGCCCGCTCCGCAGCCTCCACCAAGGTGGTAGGACCCGAACCCTTCATGGGGGTGGGTCCCCACGCCATGAAAGAGCTGCTCCGTAAGGAAGAGGTAGAGGGCAGGGAGCAGCATTGGCACCAAACTCGCGGTATGAGACAAGCCAGGCTGCTAATGGGGGGTTACAACCTGAAAAGGTTCAAAACTGTGATAAACCTCCCAAGGAACAAGCTCAGGTTACTGGTCGCATGGTACACCGGACACTGCAAACTAAACAGGCACCTACACAGCATGGGCCTATCCTCTAGTGCAAGTTGCCGGTTCTGCGATAGGGAGCCCGAAACCCCGAAGCACCTGCTGCAGTCTGGAGACGCAGGACAAAGGCCCTTGGACTAACATGTCTGGATAGGGATCACATTGCCTCACTAGCACCCGGCAAGTTGTTGGATTTTATTCATGCGCTGGGGCTGAGTGAGTCAATGTGAGTCAGGGAGGGCACAATAGACCAAAGGTCGCAGTGCATTCCTCAACTTTCATTCTATCTATGTATGTGAGGAAACACTGCATACAAATTATAGTAAATAATAATGGTAACTTTTTTGCGAATTTTTCCTTGGCATTGTAAACTTTTTAACAGAATTAATGTTAAGACTAAGTACATATGTATATATACTTGTATATTGTATAGTAATAATTTAAAACTTAGAAAAATAAATATTCGAAGTAGATATGAAATTATGTAAAAAAAAAACAAGAAAACTTCTAATTAAAAATAAAATTGTTCATAAACATCGCAATTAAAAAATTGGAATGCAAAGTGTTTAAATTAAAAAAATCGCAAAGTAAAAGTTGCACTTATCACTAAATATGTGTTTGTATTTATTAAAAGTAATCAGAAAAGTATAAAACATTAATACGTCATAGTAAATTATTTTCCATTAAAATACACAGATAATTAACTTTTTGTAAAATTATTACTCACAAAAGCTGTTAGCGAAAACATACCGTCAAAATATCGAAGATATGCAAACATTTCAATTATTCACTATGAATTGAGGAAATACACCGACATTTGCCGAAACGACGGATTTTGTTATTGTGACGGTAGAAAACATTCCTGAAGTAATTTAAAGGAATGCTGCCTGTAAGACAGTCCTTGGCCGGATATAAGTCCGGGCACGTTCCGAAAAGTAGACTCAACATTCGCGGAAACGTTCCAAACAACGCATACATATTTATGTATGTCCGGTGAACGATTTTGACAAATTAGCATTCTTCAAATTTTGCTATAAATCTTTTACGTTATTTATCACTATATTAATTCAATATTTCATTTTACACACACGCGCTGCTCAAACGATAAATGTAATATAATATGTATTTTGCACCTAAGAGACGCTTTAATTCAATAAAAATCCACAAAATTTAATTTTACCGATAAAGCCAACTAACGGAAGTGGAGAGTGGGCAAACATATCCCAGCAGAAGATGCGCTGAAAAAACTGCCGATATACAAATAATCTATTGCTGGTATAAAAATGTAATAAGTAAATATTATTCATGAAATTCTGTTAAAAATAAAATATAAGAGTTTCAATTCAAATAATTCAATGTTTCCAATAGCACTGTAACATTTTATTGGAAAAGGTTTATTGTGAATGATGTCACTGTGATCTTTCAGCTGGAATATGCAAGAGGAAGCATAGTAAACGGTACATAAGGAATGTAAACAAAAATAAAAACATTTAACTTTAAATCTAGAACTGATAATTTAATTAATTTCAAATATATATGTTTAAAAAAAAAATCCTGCGGCTATTTATAAAGTGAAATGTCTGTGCAGGAGGAACGCAATGAAATCATACGAGAGAATATACCACTACTTGTTAAAGCGCTCACCGGTTTCGCAGATGGTGATGAGAAATTGCGCGGCTACGAACAAATGGCTTGGTCCATCATACGAAACCATCGCAATTTAAGCACCAACAGCCATGAGGTGCGAAGGCGCATAGAAGGAATACAAGAAAAATTCGCAGTCGACAATAATTTGGAGTATGCTGAACATCTTGGCAGACTATGCGATGAGGTCATTCACCATCCGCTCTGTAAAGAGCATTATGAAGTTGATATAGGATGGTCGTTACTAGATTTTCTACTATCGCTTGCAAACAATCCTACTGGTGCGCTACGTAGAAATAAAGACAAAATTGATAAGCTTTTAAAGGAACATGAAGAACTTGTACGTGAAAATAGCGCTGAAAATGAGACCGAGTATTGGAAGAAAGTGCTACAGGAAGATTTTATACCATTAGAACACTCTTATAGTAGTTCTTCGGATTTAAGTGTTAGTAAATAATATAAAATATCATATAGTGCACAATTGTTAAAATATGTTTTGAAAATTATTTCAAATTTTTACTTTTTTCTCTCAAGTACTGGTCCGATGCAACATTAGATGAGATTATGGGTTTATATGCAAACAATGAAGTCAGATCATCAGATGAGATTTCTTTTCCTACAAGGTCCAACACGCCACTACCACCTCGTGGAATGGAGGATTTAAAACCACCACGAAGATGCTTTTCCTGCACTACGTTCGATAGCAAATCGGCCGAGCAACGACTGCTAACTACGGTTCAAAATTCATGGTGGGAGAAAGGTGTTAGAATAGTCAGGGGTGTTGTGGAATCTGATAGTTGTCGGAATCAGAATTGAAACCGATCAAAAAAAGAAGTAGGTGTCAGGAATTCAGATATTATTGGTTTGATATTCGAAACAGAATTTGTATCGGTTTTGGGTGTCACAGAAACCAATTTTATCGGTTTTGCTGTCAGAAACAAATCAAGAAGATAGTCGCACACAGATTTGAATTTTAAGTTAAGAAATCAAGTTATTTTATTGTTACGAATTAATTTATCTTTATTTCTATAGGAGAAAACATAAGAATAAAACACGAAATGTCTTAATTATTGAGTTTTGGAAAAAAAATGCGGATATATAAGAGGGGAGCCTTTTTTAGAGGCTTAAAAAAATCGTTTTTTTTTTTTTGGAGGGAAAGAAATAATTGATTAAAGCGAAATTTCTAGGCTTTATAGTTATATGTATATTTAAATATCATCCGCAAATTTTTTGGATACGAAATCTTTAATATTCTGCCTTTGAAAAGCAATTGCCAGATGCTTCTCGCATGTGTATATGCCAGACGGCGGGCAGGATGCAGGTCGCGATTTCCATTGTAAACAATAAATTCAAAGAGATTCATATTTTTTAATAACTTATGTTCAAGTTTGGAAAATTTTTAAAGAGATTTAAGCAAAAAAGTATTAAATTTTTAAATCAAGCTCCCCCTTAAAGATTTACAAAACGTAATAAACGTAATTAAACACCCAAATGCGTCTTTATTCATTCGATAAATGTTATCTCTTAAAATCTTTCTGTAATTCGGAAATCATTAAAAACTTAAATAGGTTTGCTTCCAAATGTATTAATTTGCAAATTTGCACATTAGTAAACAGCTGATTCGAATATTGGTTTTGCTTATATTCGAAAAGACGAAAATCCAATCAGATTCTGTGACACCATTGAAAATCAGAATTGGTTTGCAATTCTGACAGCTAAGCAATTCTGCCTTGGATTCCACAACACCCCTGAGTGCAGCCGCATATAGAGAGCACAAATAAAGAAGCGAATTTCGCATTGGAATACCATAATCTTCATAAAACTACAGGAAGTCAACGTCAGCGTGATCCACCCGAAACAGCTACGGAATATTGTTTATTGCGTGAAATTTTTTGGATGTTTCAGGTGCCGCAAACATGCAAATTTTTTCATGTGAATGGTGAAAACATTAAAATTAGAAAAAATGTCACACTGACCAGCACAAGATCGGTATGAAGCTCGTATTTTTATTTTGCGTGGATTTGAAATTATTTACAAATTTTTCAGATTGCTCTTTGTTCAATGTTAGAAAATCATTTTCTGCCTTATATACGCATGATGCAAGAGTTGCGCAATTTCAGTAAACTCATATACGGTTCGGATGATTATACACCACCAAATACATTAGAACATTATGCAGCCAGCTTGGAACTAATACTCGACCCTATCTGGAATGAGTTGCTGGCATGTGAAAGGACCTTAATAACACAACCCGACTGTGAAATTAACACTGTCATCAGCGTACACAATAAATTGCGACCTACATTTGCTAAACTTTCCATTTTGCATAACATACATCAACAAGCGGTCTTGAATATACGCCAATTGCCAGCACATATCTCAAGTACGCACTTATTAGCCGCTTTAATTCACTGCAATCGAACTGCGACAACTGCACTTGAAGCGAATTTAGCGATGTCGCTATTCCTCGCTTCAGTAAGAGTGTTCTTAATCATTGCCGACACATGGTGGACCGAAGGCCGCCTGGATGATTGGCACAATGAATTCATAATCGAACGTGTAAATGAATCGGGTCAAAGTATACGTGTGCGTGAATTTTATAAGAATAAAGAGAAAGCATTCTTCGTGTCGACACAAGTTTCAAAAATGATAACTGAGAATAGCTTTTTCAAACTTTTATTGGAACATTCACTCGAAGCTGGCTGCACGTTAAATCTGCTTTATGAAATTAATCGTATCGGTGAATTACGTAGCGCTTGTGATGCCATTGAGGATAAATTATACAACGTTTTCATCGAAGATGTACTGAGGCATGTGCGCATTTTGCAAAAACAAATCACCGAAGCAGCAAGAGAGGCCAAAGAGAATGACAGGCTGGAAATCGAAAGTGATGAAATGTGTAACAATGTCGATGAAGTTGATGAATTAGGCAGTGAGGCAGATGTAAACGAAATAGATGCGCAACATACAACGCAAAACTGTAATGAAGGAGACCAAATACTCAAAAAATTAACAACAAATGACGATTTCCTACTACTGGCTTTCACAATGAATATGGATTTAAATGAAGCTGAGCCCGCATCGGGTGATCAATGCGATACGCATACCAAAAGTGGAACAACGAAAAACGAAGAAACGACTGCTTTGGAGATTTTTGAACAATTCCAACAATCGAGAAATATACTACCCACAGAGGAAGTGGTATTGAATGCATTGAGTCGAATACTCAAAACTCGTATTGCATTCGCAAACTCGTTTGTAATGCGGTTGTATCGGGAAGAGTTCGATATTTTGAAGCATTTGCGGAACATACGCAAAATATATTTACTAGAGGCGAGCGATATAATGCATCAGTTCTACAGTAAACTATTCAAACAGGTATTTGAAAGAAAAATTTTGAGTGAATCAAATTTTATTTTGCCCCGAATTTTGTAACACGCAGAAAGAATCGTCGGAGACCCTTTAAAAAATACATAAGTGATAAGCGTCCGTCTATATACATACATGTGAACTAGTCCCTCAGTTTTTTTTAGATATCGCTGTGATGTTTTACATACTGTCTTTTCTCTTCAAGAAGCTTTTCATTTGTTGGAATCACTAGTATTGAAACATTACTTAAAAATAAAAAATTATATGAATAACTTTTTTATTTGACAAGATATCTTTACGAAATTTGATACGAACGATTGTTGTTGTTGTTGTAGCGGCAGACTTCTGTACCGTTCTCAGGACAGTCGAGTCTACGTAACCGGAATGGACTTGGATTTTTTTTATCTGGTCATGGTTTGTCAACTCGGTAGAACTCTCCCGCCACAACAACATACGAACGATTTTCCGGGGCAACGGAACATTATAGCATATATATATGTAGTTTCCATACAAACTGTTCGATCAAAATCAAGGTCTTGTGTGGAAACTTTTTATTAGAGTCAATATCTTTCCAAAATTTGGCATTTATTGTTTTCCAAGGCAACGCAGTAACCTCCGAATAATTTATCCAGATCGGAACACTATAGCATATATGTAGCTGCCATACAAACTGACTGATCATAATTAAAACAAAGATCATTTTATATCAATTTATGCTTTAAGAAATGCACCTGTAAAGGGTATTATTGCTTCGTGAAACCGAACGTAATGTTTTTTGTTTTGTAAACAGATCGAATCAGGCGAGGGTTGGGCCAACGCATTTTCACTAACCTCACAACTGGATGATATAATATCTGCTAAATTCCCAGACATGTCTTCATTATTTCGTATTGAAATCTGCTCGACATTTGGAAGTCGCACCACTAGGGTAACACAATCAAGCCTACTATAGCCGTTAAGTTATTACAATTTATTTCGCCTCAGGTCCATGAAGCAGTTGCAGAACTATCCTTGTCATACAATTTAAGCACCGAATTAGCACATATGATAACACCAACGGACTTAGAGGCATATAATAAAGTTTTTCGCTTTCTACTCAAAGTCAAATGGGGCCTAACCACTTTGGAAAATCTACAATTTCCACGTGCGCACAAACGCCGAAGACCCTATGCACCATACGAAATGGCCGATTTGCTAATGCGTCGTCTCGAACAGTTACGCTTTTGGATGCTATTCGCACTACAGAGTCTACACTTTCATTTCATGACACACGTGCTGCAAGCGATGGGCGAACAATTAGATGAAAAGATCATGAAATGCACGAATCTCAAAGAAATGGTAACTGTGCATCGCTCATATATGAATACAGTATGTGAACATTGCTTTTTGACGGATAATTTTGCCTCATTGAAAACGGGTGTGGATCAGGTGAGCATAGCACTGTGGTAATTTACCACAAATTATATCTATAATTTCGTTTATTGTCGTTTATCGTCGTTTTTCAGCTACTGAATTTAACATATATTCTGCGCCTGGAGTGGAACAGTTGTGTGAAATACATTGAAATTAAGCGTAATCCCTGGGCGGCGGTGGATATGAACGCAAGTTCTGAAGAGCTTGATTATGTTTCTCATACACAGATCGAAGCCATAGAGGTGACATACATACGTTGCCATCAGTATATGGCAAATAAGCTGAACATTGAAGTATACGTTGAAAACAATTCATTTCGTAAGTAATCTTACCAGCTATTAAAGTTCCTAATATGTGCTTATTTTAATTATTTTGTCTTTTGCTTTACAGTGTTGGGCCTAAGCACTGCTTTCAACACCAGTTTACCATACTAATAATGCATACCTGCAGATTTATCATTAATACTCATACATTTGTTATCATTAATATTTAATAAGTTTGTTGAAACCTTCTAAACGTGAAAAAAAATTATGAATTATGAAATACAAAACAATTTAATTGAAAACTTTAATGAAGTTCGACACTAGAGGTTCGTAAACACGGCAAAGTGTAGTTAACCCAGTAACCCCCGGTAACCGGAATGATTTTATCCGGCCAAGCACTTTAATTCGACAACTTCCTCCAAATTACCTCAGGGATGTTACCGAAGATCTGCATTGGTCAGAACTTAAATTTCTCCATGGATATACTTATGTCTAATTGGCCGGTTTACCGGTAGATACATACATGGAATTTATCTGTCCACGTCACCTTGGCATTATTTTTCAATACTAACATCCAGGCTCTGGATAAAGCTGGCAGGCGGAAAATTTAAATTTCTCGCCGCAATAACAACAGTACCCTTTTTATCCAAGGAACTGTAGTGCCGTTCCTCTATACTAATTGAGTGCAAACGTTTTGCTATAAGCAATACCTTCAAGTCGAATTAATGATTCTTGATAAGAAAAAAGATCTTTTTCTTGATTTTGATTGCTTTAATAACCCGATCTAAAGAATATGCTCGGAGATTGAACAGTTGCTTTGGACAATACTACCATACTGACACCCATTTTATCCGACCAAGGGCTGTCATTTTGACGATGTAACCTAGCAGGCTCCTGACATTCACTGACATTAAGTCTAACCAGGACCCTAAGGAATTTTTCTGCTGTGTTTGCGCAATGGTTGCCGTCATCTTAAGACCTGTAGAGACCTTAGGACTCATAGGGCGACACACTATGTGGCGACAATAGTCTCAGCGGCCGTGCAGAATGCACTTAGTGTTCGCATTGCGTCGCCACTCCAGTCGAGTGCCAAACAGATAACCTCTACCTCCCACGGAGCTCCACATGGCAGCATGCCTCTCAGTCTATGAGGGTCCCGTTCACGTATATATATACAGACAGACAGATGGACATGACTCAATCAACACACCTCGTCACCCTGATCATTTATACGATTATGTATTTAGTCTCCAACTTTTCTTTCTGGGTGTTGCAAAATTCGTGGTAAACTTAATATATATATGTATGTACATACATATGTATATGCTCTATTCAGGTTGTAACCAAAGTTCAGTTACTCAAAATTTCAGTACTTTTGGGGGTAACTGTAGCTTAAACTCAAACAACAAAAAAAAATGGTTACATCAATTTATAAGTTTTTAATTTTGTACATATGATCAACAAGTCAATTTAATATATTTGACGTTACGTAGTTTTGTATTTTAGGTGACATAGTGACATACATATGTATGTACATATGTGTGCACATTTATTTATTTTCGTATTCGTAACGGGACTCCATTAAAATAGTAATTGGAAATCAGTTGAATTGTGTTTTAGAATTTTTGGACCCCTGCCTTGAAAAGAAAAACCACCCAGCACAAATAGCAAGAAAACTCGGCCCACATTTCATTACTCAGCCAGTTTTTGCACAAATTGGCAATTGCTTGACACATACTACGGTTGTTTTCAAACAAACGGGTCGCCTTGGTTACATATGTACATATATAAATTGTAAGTGTGATGTCTATTTCTTAGTGCTCACAACTGACTTCAAATCGCGGCCGCATAAGTACTCAAAATGTCCAACACAAAAATGCTGGCAAAATCCAGCGTGGAGAGTAAGCAAACATCACACATTTTTAAAATGTTTTGAATATTTTTAATTTGCATTTCCAGACATATCTTACAACGCCAATGTTTGGCTACAAGCCGCAATGCTAATCAATGTTTACATGTCCTTAATTTGGGGTATAATTTACGGTTGCTATATACTCTATAATGTAAGTGGCGCATATGTAAAATGTTATAGCAAATCAAATTTATATTCTAATATGATTTCCATTTTCATGCAAAAAAGTTGTCAGAGTTGCAGGACTTCTATGGACGCGCGGTTATGGTCGCCTACATATTATCGTTGTTCGCCGAAGTTTATCGCTTACGTGCGGGCTATAAAGGCAACTTGGGCGCAGAGGTGTGTGAATGTGCTATTTTGCAGATGAAAATATTTTTTTTTTTACACAAATTAAAACAATTATGCATATTTCAACAACAGATCAGCGAGCTGAGCATCTTTCTTGTGACGACACCGCTAATACAACTACCGTTACTTGCGTTTCTCTTTCTCGCCGTGCGTGGTGATTGGACGCTCATATATTTCATCATAGAGTTAATGTTTTGTTTAATGCTAATTGAAGTGATTGCCGGCATGTGGGCCTGGCATATCTTTGCGAAAAACCAAAATGATTTGCACAAACTGAAGCGCCAAATCGCGTTGCAAATGCGAAATGCCAAAAAAGAAAGCGCGAATGCTGAGGACACGTGGAATGTGCTATAGTTTAATTAAATATAAAGTTTTAATTAAATTGAATTAATTTAATTTGATTTATTATAATTTTTAAATCTAAATTTGCAACAAATTATCAAATAAATAAAAAAACAGCTTATAATAAAGTTCAATTTGAATTATAAATACAATTGCAAGGCATCAAGGCATCATTAGTACTACACAAAACCTTAAATTATTTATGAAATGCTAAAGTACATTGAAGTAACATGGGTCGTTAACGTAAAATGCTTAATACGTAAATTATGCATGTATCATTAAATGATAACATAGTTCAAACTGGCCTGAATTAGGCGCTAAACTAATGTGTTGTCAATATAGCAGCCTCTTTGGATCAACTGGTTAAGTGTTTATAAACAAAAAAATAAAACAAAAAACAGGACTGCGCTGCACATTTCTCACACCTTAGCATTATCAACGTTGCATTGCTTTAACAGCGCATCGATGCGGTTCAAGTGACTACGCATTGTCGGTAGAAATTTTCCCAATTCTTGCAGATTCTCATCGTGCGCCTCGCCCGTACCGATCAGCTGTGAGCGTGTGGGCACCCAGTTGTAGATTATCTGCAATGTAAAAAAAAAAAATATTTTTTTAAAGAAAAAGTACTCAGTTGAACCCATTTATTTATTGATTTTTGCTATTTTTCCTGCTCACCACAACCGCAAAAACCTACTTTTATGGTGCCCTGCACTAGGAAGCCGTGATAAGGCTTCAGCGTGCGCTCGTACGCATTCTGCAAATGTATTTTCAGCACGTCCGTCGCTTGTGCGTCATAGAAGATGTTTTCGAAAAAGGTGCAAATTAATTGTAGGCCACGCTTCAGCCACAAAAGCGCGTCTGCAGCGAAGTTGTCCACTTTCACGTTCAAGATGATCATATCCTCGAGGTAGACATATTTGATTTTGTCCATATTATAGACTTTTGTTAATTTCTGTAAAAATGTGAGGTTAGTTTCAGCGTGTTAACGGTAAATTAAAATTTTTGCATAGATAACAGTTTAATAATTGAAATTGTTATCATTTACCTACCGTAATATTGCCGTTCATATCACTTATCACAGGTGTAAATAGTTTGCCGAAGGACTCTGCAAGATATACATATGTACATATGTATAAGTGAGTTTGGGGTTTTTACACTTTTTTATGTTTATCAAATACATACATATGTATATAACTGTTAAAGCTAACATGCTATTTATTAGAAACAAACAAACAATTTGGCAATAAATGATAACGTGCAATGAAAGTGATTCCCTTTCGTTACTGATTTCGAACATTAATTTTTATGAGTCACCATTATTTAACCAATACCCAATACGGAATTTTGGAGCTATTATCAATGTTTTGTTCGATGTTTATATATGAGCAATAAAATTGTAATGTTTTAAGCGATTTTCTTGCAAAAAAAGATAAGGTTATGTGTATGTGGAAGAAAAGGGTAGAACCAAGGAGTAATATTATTCATATAATAATTAAGCTGTAGTAATGAGGATGGTGTGCAGGTGTGTAATGTGTGTGTTTGAGTTTTTATGCTAAAAGTGGAATATTAATAACGGATGATCCAAGCAGAGGTACTTTAAATTTGAAGTTTTTTGTTTTTCCCCTAAAAAAAAGTAAAAAAAAAAACCGAAATGGATCACGCTTTATTAAGAAAATAAATCCACAATCCAAATGCAGAATTTTTGCAGAATTACTATTGCTTAGTTTAAAACAGCTTAAGTCGATTTAAGTTAATATTGATGATTTCAGTTAAGCTGACCAACTATTTCAAAATTGATTTTACCTCAAATTATACTTTAAAATCTTGAGTTTTAAATTACGGTAAAATGAATATAACGAACCTACGCGAATTTTAAAATAATTTACTTTTGGCTCTTAGAATTTAAGTTACATCACTTAGGTCTACGGATTTAAACAATCTTCAAACGGAATAATAAGGAAAAATATATTTTTTATGAAGGGCTTGTTTTTTCATTTTGTTAGGCAAACTCCGATCTGAACAAAATCTAGGGGTATTGCAGCGTGAAAATATCTTGTCAAAAAAAAGTTTTCAATACAAGAACTTAATTTTGTTCAATATGTTTGTAAGGCAGCTATATGCTATAATGATCCGATCTGAGCAATATATCCCGGGATTTTAGTGCCGTATTGGTCAATAAGTTTGGTTAAATTTCGTGAACATATTTTGTCCAACATATATCAATTCCATATTATTTAACTATAAATAAAATAATAAAAAAGTTAAACAATGCCAATGAGTGATATCTCAGATAGATAGATAGAAAAGATATTTGAAATAATACAGTTCATACCAAGGTTTTTGTGATGTTAGTTAATCACAAAATGATTAGTATGTCAATAAGTGCAGGTGGAACCTCTTTTACATATAAACAATGTGTGATATAATGTACCATAAATAAAATGCAAATAAATGCGATAAGAGTCACAAAGATTTATAACATTATTGCGAACAAATAAAAATAATACACTGCTAAAACTTGATAAATAAAACAAAAAATAAATAAATAAATGAAAAGCTGTGTACAAACGATAAAGGTGTTGTGCATATTGCAATAAATCTGTCTTTTAAATTCAATACATTTTCGTGCAAACTAATATCAGAAAATCTTACGTGCATACACATACATACATACATACATGCATATGTACATACATGTGTGTTAAACGTGCGAAAAAAATTCATAGATAAAGTGAAGTGGACATAAATCAATCTTAAATTAATATATGGAATGTACGTATATTAATTTATACATATGTATGTATGTATGTATTTACAAACTCTTACATAATTATTTCACATAATTACATCAAATAGCTACATACATATTCAATTTCAAGCTCACTCACCAATAACGGTCACAATTTCCTTTGCAGACTCCAGAAATGCTTCGGTTTCGATTTTATCTTTAGTGGCTGGCGGGAAGCCCTTCAATGCTTTAAATTGTATACGTGGAGTTGACATTCTTGCAGCGCTTTTTACTGGTTTATATTTGTGTTGATAATAAAACAAGATGCACTAATTAATTAATTTTTGTTTTTTAGCCGCGCACTATACTTTCGTTTCGGCAATCGCGTGCAACCTTCTACATTGACGGGCGCGTACAAAATTTACAAAAATCAAAGCGTTAAATGCTCGGTTCGATGTCGCCTTAATATGGTTCGACTTTATCTTATCATTTATTTTGTAAACAACTATCGCTGAAATGCTCCGGTTGGAATCCCCGCTAAATTTGTATTGCAAACATAGCAACTACGAATAGTATACTTCTATATACATATATGGATCTACACGTATTTCAAGTAGATTTATTTTTTTTGCTTATCTTTTCAAGTTCGCAGTTTTCAAAACCAGTCAGCACCGTTAATTTTTTTGTTTAAATAGTTGGAAATTTTTGTTTTTCAAAACTTGTTGCGTATTTTTCTTAGAGGCAGCAATGTCAGCTGATGATTAAGCTTTCGTTGTTATTGTTTTAGTAGCTTACTAAACTATAGATGACTGAGTCGCGCTTTGTTCGTCTTAAATTTTTTTTTTAACTGCTAACGTGGCTGGCAAGCTACTTGCGTGAGTGTGACTTTGGCGGCGTCAAGGCGAGAACTAGCAAACTGCTGGTTTAGCACTAATACACAATTAACTCGTTTATTTATTTCATCAAGGTTTTCAAAGAAAGGTTGCTTTCTTGTTTTGCGGTTACTTTCGAGTAGCTCCACTTCGGTTATTGTTGTAATTATTGTAAATACATGTGTATGTATGGCTTATTATAGCACAGATTACTATTTTATATTATGTATTTTGTCTTATATTGCTGTAAGAGGGTGTGTAGGCTTGTGAGTGTTGATATTGTGACTCTGATTACCGATTTGTTTACCATCATCAGAGTAAATGTATATATTGTTTTTAATCAGAAAACTTTTCTGCGATGTAAATAAATATTGAATTTCTTCAAACCATTCGAGTTTTATATTAATTTCGGCGAAATACCCATGTTTGTGCTGAAAAATAACGAAATTTTGATAGTTTGTATAGACAAAAGATTATAGATGATCTAAGTTTAAGGAGTTATTACAAAGATACATACATATGTACATATATGAAAGTATGTGAACCACTTCCGATTAGGTCACCACTCTGATTCAAAATTGCTTCAACATTCTTACAGAGTTTCCTCATATGATAAAAAAAGAGTTTTCCATGTGCCTTTTTCGACGGATTTTGTTTTCAAATAGAGAAGTAGAGAAGTAAGAAAGTAAACTTGAAAAAAAAAACATACAAAACTTTAAGAAAATTACAAAACGAAAGCAAATAAATTAAAAAATCATTATTAGTTTAAAAAGAAAAAACCATACGTCATGATTCGTTTTTCGTTAAAAAATTAAAAAAAAAAAAGCTTTTATAATTTCCACCAAAAAATAACTATGAGCCCTTTTTAATGACCTTAAAGACCTTAAAGAAATTTAAACCTAATCGGAAGTAAAGCACAAAAACTGGAAATATAATAATATGTTAAGCCTTTTATAATGAAGTTATATATTTATAAAGCATACAGCTATAAAGTATATTCCCAACTATTTTAGATGAAACTGATTAAAATACATACTTACATTTTTGAAACACAGTGGCACTTAAACATATTTAATATTCATTGTATGAAACAATTTTAATGCTCACAAAAACGCTTTGCTATGCCCGACCGTGTTAACACAAACAAATAATGATTCTCTCCGAGCGCTCTGAGCGCTTCCTTTGGCAAGTAGAATTTATAAATTTCACTGCACTCTTTGTTTGACTGCGGCTCATACCAATATTTCACTAAACTGTTATCAACACTACGCACCTCTATCAGACAGAGCGGATTCTCGTGTCGTTCAACAATCACACAGCTATCAACAGCATCATAGGTTATTGGAGTATCATCCGTATTCTCTTCAGCATTATAGCCGTTCGAATTTCCAAACCATTTATTATAAGCTAAAATAATTACGCAATTTGACGTAAAATAAAATGAGTCATTTATCTTCTGTTGGTGATACTTTTCCAAAAACGTGTTTGTGGCACGTTTGAGTTGTGTGAAACGTGGACGCGTCGCGATATCAGTACGCAGTTCTGGCAGCGGTCGCTGTATCACTCTCTCCGGTAGATGTTCGGTCAAATTGTCTATTGTAAAAACACGATTAATGTAATCGACACCATTGCCCATTACACCATCTTTAGTATGACCCAAGTCGAAAGTGTGTCCAATTTCATGCACTACGGCACCTAAAGTAGTTGCATAAACACCGCCATATGTCCGCCGATAGTTGCTATCGTCTGGTAATTGTGTCAGATCAATCAACTTGTTGCTGCCAAAACATGCGTTGATTTCGTTAAAGCTCCGTGGCCATGCATATAAATAGGCTGCACCAAAAAGCGCTAGACCACCACCACCTAGTGCTGCGTGGCCCTTCAAATGTTTACGTATGTTTGAATAAGAGAAATCTCCTGTGACTGCTACGGCGGCGCCATCATATTTTGTACAACCAATAAACGCAACAAATTTCAATTTTTCCTCACCACCCCAAGTAGACGAGTTAAGTATTTCTTTTGCAAAATTTTGCCACAAACTTTCTTCAGACTGCTCCCAAACTTCTTCACATGTTAAGCGTGATTCAAATACTTTACAATCGCTGTTCAATGTAAAAGTTCTTCTACCGTAACCAGCAGATCGCAACTGTTCGGCATATACAGACTGCACCAAGCGTAGATTCAAATTGATTTTTTCACAATTTTCAAGTACTTGCCCCCCTGCTAAAGGCTTCTGATTTACACATGTGATGTACAATGCTTGCAGACGATAATTATTTTTGCTGTAAGCGGTAGATTCGTACAGGATCTCACATTGATACACAATGTTGCAGTAACTAAAATTTAGTATCAGTGGCGTTCGTGTGCAGACTGTCTCGATTTCATGCTGAGCAAAATCACAAAGTAGTTTGAACTGACCGGTTCTGGAAATTTTCGATTGTATCTGCAACTCCCAAGTGGCGTCTAGAACACTAGCGTCATACCTTACTCGTAATAAAATGTGCTGCTCTCTACACTTTTTTGCCTGTCGCTGTTGACGAATGTGCCCCTTGATTAGTAATATAGTGTGCTTTATAATTTCGCCGTTCTCTAGATTATCTAGTTCTATCTTGTGCACACAATCATCGCTAATCATTGCACTATCTATTAGAAACTAATTAAGGTCAATACACTGATATCATTTGAGTTTATTACTGATAACAAATGATTTTATGTGCCGTGGCCGGAGTCAGCTGAAAATTGAAAGGAAAATAAGAAGTGCAGCAATCAGCTGTTTTTGTAGGATACAAGTATATTGCCGCTTGTACAGTGGTAATTCTTTGGTAAGAAATAAAAAAAAAAATACAATGGTGTCAAAAACAAATGCATACGCCGTTATTTCCAAACACTTGTATAGACACATATATGTATGTAATACATTCTTCTACAGTCATTAATGGCGTGGGGATTGGTACTAAGTAAAATCAAGAGTACGATTTCAAAATTATAAATTATAACAACACAATTTCTATATATTCTCATTACACAAATATGTAAATATGTGTATACTATAGATTCAAATGAATTCTTAAACGTATGGGGAAAAAACTAAGTGACAACTAGAGCTTAGCATGTTTACCAGAATCATTTATTTTTTGCTTTCTATTAATATTGACATCAAAAGCTAAAGAGATAAGATGCTCAAGCAAGAATTTTAATAATTACCTCAAACAGGTTTTTTATACAAAAAAAAAACAGATTTAGCGATTGGCATAATTATGTAACGAAGCTTGTAGCGGACTTTTGACTAATGCCGGTTCAATGAACTTAATAAATCAACATATTTTTTGTTGAAAATACACGCATCGTTTTTTATTCCCACGTTTACTGTTTTGGAACACAAGAACGTTTATTATGAGTACAAAAACAGTTATAATATTACGCAATATATAACCTAAAAAATAATAGCCTGAGCTTTTTACCTATTTTCTAAATCCTTATATCAAAAACTTTCAAACTATCTGTGTGCAGGCGCAGTGTGGCTCTTTCGATACTCCATCAATTTTTCGATATACTCATCATGATTTTTAAGGGTAGCTAATAATCCCTGATCATTGACTGGTGAGCCTTCTGGCCCATAATCAATCAGCTCATCGTTGAGATTCGTCATAGCTCCACCAAGTGCATTTAAAATAGCATCTCCCGCGCAAATATCCCATTTTTTAATCTTCGTTGAATGCAAATACGCCGTGGCATTGTTGGAAATTACTTGCAGAACTTTATAACCAGCGCCGGCAGCCGTTAAGATCTCTGACTCTTCACCAAAAACATTGCGTGTCAAATCTTTTACGCTACCTGCGTGAGAACGTGATACCGTAATAAGTGGTTTTGAAGTGTCTGGATTGACAGGATGTATGGATGCTAAATATTCAGACATTGAATGATCCACCCAAGCCCACGCAGTTTGCCCTATAAACGGACTGTGTATAACTCCGATAATGGGTTTTCCTTTTACTGCTACACACACCATTGTCGTGACATATTGATAAAATTTTTCTGTACAAATTTTTATTAATAAATGATTTTACCCAAAAAAAGGACAGTTGTCAAATGTTTATACCTGTAAATTCTTGAGTTGCATCCAGAGGATCAATCCATACTGTGACATCTTTTATATCAACCAATTCATTGGGCAAGTTGGCTGTTTCATGCAGTACTGTGGGATCTAAATCGAAAGTATTCACGTTGCTACAACTTTCTTTGTCTTCCTCAGAGTATATTTTAACTCGTGGGAAAATACGATGTAGCCCTTCTTTCATGACACAATGGGAACGTCCATCCGCATCCGTAAATGGATCGTTTGCACCCTCATCTGTTTTACCTTTACTACGTTCTCTTAAATCTCGCGATTGAGCTACATCCAGTACTTCCAAGCCGCCGCGTTGTGCCGCCTGTATGGCACCAATCAGTAGCTTGCGTAAATTCACCTTATTTTGATTGCGTAGCAAACCATATACAGCAGGCCGCTCGTCCTCATGGAAATTCACGAAATACACTATAATAAGTGTTATCGTAATGAGGGCAATGGCAGCGGGCACTCGATGAATATGTATCGTGCGCCCCATTTTTTCTCTGCGTTTCGTATAGCTCATAGAATACTTCAATAAATTCTATATGAGCAACCTACCTCCACGGTTGTTGTGGATAGGAAAGCTTATTTGATGTCGTGTCCAAGCCAAACTACACTTACTACTCTCAAACAAAAACAAATAAAATCAACATTTGAACAGTAAACAAATTGGAGCGTCATCTGACGTTACAAATTATGACAATTGCATCGTGGTTGGCAATGCCATTGAACAGATGTCATTGTCGATTGTAAATGTTCGCAGAAGAAGAAGCACAATATTAGCTGAGTATTTGACACGTCAATTGTATTTCCACAATACATGTTTTCTTGAAAATTATAAAATTAAATACAATTTGTGTAATCTAAACAATATCTGAGTGTTTTCCATATTTGTGCACGAATTGTATAAATCATATACATTTCAATTTATTCCTTCAATTAGTACAGAAAAGACCATTTGTTAAATTTGTGTAACAAACATGGCGTTGGCCGAGGGACCTTGCTATACAATCATCAACTCGCCGGACATCGAGGTACCGAACGAGATGCAACTTAAACAAGACCTCGAAAAGGGAGACACCAATATGAAAATCGAGACATTGAAAAAAGTTATACAAATGTTGCTGAACGGGGAACGTTTATCTGGTCTGATAATGACTATCATCAGATTCGTGCTTCCGGTACAGAATCATCAAATTAAAAAACTATTACTCATCTTCTGGGAGATAGTGCCGAAAACCTCAGCAGATGGCAAACTTTTGCAAGAAATGATATTGGTGTGTGATGCATACCGCAAGGACTTGCAACATCCCAATGAATTTCTGCGTGGCTCAACTCTACGTTTCCTGTGTAAACTAAAAGAGCCAGAGCTTTTGGAGCCACTTATGCCAGCCATACGTGCTTGTCTTGAACATCGTCATTCTTACGTGCGACGAAATGCAGTTTTGGCCATTTTCACTATATACAAAAACTTTGATTGGTTAGTGCCAGACGGTCCAGAGTTGATTGCTAATTTCTTGGAAACTCAACAAGATATGTCTTGCAAGCGAAATGCCTTTTTGATGCTCTTGCATGCCGATCAAGAACGTGCACTCAACTATCTGGCATCTTGCATTGACCAAGTAAACAACTTTGGTGATATTCTACAATTGGTAATTGTTGAGCTCATCTATAAAGTGTGTCACGCCAATCCCGCAGAACGTTCACGTTTTATACGTTGCATTTACAACTTGCTTAATTCATCATCAAATGCTGTGCGTTATGAAGCGGCTGGCACACTCATTACACTATCATCCGCACCAACCGCCATTCGTGCCGCAGCCAGTTGTTACATTGAGTTGATTGTCGGTGATAGCGATAACAATGTCAAACTCATTGTTTTGGATCGTTTAATTGCTATGAAAGAAAATGAAAATATGGAGAAAGTGATGCAAGATTTAGTAATGGATATACTACGTGTATTGGCAGCACCAGATATTGAAGTGCGTCGCAAGACATTGGCACTAGCTATGGACTTAGTCTCATCACGCAATATTGAGGAAATGGTGCTGGTACTAAAGAAAGAAGTTTCCAAAACCCATAATGTTGAACATGAAGACACTGGCAAATATCGTCAATTGCTTGTACGCACATTACACTCGTGCTCCATCAAATTTCCTGATGTGGCGGCAAATGTAATACCCGTGTTAGTTGAATTCCTTTCCGATACAAATGAATTCGCTGCAGCTGATGTGTTAATTTTCATACGTGAGGCTATACAGAAGTTCCCCTCACTACGTGCACTTATTATCGAGCGTTTAATTGAAGCATTCCCACAAATAAAGTCTTCGAAAATACATCGTGCCGCAGTCTGGATTTTAGGTGAATATGTAGACAACAAAGAGCAGATACTCGAAGTAACCGAAACCATAATACAGACCTTAGGAGAAATACCGATGGTTGAAGCGGAGCAAAAACGTTTAGCGGGTGAGCAAACCGATGAGGGACAGAAAGCCACTGAGACCAACACGGCTTCGGCGGGTAATAAAGTCACCTCGGATGGTACATATGCCACCCAAAGTGCTTTCAGCTTGGCGCCGTAAGTTGAATTTACTTTCATCCACCAAATGATAAAATACCTTTTGATTGGTAAAATTCTAATTTGTTTTACGTTCGCAGTGTCGCAAAGAAGGAGAAACGACCACCACTACGCCAGTATTTAATGGATGGCGACTTCTTCATTGGAGCTGCACTCTCAGCCACTCTAACTAAATTAGCACTACGATATGCCGAGTTGGAAGATGATGTGGTTAGTAATTGATTAGCTAAAATTATATAACTCGCCACAACTAAACATTCTATTCTCTTGCAGCGTCAACAAAATCGTTTGACTACACAAGTCATGCTCATTATGAGTTCCATTTTGCATCTGGGAAAATCCGGATTCCCTACCAAACCCATCACCAATGATGACATAGATCGTATCTTCATTTGTTTGCGCACACTGAGTGAACGCACCAAAGAAGCCGTCGAAGTATTCCAACATTATTGCCGTGACGCACTTGGCAAAATGTTGGATGCCCAGCATGAAGAGGATCAACGCATTTTGAAAGAGAAACAACGTGCTGCTGCCAAGGTACAGCCTGACGATCCCGTTGGATTTGCACAACTGTCTAATGGGCGTGACAATCAATTGGGCGAGAACGTGTTCGAAACTAGTTTGAACCAAGCTTTGGCCGGCACAAAATCAACCAATTTGAGCGACATCACTTCGCCAAATAACAAACTCAATAAGGTAACACAATTGACCGGCTTCTCTGATCCAGTCTACGCTGAGGCTTATGTAAATGTCAACCAATACGACATCGTCCTGGATGTATTGATTGTTAATCAAACAAGTAAGTGCTATAATTTGTTTAAAAGCGAAAATCGCTCATAAGCAAACTCTTAAATCGCAGACGATACGCTACAAAACTGTACACTCGAGTTGGCAACTTTGGGTGATTTGAAATTGGTTGAACGACCACATCCAGTTGTATTGGCGCCCCATGACTTCTGCAACATCAAGGCAAATGTGAAAGTGTCGTCCACTGAGAATGGCATAATTTTCGGCAATATCGGTGAGCAGAACATTTAGTTAACTTGTTTTTTCCGAGATTATTTATTATGTATATTTGCAGTTTACGACACGAGCATCAATACAAATGTCGTTGTGCTGAACACCATACACATTGACATTATGGATTATATAATACCCGCTTCGTGCACTGACACTGAGTTTAGACAGATGTGGCAAGATTTCGAGTGGGAAAATAAGGTGCGCATTTTAATTTTATATATTTTGTGTTTTTCAATAATTGATGTACCGTTTTGTATTGTTTGTAATTTCATTAGGTAACGGTTAACACTACATTCACCGATTTGCATGAGTATTTGAAGCATTTGTTAAAGAGCACCAACATGAAATGTTTGACTCCGGAGAAGGCACTCAGCGGCCAATGTGGATTTATGGCTGCAAATATGTATGCGAAGTGAGTAGTTAACTAAGTCAATGCAACGTATGGAAAAAAATGCATTAAATGTTTATTGTATTAAAGATCAATCTTTGGTGAAAACGCCCTTGCTAATTTAAGCATCGAAAAACCTGTGGACGATCCCGATTCCAAGGTCACGGGCCACATACGCATACGCGCTAAAAGCCAGGTACTATTCAAAGTAGCAAATCTAATGAATTCTTGAACTAAATATTTGTACTTTCAGGGCATGGCACTAAGCTTAGGTGATAAGATCAGTTCGTCACAGAAACAGTCAGTACAAGCCGCTTAAATGCTGACAGACATGGAAAATTGTTCTTATTTAAGTTTGAACTTTTAGTGTATTAATTATATCCGTTTATGAAATTCATCATTTCAAACTTAGTGCATTACTGTATGGGTGAAAACTCTTTTTCTTATTGTTTAATTATATTTGATTTATTTGTGTTGCCCGAAATTGCGAAAATTCGCACACAAAGTACTTTATACGTTAACATGTATGTAAAACCATTTATTTGTTAGTATATCATTGCTATAAAGATTTTTGAAAAGCTTATAATTCCAGCTATTAAATAGAATAAAAAGCAACGCTTTATTTTATGTACGAGAAATATAATATTTAAATATATACTACATACACCATACACCGATTAAAAATATATGTATGAAATTAAAATTTAGAAAAGAAATAATATCTAATCTTTTTCTGAACATTTAAGCTTGACTTGTGATTGGTATATGTGAAATGTACTGAATTTATACAGAAAAGTAAGAAGAAGAAAATTGTCAAACTTTAACAACATATAAGATACATAGGTCTACGGGTTATGAACAGTTAACTTCGATCTTTTGAATGTCCTCCGCTAATTCGCAACACCTCATTGAGCCTCAGCTCATGAAAAAACCTGCCTACGTACTTGGGGTAATAGAGTCATGTGGCCCATTTCGTCTCTTCGGCAACTTTGCTACTACTTTTGCAATCTGTACGCAGGGGACAGGTATTTATTTGATCAAAAGTCCATTTCGTGCATAACCTTTGAAAATTAAACAAAAATAATTTTTATAAAGATGTATCTTCTCGCCGCTACTGTCTATAATCTATTACAATATTTTGATGATTCAAAAACTCAGCAACTCTGCTTAAACAGCTGTTCGATGGTATGCAAAAACATTAGGAATGTGTGCGATCACTCAACTCCACGGTAAAAAAGTTGCACCTGGAAATGGGTCCAACTGCCAGTATCTTACTTGGGGAAAGTGGAGCAGTCGTGTTTAGTTAGCGGTGTAGCAACTAATTAATATAAATAATTAAGCAAAGTGTTAATATATAATATATTTTTGTATTTGAAAATGTTTGTTGAAACATGCATTGCACCTGTAAACATTGCACTTATCAAATATTGTAAGTTAACTTTCACTTTTCAAGTCATACATACATATGTACATACAATACATAAGTAGTTAACAGTTTTTATATATGACTTTACTTAGGGGGAAAACGACATGAGGAACTCATATTACCAATCAACGACTCGCTCAGTGTGACCCTTAACACCGACGAGGTAATTTCCATTTGAATATATGTTTAATTCATAAATGTAAATTATTGTAAACAAAACTCTTTTGTTACGAAATCTCATTTTAGATGTGCGCCAAAACAACAGCAGCTGCATCAGCTTCCTTTAAAGATAACATAATGTGGTTGAATGGTGAAAAGGTGCCATTTGAGCAGAACGCGCGTTTAATGCGTTGTGTGAAGGAATGTAAGTTTCGGCGTCGAAATATTATGGATACAATTTTTTAAATTTCAATATTTTAGTACAACAACTTGCTAAAGCTAAAGGAAAACTAAAGTTCCCCATAGACTGGAAGCTACACATAGCATCGCGTAATAATTTTCCTACTGCTGCGGGCTTGGCGTCAAGCGCAGCTGGTTACGCTTGTCTTGTATATACACTTGCTCACCTTTATGGCGTGGAAAATGAAGAATTAACGACAATTGCTCGCCAAGGAAGTGGTTCTGCATGTCGCAGCTTACACGGCGGTTTTGTACGCTGGCACATGGGTACACGTAACGATGGTAGTGATTCAATAGGCTCTCCCGTTGCACCGGCAGAGCATTGGCCGGACTTCCATATCATTATATTGGTGGTAAACGATTCACGTAAGAAAACAAGCTCGACCGACGGTATGAAACGTGCTGTAGAAACATCAGATTTGTTAACACATCGTGCCCAACATTGCGTACCACAGCGTATAGCGAAAGTGATCGATGCAATAAAAAACCATGACTTCCCTAAATTGGCAGAAATTACTATGCGCGATTCGAATCAATTTCATGCTATTGCCTTAGACACATTTCCCCCATGTGCATACATGAATGATGTGTCTCATGCAATTGTGGACTTTGTTCACGCCTTTAATAAAGAAGCAGGCGAAGTAAAGTTGGCTTATACTTTTGATGCTGGACCAAATGCTTGCTTATTTCTTTTAAAAAAAGATGTAAGTGCTGCATTGACGGCAATACAAAACAGTTTTCCGAATGATGCGGGAGACAGTGTAGAATATGTTAAGGGCATACCATTAAGGTGTGAGCCGAAAGTGGTACGTAGAAATTTATTTGAATTTTATTAAGAATAATATTTACTTTTAATAAATATGTATATTTTTTTAGATCGACGCCTTCTACAATAATGGTACTTTACCTAAAAATGAAAAGAATCTTTTTAAATATATAATTCATACAAGGATTGGTACAGGACCACAACGTCTCGATGAAAGCAAAAGCCTTTTGAATATCAGTAATGGCTTACCACTTGAAAATTAAGAGTAAAAACGGTTTTGGAATATAATTATTTAAGTCATAAGCAGAAAAATGTAAACATTGTGATCGCAGAGCAACTGTTCAATAAATATTTTCTATACAAATATCAAAAAATAATAAAGGAAACTGAACTTTTTTTCCTCTGTCATATATCAAGGTACGGAAAGTGTGTACTTTGGAACACTGTAATCATTAATAAAAGTAATTTTCTAAAATAACTTTTTTATATTCATCGCAAATAAGTAGAATAATGAACTGGGAAATTTATATAGCGTTTCGAGAACCCTATTACTTCATCAGCTTTCTTATAACCCCATTCGTTTTCGCCGTTTTTGTTTTCATTTGCTAATCGTACTCCAATTACGTTCGTCAGCTGATTGAGAGCTACCAGATCAAAAACTAATTAGCACCAGTATCGACCAAAAATATTTTTAGTTTTTAGTAATTTAATTAATTATGTAAATTTTTTGAAACATCTTTTAGTGAATGAGATTTATTTAGACAAGTTATTATACATTTTTGTGGACGATATTACTTATGTGTAATATTTTGTCGAAAAAGGGAATAGAGATGAATTTACATTCGCGTTTGTATGGCAACGATCACAATCTTTTCACACATGCACCCAAACGTGAGCTTGAAAACTTATTCGTTCGTGTCATTATTTAGTTGAACGGGAAGAAAACGGAAAATATTTCATTTCTTGATCATAGACCTTTTATAGGACGGAATCCGTAATAAAAAGTGGAAAATTACTTAAAAATTGATTGTGTTTTACGTTGGTAGGAGAAGTGCAAAAGGATGTGCCATTGGTAAAGAGTTAAAAAGTGTTAAAAAATAATATTGTAAGAAAATCAGAAGTTTTACAAAATGACGAGTTAGCCAGCTAGTGACGACGAAGGTAAATGCCAGCGCTAGCGTTGACACAAACGGCTAGCTAGCCAGCGCTGGCGTACAAGTGACAATAGCATTGGCAGTGGCAGTGGCAGAAGCGTGTGATTTGTGTTGTTTAATTATTGCCTAGCCGCTTGTATAATGATACAAGCTGCAACGATGCCGTACAATGAAGTAGCCAAAAAAGAAGCAATAAATAATTAAAGGCATATGTGTGCGGTGTAAGCAAGGCATCGGAGACTGTGAATGATCTACAAGCAAACAGTGATCAAAGTATACATATTAAAAAAAGGAAATACTATCCAAACCAACGCAAAAATGCATTTGTTTACAGATTCCAGACTGATGTGTTAATATGCATATCTAGACATTGATGGAGTTATAGCATTTAGAGAAAAAGCTTGAAAGTGATAATGCACTGTACGGCTAATCTGTTTTATTATTTGTAACAATTCATCCACACCCTTACACACTACGTTATAATCGCTGAGCTATGTATAAGTCAGTTACCTAATTTCTAAAAGAAATTACAATCCAGCCCAGTCTTATTGGGGAAGAACAGATATATAATTTAATATTGAAAGTTTTAATATATCCATATATGCTTTTGAATAATGTTTTTATTCCATTCTAGTATAGCCCGGATTTACCAGCAAATTCATAAGAAAAATAAAAAAGAAAAAAAAAAACCGAAGAAAAAGTTAAAAACGAAAACTTGACTCAATACGTAATGACGGTCAGGTTCAAGTTCCAGTTATGGCATTTCTAACGTGAATATTTTCATATAAATATTTGTCTGCGTGTGTAGACGTATGTACATACAAAACATTTACGTATCTAGCAAATAATGCCGCCAGTCAATTGGCACTTAACCCTTTTCGACATGACCTCCTCTGCATCTCTCCCCTGAAGTTAACAAGTTTAGATATTTATAACATATAAAAATACGCATAGGGTATATCATGTTTTCATGTTGTTATAGCTTGAAGTATTACATCAAATATGCTATGTCGTAGTAAAATATACATAAATGTCTAAAACTAACACATTTAAGAAATTTTCTGTTAACATTTTAGCGAGACGATAAAACGTAAATTTAGAAAGTAACCACGCAAAAATGTATACCGTTATAACAATGTATTCAAGAACAATTCAATTGCTCCATTTAAATATGAGTTTGAACTTCAAAAGTGGGTGCAAAGTGGGTGTATATGTACTTGTATGTACCGTTGTTGCTATAAATTATTTATGCATTGCCCAATATAGCTGCTTATCCATTCTTTTATTTTGAGTTTTTCGCCAATTGGATAAGCAAATAATGACGTGTTCTCTAACCACACTATGTTAATCCTCAATTGGCTATGGTTGGTTGGTGTTCCGATTGCTTCTTTTTGTTTTATGTTGTTTGTTTTTTTTAACCGAAAACAGCAGTCGAAAAGCAGCAGACAGCATTGGTAAGCATTCGTAGCTTTGAGGAGTGATAACATTGGAATAAGTGTAAAAAAATAGAATTCAAATTTTGTGTTTACTTTGAATTTTGCGATTTTTATCGCCTTGGAAATACTTTTTTTGTGTTTTGTTTTCGAAGCAGTAAAGCATAATGAGTGCTTTGGCGGTTAAATTATATGTAGACAGTACATATACATACATACATATACATATGCAGATACATTAATACATACATATGTAAATATGTGAAAATATCACTTCGGCAAGAATATGTACAATTTATATTATCTATTAATTGTAATGATTGATGTTTGATTCTGTTACAACTATTAACGTATGTAGATACTTCCACAGAAAATATTTTTTTACGTTTTTAAATTTGCTAATGAATATCGGTATTTGTATTTTTCCACTTTGCGACAACACAGGAATTAATTTGCTTATTATGTATGTATTTTAACGATAATATTTGTCTCAGGTCACGTAAGCTGAATGGATAGGAATTTATATCCGACTCCGAGATCTTTCTGTCCTAGAGTAGAACTAATATTAACCGTCTCACAAATTTGAAATTGGCTCAAAGCACTTTGCCGATTTATAACTGTATTTATGATCAAAGGCACCAACTCTCACAAATGCCGGTTCTAGGTCACCGGATTGACCGGGATTTTCTTTTCAACTTTCAAATCGCTTCTGAAGGATAGAAAGTGATCATTGAAGTCGTTTTTACAGTTTTCACCATAGATTCTTGTTTTGTTGATTCATTCTTTTACTTTTGCGTTTTTGTTATATATGCGTATGCGTTTTTTATGTTTGCTTATTCAAAGTATACATTTGCCACAATTGAGGGATGTGACCAACCTTTCCATCTGGGAGGATCTGAACCGCCAATATATACGGCCAAGTACTGTACTTTCGTAGATCTAACCTCGTTTGTATCGATAAGTTTTTAATTAAGTTTTTCATCTCTGGAGCAACGCCTTGCAGCAGGGTTGCTCCGTATCCTCCTGACTCGTGCTGGCGTTGAGTCCAACCCGAACCCGGAAGAATTTTTCTTTTTTTTAGCATAGCTTGGCGACCTATGCTAACTCTCGTATCAGATCATCTGCCCATAGTTATCTCGATCAAGAAACCTCCCGATTTTATTTCTGTGGACAACCGTACCTTCGTTAACTTTAATAAAGATATTTAGGTCGGCTTCACAGAATTTACCTAGAGCATCTTCACTACACTGCCCATTCCTGCGGACGTAATCTTTGGCAAACGGCTATTCCGCAAGGTGATCGCAGGTGCCATCGCTCGCTTCATCCCGGGGCGAGAGCTCGACACCTTTCGCCATGCTTATCCCTGCTATCACCAAATAAGGAATCTCAGTTTGTATATATAAATAAACACAAGCGGACAAAATGGATAGAACACCTGAACCCTTGCAACGAGTGACCTTTAGACTACTGTCAAGGCTTTGTCTATCCAATTTAATGGCTATATCTCTTCGGACCTGAGCTATTTTAGCCGGCAATTTACAATATACCTCTCGGTAGACAAAGCAAAACGATGTGTTACTCGACAGCTGTGCAAAATGCTAAAAGATTGCGCACCACTTATGTTCACCGATGAGTAGGCTCTGAGTGTCATGAAAAAGGCAAAATCTTCCAAATCCATTGGCTCTTATGGAATTAACATACTGATGCTAAAGCACCTCGCCGGGAGTAAGCTTCCTCACCATATTCCTCAACCTGTCACTGACCACTCTTCAATACAGTGGTGGTCACACCACTGGTCCCACTACCGAAACCTTGGAAACCCAACAAAGGGATAGTTCATGACCTAAACTAAAAACAACCCTGCTAGGGTTGAAAAGGTGGACTATGAACTACCTGAGCGGTCGACATCTCTTCTATATCTCGAAATTCCCTCAACAACCACAGTGCCAGAGAACCACCTCGTACGCCGATGATTGCACGATAATGACGTTGGGATCGTTTCCTCGCTGCACGGAACCTAACACTCTCCTTGACCTTAATATGGCTGTCGATGGCGTTAAAATTCCGACAGTCAATAACCCTAAGATTTTAGGTGTGACATTCGATAGCCTGTACTTCTTCACTCCTCACACATAGTCACAGCACAGGCCGCAACAAAATCCTCAAGTCGGTAACCGGCTGCACCAATATGGTTGTCTGGATACAGAGAAACACAGACAAGGAAGTAATAGATATGCTAGACTGCACTGCACTGCACTCCGGACTACAACGGGATGCCTCTTGTGTCTCCTATTGAACAGCTGCATAATGAGGCCCGCATTCTCCCAGTTATGCAGTATAATGAATTCCTTTTTTAGCACGTTTCCTGGGCCTACCGTTGGATGACCCCCATGACATCGTTTCTGAGCCTTACTATCCTAATGGGAACTAGTTAACCGTTATAAGCGTGATTCATCTAATACTATGTTCCCTATGGACTGATATAAGGTGGTATAATAGTCCGTAAGAGACATCTAAATTGGAATTTCTTTAGTTTCATTGATCTCTAATTGGAGTTCAATAAAAAACTTCTATATTTGAATGAATGAATGATTCATATCCCATCCGAAAAAATCCTTTTGTAATTTACTCCTCCAATTGGAAATTCGGGTATTCCCAATTTTTTGGCATGTCGTGCGCTCCTTTTATCGATAAGTTATAATAAATATACATATTTGCGGAATAAAAAACCGGTCAAAATCCTGCTGCATCTGATGCATTTTTAAAATTATATTTTTATGTTAAACTGTTTTGTATAATTGTATGGGTATTTCTTTGTTCAACTTCATATGAATGAAAAAAGTAAAAATAAATATTTATTCTAAACGTATATATGTACATATGTCCACATATGTACATTCGTACGAACGCTCGCTATATAAAGTAAAATACTTTAAAATTATATACAACAACTACATACATACATATTTATTAATAATAATTAATTGTAGTATTAAAAATTTTCGAATACTAAAGTCACGAAACAATATCTCGTTCCAATTTAAGTTCGACTGCCTAATAAATATAAATATTGCATTTATACACACATTCATATCTACATATCATTTATATATAAAAAGAAATATATTAGTATGTGTATATAAACGCAAAGCTCTCTTTGAACACTTGCGCTTAACGTTAAATAAATAAGGTGGGGGCTTTTACAGAGGGGGATTGATTGTTATGAAAACTGTTGTTTGCAGCGTGCACTTGACAACTCCTGAGATGTCGATTCCGAATGCATTTACATACATACATATATTCAGAGCTTAGCTTTTTCTAGCGCTCAAGCACGAACGCTTCGTCAATAGCGGCGGCTCGAATTCGCCAAATTCATACTCGTATCAATTGTTATAGCTTGTTCATATATAAAACAAATTAAAGTTACATACAAACAATTGTGTGCATGCACTCACTTTTGGGTTACGAATATTGTAAGCAACTGTTTGTATACAGTCATATATACGTACATAGTTATGTATTTAATATAAATGTGTAGTACATGCAAAAGTGTGTAAATATTGGAATAAGTACAGGTATCTTTGGAAATTAATTTTGTTTGTATCTTCTCTGTGTTTCTTGCAATATTCGTGCGCGTGCATATACGACGACATACCGGCTGCTCGCAGTTCACCGTCAGTCAGCAGATAACAAACAAGCCAGTCGAACGTTCGCAGCCGAGTGAATACGGAACAATTTTTGGTTTAAATCAGTTTTATGGATTTTCTTTGTGCTTTTTTGTTCAATTATGTATTTTCGGATTTGAACTTTACGCATCGAAAAACGAGCAAATATTGCAACTGAATAAATGCAATAATTTGTGGATTTTTTTTTTTTTGTTTTTGTGATCTACTAACTAACAGCAGGCGAAGCGAACGCGCGCTGCTTATAGCGTTATAGCATTCAGTGCAAGTGTACGCTATTAAAGCACGCTCTAAGCTGCTGTTAGCAGGAGAAACAAACAAAATCACACGCAACACAAGACAGAGCACGGCGAACGACCAACGGCATTAAGGTCAACTGGTCGCCAAATGTACGGAGTCAGTGTCAGCCTATTTGTCATTTAGCAAAATTTCAATTTTATTACAACTTTTTAATTGAATTTACAAGTACTATCAAAAACACATATAAGTATATATTTTATTTGCAATTTTCTTTATCTTTACAGGTAGACGTTGTCATTTCGTTTCATTAAATTAGCATTCTATTCAAATATTTATTGTTATCAATATTTGTTTGCCGAAGTTGTTGTTGTTGTCGTTGTTGTTTGCGCAAAATAACACACAACTCACAAGCAAACACCCATAATACACTTGAAGTGCACACCTAGCGGCAGCGTACGATACACCATGCAACGCAAACTGTTGCTCTATGCGCTGCTCTTCTTGGCAGTGACGTCGCAAAAATGTCATGTGGTCGAAAGTGGCGGCCCACCCAGCGACACTATGGGCACAATAGCCGCCAATCGCTACAATGCGGAGCAGCAGCAGCATCAACACCAACAACAGCATCATCTTCCCACAGCGGCGCATCATCAAGGCGGCACTGGCGGCGGCGGCGGCAGTAACAGCGTTGTGCCGGCGCCCGCAGCGCCAACGGCCGCCACACACGCTTTATACCATCCATCGCCATCGGGCAGTGGCCACATGGAGCATCGCAATTCATATAATCTGTTAAGCGAAGCAATGTCGCAGGCTGTCAGCAATGAATTCAGTGAGTACACACAAACATACATACATGTATACGTAAATTTAAATGTCGGAAGTGAATGACGAATTTGTTGATCGGCTTGATCTTATCTACTAAGAAACAATATTTTTGCATACACACACAGTCCCAATGGGTGAATGTGCTGTACTTAGTTACTAATGCGAAAGTTGAAATTTGTGAATGTAACTCTGAACGCATTTAAATTTTTTTTACTTATGCTTTTGTTTTAATTTCCTTTTACAAGTTATTTTTAAAGCGGCAACATGCCTTCACAAAGTGCTTCAAATTTTGACAGCACTATATTTTATCATTTACATCGATTAATTATTTCCAAAAAAAAAATGTTAATCCGCTAAATGTGACGTAATGCTCAAAAGAATTAGCTCGTTAAAGATTAATTACATGCATTGCAAAAACAAGAAAAAGTAAATCCAATAATATCTTGCTTTGATTCATGAAACTGATTTAATTATAAATATAACCTTTAAGGTGCGAAATGCATAAGCCAAACGATTTTTACCGATAAATTGCTGCGATTGACGCAACAGTTTAGTTTTTATAATTTTTGTTTTGAGTTGCGCCCTTTTCTTACTGCCTGATGTACTGGCATGCCAGCTGTGCGTGATATATAAGAAACTTCCCCGATCAAATGGCATTTTAAATGGAACTCAAACCTTGGAAACAGCTTTTGTGTGCTCTAATATGAAGCTGTTGCAGTCAAATAGTGGACTTTCCTATAACATATTGGAAATAAAAGTGGAAGTGATAACCGGCATAACAAATTAAAGATAAAGTGTTGGAAAAAAGTCAATAGAAACATGTTTGGATATTCACGTATTTGAAAAGTACAATTGAAATTTAAGTAATAGAAATTTTGTGTAGAAATAAATAAAATTTCAAACATTCCGGTTAATAAAAATTACGGAAATGCTAAAATTTGCACGTATCAATCAATGATAATGACAAGAAATTTGTCCCCACCTTAACAAATGTGCACTCCCATCAAACAATGCATCATTAATTGAGATAGCAGGCTTTACTGTCGATTAATTGCCAAACTACGTTTCGATAAAAATAGCGATCAGTAATAAAAATATATAATTTTGATAACCATTGGGGCCAGACCATTTTTCGTGACAAAGGTGTGGAAGCAATATGTTTTTTTTTTTTGTCATCAGTGCACACTGGTGGGGTGGCATAAATACGAGGAATGTGGACGAAAAGGACAACATCTATAATGTAAAGCACTTATGTACCCATCTATTTTTTATGGTTTGTTAGACATATGTATGTATGTATGCTAAACAAAAATCTGTTCGCTTTGAAATCTAAACGCAACGAACCTACTTTCTATTAACGTACAAACACCCCAACTACTGCTAATAAGCGCTGCACCCATACGCACCCCTACAACCATAAATTTCACCAAAGGAAATTAATTCTGCTTAACCGCAGGTGACTCCCGCGCTACTTTTTTTGCTTATCTGCAACAATTTGAATAAGCCAAATTCTTATTTATGATTTGCTTACGCACATGTCGACAAATAAAAGGAGCAAGCAAACAAACAAAAATAATATTATTAACACACATACATAAGTACGTATATGCGAAATATCACAATTAAGCGTTGGCTTTTTTATTATTTGCTAAAGATGCGCGCAAGATTGTAAAATTCCAACAGTGTCTTGTGTTTTCTGCCAACTGGCTGCCAAACGGCACTATCTCAATTATTTGCCTTCGCCAGGCTTTGATACAATAAATATTTACCTCTCTGCATTTAATTATTATTATGTGTGTATTCACACACGCACACGTGTGCTTGGTTCTAATTATGTGTGCGTGTGTGTGTGCGTTTGCAAGTTATTGGACTTGCGTAAAAATATCCCACTTGGAATGAGCATGTCACACTATAATTTTATTAATATTTCCCCATTTTTTTTGTGTTTTTATCCATACAAAATGACACAGGTTCACTGGGCAGTGGTTCGGCGGATGGTGCTTGCCACGCAGACGATTTGGATTGTTATAGTGGCAATGTGCAAGATCGTTTGGGTATGGAGGCTATACGTACGCTGCATCGTCAGCTCGATGATGACGACAATGGCAATATCGATTTGAGCGAATCGGACGACGTAAGTAAACAAAAAAGAACTCTTTTATTATTACACTATGGTCAGTGGTAATAAGTTCTGTAACTAATTGGCTTAACTTCTGTGCTGTATTGTACTCTTAACGATTTCGTTGGTTTCTTTAGTTTTTACGCGAAGAACTCAAATATGACTCCGGTTATGAGAAGCGTCAGAAAGCGTTCCATTTTAACGATGATATGCACATTTCCGTGAAGGAGTTGTGGGAGGCGTGGCTACGTTCGGAGGTTGGTTGATCGGTTTAACGAAGTTACTTTACAATATTTCTAATTATACTGTTATTATTTTGTATATTCTTCAGGTGCATAACTGGACCATGGAGCAAACTTCAGATTGGCTGGCGCAATCAGTGCAATTACCACAATATGTCGAACTATTTCGTTTGCATAAAGTGACCGGTGCTACATTGCCAAGGTAAGCCATTTGAATGTTTTTCACGAGTTCAAAAGTATTTTAAAAGCAAAAAAAAAAAAATCTAAACAAAATATCACTCAAATAATTAAGCAAATATGCGCCATAAAATATACTCAAATTTGTAGCTAATAAAGAGTATGCCAAATTTGCACTCACCTACATACCTAAAACTTTTAACAATAAAAAATCGAAATAAAAAAAAACTGTCTGCCTTCAAAAAGCGCACGAACTTGCGAAATTTCCACGGCAGTTTTTTTCCAGCGCGTCACACTTTCTGTTTAGGCAGTATTTTTAATAATAAAAAAAAACAAATTATTGCAAACATTGCTCACCTTTCCACCGAGTTGTTATGCATATCAAGTAAAGGCAGAGAGATTGCATTATTAATATAAAAAATTATATTATAAATGTATATACGCACCTACATAGATATGTATAACATATTTTAGTATTGTTTGCGCGTAAAAAATTCGTTAGCAACAGTTTAGTGGAATTAATTATATATTAGCTATTACTAATGGATTCTGTGAGATGATTCTTTATGTCGGAAATATACTGGCAGGTTTGTTATTGCCTACTTAAGGGAAAAAAGTCACCATAGAGACCGAAAACATAATTCCGCTGAAACCAAAACTGTGCCCATAAAACTAAACTGATAAATATTTAGAACAAATTTTAAGAAATAAAAATATTAAAAATCAAAAATTAATTTCTTCAATGTAGTTACCATGACCACTGACATGAGGGTTTCATATAGTCTCATAACGTTATAGGTTATAACAAACCGAAATCATAGCGTTGAATATTCTAATTATGTAAATTCATTTTTGAATGTAAAACAACAACAATTTAAAAAAAAAAGTGTAAAAATTTATGATTTTACGATGCGTTATAACAAGTTGTGAGTAGCTTAACTGACCGCAATTTTTAATTGCAGTCGTAAAATCAAACATTTTTTCACTCGAATGCTTTTTTATCCCAAATAGTCTAAAAAGGTCAGGAAATTCGAACATTTAGCATAAAACTAAGGCTTCAAAAAAGTTGGCTTTTTATTCTTCGCATTAAAAATTATCAAAAAATAAATTTTTCATTAAGTCCGTAATCTATCGTGAGTAGATTTGTAGACCTTTTAGAATAAAAGCTAGTTAAAGAAATTGGTGTACAACTTTTTCCGCAATGGCTTACAGGAATTTGGAAAACATGGCTTAGAGAAAAGCAGATTGAAAGCTTGGTCGATCGTTTCGGCGACCTATCAATTAGGACAATAAAAAATTGATTTCTTGAGACGTTTTCTGGTTCTTCTTCCACAAGCGTGGTTACCACTAAAACACTGTTTCTATAGATTCCAACTTTGTTCGAACTGAAGAAACGATCCTCTGTGTAGTAGTCACTCACTTAAGCCAATAGTCTACTGCTTCAAAATTTAATCTTTTAATTTATGTTTATATATACTCTTGTGGTTTATGACCTTGAACAATGAATTTTTCCAGTTCAGTATAGTTTTACTAAATTACATATAATATTGTTATGAATTATTCTTCCTATTTCACTTGCATTAGTTCATACAATCATAACGTGTCAGAGAAAGTTTAACAAATTCATGCTTTATTACAAATTCAAATGAATTTTGCTCGCAGCATTAAACGCGATTACGATTTTAATAATCTTAATCTTATTTGCATGCATAAGTTGCTCTGTCTATATAAATGCTATTTATATGTTAAAATAGGCTGATTAGAAGTTGTCAGTTTTCATTCAGCGTTTATCAGCAAAAATTTGACATAATGTATAATGAAGTTTTTATTGTTGTTTTTCGATTATTAAATGAGTCAACACTTGTTTTATTGAGTATAATTTCTTTGATTTGAGTATATTAAGTGCTCTGTCGTTTTCTGAATTTCAATCTTGATGTACAAAACTCCATTAAATTATTACATATTTGAAAATAATTGACATTTTATCTATCTGCGCGTGACAATGCCAATTAATATTTTGCGCTTATCCGTTTCATCATTACAAAATAGCTAACAAAGGTTTGAGCTTAATTTGGTCTATGGGAAAATCACTTGAGCCTAATTTGAGACGATTTGATATTTATAATGTTGACATTAACTTTTATTAGAATAATTTAATGCATCTGCACAAGGACTGTATCATATTAAAATCGTTTTTCGAAAATATTTTTTTTTTTTTATTAAAAGAAAACACATACCTAGTATGACAACCCAAAAGAAGAGTATATTTATACTTATTTTATGAATATCCAGTAAACTGTTAAAAAAAATTAAATATTTTTGTAGTTACACGCTGCCGCAGCCAGAATGGCTAACTCTGCTAGAAGATAATGTTTGATATTAATTACCAAATTTGAAAAAAAAATAAATATTGTGACAAACGATTAATTGTCTAATATGAAAAAAATAGTATGAAAAAATAAAAATAATACATATGTCAACAAATAATTATCTAATACAAAAAAATATAATAGTTATGACATACGAATAATAATCTAAATAACAGAAATAATAATTACGACATAGGATTACTTCATTATTTTAAAATTAAAATAATATTGCCCATTATTTCGACCACATTATGACCACTAAAACTCCAGAATGCTATGGGAAAATATATAGAGTGTAGTTATACACTTTTTTCCAACTTTCAAATTAAATGTGTATATCCACAAAATAAAAAAAATAACTAAAAATAAGCCACTTGGGGGAACTAATGGGGGAGTGAATGTCGGGTGTTCCACAATTGGAACGCCACAAATATAACGGCAATAATAAAAGGCATCAAATTGTCATAGAATAATAAAGCTAAGCAACGAGAAGGCAATGATTTTTCACTAATAACAATAAAAAAGCGGCAATTATATAGCGGTGAGACTTTTTTGTAAGCTTAATTTTTGTATTTCGTGTACGTACATATGTATGTGCAACTTTGTGACAATGGTGTAATAGTATTAGTTGGAACATGCAATTAAACCAACAACTACCGTGGCATGCACAGTGAAAAGTGGGCGCCCAGTTAATGGGTTATTGTGCGAAACCAAATAGATTTTTATTTACAAATATATACAAACCGACATATGTTTAAATGTGTCTGCGAATGTGTAAGTGGATAGCATGCTGAATCATTGGAATTATTTTTGTGTGAAGTTAATAAACTTACAGTTAACGTTTTTGCAGTTTATGTAGAATTATTCGCAAAGCGGCAGTGAGCGAAAAACAATAAAAACCGAAAATAAAAACAAAAATAGAAAATTAAAAAAGCTTTACTATTCGTAAGTTTGGCCTTCAAATCTGCTCATTTCACTAACCAAAAAAAAAAATAATAATAATTTGTCTATAAACTTCTCGCAATTTAGTGTATTTTGACTCGCTGAACGTTTCGTTGCCTTTCGCTTTATTTACAGATTGGCAGTAAATAATATGCATTATGTGGGCAATGTGCTGGGCATAAAGGATCCCATTCATAAGCAGAAAATTGCGCTCAAGGCGATGGACGTTGTGCTATTCGGACCACCGCGTGGTATGCCAAACATTATATGAAACATTTTGTAACAATAACACTAACATATATGTATTCAACTTGTACGCCTTTGCAGAGACCGGCACACGCTGGAAGGATTACATTTTAGTGACGCTATTACTCAGTGCAATTATAGGTTGTTGGTATGCATATCAACAGAATAAGAATGCTAAAAGACATTTACGACGTATGGCTCAAGACATGGAGGGGCTGCAGCGCGCCGAGCAGAGTTTACAAGAGATGCAAAAGGTGCGTAATACATATATTGGCGCATGTAAGCATGAAACGATGTTTCGGTTACGGTTTTAATCTCATTATTGGAGTTTAAGTTTAACTACTTTCTCTTGCAGCCTTTCGCCGAAATTTTGTCTGTTTTTCAGTCCCTAAATTATTATTTTGTATGATAATAATCAATAACTGCCTAAATGTAGGCAACATTTTTCTCCGAACCCTAGTTTTTATATTAAACTAATACTGTTTTCTTTTCTCGGTGAAAATATTGCATCAATATATGGTAACATTATATAAATGTTCCATTGTTTACATGAGAGAAGAAGAAATAATGCCAATCAACTCATTTGTAATATCTATTATTGAGCTTAACAAAACTGATCGATTCATTATAAATAGTAGGAAGACTTGATTTAAAAAAATAACTATCAAAATTGAAAAATACACATCTAGCCCTTAAATTGTGAAAAAGGGAGAAAATTGTGCAAGCTTTTCAGGTTAGAGGGCAGCAAGCAGAACAGCTTGGGCATTAAGCTGAATAAATCCAAGTGTGACAAAAAACCCGCTTTAGTAATTTTACAGTAGAAATATTTTCTTAAAAAATTTTCTTAAAAAATATTTCGAAACAAAAAATTGAATGGTGCATACAATTAGGCACATTCATATAAAATATCGGTAACTTGCCAATATTTGACCGACATTGTATGACTAATGTGTTAATTCTTTAATTATTAATTTATTTAGTGACTTTCATAGTAAAATTTGTTACCATTGCGTGTTGTTTTGCAATTAATTTTCAAAAGCCTTATTGAAAGCTTCGATGGCTGATATTATTAAAAAATCGTATTCATAACCTATTACAAGTCACATCAGTTGTGCCAATTAACGGCTAGTATTATTTAATTATTACTTTTTAAATATTAATTCAATTAATTTCTTATAAATTTTTCACTTACAAATTGAATACTTTGAGGTTAGGACTAATTCAATGAAAATTTAAGCTCAATGTTCTCTAAATTTTTGCTGTTTTCCACCTCTCTACAGGAATTAGAACGTGCGCGCATGGAGCAAGAAAATGTTGCTACTGAAAAAATGGACTTGGAACGTCGACTTAAAGAGGCTCCCACACTTTCATCATCCAGCTCTGATCTGGAGGTGCAAAAGTTGAAAAAGGAAATCGAAATATTGCGTACAGAACTGTCACGCGCTGAAATCGAATTGGTGGATAACTGCTGGACACCGCCACCACAACTACAATCCTGGCTGCAATACACCTACGAATTGGAAAGCAAGAATCATTTGAAGAAACGTGTTTCAGCCGAAAAGCAATTGCAATCAGCGCGGGAAGCATGTGAGAAATTGCGTAAGAAACGTTCAAGCTTAGTTGGTGCATTCGTGTCGACGCATGGCAAAAGTATTGACGATGTCGATCGCTCCATTGTGGAGGCGCGCAATTCGCTCAGTGAGGTGACAAACGAGTTGCAGGAGCGTCTGCATCGTTGGAAACAAATTGAGAATTGTCTAGGCTTTAATATTGTCAACAATAATGGTTTACAGTATCTGGAGAATGTATTATACAATCGCAATGGCGGTAGCAGTGTTAGCTCCAATAAGGGTTCACGAGGTAATTTAGAGCAAATCTTAAGCGTGCACATTACATTAAATTGCTTCGGAATAATTTTAATTGAAATTCATGATATTTTAGGCCGCATAACGAGCAGCAGCGATGATTTAGACGATGAATCTGTGCAAGGTAAGCCCAATTTTGACCACTTCAATTTGTTCTCGACTGAATGATGCAGCTGATGAGGCGTGGCACTTCATCACACAATCAAAAAAACAATAAAGAAACATGTATGTAGCTCAAAAGCAAAGCAAACGAAGTCCACATACATGAATATTTTCCAAAAATTGAATTGACAGCGCAATATCTAAAACACACATACGCATACAGTCCATATGTAAATTAGTGGATTTTGCACATACGAGCGCTATAGAGTAAGCGTATACCCAACAAATATACACATTAAGCAATATTATGAGCGCCATTAGATTTGCCACATTAACTTAATCTCGAAGCATAGCGGCAAGCGTGTTTCACAACGTAAACTAGCGAACAATTTTGAATATGAAGTATATACACATATTTATATGAGATTTTTTCTCATTAGCTTGTACTTTTTGGTTAAATTGTTTTTTTAACATAAAATGCCTCATTTAGTTATTTAAGCCTAAAAAGCTGTAGTTTGGTGCTAGATAAGTGAGCGAAAGAATATAGCGCTAGTGGAGGTTAGTGCTCGTGAAAAGAGTAGTGCCTTAAGCAAAAAAGTTATTTAATAATAAGCATAGTAGTTAGTTGCTCAATTTAATGGAAAAGCTAGCAGCAGCAATGACAGTATACCATATGAAATTAAAAGTAAAACTAATGATAATAAATAGGCAGATATT
This sequence comes from Bactrocera zonata, assembly GCA_037783105.1. Classification (NCBI taxonomy): domain Eukaryota; kingdom Metazoa; phylum Arthropoda; class Insecta; order Diptera; family Tephritidae; genus Bactrocera; species Bactrocera zonata. The sequence goes on along the minus strand of JBAWJQ010001062.1, from coordinate 334,355 downwards.
GGGTTTAAGTTAGCGTTTATATATAGCTTAGGTATATATATTTTTTACAAACGCACTATTTTAAATAAATAGTAGTTTTTATATAAACGTTTATTTAAAAAATGTATTTGCGCAGTTTTAAAGCATTTATTTTATAAAGCAAAAGGCAGGAGTGTGTAAATTTTTCAAGTAAAAATTTATTAATGTGAAATAATTTTTGGTTGCAACAATAACTTTTTTCTTTAAATCTGTTTTTCTGAGAATTAAAATTTTAATTTACAATTTTTTTTTTGAAGAATATTGCTAATTTTTGTAATTATTTTAATTTTTTGTTCTAATTTTGCTGTTATATATAATCCACGCCAATAAAGAAGGATTTTGCAATATTTAGTTGCATATTAAGTGCTCCCTCTTCCAAGTTTTTTGTTTTAGCATGTTTTCAAGTTTCTCGGCTCAATTTTCATATTGTATATCAAATGCGCTTGAAATTCGGCTCTAGAAATATAAATCAAACATTCGTCTGCATTTCGTTTTCCTCACTTTTTCGTTATTATTTGCATAATTTGCAAATAGTAATTTGAGAACCTAAAAAAAATCTCACAAATATTCATCGTTCATCTAGAATGAACAAAAGAGTTTACACATAATTCCAAAAATACTTCAATGTACGTGGAAAAGATATTCCATCGGTTTGGGTATGAAGAACTACATATATTATAAAAAATAATAATTTTTAAAATTTAGTTAGAAATTAATAAAAAGTCATTCATATAATTCCAAATTCTTTGAAATGTGTGATTTTAATATGAAAATTTAAAATTTTGTATTTTTGTTATTTACTGAAATCTAAAAACAGCTGATCAAACAAATAGTTTTTTGTTTTTATTAAGCTGTCATCTAAAAAAGGAAGCACTGGCAATAAATGTATTTGACATTTATATACCTTTTTCATTTTATTTTCAAGACGATATAATATTTTCAACTTGAAATTAGTACAGAGGCAATAATGAAAAAAAACAACAAACTGAAATTATAAAAAACAAGTGAATTCAATCACTTATATAATATGACGTTACGACTAATATATCGCTCATTTGCTGACACACCGGCATAAGTCAAAAAAATCGATTTGCCAGAAAACGCGTTTAAAGTTTTCAACTGACTATAACCTTACACGGAAAACAGGAAATATATTCTCTTCTCAAGCGGAGCATATAGAGGTATTCATATGAATTTTTCACTCAACATGAAGTATGATATAACGAACAATTCTGCAGCATTAACTCAAAAATCACGTCTTTTGACTTATGCCGGTCTTGCAGCAAATGAGCGATATGTATGTTTGCATATGCACATTTTTTTTTTAAATTTCAGTCAAACAAAAATTTGAGTCGCTTAAAAAATGCCGAAAATTAAAATATTTGCGGACAGTTATGTTTTCCATTTGTGGTCTTCCTAGAAATTCCATACCAAATTAGGTTTTAAATTGTCAATAACCCGTTCATGATTTATACCACACGGTGGAAACGCTTATATGTACATAAGTACATAGTTATTTATGTATGTATAGTATTAAAATAATTTCAGAGCAACGCAAACACGTTGCCTTTTTGCATGACCAAACAGGTGTCAAAAGTATAAAATTATTATAAACAAACAGGCGTGGAGCATACCAAAATATTTCTGAATTTCATAGGAGAGGGAAACTTGTATGCACATACATACATATAAACAAAATTATACATATTACAATTTGTGGTAAAAATATTACTTTTAAAATTTTGGAATTATTTACACACACACGCCTTGCCTTGCGCATCCTCAACGCTAGTGGTATATGTAGTTTTATAGATATTTATGTCTAGGCAGTTTTTCTTTATAAATTGCTGGGCTGCTATTTTAGGCGCCAAATGAAAGTGTGCGGAAAAGTATAGCGGAAAATAGTGATAATTTCATACACTTGTCGTAAATTGAACAAGCCAAACTAGTGCCACGCCAAATGAATTCAAGTTGAACGTAAACGAAATTGTAAACAAAATGAAAGAACATGCAATTTTTCCAAACGTAAAAATACTATTAAGCTTTTGAGTTGTGCTTAACACTTGCCAAACGATTTTTTGTTATTGTTAAAGGAGCTATAAACAATAAGCAATAATCAGCTGAATATTATACACGTATAAGCAATGAAATTTTTAATTGCGCACAACGATGACGCACTTAAAGCCAACCAGTCTCGTTTACCACACACGAATAATAAAAAAAATTACGAATATAAAAAAAATTAAATTTAAACGGAGTAGAATGCAAGAAATACTTATTGGCGCAAATACTTAATGTACTCAATAGCTGTTAGCGCATTTACACACGGCAGTCTCTATACATACACACACATATTTGCAGCGTTATAGTTTTTTAGTTTTACATATTTTAATAAAATTTTCTGTATGATTTTTGACCTATTATATGCAATTGTGAAATAAGTAAATTATAAACAGACACATTTAATTGTTATCTACCAATTGTTTATGTTTAAAAAGCTGCATAATTTACCTATATTGTTTTCCCCACAAAACTAGCGTTAATAATGTTCTTCCTGTGTTTTCAGTCCTCTTTAAATAATTTTACGCATTTTGTACATGCGTGCTATATTTATAAGCTTAATTTTAAAAGTATATTGTTACTATTTATGTATAAATAACATTTATTTTTTAGTTGAATTTTCGATATATATTTAATTTGTTTTTAGTTTTTATTTTATGTTATTTAATGTTAACAACGAATGTGCTTAATCCCTTCCGGTGTTGTAAGTTTCGTCATTGTTTATTTTTGATTTACTTTTGCCTGTTTATTTAACTCCATGAAGTTACATACATTTATATACCTATAATAATATATAGTTAAACTTGTTCCCCCCTATTTACTTAGCTGTTCCTTTTTAATATTGACTAGTATGTATAATACGTTAATATTTCATGCGGCAACTATTTCGAAATCTCAGTGTTTTCATTGTTACTCGGCGAAACAGAAATAATCGATCATCATAATGGAAAAGGCCCACGACAGCATTTATATCATACATATGTATGCCAATACACATACATCGACATACCTACATGTAACGCACAGGCAGTGGTTGGCAATGGATTGCAAAAAATATATATAAAAATAATATTCATTTGAAAATTTTGCTTCTAATTTTTTGTTTTTGTTTTCACGCCTTGAAGTTCCCATTGACCTTTTACCGCCAACGACTGCACATGCGTGCCATATACGCGCATTCTACATACATATGTACACATGCTCTCGTTTCTTATGCAATACATGCGTGAAATTGCCTGAGTCATGACCAACACAAACTCTCAGTGGCAAACGACAACAAATTTTTAATTTTCGGTGTGCAAAAAAAGTATAAAATATATACGCTACACAGATATATAAATCTTTCATATTAATTTTACAGTGTTTATGTTAGTTTTTGGGCGATTTGTGGAAATCGCGTTAAAATAATACGACAATTACCGAAACTGTTCTGCTTTCGGCAGCATGAATTGCCCGTTGGCGCTTATATTCAACACATTGAAGCGCCCAAACCACCGGAATGGATTAACATCTAATCAGTTGTAATTATAGAGAGAGCGATGAAGTTCTCCTGCAATACATAAATATGTCGTAGGCTTACATATAAACAAACATACATGCCCATACTTATTAGCCACGTTTAATGTGTCTTCGAATTGTGAATGCAATCCCGTATTCTCTAGCGAAAATTATTGTAAACGGATTTTTTCTAGAGAGCCCATGCATCAAAAGCATAAAATGTCTTTTTTTTAATTATTATTAAATTAAAAAGTGATTTGTTAATATAATTTGATTATTTTTAAATTATAATAAATTTTTTAAATAATCTGAATTTGTTTCATTTCACCGCCACACACACCATTGCATATTTTTCAAATTTTAATTTTCCCAAAAAATTGAGAAAATATAGAAAAATTAATTTTGATCATAAAACAAAAGGATTAAGAATTAATAAAAATGGGATTTGTTAAAGTTAAAAGAAGACTAACTTGAAAATATGGAAAAATAAATTTTGATAAAAAAAGTAAAGTAAAATATCAATAATTAATAAAAGTTGGATTTGTTAAAGTGAAAAAAGTCTTAAGATTATAAAAAAGTAATAAAAATAAATTCTCGGGTTATAGAAATATAAAGTATAAGCTGCATAAAGACAATAACAACAAAGAAATTGCGTTTAAGCAAATGACATTAACATAAAGGATATTAAATTAAATACATAAAAATTCAAATAAATTATAAAATGTGATAAATTAAGAAAAATAACATAAAATCTAATTACAATTATTTTCATAAAAATGGATAAAATTAATTAGTAATTAATTTCCAGTAATTGCATTAAAATAAAAATAACGCACATAAAAGAATATTAATTATAATATTTAAACAAAAAAAGTAAATTTATTTATTTATATTGAAAATAAAATTAAATTTATAATTACAAAACATTTTATAAAAATAAAAACAAAAAAACTAAAAAAATACAAGAATAAAATATACTTGTATTATATAATATGTAACATACATATGTTGTATATTTCTACTAGAAACTGGTGGGAAAATAAATTTGATTTTAAAATAATATTAAATAAATTCTGATTATTAAGGAAAGATAGTTATCAAAGAATATAATGAAATAATACTTAAAAAAATTTAAATTCCAGAAAAAAATTACATTAATAAAATATTACGTAATACAAAAAATAAAATAAAAAATAAATAATAGATATAAAAAATAAATAATAAATATAAAAAATAAATATAAAAAATAAATAAAAAATATAAAAAATAAATAAAAAATATAAAAAATAAATAAAAAATAAATAAAAAATATAAAAAATAAATAAAAAATATCAAATTTAAAAAAAGTTTTTACATTATGCCAAAAAAATAAATTATTTTAAACTACAAACAAATTTATTTAATTTACTTTATATTTATATGGAAGTCAGCATTAAAATAATTATACTAAAATTTATGCGTAAGGAGCTCTGGAAGACACGGCTTACGGATATATTTCTTTTAAACTAATACCAAACATTTAAAATGTTAAAAATAATTTCAGTTTAAATGAAAAATAAAGAACATTTAATTCCAAGGTTTTTTTTTTTATATTGTATTGTTTAAATATTTTTTAATGAAAACTACAATAATTTTAAAATAAAAATGAATAATAATATAAATATATAAACAACAAACTATTTTATAACATTTTAAATAAACGATTCAAAATTTAAATTAAAAAATTAAATAAAGAGTAATAATAAATAAGTAAAAATTAAAATTTAAGCATAAACATGAAAATAAACAAAAATTGCATTCAATTAAAATTTTTAAATTTAATAAAATAAAATAAAGAAATAAAATTTATTAAAAGACGTAAATAATTTTTGTTTTAAATTAATTAAAAAACTTGAATAAGATCTCTTTAAAAACCATTTGCCTACTAATAAAGAAAACTTAAAATATAAATAAAAATCGTAAATTGTAAAATCAGCACAAAAATTAAATGTATTTAAAAACCTAAAAATTTTTTGTTTTAAATCAATCAAAAAACTAGAAAATTAAATTGCATAAAAAACTATTTGCCTAATAATAAAAAAAAAACTAAGAATAATTCAATGTACGATATATGTAAATAAAAAATACGAATTTAAAAATCAGCACATAACTGAAAACCAAAAAACATACCACAAATTAATTAAAACCGTTTAAAAAAAAATTAAATTGAAAATATAAAAAATTGAACCTAAAGTAGTGTTGTTTTAAATAATTTAACAAGCTATAATCAATTTGTATTAAAAAAACTAAACCAGAAATAAAACATATATATTTAAATTTAATGTATGTACGATAAAAGCATACAATCAAGATTCCAAAAAAATCATGTACGACGATTTCAGGTAAGCACACATCCTGAAAAGTCTCTATAAACTCTAGCTTCAACCGCAAATTGAAGCGCATATTTATATTTATGGATAATATTGTCCTTGTCTGCCTGTGTTGCCTGCATGAGAGTCTGTTGGCATGAATACTCGTTTGTATCTAACTCAGCGCAATTTCATTAGCATTGTTCAACGTCTACTCGATGTGTAACTAACAGCATACATATGTACAAGAATCAAAATAAATAATATCTCATCAAAACAAAAGCCATCATTTCAATTTCATAAAATTAACAACAACAATTGTGCCACTAACGAACTGGAACAAAACGCTATGTGCGCTAAAAATAACCCAAAAAGACTGTATTCTAACAAACAACACCAAATATACCTGTATATAAGCACATTTGTTTAAACAATTCATTTCATTGGAAATAAGTGAAGTTCAAGTGCTTCATTTAAAGTCAACTCATAAGCTCGCTACATATCTACAAACATACATAAATTTCTATTTTTAAACACACACTAAAATACAACTTTATTTCCATAAACGGAAAACCGGTGTGCTTTACATACGCACATATTTATATAAATACATACATAAATAGATGCCTGTGTGAATTGGCGTATTTTGCTTTGAATTATTTTAAAATCTTTTGCATTTGCATCATTCATTTATTGCTTAAAGAACAAACCATCTGCCATCATGATTTGACAAACGCTTGTACCATATATAGATTGTGATGATCGTTAGTTCCAGAACTTCTGTACATTTATCCAGGTATGTTGGACAGCTATAGTCGCAGTTCGGTGGGTTTAAGCGGTGGCAGCAGCGGCATCCTAAACAATAACTCCAATGCGCTGTGTGATGATTCGTCGGGTAGTGAAGACGCCAGTGAGGGTCCTGCACATGCGCCGGTACAATTTTTATTGGGTGGTGCGCCCACACCGTCGTTGAAGAGCGCCACCGCAACAACGACCGCAGCAACAGGTGTAGTTTCACGGGCTGGTGCTGCTGTCAACCACTCGTCACTGGATGTGAATGCGTCGAATCATATTGGCAGTTTGGGCAACTCAACGAACGCTATTGGAACGTCTGGTGTGGCGAGTGTAAATGCCCAAAATGCAACACCACCACCCTTACCGCCGCACAATAATGCTTACAATTCGAGTTACTTTTTGAATGATAGGTAAATTTCTATGCGTTTTATCGCTGATCTGGTATCTAGTCTAGTGTTTTACTAACATACATGCGTACATGTTGACATATTTATGTAAGAAATCTATAATTAGGGTAACACGGGTAACACGAATAAGAAAAAAATTAAGTATAAATATGAGGTTTATCTCGGAATAGGCACAAGGTAAGACTTTAAAGACGTTCCCACGACAGTTGGTATTAAGTAAACGGAACGGACCCGGATTTTCCGCCAACCAAGGACTGTTAACTTATATGAAAAGGAAAACAATCTCAATATCGTAACTGAAAAGAGACATTTTCGATTTTCATTTCCAGAACGGATGGCTCTACGTTATGGAAACAGACCCAAACTTTTTTATCCATCTAAGTGCTGTAATATTGATGATACAAACCAGCTGTCAAAATATATATATTTGTTAAATTTAGTATCGTGTCAATGTTTGATATTGTGGAAATTTGTATGCAAAGCTCTCGTTGCGGAAAATTAAATTTTTTGTCGTGTTTTGGTTTCTCATGTCAATATCAATCGTCTAAGCAAAAATATTCACAGTCGAACGCTGCAGCAAGCCAAAACTATTTATCAAGGAAAGCCCTTTTCACTTTTATAATTTGTTTTCACTCCGTTAGATTATATTTGTCAAGTCAATGGACTGGCCGATAAACCTGCTGGAAAAGAAATCCAATTTTTTACCGATCCTCGTAAATGCCCAAAGGTTTCAAAATAATAAAATCTAAATATTTGCCATTTCATCATTTTTTTTGTGTTTTATTTGCAATAAAAGCACCTCCTCTGAGAGTATCATTTATTTGAAAAGTTTTTTTTTTTTTTTTGTGAACTAATTTGGCCTTCAAAGTGGTTGATTCGACCTTTCAATCATTCCATAAAGAAAAGTGGTACAATATGATTAAAATTCCCCAATTTTCAATTATTTGTGTGTGTCCATAACACTCTAGAAATCTAACTTCTTGGCTAATTCTGCCTCTAGGCAAAGTATAGTTAGTCCGAAACTCCTAACCTGTGACGAGCATGATCGATGAAAAATGTTGATTCTTACTAAAGCACTAAACGAACGTTCACCACTTGAAAGAGAAACGGCTAAAGTTCAAAATATACTCAAAGTGATGCAAAAATTTTCGAAAATTTTCCCTATTTTTTTCCAAGCATTGAAAGCATTCAATAAGTTGTATGGAGAAAGACGGATTTCAAAATTCGCATCACAAATGCCTGAAGTGCATAGCTTCACTAGACAACTTATCAGATAGTTGAGTTCATCTTCTTTATTGAACTGCCATAGAAATAAGAACGACTCCTTTATGACGCTCACGTCGGGAATCTTCTCTTTATTCCACAGACAACGTCAAGTAAGACGTAGAAAGAGTTTGTTTTGAATTGAATTTTCTTCTTTACAGCAATTTTCATCCACTTCTTCATGTAGGTAGGAAAAATATCCAGAAGTAGACGAAAAATCGCGGGTTCTTGTATCGATTTTTTGTTTAAAAAAATTCCAGCTGCTTATGCGGCATACGGGCTTTTTTTTACTGGGTTTACGAATATTTTTAGATAGCTATGCATACTTGTTTGTAAATTGAATATTTCAACTCACCATACGGTCAATTCGTAAATTCGTCGTAAATTCTAAAGCTGGAAACGTCAATGTCACTATTATTATTATTTTCCCGATTGACGTGCATGCATTTCGCCGAGTGTTCTCTAAACGACAGCCTAACCATCAGATGACATTCGATAATTAGGACGAGAGTGGGCCCTTAACGCTAAGGAAACGCGTAATGAGGCTCGGTTGGCTGCTGTTATACCGATTCTTATTACATTACTTTGCCACTTAGTGTTACGTTAAAAAAATTCTCGAATTATATGTGATCAGAAGATTTATAATTTCTATCTAATTAACTTAATTACATAAAAAAGACGGTCCTCTTCGTGAATTCCAGTCGTGAGGGTATCATCCCGACCTAACGCCTTTAGTCAGGACTGCTTACTACATCCGCTATGAACAAAATTGCTATATTAGTTTTTCTGTGAAGTAATTAGAATGAAAATGTTTATAAAAATAACGGGTAAATTAGACCGTATAACTTAGCTAGTATTTTATGTTACGCGCCTTAAATACGATTTTGGTAATAAAGTAGTCAAACACAAAAGACTTATCGACTCGATGAATGTATATTGCATAGTCAATAACCTTTATAGGCTGACTCCAACTTTATAGTTATCAGTTACCAATTTTATTACTATAATTTATTGCTTTTATATACCTTGTTAATATATCATTTCTTATTTTTATTTTTATTTTTTCAACATTCATATTGATTTTATTTATGTTTATATTTTATCTTATTTATTTTTCATTTTTATTTAACTTTAATTTTTTTAGCTTGTGCTTGCTGTATAAAACATCGCTAAGCTTTCAGTTTGCAGAAATTTTATCGATTTATCATTATGATCACTTATTTATATAATAATAACTGTGAATTTTGTCTATTTTGTAAATTTGTTAACTTTTCGTATGAAGAAAACAACAAATATACAACCTGCAGTACACTCATGTCTATATTGATCCGGACTGGTCTATATAAACGGCACGCACCGCACGAATCTATAAATATTTTCTGCTGGATTGACAAAACAGTTTTTATGTTCGTGTGATGTTTGAACTTCACGTGTCAATTAGTGTGTGTTTGGCTGCTGTTGCTTTTTTTTACCAGTCCGGGTCAAATTTGATCTTGACTGTATTTCTCCATTATTGTATCATTTTCATTTAGTATGAATTATATGATATTTTACACCGTATATATCTGTATGTATATGTCTTCATCTCAGTCTCACTGGTGTTGATGACAGTCGTCATAGTCCGTCTTCATCAGAAATCTCCATTACTGTACCGCCACGTTTGAAGAAGCACAATTCGTCTAATTTAGTGGTGACACCACCAACAGCGGTAGCAACAACAATTACACCACCAACACCAATACCACCACCACCGCCGCCACCGCCATTGCCACCACATCTTGCAGCGGTCGGCACAGTGAACCGTGCACCACTTCCACCACCTCGCAAGTCTGCACAGAGGTTTGTTGCGTTCGCTACTTTGTTGATCAAGTCCAATGAAAAAGAGCCAAATTTCAAACCAATTCACCAACTAAATATGCTTTTAAGTGCAACTAACAACCCGAAGCCAATGTGCCCTGCCAAATGCACTTCCTCTTTAGAACATAATCAGCACTTGAATGTTACTCTCTTGCGCTTTCCTATTAAACGCTTAATTATCTAACCAATTTCGTTTGGCAATTATCAATGTGCAACACCTTCTGTCCTCTTAACAGTTTAATACGACTCGGTTCAATTCATGCAGTTGCGCCCCTTTCTCCAGCTTCGCACAGTGTTTATACATACAAACTTGTACGTGTATATACAGAAAGCAAATCCAAACCCTCAAATTACAGACTCACTTTTTACCGTTTTCTTGTTAACCTTGATTCTTTTCTTTGGTTTTACAATTTCAGAATACAAAAAACAAAATCTTCTACATGAACTTCGGTGTTCTTGTAGTTCTAATTCTTCATTGAGTATCCCCAAAAGATATTAATTTATGTTTAGATTCCATTCTAGAAATGTTAATAACAATTTTGTGAATTGTAACGACTTTTTATCAATAATGTAAAGATCTAAACATTTCAGTTATGTCATTTGAACGCCCGTTACTGGCATCCAGACACTATGCATACATATTTACACATTCATACATCAATCAACATGTTTTCGAATTAAGTTAATTCTAGGCAATGAATACCAAGATATTAATATATTATTAAGACAGTATGACTTAAAAGCGTAAAAATTGGAAAATCGAGAATTTTAAGTACTTTATTTAAAGTTACTTTAATTATGAAAGTACTGTGTATGAGTAATTCTAATGAATTGAACTATAACCCTAGGCGTTATGCAGGCGCTTTACCAAGCTTTGCTAAATTATCTACGAAGATCTATGGAAAAATAACGAAAAATTTCGTTTAGAATTACTTTTCCGCGGCAATCAACTTGTTATGTTTTTGCATTGAAAAGGCTTCTTATAAAATTCAGCACGTTTTGAAAGCTGTTTAGAGTATCCTCATATGCAATATAACATTGAGTTTCCCCATATGTAAAGAGGAGAACGACTATTACTAATTTAGAGTTAGATAGATAGAGGTAGTAGGCAGTATTGGTCGATTGCAGTACCAATTTCCTCGAGTGAGAGCTACTACTGCAAATAATTTGATATAAGTTCATTGTAGTTTAGTACCAGATCCCTTAGGGGTAGGGTATTCCTTACATAAATTGGCTTGTTTGCAAGAACCATGCAGTAGAGTTATTCACAAAAAAGTTCTTAAAAAGTTCTTATAATTGACAATTTTTCAGTAACCCACAGAAAGCACCTTTAACTTAAATAGTTAAGCTAGATTATGTAATTAGTAATCATTATCGCAAAGCTTTAAGAAAATCGATTGGTGAAAAAGTCACGAACTTCAGAACTAAAGTTATTAATTAATGTTTCCACATTGTTTAAGTAACACATGGCAATAGTAAGTGTTTTTAGAAGTATCGCCTATAAGCCATCAATTCATAATAATTTTCCATAGTAAAAGACCGTAAGTTAATTTATGTGCTAATATCCATACATTAACGTCGAAACTTTCTAAATAGAAACTTATAAACGTTCAGCTTCACTAAACAACTGCAATATCCTATGTAAGGATTACTAGCCCAAAATGTTTCATAACATATATTATATTACAAGATTTAGCGAAAAGAATAAATAAAAAAATCGATACTGGCCCACCACATAGATGATTAAATGTTACCCATTTGGAAACACAATAGAGTTTTTGATCGGTAGTAAATTGCTAAGAAACATTTTTATTACTAGACTTAGATTGACTTTGACTTCAAAATTTTTTATTATATTGGCCTTAAGGTTAGGTATTTACTTTAGATTTATAATATGAACTACATAAGTAAATGTGTAGTAATTTAGTAAACATTAAGGTTCTTTTATTAGGAACTTTAGTGTTGAGCTGTTAAGTCGATGAGACCGAAACCCTTGTTGTCGTCCTGCTCGATCTTATAACGATTAGTTTAAAATTATGTTTTAACCCATTATTTTGTATTATTTTATATATTCAATTTATTAAATTTCAAAGTCCTTTCCCATTTATTTTATATATTCAATTTATTAAAATTCAAAGTCCTTTCCCATTTATGGTTTTCAACGATATTTAATACTTACTAAGAAACACATAATATAAATTAACAGGTTTTTTAAATGAAAAAAATACATGTTGAGAATTTTATATATATTAAATATATATACAGTGTGCGACCAAACTAAAGCACGGAATCTACGTTGTCGGTATTTAAAGTAATAAAGTATGTGAAATGATTTTATTTTTATTTTTCATTCTTCTTTTTGAATTAGTAAATATTAAACAAATTAACTTTAAAAAATATATATATAAAATTACATATATGAAAAACTCCAAAAATCTGGTGCGACAAAACTAATGCTGTAACCAAAGAGCCTGATTTGCGAAGTCGGCTAAGAGTTCGGGAAACAATAGGATGATTTATTCCAAACTTTTTGCAATAGTCATAATCGATTCTGTTTTCTTCATCACTAACAATTTTTTTTCTAAAATGAACAGAATAGTTATTTCGGGCCATTGATATATCTTTCACTTTAACATACAACCAACCGTATTGAATAACGAATTGCAACAGAATATGTACTAATATTTTTCTAATTAGGTAATAACTACACATATCCAATATTTTTTGATCATTAAAAACCGTTAGACAAACAATTAATGTGAATTCTTAGTTATGTGCTTTAGTTTTGTCGCACCCGATTTATGGAGTTCTTCATATATGGAATTTTATTTATGATTTTAATAAGTTAATTTGTTTAATTTTTACTCATTTTTAAAGAAGAATACATGAACTAATAATACAAATCAATAAAACATTATGTAATGCCCAATTTATGATTTTATTCAGTTAAATGTCGACAAGGTAGATTCCGGGCTTTAGTTTTGTCGCACACTGTATATATACTATATTTAAACATAAAACGAACTAAAATTTTCTCAAGAAAATATTATCGAACCTTATCAAAAAATATCGATCCCTTAAAAATAATAATTTTTATAAAAATTACTTATTCAAATAATTAAAATACGGTTATATTGTGAAAAATTTCAATAGTAACAAATAATGGGAAAATATTTAATGTAATATTTATATATATTAAATTGTATGTTATTTATACATATTAAGTCTAAATTTTAATTAAAAAATAATTATATTAATTAAAATTTTAAACTATTATACTGGTACTAGAAACATAAATTAATTTTTTAATTAATATACTTTATGTTATCTCTATTATTTATGGTACATATGTAAAGCAGCTTAATTAACCGATATTTTTCAATTAATTTTTATTAGTATTTTAAGGACTTACTTATATCCACTTCCGAATTTCAAAATATTGATTTTTTTCTCGTATATATCAAATGTATGTACACATATTTGAGAAAATTCTCCGAAATTTCGATTTTTCTTTTTTCATTTTCGATCCGACGAATAGTTTCGGAGATATGAGTGCATTGGGAAGAGTTTTTAAGGGGGTATTCTAGTCTAGAAGCATGAATTTCAGGTAATTTTTAAAGTGTCGTAAAAAAAGGCAATTAATATTTTTACTATCCATTTTTTATTAGTTATTTATTAATTTTTAAAGAGTACAGAAAAAAATTAAAAACTAAAAAAAGTAAAAAATTTCAAAAATTATAAGCTGAGGAAGTGAGGGGTCTCTAAACATTTCCACGTGACCATGCCCCTGAGTTCAACCCCCCTAGTTATCTGAAACCAAAAAAAAAAAAAGATTATCAATCTAGAATACTGTCGCAATGGTCGGAACTACGGAAAAGTGGGAAACATTTTTTTCACAAAATAGCGACTGCCTGAAAAAAAAAATTTTTTTTTGATCACTTTTTCTGACTATTTCGAATTTTTTAAAAATAATAAAAATAAAAATTTTGGGATGTGGCTAGTTCCAACCATAGACAAGCCTATAAAGAAGACTATAAAAATTTCCAGTAAATCGGTCCAGTAGAACCTGAGAAATCGTGGGCATCGTTCCAAAAAAGTCAGTTTTGAGAAAAACGCTTTTAAAGTTTCGCGTTCCGGCCGAACCAGTTTGGATGGAGGGTCAGAAAAATGCCTATATCTCCGAAAATAATTTGAATTTTGCAAAATCCTCTTGTACACATATTCTTAAATAGTTAAACTTTGAAAATATAAAAAAATTCGATTTTTTTAAATTTCTAGACTAGAATACCCCCTTAAGTTAGTGTGTTTCCAAAACTTTGAGTGCGTTTTTCTCGAAATGCTGTTTTCGGAGTCAGGGAGGAAAATTTCTACGAAATGTATTTATTCAGGAAATTTTCATGTGACTTTCGCTGGAGTGTAAATTTTTCGCCAAACACTTCTTTTCGGAAGTCTCTAAGGTCGGTATTAAGAAAATCCAAATTTCTCAAAGTGAATCGCTGATTATCAAACTACTTAGATTCAGCAAATGTACATATTTTTTATTTTTTTTTTTTATTAAACAAAATACCGCTTCAAAAAAATCACAAAAAAAACTCGTTTTTCTGACATGCTGTGTTGATATAACCCCTTAAAATCCCGCCAAAGTCACCTGTAGTTAAAGTACTTTCTTTATTAGTTAATAGATATAAAATCATAGCGTAGTATGAATAAAGAATAAAAAAATATTAACTGTAAATATGCAAGATCAGTAGAAAGGCTTGCAATTCAAAGAATTTTTTTTTTATAGTTAGTTCAAAAGATTTGTTCGGTTTAAGAGTAATTATTTTTTATCTTTTGAACACCCAAGCTTTTTATCAAATACGAGTATTTAGAATTATTATTAAGATCGTTAAAAATTAAAAAGTATACTTAAGTTGAGCTTGTAGCTAATTTTATTATATAATTATATTTAATTTCACGAGAAGCTCTCATTATTAAGGCATTCACTCAATCAAGCCACATTACATACATACAAACAAATATTCATACATATCTACATATATTTAACATGTATTAGACAAGTATATGGTATTCTTCTTGGTATTTCTGTGTGTCTTCGCCACTGCGTGTCACTAACCACCGCCTCATTGACTTACTCACTCACTGCCCTCAACAAGGCTTAAGCATTAGACTCATCAAAAAAAATTCATTCGATTTGTATTTCTACTTCTCATTCGCCACACAGCCAACTTTTGCGATCCCAAAGCACGGATCTGGTACCAATGGAAATCTACACGTTCCTTAATAGACAGCAGCAACAGCTTAGCACGAAATCCAACATCATTAATGGCAGCAGCAGCAACAACCACAACCTATCCACGGGACAACAGTTCATTGGTAGCGGAAGCGGAATTGTTGGAAAACTTAGCGGAACCAACAAGAAGATGGTCAAGCAGCACAGCACAACTAGCCAACAGTCCACATCGTCCACATCATCGTCCGTCCATTCAACACCATCCGCACCCGGTGCACTCGGCGCAGACGCACACAGTGCCAGTGGCAAAGGACAATCCCCCGGACGTTGGTCATCACATGAGCGCATCTTGCCAATCCATCAACAACAGCAACAGCAGCAGCACGAACCTCAAATGCTTATTTGGCAGTCAATGCAGTCTGTGCAGCACAAGCAGCCAACCGCCGCTCACGGACAACAACAGCAGCAGCAACAACAGCAACAGCAATCAGCGCAGCATGCTGGAGATAAAGAGTCGTTCATGCAGCCCCATTACACAGCAACTGCTGGAAAGCCGCCCACTGTCGGCGCAATACCCACACAATACCAGCAATTACCCACCTCGCTTAGCCTGCAGTCGCTGTGCGGGGGGCAGACACCACAGCATGGGAGCGACAATATCAGCCTCGGCACCGCCGTCGGCGCCGCCACCACCACCACCACATCTGCGCCAGCTGCTGCGTCGGCACACAGTGATACCCAAATGGAGGACCAACTGTTGCTCAGCGCCGACAGCGCCAGTCTCGACGGCGGCGCCACCATTAAGAAGCGAAAACGACGTTTGCGCTTCCCCTTCGGCGGCGGACACCGCAAATCCGCCAGCAACGCAAGCGCCAGCAGCGGCAGCACAGCCAGCGTCAGCGTCAGCTCCAACAAACATACATAGCTCGCATAGCGTTGGCTGTCTGACAACCTCCTACAGCGGCGCCGCCGCCGCAATAATGGAGGATGCGTTGACGATGCAGAAGGAAGAACAACAACTACAGCAGCAACTAGGCAACGATGACGACCGCATGCACGATGTTATGGACAATGATGATATTTTCAAAGAGAACTTATATAAACGTAATAGTAGCCACAAAAACGCCGATGCGCATGCCGACTCAGAGGCGGAGGCATACTCTCAGGTTACTTTGAATTTTGCTAAACGCGCCGCACACGCCGCTGCGACTGCGCGTCAATTAAACGAGCATGACAATAATAATTTTAGTGATACCCAACGCGACTTGAGGAGCACGCCGACCAGTGGCTTCACGATAACGGCCACCTAATACGGTGGTCGAACGAAATACTTATATTTTTTAACACAAATGTTACACGTCTTCCATGTACGACGACTGGAACCGACAACAATGCGAATAAAATGTGCGTGCGAGTACTTAATTTTACATAGTTGTGCCTTCGAACATATACTAATTGGAGAAGGTCACATAAATACATTGCATGCAAACCCACTCACACTCACACAGACATAGAACATAGTAACCCTGATCTCTGAAAGCATGAGTAACTCCTAGAAATGTGCTCCAATATCATGCTATGGCACACATCAATTCAGTGCTTCCTCGCATTGCGTATATATTTTAAAATCTAAAGCAGTTTAACCTAAACATACTTTGCAAAACGTTAATACGCGTTACGCCTGCGCAAAACGCCAAGTGGAAATAAAATAAATTTTTTGTACAAAAAAAAGATTTGATAATTTTTGTGAGATCTGCAGACCAAGTTAGTACTTCAGCGTCCATATTATGGCATTATTATAGACATAACGGTAAAAATAAAGCAAATTTGTTTTATGCGAATTTAAATTGTAAATTTTAACTTGGCGCAAAATATTGACGTCGAAGCCCTATTTGGTACGCAGCTCTAAGGCAACCTTACATTAACGGCCTTATTTCTGAAAAATGAAAACTCAATTAAATTTTCTTTATAAATAAAAAATTACGAAAGTTTCTTTTACAAAGCATTTCAAAAACACATTTTTCGTAATGAAGCCGCCAATGATTTGAGTGCTTCCCTAAGCAAATGCGAAGACAACACTAGTAGCCAAATAAAGTTACAAAAGGTTTTTGTTGCAAATACTGTTATGAAAATTTTTGTATTGCAAATAATAAGGAAATTAGTTCAATATTTGTAATGTGAATAGTCAAAATCATTTTAAGATATTTTGTTTGGTTCCATCCATACTTGACCTTAAAACTTAACGGTAATTGCAATCTTCCTCGAATTTTGTAACACGAGTGACGACACACACTCGTATTTTATAGAAATTGTTCCGAAAGTGCCTCAGCAAAATCACGATATTTACAAAATAATTAGTAAATAAGTTGTGAGTTTTTATTTGTAAATAAGTAATTCGTAAAATTTTTATTTCTTTAAATTTTGTAATGCGAAAATAAGCAAAAACAACACACAGATACTTATAATTTTTATAAAATATGTGTACGAAATAATGGTCTGTAACTTTTAATGAAAATAAACACGAAAAGACATGAAATAAAAATTGTAAACAAATTAAAAATCAAGTTGCCACTCTTTAGAAAAACAAACTTAGATTCAAATTTCAGTTTTTTTTTATAATTTTTTTAAACTACATAATTTGACAAAGATTTAAGTCATAACCTCTGTGTTGTTTTGTGAATTATTTGCGCACAACTGCTCGCCTAAAAGCACAGTTAGACCGTTACAGAACTGAAAAACTCGCCATGAGAAGCAAAAAAGACAACTAGAAAAAAATTTAATTTTTTTTTTTAAATTTCATACTCGTCTCTGTGTAATGTTTTTGGTCCATTAAATTTGTATTGAAATCGTTTTTATTTGATATAAACACTTATAATTTGCACCTTAAATCATTGGACTGATATTTTCTTGGCTATGAAACTTATTAAATGCTATTATAATATTGTATTACTTCTACAAGTGCATAAATGATTTTTATGTATGTTTATATTATACCTAACTTGTTGCTGTGCATGAACGTACAGACAAACGTTACGTCGAATATTTACTTAATTTGGTATTAATTGCAGACATTACCTAAATAAATAATATCTAATATTAGTGTATTATGTATCTACCTAAATGATAGCAATATTTATAGCATAATAGCGTTATACTATACATACTTAATACATACATACATACAATTATCCATGCGGATAAAGATTTTAGCAATATTAGTACTAATTTGTAAACGAAAATTTTGCAAAATACACATACACAAGGCCAAAATGTATGTGTGTGAGAAGAGAAACAAATTTATTCAACACACCAGACACTATAAGCACTATACCTAACAACAACAAGAATGAAAACTTAAAACAAAAATTATAATGTATTAAACTATAATTATAATAGAGAGCAAAATTTGCCACAATTAAGCAACAGCGATAGACGCAAGAAACTTTTTCAGCCAAATTGCTGAAGAAATTATATCATTATATACCTTTTAATAAAAATTACCTAAAAACAGTAAACCTTTTATTTCATTTTCAATTTTGCGGGCGGTTTCTTGGGGTTAGAAAACAATGAGTGGAACTCTGGAGTCAACTGAGCTCACATATACTATATAGTACATACAGCCATGGTCACGCAAATAGCACACTTAGCCGTAAGAAGCAATAAGCGCTTATACAATTGACAAAATTTTTTTAAAGAGTAAAAAGGGCA
Source organism: Bactrocera zonata (assembly GCA_037783105.1). Lineage (NCBI taxonomy): Eukaryota > Metazoa > Arthropoda > Insecta > Diptera > Tephritidae > Bactrocera > Bactrocera zonata. Next base: position 315,168 of record JBAWJQ010001062.1, on the reverse strand, counting down.
TCAAATATGATTACTTGTTTATTAATTTACCTATTTAAGTAAAAAACAGCAAATATAAATTCACGAATAATTAGTATTGATTGAAAAACTTGAACTCCCTCAAAAATGGCTTGGTCACCCAAATAGCACATTTTTTAGAAAGTGAAAATTTGTTTGCAAAAAAATTATAAGGAGTGAATTTTTATTACTAATTGTGGTTGTCTATGATAAAGTGATTTAATTCGAGTGGAAATGGGCCGTGGTAAGCACTGTAGTCGTGACAAAAGACACATTATGCACAATATGAAGAAATTCGGGAAAACGGTTTTATTGAATTGTTCCCGGAAAATAGTTTATAATGATAAAAGTTCATAAAAGTTAATGAGATCTAGTTGACCAAAATCAAAAAAAATACAACTACCGCGAAAGAAAACAATTACTGAAGATAGAGCCATAGTCTGGAGAAGCTAGGCCGTGCCTTTTAAGCCTTCATGACAAATAATGCAGGAAATCAATGAAGAATATGGATTAAATAGTCAAAAAAAAGCCACTTCTGTCAAAGTGGCACATCCAAAATCGGCTACGTTTCGCAAAAACACATAGAGATAAAGACCTTATGTTTGGGAAAAATTTACTATGAATGGATGAAACGAAAATTAATAGAATGGTCCTGAGAGGAAAAGTAGTGTTCATCGTCCTAAAGGTCAATCGTTGAATTCCAGGTACACAAAAAGGACTATAAAATACACAGGCGGAAATATGATGATATGGGGTGACGGGGAAAATATATCGGTATCAATATTAAAACATATTAAGGAACGAAATGGAACCATTTGATTTTAATTACATGCTCCTTCGCTGTAATTTTATGCAGGATAACGACCCTAAGCACACAGCCAAAATCACAAAGGATTGACTTAAGAAAGAAAAAATAAATGTTTTGGATTAGCCAGCGTTAACCCCTGACCTTAATCCAATAGAAAACTTATGTAACGATATTAACCTTAAAATTGCTGCTAAATGTTTTACAAATTTTGAGGATTTATGGGAAGGAAGGAGGATTAAGAAAGCTTGGTACTCCATCCCAAAGAAGAGATGCGAGAAGCTTGTAGAAAATATGGTATGCGGACGTGATGCTATAATTGAAAATCTGGAATCTAGAACCAAGTATTGGAAAAGTAAGCACATTATGGCACCAAATTGTTGATTAAATTTCACTAATTTCACATGAATTTTGCAGCTATTTGAGTGACAAAGGCATTTTAGTGGTTCAGGTTTTACAATTAATACTAATTATTCGTGAATTGCTATTTGGCTTTTTTACTTAAATGGAAAAATTAATAAACAAGTAATCATATTTTAAGCTCGTTTTACTCTCTTAAAGATCTTTGTTAATTATATTCGCGCTTATTGCTTCCTATGACTAAATGTGCTATTTGCGTGACCACGGCTGTAAGTGATTAACTTTTAGCTCAATCGTACAGTACAACAAAACTATAAAACTCATAAAATTTCAATAACTGAAACGAAAGAATGGAGCTACCAAATCTAAAACAAAGTTATTCAGTAAAATTTTGCTCGTTGCACTCAATATAAAGTAAGTGTGCTTTGCATTTGGTTTGATTCCGTAAAGCATTACTATAAATGAGCATTTAATTGTGTGGAATTCTTTTTTGTACTTGAGCAATTACTTCGCCGCGTGGGTTTGCTGTCATTATACCCTGATATTTGTAAAACGCAAAGGGAAACGTCGGAGATTCTATAAAATATATCGTCACCTGAAATACAAAATAACGTAACAACCCTTTCGGAAATTTACAGTGGCATGAATGAAACAAGAAATAAAATGGAACATGAGTGAAATAAAATTTTAATATTGGTTAAAACTGGTTTATATCTGACCACAGAACCTGAAAATGTTGAACATATGTAATATTATGTATGTAATTTGGAGTAGTGAAGCGTAATCAATAAGACACTCAATTTCGAATTTTTTGATGATACGTTATTTTGCATTTCAGGTGACGATATATATGTATATTAGGGTGATTCAAAAAAAAATTTTTTTTCTTTTGGACTCGGAAGGTCCTTACAGTTTTCTATTTTCATTGAATGTTTTACAAAAAAGGTCTCCTGGGGTTTTGCATAAACCCAACCGTTTAAAAGATATTAACAGTTTAAGTTTAATTATTTTTGGGAAATTTGTTTATTTCTTATGAATTTTATAATGAAAAAAAATCATTATGAATCACTTGGCGCTATGTCCGGGCTATATGGTGGATGCGATAAAACCTCCCATCCGAGCTCCCGTAGTTTCTAACGAGTCATCAACGAAGTGTGTGGTCTTGCGTGGTGGAACAATACACCCTTCCTGTCCGTCAATCCTGGCTTGGCCACTGTTTGAGACGATTCAACGGCCTTCGACCACGATCGTTTTCGCTTGATATTGTCGTATGTGATCCATTTTTCGTCGCCAGTCACCATCCGCTTCAAAAATGGGTCGAGTTCGTTCCGTTTCAGCGGCATGTCATGCGGCACCCAAACATCAAACTTTTTTGTGTATCCAGCCGTCTGCAAATGGTTTAAAATGGTGACTAACTTCCATCTTCTGGGCGATGTCAGGAGATGCCACATGCCGGTCTAACTTGATGTTTTCCATGAGTTGATCGATATTCGTCGTCATAGGTCTCCCGCCGGGTGGCTTATCCATGGTGTCGTTTTCAGCCGCTCTGAATCGTCGAAACCATTCGTCCGCAGTTCGAAGTGATAGAGTACCATCCCCTAAAATAACATTAAGACAAAAAGGCGGAAGAAATATATTTGACAACCTAATATATATATATAAATATATTTGCTCAACGCTGTCGATTTGGTCATGTCGGCTGTCTGTATATACGCGAAATGGACGGACTAGAAGTTTTTGAGATCTATTTGAAATTTACACACATTTTTTTCCCGTTAAGAAGGTGCTCATTTGTCGGAATCTCCGATATCGGACCACTATAACATATATCTGATATACAAACTGATCGGTCAAAATTAAGTTTTTGTATGAAAAACGTTATAGCCGAATTAACAACATCGCGCCAGTCTTGCAGCTAGTGCAGCTAGGTCCTTATCCGCCTGATCTCTCCAACGAAGTAGAGGCCTTCATCTTCCTCTGCTTCCACTGGCGGGTACTAAATCGAATAATTCAAAGCTGGAGTGTTCTCATCCTTCCGGACAACACGACCCAACCATAAATCTTCCTCAAAACCTTTCTCTCCAATACTTCTAAGGCCGACTCATTAGATGATGTCATTGTCCATATCGTATTAGCTTTGCGAGTATACCAAGTTTAGACATAGGGAGTGTATGTCGATCTACCTTTTACGGGTCTATCTAAGATTTGCTGCATGCCGAAAAACTGGTCGATAGCAGATGTTCCAGGTCTAAAACCATACTGATAATGTCCAATCAGATTATTGACGGCGGGCTTAAGTCTTTCACGCAGTATGCGACCTTATGCCATATTAGGAAGGCTGATCCCACGGTAATTGGCGCAGATTGTGGGCCCCCACTTTTTTGGATTAGGCACAGCTCACTTAGGTTGCAATCATCGGGCATCTTTCATCCGACTCTATTTTGAAGCTGATGCATAAACCTTGTAAGTTCTAAGCCACCGTATTTGAAAGCTCATCTCTGCCGCTTTGTAGTTTATCAGGCGGTTACTGCTATTAGAAACTCATCATTGTCGGACATTAGCACATCTATTCCATCGTCATTGATTGTGGTATCGGGATAGTCTGCTCGAGTTGTTACGCTCTCACTGTAGTTCAGCAGGCTGGAGAAGTGTTCCCGCCATAACATCAGTATGCTCTGAACATCGGCCACTAGATCACCTCTTTGAATTCTACAAGAGTATGCTCCGGTTTTCAAAATTTTGACAAGTTTTTCTTAAGAAATTCGGCATAAATTATTGTCTAAAAAGTTATAATCTCCGAAGAAGCTGTTCAGAGCGGACCATTACAGCATATAACCTGTGTATTGTAGGTAAACATTTAAAGCTTTTCGCAAAAGAAAATTTTATCATTTGTTACGCTCCAGAATAAACTGGAGTTCTTACCAAGCATGTCAACAGCTTTAAGGGATGTCCTACACTGTTTTAGCAACAATAAAACAATTAATCAAAGCTATTCAAATCCGCTGAGGAGGGATATATAAGTAAATTACAAATACATATGTACATACATATATGGTAGGTGAGGGTAAGATATTTAGACTATCCCTCGGATTTAACAAATTTTTCAAAAGACTAGTTCTTCAGAAAAAATATTTTATATGCAACTTTTTTATTTCTTGTTTGTTGATAAATTATGACATTAATTAATTCTTGAACAACTTGTGATTGCTCAACTCCGTATTGTTTGAGCAGGCATCAAAGATGCAGAAATATGTCATATTTTATAGTTTTTCTTCGATAAAGCCGAAAATCTAAACCAAACGGCTTACGGATACATTACACAAAACACCGTTGCGATCCGTTAAATGAGGTAGAATACAAAAAGGAGCTCGATGTTTGGGTGTCAAACGAATTCGCGCAAAAAAGTTTAATGGACTAAATTTCCACCGGCAATTTGCTTTTGAATCGCAACAAAATCGATTAATTTCTGTAGCGGGTTATTAAAAGTTGGTCATTTACAATAACGTAAAGCGAGAATCGTGGATTTCGGCGCAAACGGTAGTAAAGCTAGGATTGGTGGTCAGGAAAGGTTTGTTATATGTTTAGCGGAATTGGCAGGGAATCATCTATTATGAGCTGCTCTCTTACGGCTGAATTTTTAATTCGTATAGTACTGCCAACAATTGGACCGCCTTAAGGAAACGATCGCCCATAACTGTCCTGCTTTGGCCAATAGGAGAATAATTGTGTTGGATATGGACAATGCTGGCCGTACAAAATGATAGTGAATCGCCAAAAGCTCCGGCAGCTCAGTTGGAAAGTTCCTATAATTTTCCTTATAGTCCAGACTTGGTATGAAGTAAGTGCTGGTGACAAATTTGCCTCTATGAGAGTGGCATTGTGAAATTCTTCAAAGTGACAACAAGTTATCGAGCAAAACGATCCATATTTGATCAAAATCAGCTCATTATGAATATGTTAAATTAAACCTACAATTTAATGAAAATAAAAAAAACTATTAATGTTAACATCATAGTATTCGCAGGATATGCTTGGCAGAAAAATTTTTAAATTTAAAGTATAAAAAATATTTATTTTTAAATATTGAACGAAAATGCAATGCCATATGAAAAGATTATTATAAATTTAAGTTCTTAAAACCAAAAGCATTAACAAAAAGCAAATGTTCACCAAAAAATGGAAAGCAACATATAAAGGCATGTATGTAGTTGTAGTAATATATATTAAGAATAAATAATGCAACAACATATGTACATACCATACATACATATGTATGTAAGTACTTAGGCGTTCGTTATTCGTTTGAACCACTAGCCGTTATGTATTGCATTAATTTCAAAATACAATTGCTCCACAATGCAGCCGTTTTGCCGGCAAAGTTAACAATAAAATACAACAAAAAGAGTACAGAATACCAAGCCATTAGTCACTGAAATCACAAGTACAACATACAACAGGCGAATAGACAAACCAACAAACTGCGTGGTAACCAAGCAGTCGGTCGGCCCACAAAGCAGTGGAACGGCTGATGTCTGCGAAAACAGTGAAAGCGCCTAAAAAAGTGTGGCACACAAAGCGCGCGCCAATTGTTGCTGCCGTTGCCGCGGCCGCCACTCTATGCCCGACTGACTGTGTTGGCTGCCAATGTGGCTGCCGTGGCAGCGTTTACTTTTCCAACGCGTCGCATTTGCAAGCATGGAAAGGCAATAAGTAAACAGGTAAATACACCCAAATACCCAGGCATATTAACACGTACTGTGTACTGCACTAACAACAACAAATATTCACGTATTTATATTTTGCTTTGTTTGTATGTGCCTATGTAGGTTGATTTACTAGGTGCGCTTGCCACAAGTTATTTAAATATGTTAAATAAATATATCTACGCTCATTGAGGTAGACTCAAGCCTTAGTACATCTATATACATACATAAAATATGTGCATATAAATATGTATGTCTGCATTGAAGAGTTGCTATATGACAGCCCTGAGAACTGCGCTCCAGCACTACACTGTAGTAAACGTAAATTTCAAATGAGCTTGTCAAGCAAACATTCGCACTGAAAGCCACACATTCATACAAACATATAAATACAACACAAACAAACGTGGAGCTATTGCGCAGCTCGTAAACGCGAGCTCAGCGCCGTGGAAGATCGAAAGCGCGTCGCGCAAGTGAAACGTCCAAAAGCGTCTAGTTAAGAAAAAGGTATGAAAACAAAAGTTAAGAAATGTGGCCTATAGCGTTTATATATAGAAATGTACGAGGGCAGTTTGATAAAACAGAGACTTGAAGACGATTTATAAATTGTCATCCGATTGCTTTCTCTAAAAAGTCCTTTGAAACAAAGACTTGAAAGCAGTATTTACATACGTCTGAAAAGAAATGGACAAAGTAAAGCAAAATAAGTATGCATATTTATATCTTACACGATAGAAGAAACCCTGGGAATATGATGGGAATATTAACTAACAGAAGACTGCAGCATGTCTGGCTGTATAGAGCAGGGCACCAGTGAAACAAAGAATCAACTATTTTGTACTTGTTCCGCATTGGCTAAACTACCCTGTAAGCATCTGAGATCCCCACGGTATGATACACTGGAGGTGGTATCGATAGTGAGGCTATCCTAAAGGATGACTACTATGATATCGCAAAGAACGAAAACTGGTCTATGTGTGGCTTATTGGCTTACCAGATTAACCTAACCTAACCTACAAATGTATATCTTACAGCACCATAAGGAAGATGAGAAAAATGATGCCTCTAAGAAGCTTGATAAGAAATTATAATGACCGACCGCCATCACAAAAAATTGCTGATCTTAGATGAAACTAGGATCGAACCTGAGAACAACGATTTATGAACCCCTTGTTATGGCAATTCAAATTAGTGCGGAAAAATCATATCTTGAACAAAAAAATAAAATTATTTTAGAAATTTTTTACGGAGCTGTTTGGGACTGTTTGAAGAAATAATCTATAAGAGACCTTTTATCTTTTAGATTTTAAATACGTCATTTACTGGTAGTAAAAGAGGAACAAAAAGAAATGATGTAGTTATTGAATTTATTCAGATAATCCCTGCGCAATAACAGTCCACCTATTCTGAATTAATAATATAATAATTTCTCAATATCTTAAGATACAGATTAAGACATCTTCACAAAAAAAAATTTAGAGATATACTACCCTTCGTAGGCGAATTTCTTATAGTAGCATAAGGGAGTAAGCAAGATTTTTATCGGTCAATTTGTATGGAAGCTACATGCTATAAAGGCCTGATATCGGCCCTTCCGGCAAATGCGCAGTTTCTTTGTACTCGTAAGAAAAAAACGTACGCAAAATTTTACAACGGTATCTCAAAAATGTACCGACGGGCAGACAGTGGGGCTGACATTTCTAAATCGCGTCAGATCGCCACGGTGATCATTTACATACATATGTCTATATATAGTATACTTTGTAGGCCTCCGACGTTTTTCGGCTAGTTGTTAGAAACCTTATACCCTTTTTAGGGTAAACAGTGAATTACTGTCGTATCTGACGTTCCTCGTATATACGATTATATATAAATACCCACAGTAATAGTAATAATAACAATAATAATTTGACTTTTTCCATTCACCTTTTTGCTTTAGTTTGTGAGTTTTCCTGAACCTTTATTATTTTTTAAATGCATTTATACTTGAGCATTTTGCTTTGTGGCTTGTTGAAAAGCCGGTGTTGCCATTGTTGTTGCGCACTGGTGGCCCCACTACTGCCCTCAACCACTTTTCCGCAAAGCTAAATATAACTGCGAGCTGAGGCGAGCGTTTGAAACAATGAAAACGCACTCGACCGTGATTCCCTCATTGAGTTTGATGAGCGCTACTATGCTGAGCCAACTCTTCGTCTGACTGCGCTGCGCGACGACGGTTTGCGTGGTGGGTTAATGTTTGTTGCTTCGTCGGAAAGGCAAGGGGCGCCGCTACCAACATTGCGGTGCGGTGCGGTTTGAGTGCAACTTATGGGAGCGCGCACAGTACATCTTTATCTAGGCTGGTCTTACAATTCAGTTTGTGTTCGACTTTACATTGTTCAGCAGCAGTGGAGCAGTAGAGCAACCAGCAGTGGCACAAGTGTTACAACTTTAAAACTCGTAATTGTAACATTTTCGAACAGCTGATTGCTGGCAGTGCAAGTGCATTGGCGTGTTGTTAGACAGGTCGTGGCGAGGCAATGTCTCCTAATCGCAACTTCCTCATAGTGCATATACGTAAATATAACCGTTAAGGAGACTGAGGCTTCGGGCATGGATACGCAAAAGCTTACGAACAGCTCCAATGCGTTGGGTAGCAGTGTTCAGTTGGTGAAGGAGCGTAATCGAAGCATCAATAAAGTGAAACTTTGTGGTTATTTGAAGAAGAAACGAAATGTTAGTATGAATACCAAGTGAAGACGATAATTGCGGACGCGTGAGCAAGCGTGCACTAAGAGATATTTTTGAAACAAGAATAAATAAGTACTACTAATTAGAAGAATCGAAAATATTTCTGAATTTCAGAAAAGTAAAATTTTGTGTTATTGGCAAAGTTCAAATTGCTTATAAATATTTTTTTAAAATACAAAAAAAAAAAAAAAAAATTAAAAAAAGTGAAATAAATACTTGCACACGCGCCCATAATTGATCGAATAATCAGCTCCAAAATAAAAAAAAAAAAAATAAAAAAACCTGCTCAGTTGGAAAATTCAAAGCAAAACACAAAATGAGAAAAAAGAACAAATGAACCATTTCTCACTATTCCCACTTTATGCATACATAAGTATAACAATATACTTGTTTTTGTTGTTTTGTTTGCAACCGTTATTAGAAAGTTGGCGGTTGGCGTAAAATGTGGTTTGTGCTGCAGGATAAATTGCTGCTCTCCTATGCATCGAAGGAGGAGTATGACAATAAATTGGTCTCATTCAAAGACGTGCTCAATCTGGTGCCGGGCACAATGGTGCGTCCTTTGGGTGGCTTTCGCTTCACAATTGAGACCACAACGCATGTAATGTATACCTTTGTGAGTATTTGCCAGAAATCGGTTGCTATGCGCTACTTTTTATAATATTTATTTAAATAATAACAGTTATTGTAATGAGTATTATATGAGTAATGCGTAAAGGCATTTATATGTGAATATATTAGTCACGTATTTTTATAGTACTGATAGCGTTATAAGCAAAAAGTTTGCAATTTGTGTAGATTTATGAATAATTAAGAGAACATTAATAGAGTGCTCAGCAAGTGGTTGTGTAATACCTTTAAAAACATAGTATAAATGCCATCAGCTGATCGATCATATCTGTTAGAACACCTGTCTTTGCTTGTTCAAGAAGGGTTTGTAAGGCCTTTCTCATTCTTATACTTCCTTTTCATTCTCGAAATCCGTATATTGAAATTTGGTACCCAAGATTTTGACAGATCTGTTAATTAAAACTATTTTCTATATTTTAACAATTAAAATTGAAAAACAGTGGCATATTATATTATGACATCTGAGAAAGTTTCGGTTAAATTTTCATGGAGAAATATTAAAAAATGTGGAAATGACAGCAATTACTCTGGCGAGTCTTATAACAGGGTGCTGCATCATCCGAAACCAAAAAATCACAATTGTATCGTTAGATAATAGCTTTGCCTAGGCAACGTCATTTTAATTTTTTGCTTTGGGAAAAATAATAACAAATTTGGAAAAAAAACGTTCTAGCGTTCTCACGTTAATTATGCAAAGAAATAGTATTAAAATTTTCCAAAATAGTTTTGAAGTTATGATATTATTAATAACATTGTCTTAAGATTCGTTAAGACTCGAAATTGAATCGAATTTACTGCTGAAATGTCAGGATGTGTATTAAATGTAAGTTTATGGTTTCTAAACTTAGTGTCGGAATTAATTAAATTAAATTTCTCAGGTAAATGATATTTCAAAAAAATTTATTTTGCAAGTTGTTAGGACTGTCCTTATTTACTATGCCAAATTTTGCGATTTTTACAATGGATAAAAATATAGAACAAAGAATTTGTCTCAAATTTTGTATTTCCAACCAAATTTTCGTATGCGGAATCGTTGCTAATGTTGGAAAAGGTGGTGAAAAAGGGTTACGGTGATTTAGTTTTATCATAAACACAAGCCTACGAGTGATACAAAGCCTTCAAAGACAGTCGAGGGATCGTTGGAGACATGCTTCGTTCTGGACGACTTTTCATCTCTTTAACTGATGAAAATATTAAAAAAATTAAGTGTTCGAGAAATGACAAGAGAGGTCGACATCTCTCGTGAGCACGTTCGAATGATTTTGGTGGATATTTTAGGTATGAAACGCGTTCTTTCTCTCGATTCATCCCGATAAAGCTGAATCCATTTGAAAAATAGTGCTGTAAACAGCTCTCTCTCATGCTTGAACGTGCGAATTCCGATCCCACATGGGACATGGGTATATGAGTTTGAGACATGGGTTTATAAGTTTGACATGCAAACAAGTCAACAATCATCCGAATGGAGGGGAAAAAACGAGCCAAAACCAAAAAAAAAAAAAAAAACACGACAAAGCTACTCAAAAATCAAGATGATGCTCACTGTTGTTTCGATATTCGTGGTTTGATGAATCATGAATTTGTTCCAGAGGGACAGACGGTCAATAATTAGTTTTATTTAGTCATATTGAGGCATTTGCGTGAGAACATCCGTCGAAAACAGCGGGACTTTTCGAACAACAATTTATGGATTTTACTCTATGATAGTGCACCATCGCATCATGCCATAATTGTGACTGTATTTAAAGCCAAAAACGCAATGATTACCATCGAACAACCACCGAATTCACCAGGTTTGGCTCCGTGTGATTTTTTCATGTTCCCCAAACGGAAATTGTCTCTCCGTAGAACCTGTTTTCAGTAGATCGAAAGGACAAGACAAAATTCACTAAAAGAGCTGAAGGTCATCTCAAAGAATGCTTATGAAAAGTGTTTCGAGGACTGGAAAAATCGTTGAACTAAATGTAATACAACTGGTGGAGATTACTCAGAAGGCGACAAAATATTGAATAACTAAATTGTTTGCATTTTATTTACAATTTCCGGGGACTTTGTCACAATGTATACCTACTATGTAACGGGTGATTTTTTTGAGGTTAGGATTTTCATGCAGTAGTATTTGACAGATCACGTGGGATGTCAGACATGGTGTCAAAGAGAAAGATGCTCAGTATGCTTTGACATTTCATCATGAATAGACTTACTAACGAGCAACGCTTGCAAATCATTGAATTTTATTACCAAAATCAGTGTTCGGTTCGAAATGTGTTTCGCGTCCGTGTCCGATGAGCGATGAGGCTCATTTCTGGTTGAATGGCTACGTAAATAAGCAAAATTGCCGCATTTGGGGTGAAGAGCAACCAGAAGCCGTTCAAGAACTGCCCATGCATCCCGAAAAATGCACTGTTTGGTGTGGTTTGTACGCTGGTGGAATCATTGGACCGTATTTTTTCAAAGATGCTGTTGGACGCAACGTTACGGTGAATGGCGATCGCTATCGTTCGATGCTAACAAACTTTTTGTTGCCAAAAATGGAAGAACTGAACTTGGTTGACATGTGGTTTCAAAAAGATGGCGCTACATGCCACACAGCTCGCGATTCTATGGCCATTTTGAGGGAAAACTTCGGACAACAATTCATCTCAAGAAATGGACCCGTAAGTTGGCCACCAAGATCATGCGATTTAACGCCTTTAGACTATTTTTTGTGGGGCTACGTCAAGTCTAAAGTCTACAGAAATAAGCCAGCAACTATTCCAGCTTTGGAAGACAACATTTCCGAAGAAATTCGGGCTATTCCGGCCGAAATGCTCGAAAAAGTTGCCCAAAATTGGACTTTCCGAATGGACCACCTAAGACGCAGCCGCGGTCAACATTTAAATGAAATTATCTTCAAAAAGTAAATGTCATGAACCAATCTAACGTTTCAAATAAAGAACCGATGAGATTTTGCAAATTTTATGCGTTTTTTTTTTTTAAAAAGTTATCAAGCTCTTAAAAAATCACCCTTTATATAAAACCTTGCATAAAAATATGATTACCATACATTGAATTGAAATAATTATATTAAAACGAAGCCATTTGTGCCTTTAGTTAGAACAAAAGAATTGAGTCATTCTCCTCTATTGACTTATTACAACGTGAACTTTGTATTATATTATATTATTCATAAATAAGCATAAGGAATAAAATTTAATTTGTTAAGATTATGCGCTCCAATACTGATAATCTTACTGATATTATTATAATCGATCGATTAAGAGCTAAACTCGGCTTTGTTATTTTATGGATGAACATATTAGGGGTTTTAATTTTACTTAAAAATCATATTTTATAAACACGGGTATTTATTTTTATTATATAAATTAATTATTATATATTAAGCTAATGTAGGTAGTCGAAAAAGTCTTTTCTTATTTTGCCAATAGACGTCGTTGCAGTCGTATATCTCCAGTACTACCAATTTCATTAAACCAAAAAACAATTAAATTCGCGGAAGTTGAAAAAAAATTACAGTTGTTCAAAAATGAGTGAAAATAATGAAGAAATTCGCTATGTTTTGAAATTTTTGTATAAAAAGGGAAGAATGCCACACAAGCCCCCAATTAATCAATCATTCAAAATTGATTGCTCATTTCTGTAAAGGCCATATTGAGCACCGAAGCCAATTGACAAACTGATTGGAATGATCATCACATGTGATTGATCAAAACAGCTGACACTGCTAGGAGATCGAAGAAACGTAACATTGCCCTGTCACACTTTACAGTGCTGCCGGACATAAGCTCTCTAATCCAGACCAAGACGCCACTATCTTTTCAGTTTATTCAAGAGAATGATCGTTGGAAAAAAATCATCGAGACAGAGCTCTATTTTGAAGCCATATAGACTACTAAACTTATGTATATAGGAGAATTGAAACATTGCTATAATTGGATTATCGTCTTTAATTTCAACCTTGCTTAATAATAAAATCGAATTTTGCCGGAAAAATTTGCTTTTCTTTAAAACGGCACGAATTTCTCAGGCTGCCTTCTTATACCAAATATTGAAAATCTGTATCAGGAACTTGCATAACTATTGTAGACTTATAATTTGTAATATAATATATATGTGTAAAACTATTTAGCTGCCACAATTTAAATCCATTTTAATTTGTTCATTTGTTGATTGCACTTTATGCTAATCGCATTTTTCTTCATCAGCACTGCGACGATCGCAACGCCTACCGCGAATGGATTACCATGCTGCTGGATAGTTTGACCAACACAACCAGCACGAAAATTATTTCCGCCAACTCCTCCGCCTCGGCGTATGCGCTGCTACCGATACAACAGCAACGTTTCCGCAATACATCTGTCGACAATATACCGTATGCGCTGTGGTCGGGTGTAGGGCAGAATTCGCAGCGTCAGCGAGAGCTTTCGTCCAGCTGTGACTCGATGCGGCAGCATGTCGAGTTGGCGGATGCTCAGAGTGAGTATGCGTATTTGGAGCGCATGGCAAATGTAAAAACGAGAAATGGCGTAAAATCGGCGACGCGGTCTCTTTTAGCGCCGGCGCTGTCACTGCCCAGCCATGGTAGCGGCGCTGGTGGTGGCGGGGGTGGTACTGGCGCAGCGGTACGTTTGCCAATTGCGCGCAGCACAGCGAAATTACTGGAGCGTAATGGCGTGAATTCAAGCGATCCGCTGAAAAAATACCAACATCAACAACAACACTACCAAAAACGGCAGCAGCAGCAACAAGTGAACTGTTGCAACAGGAGTAGTGGCACAACAGCTAGCGCAACAAGTTGTAAAAGCTACAACAACAAAAGCAGCGACAACGTCACAGATGCGCGTTTAACTACTGAAGCGAGGTAAGTAGCTTGCATGCATACATACATATGATTGTATGGTGGTATGCGCATGCGTACATTTGTTTGCTTGCCGACTTGAATGGTGCAATAGGCGAACAATAAAAGAAACTATGCGCATATGTAATTTAAAATTCAAACAATAAAGAGAAATGCCTTTCATGCCACTTAACATAACATTATATAACGGCATTTCAGTGCGACCCACTTCCGTTTGCATGGTGAAAGTAACTGGACCGATTTTACCACACTCGACAATGGGCGCAATTCCTCAAGTGCCGGCAGTACATCTTCCTCAGCTTCCGCATCCGCTTGCCATGGACCAATTAACCAAACAGTCTTGAAGATAAATAGCATGTTCCAGCAACAATCAAGTTCTTCGACGACGTCGGAAAGCGCCAGCGCAAGCCGCCAACATGTGGTGAATAAAGAGTTTCTAAACCATCCAAAGTCAACACAAGCAAACTGTGATCGAAATGAATTTACTCCAAAGTTTAAGCGTAATAAAAGCAACATCAATGCTAGCGAACGCAACAATAATAATTGGTTGTTGTCAGATAACTGTTCAATGAGTGATGATGCTGAAGTTGATGTGGACACAAATTGTACGGCATACGCCAGCAGCACCAAAGACAGGTAAGCGATCAAAAGGAAATTGTTTGAATATTCTGCAGCAAAGACATTGCAATAAAACTTATTACACCCACATATTTGATAATCGAATAAACAGCTGATTGCTGATACAGTCAGTATAAAATCGCAAATATTGATTAATATTATACTGAAAAGTCACAATTAAAGCTTTAAGCTAATCTTTGAGGGCTCCACCATTTTAATGGTTGAAATGCGTAGCGTATAAGTCTATAAGTTACTTAGCCTACAGGATTCTTAGTTGATAGGCGAAAACGAATAATCAGAAAAGTTTAGGGCAGAAATAGTGCGGTCCATACCCTAAAATTAACGCATCCGTTTAACCTACCGAAAAGACTTTTTGACTATGTTGAATAATAATTAGAGAAAATTATGTTTTTAACATTTGAATCTTTGAAAGTACTGACCTGATGGGTATATTTACTTGAAAGTACAGACAGATAAACTAAATGTATTATATTCATAAAAAATGTTTTTTTTATACTCTCGCAACAAAGTTGCTAAAGAGAGTATTATAGTTTTGTTCACATAACGGTTGTTTGTAAGTCCTAAAACTAAATGAGTCAGATATAGGGTTATATATACCAAAGTGATCAGGGTGACGAGTAGAGTTGAAATCCGGATGTCTGTCTGTCCGTCCGTCCGTGCAAGCTGTAACTTGAGTAAAAATTGAGATATCATGATGAAACTTGGAACACGTATTTCTTGGCTCCATAAGAAGGTTACGTTCGAAGATGAGCAAAATCGGCCCACTGCCACGCCCACAAAATGGCGGAAACCGAAAACCTATAAAGTGTCATAACTAAGCCATAAATAAAGATATTAAGGTGAAATTTGGCACAAAGAATCGCATTAGGGAGGGGCATATTTGGACGTAATTTTTTTTGGAAAAGTGGGCGTGGCCCCGCCTCCTAAAAAGTTTTTTCTACATATCTCGGAAACTACTATAGCTATGTCAACCAAACTCTACAGAAACGTTTCCTTCAGGCATTTACATATACAGTTCAAAAATGGAAGAAATCGGATAATAACCACGCCCACCTCCCATACAAAGGTTATGTTGAAAATCACTAAAAGTGCGTTAACCGACTAACAAAAAACGTCAGAAACACTAAATTTTACAAAAAAAATGACAGAAGGAAGCTGCATCCAGGATTTTTTTTAAATTGAAAATGGGCGTGGCGTCGCCCACTTATGGACCAAAAACCATATCTCAGGAACTACTCGACCGATTTCAATAAAATTCGGTATATAATAATATATATAATTTTTTAACACCTTGATGACATGTACAAAATATGGGTGAAATCGGTTCACAACCACGCCTTCTTCCAATATAATTGAATTCCATGTGATGCCTTCCCTGTATAATATATACATTAGGAACCAATGATGATAGCGGAATAAAACTTTACACAAATACGGTATTTGAGCTGAAGGATGCCTTGTAGAAAAATTGTCGTGATCGGACTATAACTTTTCAAGGTCCCTGATATCGAACACGAAGAACTCAGTGCCTAACCTAACCTAATCTAATTTTTCACCGAAAATATCGGTAAATCTCTCAGAATTTAATTCTAATTAATTTTACAGCAAAATAAAAAAAATATGTAAATGACGGATAATGAAATCTCGATTATCACTTTATCATGCGAGAGTATAAAATGTTCGGTGATACCCGAACTTAGCCCTTCCTTACTTGTTTTTTCTAAGTTTTTCGTCATTCGTTTCAAAATATGAAAACCTGCAACATCACGAGTCCATTGTGCAACACGTTTACATAGAGAGTTTTTTGAAGGCACAAAATATATACACATAATACTATGAGCAAAAAATAGTAAGACTTTACGTATAATTTAAAAATTGTCAATTTATTCCACAAAATCTCAAGTTACCCCCTTTGATCCCAATACACTTGTGCCAACGTTTTTTCCAATTCCTGAAACAGTTGTTAAAGTCAATTTCCGGAATAACCTTCATGCGCGTAGCGATTCATGTTTAATGTTTTCAATTTAGTCAAAACGGCTTCCCCGGGGTGGCCGTTTGAGTTTGCTGAATATTTTTCGAAAAAATTTTGTGATTTTGGAATCAATCGTGCTTTCACTTTTCTTAAGCCCAGCGTTCTCTGCCATCTTTGAATTATTTCTGAAGCGTTTTTTCAATAGGGACACTATAAAAGTAGACCAATATAGATAGCAAACGTCCCCACATTCTTTCCCGCTCTTTTGACATGTCTCTTCAATAATGGTTGCCATATTATCATGAAAAGACATACAATCCAACAACGAGTCGAAATTATTAAAATTTACAGTGGCCTCAACTTTAAGAGCGCTACGTTCAATTTATGTTAGTCATAATCGTCCTGTCAGATCAACAACTGAGCGTCTAGTGAAAAAATTTAAATCCATAGACACAGTGCAAAATGTTCCCGTGGCAGTGAGACAAAGAAGTGCCCACAGTGTCGAGAAAATTGCTGCCGCTAGTGGATCAATTGAGAAAGACCCAAATCAGTCTCTCACACGTCATTTTCAATCGCTGGGCATCTCTCTGACGTCGGTGTGGTGAATTTTGCGAAAAAATCTTGACCTACATCCTTACAAGATTAAATTGATACAAGAAATGAAGTCGCTTGACTACCAGAATCGTCGTATGTTCGTAAATTGGACTGAGCAACACTTTGAAAATGATCCGGATTTTCATCGAAAAATCATCTTCAGCGATGACACTCATTTCTGGCTAAATGGCTTCGTCAATAAGAAAAATATGTGTTATTGGTCAAGCAGCAATTCACACGTACTCCATGAGTCAGCATTGCATTCCGAAAAAGTTAAGTGATGGGCCGGCGGCGTCATTGGGCCGTACTTCTTCCGCGATGATCAAGACAGGCACGTTAGTGTGAATGGGAATCGCTACCGCTCAATGATAACCGAATATTATTGGCCCGAATTGGATGAAATGGACTTAAACAATATGTGGTTCCAACAAGACGGCTCCAAAAGCCATACCGCGAATGTCACAAACGGCTTTAAAAACTAAGTTTGGTGAGCGTGTTATCTCACGAAGTGGCCCAGTCAAAAATTGGCTTCAGCGTCTGAACTTCCGCAAGCGTACCCGTGGTGGCCATGCGAAAGAAATCGAGTTCCATAATGGCATCGAATGTACTTTTACAGGAATAAAGAATTTCATTGATATCCCAAACCGCTTTGGTTTTATCAAAAAAAAAACTTTTGCAGTTTATTTGAATAATCCGTTACTAAACAAAAACCCTTGATCGCGAAAAACAATTAGCACCGAAGGCATTCTGAACGTTTCGGCACCAGAAATTTGATTCCGCACACGAAATTTATTGGAACTTCTTTCTTAAATCATCAGAGCCTTCTTCGATACAGCTTTTATATCCTCGTAGTGGTTATGTCAATTTACTGAATAGCCAGATTTTACACGAAAGTAAATCAGGCGAAATGATCACGAATAACCGATTCAGTATAAGATGGTGCAATATCGCACTTCTTTAATAATAAATTCAGACATAAAAAATCGAAGAATTCACTTTTAGAGCCTCACAAAACGACACGTATCTCAATACTAACGATTTTGAGGTGACATTTGGCATACATAGATGTCACTGATAGTTTCGTGCGAAATTTAAATTAAAAAGTCTTACTATTTTTGCCCACAACAAAAATTTGACAAGTTTATATTTCTAGCAATAAGTCTGGATTTGCGATTAAATCTCGATAATAATGTGAACAAATTGTGGGACAAAAACCAATTCGTCTGTTGATTAATAATTATTAAGCTTTTTGCAGTATTGGCCTTGGTTCCAGGAAACTATTTGCAGGGCCGGAATTAAATTTTTGTCGCCCTTGGGCACTGGAAAAAATGTCGCCCGTCACTGAAATTTCACTCAAAATTATTTAGATTTGATATTATGTTTTTAAAAAATTAAAATAATTAACGTATTGCAAATAATTTATTATAAACATATACAAAAAATATAGGTTATTGTTCTTAAAATCACAAAGTTTGCACTGAGCTTGACTAATAATTGTATTACAATAATTATTTTCACAGGCAAACACGCCTGACTTTTTGAATTGCAATCTAAACGTTGAAGTACATCTGATTCGATGCATAGAATAGCTATTGCTATTGAGTCTATTTGCACTCATTGTAGAACATAAGTAGTTTTTAACTCTTAAAACCAGAAAACGATCGTTCTGCGCTACAGTTTGTTATAGCCAAAGTAATAAATATTCGATATGCAATTTCTACGTTCGGAAACTCTGTATAAAGGTCGTTTACTCGCAAAAGTTTCAGAATATTGGAAGTTGAATTTTGTTCCATCTTTTTTCAGTGCAATAAGCATGGAAGTGCACAAATTCGTCCTCCAATGAGAACTCAAGATCTGAAGAATAAACATTTGGTAAACGTTTAGCTCGGTTACGAATCTCTCTATTATCCAAATTGCCAAATTCAATAATAACTGAGAATTTTTTATAAATCCTTTCATATGCAACACATCTTTTTCGCAATTCAGAATCTAGATTGTCAAGAATGACATTAAAGGTGTTGACTCTAAAGTGATCTCGACCTGACAGTTGTACATCTCCATCCCGTGACTCATCAGCATGTAATATTCTCTTTCTTTTTCTAGAAACTGTCGTTTTATATTCTTTTATCTCTGAAATATTTTAAGCAGTTTTTTTCATAGATTTTGAATTTATTTCTCGTATCAGCAACAACTTTGATCCAACCACGATAATCGTCGATCACATCAGCAATGCTACAATCAACTTTCTGCAATCTTTGACTAACAGCATTGAATTGTGAGAGTAAAAAATGCCAAAGTATCTGCATTAATGCTGTTTCAAGTCGCTCCAATTGAATTCGTAATCTTTTAGCTTCTTGTCTTGTAATTGCATTTTCTTCCATATTTTCTTCAATAATAATCAAAGTCTCGATTATTTCGTCGAAATCTTGATTAAGTACATGAACAGCTTCATAACGAGCTGACCATCTGGTTGCTGATAAAGATTGTAATGCAATTCTTTTTCCAGTATGAAATTGTAAAACTTCCCAGCGGTGCGTCGATGCAGTAAAGAAGTTATATAAAGTTTGTACAGTATTAAAGAAAGAAGCTACCACTCATTCTACTGCGTGAACTCCAACTAAATTCATAGAATGATCAGCACAAGGAGCATGTTCTGCAAGATCATTAATTTCATGATTTCTTGTCTGTAAACCTGAATAAATTCCTTATACAATATACGTTCTCTGCCATTACTTTTATAAAATAATTTCGATGTTTCACATCTGCCAGCTGTCAACTGACAGCTCACTTTTTTTCTACTTTCCAAATTTTGCCGCCCTAGAAAATTTGCCGCCCTGGGCACTAGCCCCGACTGTCCCTAGTGTAAAACCACCACTGACTATTTGATAGAATTTGGCTTTATATGGTCTGACACAAGATTAGCTGGCCTTTGGAGCTGGACTTTTTATCAAATAATTAATATTTATTGTTACAATTTTTTTATTTTTGAAACAAATACAGCAAATGGTTCATAAATTACCATTTTCAAAACTTTCAACTTTCTCTTAGTGTATTGGTTAATCTGTGTTATTTTTCAAAAAAAATGGTAAGAGTATGGGTACGAGTATGAACATGTAAAACAGTTGCAATATTGTACAATTCTTATGACTTGAACGCCCACACATTTGTAATGAGTAAACAAAACAGTAAAATGGGGTCTTTCCAATACTCATACTTGTATACCGGCGAGATAAGAGTTTCGCTATAAATAGCTACTTGCGGGGCGCTTCCTAAAACACACGTATACACTTATGTAACATGTATTACCAGACACTGGAAACGTATGCAAAAAAGGGAGCTTCAAAGCGCCCGCGTGTTGGAGTGGTTAGTATAGAACTTCTGAAGTGGAGCTACTCTCGTAAGTACATGTGTATAGTATTTGGATTATTTTTTTTTTAATTTTTGCCACTCGTTTTTAAATAACATTTTTTTTTGTTTTCATCATTTTTTGCAATCATCGTTTTCCTTGTATTTAGCAGACGCTAAATTTGACGTGTTATTATGAGCTAGGCGTTTGTCATTTGGTAAAATAAATGTTTCAAAGACTTTATTCATGAATTCTTGGCCAAAAACAATACTGTAACGTTGCCCCTCCTCTATATTCGCCAGACATGACTCCGTGTGTGTGCCCATTTCCAAAAATTAAAATACTCTTAAAGGGCCGTCGTTTTACAAACGGAGCTGAAAGAGCTAAAGGCTATCCTGATAATCTGGTTTGAAAAGTTTTGCGAAGATTGAAAGAAGAGCTAGCCCTAAGTTCATTATATCGAAAAGGGACTATTTTGAAGACGATAACATTCTTGTAGACGAATGAATAATTTTTAATTTTTTTTTGTTTCAAAAAACGAAAACTTTCATTATTTTTTGAACACACCTCGTAAGTCCCCGCAGATACATAATTTTTTTATTTTCTAAAATAGGTATAAAAGCTGCACAATAATTTTTTTTATTAAATAGGGAAGCAGCTCTAAGTTGATAAGAGTACATAACAAAACCTGCCTAACCTCAACGGTTAAACCTGGACCATTTTGGCTTGATGTTGTCCATTTTTCGACAATAGCATTTCTTTTCAGAAATGTAACGATTTTGTTGCGCGATCAGCAGCGATTCGCAGATGGGAATTCGGTCCAAGAGATTTTTTGTACTCTACACTACTGAGTCAAATAATCAAAAAACTGTTTGAGAACGTCTTCTCATATTTCTAACGTCGTATAGCGTAATCCGTTACTACTTAAACAATGCGAATACTAAAGCTTTAAAATGTCGCTTAAATTATTTTAGGTAATTATTGTACCCCAACATAAATGAATTTCTATTAAAAAAATCACCTTCCGCTATTGATTTAGCCATTCCACCAGGGTGTAGGGTATGGGCGACAATGCATAGCCAATAAAATATAAAAACAATGTCTATAAAGACCACAAAAGTATCTGGATAGGGTGGACACGTCAATCGGCTGGCTGTGACTGAATGAATAAAGTTCGTTTAGCGGATGCGTTGCTGCAGTCATTTAAAGTCTAAAGTATTGCATGTACGCTATGAATAAGCTATGCATAAGTGTGTATGTGTGTATGGGCATGTGATGTGTGCATATTTCCGTACTGTGACGTGCTATTTTTGACTTCACTCTTAAGTCAATGTAAACAGCGGAATAGCAGGCACCATTGAGTGCCAGCGACGAGCAGCACGCAACATCCATCTATCCAGCTATTAGTGGCAGCGACAAGGAGGAAATTTAAATGCTTACATGTGCACATATATATTTAGATATATGTTGGTATATATATACATGCATTCGTATAGATTTAGATGGCATATGCATTGCGTTGAGGCATTGATTCATTGGAGTTTGCAGCGACGCTTAGCGTTGCAGCCGCACATGGTTTAGCTCAGACTAGAAATTTCAAATGATCTGTAATTATATACCTAAGTAGAAGTGTTTAGCGCGCACAAATGTATACATTTAAAGCAAAACAGAGTGATTTTCTCTTGAATGTCTGTTCCATCCACCGAACGCACTTGAAAACGCTGGAAAAGTAAGAATCAAAACAATTCAAGTGTATTTTAACTTATGCACCTATATATACACCAAAATATGATACATATGGGTTTGTGTATACTCGAAGCACCTAAGGATAGTTGCATGTGCAGTCAATAAACAGATGCCTTACAGATGATGCTTCATTGCGTCGACACACACACGACAGTCACATCTCCTTTATATATGATACTCGAACTTTCTCGACATGCACTGGAGTGTGTAGTGTTTGTTTGTGTTTTTGTTTTTTACATTTTTAATTTTTTTAACCGTTCTTTTCTTCTACTCCAAAATCTATTTCCAGCCATGCAATGGTTATGGTGAAAGACCAAATACAGCGTATGAACATCAAAGGCCGGAAGGAAACCGTGTCGTATGCGAATGCAGATGTCGCAGTCGAGCGACATGAGCAGCGGCGTATTGTCTTAACGAAAAAGTTGGAGGAAGAATCATTTATTGAATCGGCAGCCAGTATGACCAAACCAGTTGTCGGTGAGGCGCATTCAAAATCAGTGGATAGTGATCCGGAAAGTGTTAGCGATGAAGAACAGCAACTCGTTGTTGACAAAGCGGCGGCGACGACTTGTAATAGGTCATCAGAGCCGATCTATGCTGTTGTGGATTTGGCGCACAAATATGCACAACGACAGCAACGAAATGTGCGAAACAATTTGAAGAGTTTGGAAGCGAATCGATGTAGAAGCTATGAAAGCATTATACAGGCTGTGGAGTCCAGTGTGGGTTTGACGAGTGGAAATGGACCGATGGGGGTGAGTGGAAGTGAAGTGGTAAACATGCAAGCCTGTGATAAATTATGATGCCGTTAAAAATGTTTCAAATTGATGCTAATACCGACTAAATTGTTGTATATAAAAAGTATTAAAATGAGCAGTTCTAAAAACAATTGTTTGGGAAATAAATACAGAAACTCAAATATCGGTGTGATGGATCAGAAAAAAATTTTAACAAAAGCTTTATAATTTTGATTTTTAAAATGAGTATCAGAGTAAACACAGGCTTATTTTTAATGCATGCAAAGAGCAAGTAATAAATTTATACTCATCTCAAAGCAGAAATCAAATACTAATCTACATGAGGATGACATCGACGGCATCTACGAGGATGGTGATAACTTTGCTGCGAATTGTGAAAATGGTGGATTACCAAATGCTGAAGAGGATGAAAATATATATGAACCTGTTGGTTTCGACAATTTTGGCAGCCAAAAGGTATTATTTATATGTATTTGTAAAACTAAGATTAGTAAGGTGGAAAGGGAAAAGTGAAGGATTTTTTTTTTTTTTTATTTTATAGTCGCTGGTTACGAATCTAGAATACTTTTTGTTGAATTTCGTAGGTTGCATTTTATATTTCGGGATTCGACGTCCTTAGAGTTGCAATCTGGCGTTTGATGTTTTACATGCTCAGAACGTTTTGACATACGAGTACTAATTGTTTTGTGTACACTAACTTAAAATACCCATCTTGGCCAAAAAATAAAATTAAATCGCGAATATTTTCGGGCCATACTTTTTTAACAACTGTTGACGTTCGTGCATCGACGAACCTAATTTAATGTTTGGCGATGAAGCCAGTGTTTATCGATGGTATAGTGAATTCAATCGATATCACTCCAAAACAAACTTGGTGTAGGTCGTCCAAAATCAATTGTTGAGCCGTGATGTGATCTATCTTGAGATTGAAAAAACTATAGGATTGATTGTAAACAAAATTTGTTCACGTTGGATCCCACACAATTTGTCTATAGCTCAAAAAAAGGCTCGTGTCGATTAGTCAAAAGAAATATTAAAAAAATACGAAAACGGCGTTTTGAGGCAGCTATAACATCGTGACAGCTGACGAACTCTAAATTTACTTGTATTAGCTCGAAAGTAAACAACAGCCGACTGTGTGGGTGTTTACAGATGAGCCGAATCCAACAAAAGTTGTTCGGGCCTAGCACTTCCAAGCAAATGGTTGCCTGTTTTTTAAAAAAAAATGGGCATATCACATTCATACCACTAGAACAGTACAGAACAGTAAATTCTGAGTGGTACATATGTAACTAATTGCTTGCCAGTTGTCTTTCAAAAAATCAGGGAAACCAACTTTTGAAATCGGATCACTCTTTACAACAAAAATGCTAGCTTTCACACTTTAATTGAAACAACTACATTTTTGAAGACTCAAAATATTAATTTTATGAGTCGTCGTCAACAGTCATGATTTTCGACACCTGAAGAGGCGGTTGATGCGTTCAGAAGGTATGCTTTAGAGATACCACAATCAGGGTGGCAAAAGTGCTCCAACAATTGGTTCGAACACATGATCCTAATCGAGAATATTTTTTATTACATTTTTTTTGTTCTCTAATCTCGAATTACTATGTGCAACCCTCGTAAGACCAACAATTTTCACAGACTTCGTATAAACTAGTAATTGATTGATTTCAAATGCATTTTCGCTTCAAAGGAAATATAACAGAACAGATCGAAAATCTATGTAAATGGAATTAAGTTCAATTTCTATTGCCATTGAATTGTATTTGTTAAGTCAGTCCTGTAGTATCACTTGCAACAATCCTTACAATCCAATACTATATACCACTCCAACATTCTGGGAAGAGAAATGCTTTGCATTTTCAAACAATAATACAATTTTCATTTGTATTTCTTGTTTGGGGAGTGAAATTGTTTGGTAGCAACATAATCTTAAAAAAGAAAAAACTTAGGTTTGACAATTAAGTAATGAGACTGATTTTATTGCCGCGTTTGTGGTAAATCTTTGACCTTGAAATTCCCTTTCTCTTTTTCCGGCATCCCTCCCCTCTCCATTGATATATGTACCATCGCTCCAACTTGTTCAGTTCGCCTGCTGCGTCAAGTTGAGTAGACGTCTGCTCTTAGTCATGCCAAAGCTCACAATGGTTGTCTCCGCGCGCCCCCCGCCCGAAAAAAGCTCGCATGAGCAAGTCGAAGGTGAAAACGATGATTATTGCCTTTTTTGATAACCGTGGAATCGTCCACAAAGAATTCGTTCCACCGGGGAAAACTGTGAATCAAGTCTACTATTGCCAAGTACTCGAAAGATTGGGAAAACGAGTCAACAGGGTGTGTCCAGACATCGCTCGCAACTGGATCCTTCATGACGACAACGCGCCGTGCCATACCGCCCTCAGTGTGTCCCAGTATTTGGCCTCTAAAGGGATCGCCGCGTTGCAACAGCCGTCTTATTAGACCGACATGTCACCCTGTGACTTTTTTGTTTCCTAAAATGAAATCGGTGGTCAAAGGAACACATTTTGAGTCGACTACGGACATCCGGGCGGCCGAGGCGAAGGTACTCGCGGACATCCCAATCGAAGCGTTCCAGAAATGTTACGAAGCATGGCAAACGCGCTGGAATCGCTGTATAGCTGCCCAATGGGACTACTTTGAAGGGGATGGCAGAGTTGTAGAATAGTTTTCAAATATGCGGTTTTTATAGAATGAGTCTCATTACTTAATTGTCATACCTCGTATAGTATAAAATGGTATAAAAATCTTTAGCTAGCTTTTGATCGCACAGTTTGTATGGTAGCTAAATACTATAGTGGTTCGATTAGAAAAATGTTCGGAGATTGTACTGCTGCCATAATCTGCGTCAAATTTTTATCTTGACAAATAAAAAAGTATTTCTTGCCCAGACATCATTTGGATCGTTCAGTTTTATTGCAACTACATACATATCGCTCATTTGCTGCAAGACCGGCATAAGTCAAAAAAATCGATTTTCCAGAAAACGCGTTAAAAGTTTTCAACTGACTCCAACCTTACACGGAAAACAGGAAATATATTCTCTTCTCAAGCGGAGCATATAAGAGGTATTCATATGAATTTTTCACTCAACATGAAGTATGATATAACGAACAATTCTGCAGCATTAACTCAAAAATCACGTTTTTTGATTTATGCCGGTCTTGCAGCAAATGAGCGATATGTGCTATAGCGGTCCGATATTGGCTGTTCCGGCAAATTATCAGCTTTTTGAGTATAAAATATAGAAAAATGTTCATATCATATTCAAAAACTTTCTTTAGAAAAATTTAAAACTGTAGCAACGTCCACTTACAGATTACGGCCTCTGCGACGCAACCTAACGCTTTTTGGCGCTACATAACACGTTTGAAAGTCAATTCGCTGCTGCAGTTTACGCGAATGCGCCGTCACCATCACACTGACTATGACACCATAGACTTATCAACGCCATCACCGTCACCCACACCCGCAGCGAGCAATAGCAAAACAACAACATCGGGAAAGAAGCAGCCAGCGGCAGCGTCTGCTACCACTACAATACAAACAAACACATCGTCATCACAGTTTGCCAGCATTAAACGCAAATTCGGCGCACATCGCAAATCGATGCAGGTGCGTGTGCGTAAAATATGCGCGCGCCACTATGAACCAAAGACAAATTTCGGCAATAAACAAGCCACACAACAACAAGTGAATGGCAATGGACACTTTGCTGGCGGTGGCAGTGGTGGTGGTGGTGTGGTGAACGGTGTCAACAGCGTGGGTGTAGCGGGGAAAAAGTCAAAATATCGTTGGAAGTCAGTGAAAATTAGGCCAAAGCATTTTAATGGCGCCTACAATGGCAATAATTGTGGCACGAGTTGCACAACCGATGATATAAGCTGTAAATCGACGCGGCGACAATCTTTCTTCGGCAGTCTGCCGCACTTGCGCAAAGCGCGTGTCTCGCTTTTCTCCACGCCAAATTTACATTTGACGGCGAAAGATCAGAATTGTAATGTTAGTAATGTAAGCGATGTCTTTGATAAAGCGACTGAGGATAAAATGGCAGCGGAGCGTAAGCGTGAATATGAAGAGCTAAATGAGAGCAGCTGAGCGTATTCGTGTTCATATTTGTGGAATGATGAATAATGCAATAATGCTGAGTGCAGATGTACTTATTTTATTATAGTCTAAGTAAACATTTGCGCAAATGTTTGTGAAACCTATAAAAGCCAGCTTTAAGGCTCGTAATTAAGTCAATATTAATACTAAGATTGACTTAGTGTATATAATATATACTCGTTAAAGGAAATACACATATTTTATATTGTATTTAAAAAGTCTAAAGTTATAGGCAAAATTGTAAAGAACTTTAGTAAATCTCACTTTAAATAACCATCATTATGATCTGGCATCATCATTTAAATGGTTATTATTATAACTTCTGCATCTACAACTACATGAATATGTAAATATATATGAAGAAGGCCAGGGCTAAATATTTGAAAGGCTTATAAACATATTCAAAACTGATTTCATTAATTACATATACATACATACATATATCTTAAGCATGCCAAATTGCCAGGCAGTGAGTAGCAAGCTACTAGATGAACTAAAGAAGTAATAAATAATCGTTTATAATTTTTAAAAATATCACAATCTTATTATTGGGTGCAATTAAGTATTTAGGACAAGGCAGATATTTTTTTTAAAATAAAACACGAGTTAGACGAGTTTCGTTGGAATTATTCCTTAATATTGAATTTTGATATTATAAACAGTAATACTATATTTCGTAATTTTTTTTATACCTTGAACAGGGTATTGTTAGGTTAGGTAGAGTTGTTGTCTTACGACGCACCTATGCTTTTAGGAAGCCCTGTGGATAAGGTATACTAAGTTTGCCACGAAGTTTGTAACACGCAGAAGGAATAGTCTGTACATACATATACATATGTATGTGTACATATGGTATGTCATAAGTGATGAGTATCACGTGAATTAGTCACTTTTAGGTATACCTATCTAAACAAGTAAGGAAGGGCTAAGTTCGGGTGTCACCGAACATTTTATACTCTCGCATGATAAAGTGATAATCGAGATTTCATTATCCGTCATTTGCATATTTTTTTATTTTGCTGTAAAATTAATTAAATTAGATCAATTTGTGTACTTTGAGTTTTGAATTGTATTTTCATTTATTTTAACTGTATTGAGGACTATGTAAAAAAAAAACAAAAACAATCGTTTTTCAAAGTTAATGCACATTTTATTTCTTACATGAATAAGATTATACAGATTTGACTTAGAAGTAATAAGTATTATATATTTTAATAATTAAATGTTTTTTTTTTTTTTTAATTCTAAAGATATGTTTTTACAAATAGCAAAATGTATCCTACGTACATTTCATTTATTCTATCATCATTGGTTCCTAATGTATATATTATACAGAGAAGGAATCAGAAGGAATTCAAAATAGAGTTATATTGGAAGAAGGCGTGGTTGTGAACCGATTTCACCCATATTTCGTACATGTCATCAGGGTGTTAAGGAAATATTATATACCGAATTTCATTGAAATCGGTTTAGTAGTTCCTGAGATATGGTTTTTGGTCCATAAGTGGGGCGACGCCACGCCCATTTTCAATTAAAAAAAAAAGCCTGGGTGCAGCTTCCTTCTGCCATTTCTTCCGTAGAATTTAGTGTTTCTGACGTTTTTTGTTAGTCGGTTAACGCACTTTTAGTGATTTTCAACATAACCTTTGTATGGGAGGTGGGCGTGGTTATTATCCGATTTCTTTCATTTTTGAACTGTATATGGAAATGCCTGAAGGAAACGACTCTATAGAGTTTGGTTGACATAGATATGTACAAAAAATTTAGTAGGGGGCGGGGCCACTCCCAATTTTCCAAAAAAAATACGTCCAAATATGCCCCTCTCTAATGCAATCCTTTGTGCCAAATTTCAATATCTTTATTTATGGCTTAGTTATGACACTTTAAAGGTTTTCGGTTTTCGCCATTTTGTGGGCGGGGCAGTGGGTCAATTTTGCCCATCTTTGAAATTAACCTTCTTATGGAGCCAAGAAATACGTGTACCAAGTTTCAACATGATATCTCAATTTTTACTCAAGCTTGCACGGACGGATGGACAGACGGACGGACGGACAGACAGACATCCGGATTTCAACTCTACTCGTCACCCTGATCACTTTGGTATATACAACCCTATATCTGACTCTTTTAGTTTTAGGACTTACAAACAACCGTTATGTGAACAAAACTATAAACTCTCCTTAGCAACTTTGTTGTGAGAGTATAAAAAGTACACTCGTCCTTTTGTATACAAGAAGCTATTCTTTGTCTTTATATCACAAAAGTGGCAAAATCAAGCTCTTCTGTGTCAAACCACGTCAAGTAGTTCACGAAAATTTCGAAATATCACCGATTTTGTAATTAATCGAAAATTATGTAAAATATTATAATTTAAACAAATGGATCGTGAAGAAATATCTGTAATATAGCACGATTATTTTTCTTCGACTTCACAAAATTTCATCGATTTATCTCCAGTAGTTTATGATATATACAATTTTATCATGCTCTAAATTTCAACCTTCAATAACTTTAACAAAAAAAAAAAAGGAATTTTTACGAAATATTTATATCACTGGGCATGCGTCTGGTCCCCTTCCTAATGAACTGCTAATTTTCAAAACCGGTAATATTTCGAAATTTTCGTGGACCACTTGACGTGGTTTGACCCTCCATAAACTTTTCCTTGTGAAATTCAAGCTTCATCTTTTCTTTTTTTTTTGTTTATTTATTTTGTTATATTTGTATTTTAAAGGATTATTAATTTTATTTACAAGATAATTTTATTTATTTACAACATAATTACGAAAAACGTAAACGTATTTGTAACGGTATAAAAACCATGTAAAAGCAGGGAAAATTATGCCTTGAAATTCCAAAAAAATTGTTGAAAAAGTTAAAATCGGATTTTTCATTCGTTTATTATTTACTGTTTGAGAGATTTTGAATAGCTTGAACTTGCTCGGCTAAGGTAATCGAGAATAATACTTGAACAAATAGAATTTATACAAATGGGTATTTAATTTTCAAAAACAAACCTGCTCAGAAAAAGAAGACACTCAGAAGATATTAAAATAAAAGGGTTAAGCGTCAGAAAATACAAGAGCAGAAAATACAACAAATGTGAATTGGATATGAAAGAAACATTATTTGAGCTCTTGACATTGGTGCTAGAGGGAGGATGATCAAAGAACTGACGCGACGTCAGCACCTGGCATGAATTCGCATCAATTTAAGCTATTCTGTGGAAAGCTGAATAATGTTTGCCATTATGCGTTTTAAACATTCTATATATTTTGCTTAGAACTTGCTTTACATTTACAAATTTATCGACTTTTGTACTTATTTATTTTTTGATATTTAAATGAGGCGAAATAACAAAAAAATATATATAAAAAACCACAGTTAAAATTCAAATTGTGTTATTATTATTTTTCGTAAAGATCAAACAAGTACATAATATGGATATATAACAGCAAAGAAATTAAAAAAGTATTGTATGACTTACTACTTAGTCGGTGTTTGAAGTACATAACTGCAATATTCCTCGAATGACATACTCGGCAAACTCTGCGTTTCGTTGAGTTCTACATCTTGATCGATTGCTTTGTAATCCAAATCTGGCAGAGTTTGATTCGTTTCTTTATCGACAATAGCGTTACACTTCATGTTGAGCACTAAATGCATCACCTCATTGTTAATATGCTGAGCGGTCTTCGCTTCTTTATTGACTTCATTCAACTGCAAACGATAACGATTTGGGAACTTAGGCGACGCATCTTGATTTTCAGACCTGTTCGAAAGTTTCGGGCACATTTTTTCTTCGTTATTTTTTATTTTTGTAAATTTGGACCGTAATACCGGTGCGGTTGGTTTGACATTATAACTATTAAGCACATTTTTCACTTGTTTTTCCACAATCAACTTTTTAAACATGTTTAAGGGTACTTCACTTTTTTTTAAAGAATTTTCCATTTTGGGATCGTGTCTGGTCACTGATTTCTGCACTGGCACTGTTTTCGGCTCCTCATCTTTACTGATGCTACTGTGGCTCAATTTATAGGTTATGTAATCTATAGCGGAACTTGTGCGCCACACACGTTTGTAAAGGGTTTTAAAATTCTCGATTGTACGTTCTTTTTCACTGAGACGCGCATAAGCGGTAGCTACTTTATAACAAAGTATGTAATTCTCAATACTTTTTTGACTGTTCCTTAGTGGAACTTCGGAACTTTTGCTGGTCAGCGTTATGCTACCAGCAGACACTTCGTCTACTGCTTTGCTGGCGCACCACGACATATTCAAATTAGTTTCAGCCCTGCGTGACAGATCTAGGACGCCGATGTCTTCTTCTGGACACTGCAGATGAACGCGTGGAACCTTTGCGCTTTTAACAGTGTCTGTGTTCGGAATATGTTGAGAAATTAGTGTTGACTTTGTAGCTTTTAAATGTTTGGCATTCTTTTTATAAGGGCTATTTGAATAATTGGATTTCCTTGTTAGATCTAAAGGCTTTTCGTTATTAGTTGGCATAGCCTTACTTTTAACGAATTCTTTTTGCATCATATTGGAGATGCCGCAGTTAAATATTCTTGTATTTAACACTGAGGAGTCGAACGAATTGTTTGTTTTATTTTTTGGCTTGCCGAGAAAGCTGGAAGATTCTTCATTATTCCTCGAAATGCCGAGAAATAAACTTGGTGTTTTTCGTAGTGTTGGATTTTCCGTGCTTTTAACGGGGTCATTAGTTTGTACTTTTTTACTACTAGATCTCGAGCTTTGTGTGTTTAGCAGCACATAATTTTGTGTACCATTTAGAATGCTGCAATCTGCTATTGGACCGTTTGTCAAAATTTCAAAACATTCAGCGTTTTTCGAGTTTTGTGTTTCTTCGTTGGATTGCCTTGATTTCTGTGTATCCAAGAACGCAGAAAGTTCATGTAATTCTGGGGTTGTTGCACGAAGGGAAGGCTGCATTATAGGTGTCCGTTCATTTTTTGGTTCTGCTTCGTTAACTGGTAGTTTAGCACACTCTTCAACACCAGGCTTTGTAGTTTCTACTGTATCCGACGTTTTTTGACCTGGTGCAATATTGTTACCAATTAAATTTTGTTCATATTCTTGTTTATTCTGGCTTTCCTTTAATTTGTCAAAATCGAGATCACGTTGCTCTAGAAGTTTCTGGTATTTTAACAAAGTCGTATCTGCTGTTCTATCTAGTATTACTTCGGATTTGTCTTGCACGTGATTAGTTGCCGTTGAAGTGTCACATTCATCAGCACTTCGCACTGTTAGCATAGTTAACGATTTATCCTTTATATGCTTCCTTTGTGTGAAATATTGCGTTAATTTACTTTGCACGAGCATTGAATTGTTATTCGATTGTTTAGCTGTAGTATTAAATGATTCTTCATTTACGGTAGCATCCGTTATATTGAGATACTCTTCGCAATTCATTTTACTCTGTGAAAAGTATTGTTCCATTTTAACGGCTTTCAATTTAATGGCGTCGTCACTAAGTTTTGATTTCGAAAAAGTAAATCTTTTTAAATTGAGGAGATGTTTACTTTTGTTTGCTACTGTGCTGTCGGTCGTTGTATCGCAAATTGTATTAATGGTGTTGGATAAGTTTGGTTTTACTTTTTTGTTGCATTTCGCAGTTACCACTGTTTGTTGCTTTCGTTTTTTAGGCTTTTTTGAATTTGACACAATTGTGGTTTCCATGACACGTTCGTTCAAAATCAGTGTCTCGTGTACATCAGCACCAACTGATAGAAAGATAAAGAGAAGTAATTTGGAATCTTATTCGATAATTGTGTCTTTATTAAACTAAATTTATACCATAATTTTATTTAAAGATTCCTAGCGGATACTTTCTCTGCAAATCCTTGCAAAAATGTGAAATAATGGGTTGTCAAAAAAGTCTTGCGGTATTTTTATTGAATCAATTCGTGTGGCACCCATACATCGAGCTTCTTAGTGACTATAAGCTTCTTCAAATGGTTTATTACGGTTTGATGACTACCTCATACAAATAATTATATGTGCATCAACTTTTTGCAAAAAAAAGAAAAGATTACAAAATTGCAAAATATTTCTGGGTATGCAGGTTTATTTTTATTATTACATACGATATAAAAAAACAAAAAAATAACAAATTTCAAATATTTTTTTAAACTAAAAAACAAAATTTAAATTTATGCTTATAGTAAATATTTATATGTGCATTTTTCTATTTTTGCCTGTAAATCTCATTGATTTGAGTTCAACTAAAAGACATCTCTACTTTAATAGTCAATAGTTTTGCCTTTATTTCTTAAAACTAAATTAAGCTGCTTTGGCATAGAATTAACTAATGACTGTAGAATAGTTATGTCAATATTGGCCCATTCTTGCTCCTTGGCTAATTTAAGGTGACGTACTGTCTCAAACTGCCTTCCGTTTTGGAAAACACGTGCAGAGAGGATCCCCCAGAGATATTCGATCGGATTTAGGTCCGGACTTAATGCTGGTCATTGTAATACGGGAATTTGCCTGTCATTAAAGAAGCGCTTCGTAACCTGTGCCGTGTGGATTGAAGCGTTATCCTGCTGATATGTCCAGTTATCGCCATAAATATTTCCAGCAAATTCTATCAACTCACTGTCCAAAAGATTTACATACATACTAGTATTCATTTGAGTGGATATATAGCATATAGGTGTCTTTCCATTGAAGCAGATTGCAGCCCATACCGTCAAGGTACCGCCTCCAAAGCCTCGCTTGTAGCAGGAACGTCGTTCCTGACGCGAATCTCTCCAATATTTCTTGCAATGATCTGGGCCGTCCAAATTGAATTTTTTTTCGTCACTAAGCACTATATTCTGCCACTCTTCGGCCCAGAATTGATATTTATTTGCAAACTGCAAACGTGCTATAATATGACTTTGCAAGAGCTTAGGTTTAGGTACCATGGAGGTGTGTTTGGTAAACTTTTTTTCATGAATAATTTGAACAATTCTATTCCTTGTTATTTGCGGTCTTAACTTGGTCCGTATTAGACCGCTTCTCATCGAATCCGCTACTGCTAGCCGTCGAATCATCCGTTTGCACCGATCATCAATGTTGGTTTTCCGTCCGCTGCGTCGCACTGTACCATAATTGGTGGGGTTTTTAACAAATCTTGATATACAGTTTCGATGAACCTTTAGTCTGGATGCAATCTCGTATATTTTGGAACCGCTTTCATGCATACCTATAATTATTCCTTGTTTCTTGGCTGACAAACTAGTACCACGAGTCATTTTAGGCTTAAAGTTAAATAAATGTATTAAAATTTCAAATAATTCATCAAGTTAATACACCTACAATAGTTTTGCAAACAAATTTTCACGCAAAAAGATTTATCCGCGACAATATCAGCAAGAAAGATCAGCTAGACTGATTTTGCACATATAAATATTTACTAAGCAATACCCAATGCCCAAGCATATTCTTAATGTAACGGTACAACGAAAGAAAGCAGAATGAAACAATTTTCGTTGCATATTAACGGCAACATATCAGCCGTTAATTCTACATTCACCAAAATTCAAAAAATACCAGTGAACAAAAAATATAAACAAAATCAAAAATGCACATATAATTATTTGTATGAGGTACTATGCCGGTCTCTCGACCAATTCAGCAATTTTATCGCAATTTTCGACGACAGGCCTTCCGGAGCGTGGCGCATCTTCGACCACCTCTACACCAGAACGAAAACGTTGAAACCATCGTTGTGCGGTGGAAATGGAAACTGTATCGGGTCCATAAACTGCACAAATTTTATTGGCGGCTTGAGATTCATTTTTGCCTTTATCGTAGTAGTACTGTAAAATACGCCGTATTTTCTCTTTATTTTGCACCATGTTTGCGACGCTATAACTCACGAACGACTTAAAAGAATCGACAATCAATCAAACACGTGTTAGCGCGTGAGATGAGCTTTCCAAAAAGGTATAGCGTGACCCGATGCGACGAATAAACCTAGAACTACGCGCTTTCAGCGCCACCTAGCGAAAATACCGCAAGACTTTTTTGACAACCTAATATATTAATATTGAGCTGCTAATTTGTTGATTAATGGAAATTTTTAAAAACTTCAAAGTTTAATTTTACATAACTGATTATCCAAATGGAGGTACTCTTGTCAATAGCCTTTTTTCGTGAGTCGTGTTATTTTTGTTCAGTATTGTTTGACATTTCTTCATGAAAAGACTTACACCTAAAGAATGTGTTTTGCGCGCTTCACTCAACTTATGTCAACATAATCCCACACCCATCTAGATACCCAGCATTCATTATTCGATAATATTCGACCGAATAGACCACGTCCAGCAACCGTAGTTCTGATTGTAAACTAAGACGGTGGTGCGTCGATTCGTTGCAGTTCGAAGCAACTCGAACTGACGCATGGGACGACTTACTGCAATTTACATCGAGATTTTAAATTGAAAGCGTCCAAAATATAGCTTGTGCAGGAACTGAAGCCACTCGACCTTCCCAAACGACATCTCTCGGACGTTTTCGAACCAAATTTTGTTCAACGATGAGGCCCATTTCTTCCTTAATGAGTTTGTAAAGATGACAGTGAGACCGTCAATGGCGACCGTTATCACGCCATGATAACCGACTACTTGATGCCTGAAATTGAAGCTCGTGATCTCGATGACATTTGGCTTCAACTAGACGGCGCCACTTTCCCGATGGCATCAATTAAAGGGCAACACTTCGGTGAACAGAAAATTTCACGTTTTGGTCCGGTCGTTTGGCTACCAAGATCGTATGATATCACACGGTTACACTTTCTGTGGGGATGTGTAAAGTATAAAGTCTATGCGGTCGATCCCGTTTCGATTCAAACCTTGGAACAAAACACCACGTGTATCATTCCAGTCATAATGCTGGAAAGAGTCACTGAAAATTGGATATTAACTGATTACAAGTGATTGGACTTCGCCAAATGAAGGTTAGGTTAGGTTAATCTTGTAAGCCAATAAGCCACGCATAGACCAGTTTGGTCCTTTGGGATACCAGCTGAAGTTCTCTTGCTTAGTCAAACGAAACTATTTTTGGAAAGAATAAATTCAAAAATGTTTAAACAGGCTGTGAGACTGCTCAAGGATAAATATAATTTAGCAATATACCTTCACCAAAACGTGGGAAATTCACCATTTTTGAATAGTTTGACTTTTACTTGTCGATCGACTCCAACAAGCTATTTGTCGAAAGTCCTTTCTATGTAATTGGTTCAAAATCGGATTCTTATGAGGAAAATTAATATTAACTCGGCAGTAATTTACGAAAATAACTACAGGGTAGGCCATTTAAAGTTGACCCATCTGGCAACGCTGTAACTTTTAACAGCGCTGACAAATCGGCTAATGTCATACCGCGTTAGAAGCGTCATTCGAAGACAATTTATACCATGGAACAGTACACTCCAAAAGAACGCGCTGAAATTGTTCAGCTTTATATTCAAAATAACTTTTCAATTGTGTTAACTCAACGTGCGTTTCGCAAAAAAAATAAAGTGAAAAGTGCTCCAGTTAAGAACACAATTAAGTCTTTATACGCAAAATTTGTGAACACCAGTAATCTCAGTAATGCCAGTCATGCATCCAGACAACACACAAGACGTTCTGATGAAAATATCGAAGCTGTACGAGCCAGTATTGAGGAGACTCCATCGACATCGAGTTATCGCCGCTCTCAGGAATTAGACATCTCTCGCACCACTCTCCGACGCATAATTCATAAAGATTTGAAGATGTTTCCATATAAAATTCAAATGGCACAAAAACTAAACCCAGCTGATTATCCGCGACGCCTTAATTTTGGCAACAAAACAAATGGGTCAACTTTAAATGGCCTACCCTGTATTTTATGTTACTACAATAATAACATATACATAGGTTGCCATATATATTTCTGGACTAGGCAACACTAAGTGTTGCCAGGTGCAATCTGACATTTCCTTTGGAAAGTTTGACATTATTTAGCATAACATCACTCAGAACGTTTTGTCATTTAATCGTGAATTGTTTTATTTACAGGGAATTAAAAAATTCATCTCGGCCAAAAAATGGAATTAACTCGTGAACATTTTCGTGCGATCATTTTTCACAACTTTCGACGTGGATTATCACGACAAGAGACCTATAGCACTGTGAAAAACTGTTACAACGAATTCAATCGTGGCCGACGCTCGCTCAAATACGAATTCCGTGAAGGTCGTCCAAAAACAGCCGTTGTGCCAGAAACATCGATGCCGTACGTGAACTGATAATGCAAGACCGTCATGTAACATACCTTCAGATAGAGGCATGCCTATGCATTTCTCCCACCAGCATACATTCGATATTGCATGAACACCTGGCCGTAAAAAAGGTTTGTTCTCGTTGGATCCCGCACAATTTGACAATCGCTCAAAAAAAGGCTCGTGTGGATTGGTGTAAAGAAATGCTGAAAAAATACGATCGCGGTGCTTCAAAAAACGTTTATAAGATCGTCACAGGTGACGAATCATGGATCTATGCGTATGAGCCCGAAACAAAACAGCAATCGACCGTGTGGATCTTCCAAGACGAGCCAAATCCAACGAAAAAAAAAAAACATTTTCGTTGATAAATATGCCAGAAATATATATAGCAGCCCTCGAACAGTATGCATTCACGACAAAACCCTTAGGATTTGTTTTTTCTTTGCCCTGTTCACGCTAAGCGTCCTCTCGGAACATAGGGATGACGTGATATTGACAGTTCGTGACAGCCATAGTGGTTTACGGATTTGTGTAAAACTTTGAGAGTGTGTTTACTTTGCTAAAACGCTTGGAAATTATCCAAGATTACTACGCCAATTCACGTACTCCGGTGGCTACTGTAAAAGTTCTTCTCTTGGGTTGTGTAAAATACTCGTGTATTTCAGGAAAAGTAATTGCATTCCCAAAAATTTACCGTTTGGTGCGAATTGTAATGTGGCAGTATCATCTGAGCTTACTCCTATCGAAATTAAGTTGTTGTTGACCAATTTTTTCCCCAGAATTTGATGAAATCCACGCCGATTATTTCCAACAAGACAGTGCGTTCCCCATGTTTCATGGCTCAACAAATTTGTATTGTTATTGAGAATATACTTGTACGCAGGTTCCACGATCGAATACGAGTTAGTGGAATATTCAAATAATACTTTTAGCACCGGTAAGTTGGTAGTATCGAATAAACGACATGTCTTAAAAAAACGATTCATATAATTTTTCTTGAAAGAGGTTTAAAACTTCTATGACCCTACATCTGAGTTGCGGGCATAAACTCAATTTATATAAGCCTTATTTTTGGTAGAATCATGAAACATGAAATATATGAATATGAATGGAAAATTACCTAATGTGGCATGAATTACATGTGCATACAGCTGCTCAACATCAGGATTTGGTAATTTAATGGTTTTCATAAAACAACCGTACTCCAAGAGCAATGAATCGCTGCAATTCGAATCGAAGAGCAAAAATCAATAAATAAATACATACATACTATACATATATAAATATGGTATATTGATCACTATTACTTACAGATCTTCAATGAAGAGCAGCAGCTGATTCTCGGAATCACCAACAATAAGCAAGGCATTTATGCCACGACAAATGTAAGCCTCATTAACTTGTCGCACACAGACGCGCACCAGACTTTGTGAATCTCGTGTCAATTGTAGGGAATATTCAGGGAATGTTTGTTGCAAATTTTGCAAAATCTCATCGCCAAAGGGATATGATTTGTTCAGTATCTATCAATGAAATCAGTAAGATAAGTTGAAAAGCCAACAAAACAAATTTAATTCAACAAACAATACTGACATATCTGCAAAATAGATTAGAAAAACCGTTAAGATGACAAAAAGGCGCAAATATAATTCATTGCTAACACAAATTGCAATCGTTTGAGTAAAATAATTATAGGTTTGTAAACAATTGAGGTGGACGACAGCTAGCTACCGTACGGGTGACCTACCTACCTGCTATATTATTAATACTATGTACCTTACATACATATATACACCAGTATAAAAACAAATACGGTAAGTATCTATGAGCGCCCAAGCAAACAGAGCAATAGTTAATTTTCCCTTGTTGCACCTACCGCTTCAATGGTGCGCGCGTCTGTCGCTCCCAATGATTTCAATGTAGTTTTCCCAGCACACACCAGCTGAGCTGAGTAAACGGCACCGATTTTCTGCAATTGTTTCGCTGCATACTCCGAGTTTTCCCACAACTTGGCGTGGAAGCATTTCGCGATTGTCACGGTATGCAATAACGCCTTGTAGCGGCCCAAATGCAATGCATGCGCTTGATGCTCCGACAAGCGCATATACTCCACTAGACCTAGAAACATACATCTTTGTACATACTTATATACATACATATGAAGGAATAGTTGAGAAAAATGATAGAAGAAGAATGCGCAAATGAAAATGCTTGCAAACTTAAATGTGTTAAGTTAACAGCGCTAAGAATTTCATAGTTAAAATGAAGTTATAAATGCATTCGTTATGCTGATAAGTGGTAAAATATAAAATAGCAGCCATACATTTAGCAATGCGATCACCGATGCGTAACATTTTCAACGATTCCTGCGCCAAAGTCGGGGAGGCGATCGGTATATTTCCAAGTATCGCTTGCAACAGGCTGCAAATTAGAAAAATTATCACACATTAAATTTTATTTAATACAACATCATTAAGTTATTAAACAAAGTAATACACAGTGATATGGTTTGCCACACTTTGCAACTTTGAAGCGTTTAGCTTCCGTGTGAAAAAATGCGATTGATACGAGGGTGCGAGATAATATAATAATACTAATTTCAAACATTACAATAAGATATTAGAAAAAATTTTAAAATTTTTTTAATTAAAGTTGAAAAAGAATTTAACTTTATTATTATCATATTAAATTGTTCCGTTAAGTTTAAAAATAAAAAAATAGTCATATGGAATCAAGAAAATTGTAATCGACAAGCACAAAAAGTTTAAAAAACACATCTAGCTTAAAATTAAAAAAAAAAAAAAGTTTTGCCGCCGTTCGCAGTAACTCAGACTGACGTTTGCAACGACTTGGCGCATTTTACGTCGAGATCTTAAATTGAAAGCGTACAAAATACAACTTATGCAAGAACTGAAGCCGCTCGACCTTCTCAAGTGGCATCGCTTCGCTCTATGGGATCTTAAAAAGTTCCAATAAGATCCGACGTTTTCGAGTCAAACTTTATTCAGCGATGAGGCCCATTTCTGCCTCAATGGGTATGTAACCAAGCAAAGTTGATGCATTTGGGACGAAGAGCAACTTGAAGAGATTCAAGAGCTGGCATTTCTTCTAGAAGCAAAAACGGTTTGGTGTGGGTCCATATTTTTTCAAAAATGATGCCGGTGAGAACGTAAACGTCAATGGCGTTTTGGTGGTGTTAACTGATTATTTGATGCCTGAAATCGTGATCTCGGCGACATTTGGTTTCAATAAGACGGCGTCATCTCCCACACAAAGCATCAATCAATGGATTAATTGGGAAAACAATTCGGTAAGCAGAAAATTTCACATTTTGGGTCGATAGCTTGGTCATCAAGATTTTGTGATATCACAGCGTTAAACTTTCTCCTGTGGAGATATGTAAAGTCTACGAGTATGCGGACATTCCCGCTTCGAGCAAGCGAATCATTCGTCAGTTACCTATCGAACTGCTCGAACGAGTCATCGAAAATTGAACTCATCGGTAGAATATAACTAATTCAATCTAACTTAGATTGACAAAATTATGAATTGTTCGAGCAAAATGATGTATAATGCCATCCATTTTTTTAAAAGAGATTCTACTTTGCTGAAAAAAAAAAAATTCGGAAAGCACCTATACGTAAAACAACGGAACATGCTGATAAAGCAAACATCAAAAAAAGCAAGGCTGCTCTTTTTAAATCTTCCCGAGAGTTTGCGGCTGAAATAAATAAGGAATTTGAGTTTAATGTATCCAGAAAACTTTTACGAAAGCTTCTCAATGATGTCCCTTTTTTTTACGAATAAGCAAAAGAAAATACATTGGAAAAAAGTACTTTTGAGCGATAAAACAAAGGTGAATTGTATTGGAATCGATGGCAAACCGTTTGTCAATCCTGATACACCACAAAAGCTGTTAAACACGACGATAATAGCGCAATGGTAGAGCGGACCAATTTTCATACCCCAATATTTTCAAAAATACTATGAAACCATTCACGTTCGAATCCTGCCTGTGAGTTGGACTTTTATGCGCAACAATGATCGAAAGCACGCAGCTAAAAATGTGAAGAATTGCCTTTAATGCAGAAAGTATTTACGTCCTGAGCTGGACAGTGCAAAGTGCCGATGCAAACCCCATTGAAAATTTATGAAGCGATGTTGAGATGCAGATTGCTAAGAAAAAAATCAATAATTCTGAAGAACTTTGGACTGGGTTCAAGGAGGCTTGGAACGCAATTTCAAAAAGTAAGTGCCAGAAGTTTGTGGAAAGTTTGCCCCGATGCCAAACAATTTTGAAAAATTGTGGAATTGTATTCAAAATATTAATGTGTGCTTAAAAGCAATACCACTTAAAACATTTCTATATAAACATCACATAAAGTCCTATCAGCTTAAAATATCGAAATTTTGTCAATATTTTGTACAGTAATTTTTATTTTAATTCTCAAAAATCTCCTTGGTTTAGGCTGTCACACTGGGTCTGCTCCTTAAAGAAGTCTTTAGA
Source organism: Bactrocera zonata (assembly GCA_037783105.1). Classification (NCBI taxonomy): domain Eukaryota; kingdom Metazoa; phylum Arthropoda; class Insecta; order Diptera; family Tephritidae; genus Bactrocera; species Bactrocera zonata. The sequence goes on along the minus strand of JBAWJQ010001062.1, from coordinate 273,134 downwards.
AAAACTCCACGGCAGAGTTTGCGTCGAGAATTTCAAAAAATTAATTTATTTTGTTTCATTTGTTTGAATCGCTTCGAAAGATATATTATCTTCTACTAGGTATTCTTTTCAAATGACCTATTTGGAAACGTTGAATGTCACCATGAAACCAAAACAGGGCAGACGCAACCATTTGATCAACATTTTTTTAGAGATAGAAATTAAAATTATGGAAAAAATATTTACAAATTTTTTTAAAACCTGTGGCATCTTTTTAACCCACCCTCGTGTATGTTAAAATATGTGCATTTTCATAACAACCTTCGGGATTGCCCACTTTTTACGAATCATTAATAGATTACCATGAAATTTTATCCTCACGTGTTTTGATACGCCCAGGGCGGGGAAATCTTAATGGCGTAACATTTAGCGCGTTCAGCAAACGCTTCTCATTAACTCTTAGTGTAAAATCACTGAATTCTCTGCAGCGCACAATTAGATCAAACATTTTTAAAAAAGATTCATCGCCTCGAACCTATTGGAAATAAAATAATTTTTTTTATTATGTGAATAAAATTATAATATGCGTGTGTCAAAGTATGATTTTTATTCCACCGTGTTGTACTAACCTGCCGGAAAAGCTTCATGGTCTCGAAGCATAAGTAATATTTAGCCATTAATTTGCCATAATTGGTGGTCTGCACATCTAATTCATTTTGTGGGTTTCTAGAGATGAGACCAGCATTTTGAAGCTCTTGTATTTGCACTAAACACAGCTCTGGAAGAGTAAAATATTTTCAATTCAAGGAATTTCAAGACACGACTATATTTAGTGTGATCTTATGTTTAATTGAAACTTACTTTCCAGTTTGTGCTCAATAATATCCTTATCTTTGTTTTCTTGTAATCCATAATATGAGGGATTTTGCATTGATCGCACGTAGAAGTAAGTGGAACGCATCCATTGCATGGCTATTTCCAGATTATTTATGGTACCCAAAGCGATTTCCGAATTGAGATGTTCAGCCAGGTGTTTGTGTAAATGTGACTCGATTGGCATTGTGCCATTCATCAAAGTTTCATATTTTTGCTGGAATATAATTATAATGTTATCAAATATTAATCTTGTTAAGGATGGAGTCATGTGTAGAAGGTCACGCAAGTGAAGAAAGTTCTCTGATCGCCATTCACTTGGGAGTGGCCAGAAACGATTATTTTACATATGACTCACGACTTCCGGTCTTTGACCAAGTATCCCAAGAAGCCTAAAAACATCCGTTTGAAGGCGAGTTAAAGTGAGAAGGCGAAACATCCCCTGCATAGGGTTGTGCGCTGGGTTTGGGACCCGCCACGTAAAAAAACACCCCCAATGAAAAATAAACAACAGCCTCGGATGAGAGACTCCCCTTTTGTTGACGACCATGGCAAACGAAATAAGGACTACGAATTGAGGGCATGCACCTGGAATGTCCGGTCCCTTAATTGGGAAGGTGCCGCTACCCAGCTGGTTGATGTCCTCGTGAAAACAAAGGCTGACATCACCGCCGTCCAAGAAATGCGATGGACGGGACAAGGACAAAGACAAATAGGTCCTTGTGGCATTTACTACAGTACCCGTATAAAGGAGCGCAAGTTTGGTGTGGGATTCCTGGTGGGAGAGAGACTCCGTCGCCGAGTACTATCATTCACTCCTGTGAATGAACGTCTAGTCACAATCCGCGCCAAAGCGAGGTTCTTTAACATATCGCTGATTTGCGCCCACGCCCCGACGGAAGAGAGGGACGATGTGACCAAAGATGCCTTCTATGAGCGCTTGGAGCACACCTATGAGCGCTGCCCCCGCCATGATGTCATAATTGTGCTTGGCGATTTCATCACATCCAGCACAAGAAAATACATCAAGATACCTGGCTGTCCCCGAATCGAAAATCCACTAACCAGATCGATCATGTTGTGATAGATGGAAGACACGTCTCCAGTGTTCTAGACGTCCGTACGCTCCGAGGTCCTAACATCGACTCGGACCACTATCTTGTTTCAGCCAAGATTCGCACCCGCTTCTGTGCAGCAAAAAACGCACGTCAACAAACACAAGGAAGATTCGACGTCGAGAAGCTGCAATCACAACAGACAGCCGAACGATTTTCTACTCGGCTTGCACTCCTGCTCTCTGAGAGCACTCGTCAACAACTCGGTATAAGGGAACTGTGGGACGGCATTTCAAACTCCTTACGTACAGCTGCAACCGAAACCATTGGTTTTCGGAAAAGAACAGCTGGGACGACGAGGATTGCCGTGTCGCAGCGGAGAGAAAACAGGCTGCCTACCTCGCAACGTTGCGATCGACCACAACACGTGCGGGATGGGATAGATACCGAGAGTTGAAGAGGGAAGTGAGACGCATTTGCAGAAAGAAAAAGAAAGAGGCCGAAATGCGTGAGTATGAAGAGATTGATAAGCTGGCCGACAGGGGTAATGCTCGAAAATTCTACGAAAAAATGCGGCGGCTTACAGAAGGTTTCAAGACCGGAGTATACTCTTTTACAACCCCCAAAGGTGATCTAGTCACCGATACCCAGAACATACTTAAATTATGGAGGGAATACTTCTCCAGCCTGCTGAATGGCAGTGAACGCACAATGCCAGGAGAAGGCGAACCCGACTCCCCAATCGATAACGATGGAGCAGACGTTCCATTGTCCGACCATGAAGAAGTTCGAATAGCAATTACCCGCCTGAAGAACAACAAAGCGGCGGGGGCCGATGGATTGCCGGCCGAGCTATTCAAACACGGCGGCGAAGAACTGATAAGGAGCATGCATCAGCTTCTTTGCAAAATATGGTCGGACGAAAGCATGCCCAACGATTGGAATTTAAGTGTGCTATGCCCAATCCATAAAAAAGGAGACCCCACAATCTGCGCCAACTACCGTGGGATAATCCTCCTCAACATCGCGTACAAGGTTCTATCGAGCGTATTGTATGAAAGATTAAAGCCCACCGTCAACAAAATGACCGGACTCTATCAGCGTAACTTCAGGACTGGAAAATCAACAACTGTATTGGCCAAGCGCCAAATCTTGGAAAAGACTCGTGAAAAAAGGATCAACACCGACTACTTCGTCAATTTTAAAGCTGCTATTGAAGATATTGCTAGAGAACGTACAATCTTCTGCAAGAGTGTAAAACTGCTGCCGTACACCGATGACATCTATATTATTGACCATAGCAACCTCGCTACTAGTTCTGCTTTCTTCAGGTTGGACAAAGAAGCGAAGCAAATGGGTCTTGTGAACAAGGATAAGACGAAATATCTCCTCCCACTTCACTGTTGACAGTCACAACTTCGAAGCCGTAGATTATTTCGTCTATCTTGAAACCAGAACTGACACCAACAACAACGTCGGCCTAGAAATCCAACGCAGAATAAATTTTGCCAACGGGTGCTACTTTGAACTGAATAAGCAATTGAGAAGTCCTCTCTCGACTCTACAAGTCACTCATCATTGCCGTCCTGCTATATGGTGCAGAGACATGGACAACGACAAGATCTGATGAGTTGGCGTTACAAGTTTTCGATTTAAAGGTTCTAAGGAAGATTTTTCGTTCTTTCCAATTGCGGATATCGCATTCGATGGGACGATGAGTTGTAGGAATTATACGACGGCTATGTCATGTCGTCCGAATGAGTGAAAACAGTCCAGCTCTGAGTATCCGCCGAAAAAGCAGAGGAAGAGGAATACCTCCACTCCGTTGTAAAGGCCAAGAGGATCTGTCTACACTTGGACTCTCCAATTGGTGCCAAACAGTGAAAAGGAATAACGACACGAACGCTGTTGTAAACTTGACTATAACCGCGTAAATGGTGTCTACACGAATAAAGAAGATTGAAGTGAAGATTGATGCTCCGCAGATATTTAAATGTTCACTTACATCATCAAAGATATACAGCAAACCGTGTAGGTATCTCGCTTAGGATGCTCGAAAAATATGGTTTAAACTGGTGTTAGTATTAGTATATGGGTTGATATTCTCCCTTCAGTACATATGAGTTTTCATAACACATCTCTTCATCTTTAATTTATGAAAATCCCCAAGCAAATTTTATAAATTATTCACATTACTTTCCACTTTAAGCGAAACCTCTTTTGCTTCCCATATTTTTTTTTTTTTTTTTATTTTCATTCTAATTAAATTTTTGCAGTTATTCACACGACGAAGTAAAATTAAGTAATTAAATTTAAAAATATACATTGAATAACTGGGTATCTTTATTTTCTGACTCTTTTGTTGTTGTTGACTGCATAACCTGTAATCGTAATTACTAATCCCACTAATCGTTAGTACTCGTTTAATGAATTACTTGTTAAAACAAGTCACTTTTTAGCTGTCCAACTACAATGTCAAAGAACTAAAGCAACAACAACAAGTACAACGACGACCAGCTTCAAGCGACGACCATCAATTGCCACAAATGCAAAATCAGCCATTTTTAAGCCACACTCGGTGCAACCAAGCGGCGTTGTAACCATTAAACTGTTGTCCCAACAACAATAATAACAACAGCAACAAAAGCATTAACCTCCCTAGTGACACCACATAGACGGCGACGACAACGACGACAACGGCGAAGTGATGCTGTTGATGCTAATGATGAGCCCAAACATTGAGTACAAGTAGTTAGGCAAATATTCATTGATGCATCGGCCGCTCATCGCTAACCAATATTTGCAGGTACACCATTTAACTCGACACTACGACGTTGTGGCGATGTGCCGATGTGTTGCCACCAATGATCTCATGTGCAAGGCATCATCTTGACATTTAAAACGCTCACGATTGCCACCAATTTAAATATCGGTGCAGTGAGGAGTGGTGATTCTCCTTTGAATGTGTGTATACATGTATACATATGTACATATGTATATACATATATGTGGCTGTGTGCGTGTTTATTATTATCCACATATGTGTACCTTCCAAGTTGACTTGCTGACTTGTTTGTCTCACTGAAAAATATTAGTAATAAATAAATAAGCCAATAAAACCTCGTGGGGTTGCGACCGCAAACGGTGTCATCATTTCGAAATTAATTATTTATTGTAAACAGATTTGATAGGTACAAATAAGTTGTTTTAACCGAAAAAATTGTATGCATACTTTTTATACCCTGTACAGGTATTTTAAGTTTGTCAGAAGGTTTGTAACAGGTACGCGTCGATGGTAACGGAATGATGGGTTGATGGCAACGGCATTTTCTGCCTCATTTCGCAAAAAGTAAGGCCCGATAATGCCGCAATGTCACAATCCGGACCAAACAGTAAATTTTGAGGATGCATTTGCGTTTCCTGAACCACACCAGTATTTGCCTCATCCCATTGGCGTCTTTTTTGTTTGTTGACGCAGCCATTAAGCCAGAAATGGGCCTCATCTGAAAATACCGTTTTTTGCGAGAAGAGCTCTTACAATAGCCACCGAAGAACGGGAATTCGCGTAATAATCTTGGACAATTTCCAAGCGTTGTACCAAAGTAAAACGTTCTCGAAATTTGGCACAGTTTACTATCTAAGACATTGCCACAACATCCGAAGAAATTGTTCGGATCGGCCCATTATAGCATATTATTGTCATACAAACTGATCGAAAGCAAGTCCTTGTTCGTAAATTTTTTTCTTTGACAAAATAAATTCAAGAAATTTATCGGTACAATATCCAAACAAATTGTTCAGATGGAACTTCTATAACATATAGCTGTCATGGAAACTGACCGATCAAAATCAAGTTCTTATATGGAATATTTTATATTTTGAAAGGGTATAATGGCTTCGGTGCAACCAAAGTTTTCGTTCTTTCTTGTTTATTTTAAATGCGATCTTTTGGTGTCAATGAGGTGACGAATAGGTTAAAAGAAAACCAAATAAATTTTGGTATCGAATTTTCGGGCAGCAAGAAGTTTAATTACCAAAAAAAAAATGCATTTATACCGAGATGATAGAACTACTACTACTTTACTGCAAAAAGCAAAAGTCTTCATGTCAAGGATAGATATTCGATTATGGTAGATAGAATTACGATTGCCCTTCGTAAGCAAAATTACAACCCTACTTTATATTGGAATAAAAAAGTTACTTCGGCTACACCGAAGCTATGATGCCTTCACAGAAAGATATTTTACATTGCAAAAGGGTTAGAAAGATATTTTGACCGGTTAGCGGTTCCGACGAACGAATAGTCAATTGAGAAAAAAATGGCAAGTTCAAAATTCCAGGGCACTGGAGAAAAGGATTGTGGCAGCACCGGTGCGCAAATGGATAGAGGCCGTACTGGGCACCAGAATAGCTTAAACCACAGTAGGGAATACCAGGATTCGTCTCGGCACTACAAGACGCTGCCCACATGGTGGAGTGCTGTCCTCCTGCTAGTTTTGCTAACTGGCAATGGGATACGCTACCAAGGATATGCGGATGACATTGTTATTCTAGCTAAAGGCAAATTCGAGAATACTTCCTGGGACTTAGTACAAAGGGGTTTAAGCCTGGATAAAGAATGGTGCAGTGGGGTTAAGCTGGCCATGAACCCCTCGAAGACAGCCAACGCCTCGTAAACGATCCCTACCCGTCTTCAGAAACCTAACCCTTGCGGCCAGAGAGGTAGAGTTGACTAATAGGGTCAAATATCTTGATCTCACGCTAGATTCTACTATGCGGTGGAAGCAACCTGCTGACCTGACCACTAAGGCACTATTAGTGTGTAATCAATTAGCTGGTAGATCCTGGGGCTGCAAGCCAAGAATTGTCAGGTTGTTGTACATCATGATCGTGCCATCGATAATTATATGGAGTTCTGGCTTGTGCCTCAAAAGCATCGCAGACTTCGGTAGGGCTGCATGTTGGGTGCCTTGCGCACATGCCCGACCGCAGCACTTGAAGAAGTGCTTCAGCTCACATCACTTCCCTTAGTAATCGGTCAGGTAGCTAAACACACACTGTTTCAAATGACAACAGAAGAGTGCCGCACAAGTAAGGTAATCTCATGCGGATGAAGGAATTAAGTAGTGTAATACCATTGGCTCTTCTTCCAATGGACAGCATTACCAATATGGTAAACTTCATCAAGAAATTCAAGGTTATACTTAGTAGTAAGGTTGAATGGAATGATTCCATTCTGGAGCTGCTGCTTAGAGACAGTACAACCAAATGGTACACCGACAGCTCAAAGAGGGAAGGAATTGCTGCAGGAGTCGTAGGACCACGCACTAAAGTATCCGTAGCTATGGAACGTTTTCCGAGGATTTTTTCAAGCGCAAGTCTTTGCTTTATGTCAGCGCGTCGAGATAAACCTCCAACGCCATACTTAGCCATACTTAGCGACAGTTAAGCGGCACTTAAAACAATCTAGGCCTACAAGATCAAATCGCTACTGGTGCAGGAGTGTAGAGAGCGGCTGCCTGGTCACAAAGCTATAGCCGGTAGTGAACCGGGTCATAACCGCAGCATTTTAAACATGTAATCAATCTCCATAGAGACAAACTCAGGCTACTTGTGGCATTCTACAATAGGCACGGACTAACTTCTTGTGTAAATTGCCGGTTCTGCGACAGGGAGCCCGAAACTCCAGAATGCCTACTAATTGGCTTCACAGCAGTTTGCAGACGTAGGATAAAATCCCTTAGATCCATGTTTCCAAATAAGAATCACATCGCCCCACTAGCACTTAGCGGTTTATTGGATTTTATCAATATGCTGGGGCTGGGTGGGTCGTTTTGACTTAGAAGAGGGCTCAATAGTCAGTTAAAAATGAATTCGTTTGCATAACGATATACATATTCCAATAATTCAGAAGAAAGTTTTGTCCATAAAATTTACTCCGTATCTCCACGATCTAATGAATAGCAAGACATGATTGCATCTTTTTCGGAGGAGGTTAAGAGGATAGGCGCTGACTTTGTGCCGGTAAATCTAAATTTCACTGGTGACATTTTTCCTGTTAAACGGGATTCGAAAGAGGGAGTGTATTTGTTCTTGGATTGTTCTACAAAATCATCCAAGAACCAGATGGGTCGATCTTATTTTATATAGAAAATGAATGAAAATAATTTCGAAATTTCGCATATTTCCGTGAACTAAGTGTTTGGTGCAAAAAATGCAATACATACATATACACAAATATATTCAGTCAATAGGCGAAATGTGCTCGCATGTACCGAAATTCGTTCAAATGGAAAAAATGGTAATGCTTCACAACTCCACCCAAATTGTAACAGTTTTTGTCTATGCAAAAATGTTGCTAACCTCATGAATATGCACATTTTGCCGTGTATTCCAAATGCTCTCTTTAACAAAAAGAAGATACAAACCAAAAAAATTACATGCTCGTAGTTCGCGCAAATTGTTATGCCTCCAGACTTGCCGGTATCTTGCGGCATTGCAATACCCAGTATTTGCCGCATACAATGTTTCCACACTTAACCAAATAATAGCAATTTCGGCAAGTCAGCATCTCATCATACCACAACCCACATGAAGTCATGAATGTGATAAGTTAATATTAGTTTTTACCAATTCTCACTAATGTTGCCCTCCATTGTCAATTTGACAGCAGCTTTAGAGACGTCTGTCAGGTCGCCTTTGCTCATAATTGTTAAATATTTGCATAAAATTATCACAAGTATGAGAACTTAAAATTTGTAATAAGTTTTAATATATTTTTTTTTTTTTTTTAATTTCTTTAGTGATCTATTATATAATTACAAGGTTAGTTGAGTTTTAGATAAACGGTTTGAAATATGGTAATATTTATACTCAATAGTTCTGTCTACCTAAAAGTTATTTGTATCACCAAAAACTAACCGATTTAGATATAAGGTTATGTATACTACTGTGTCCAAAAAAGGCGAGATTTGAATTTAAACTGCGCGCGTCGAAGGATTTGGAGAACTATTTTTTTTTTAGGTTGGTAGTACTGTCAGTCACATTTATGTTAAATGTCATATCGAAATATTCATTAGTGTTTGAGATACGTGTCGTTTTGTGAGCTGCTAAAAGTAAGTTTTTGGTTTTTTGCGATGTCGAAATTTGTTGAGCAAAGAATTTGCATTAAATTTTGTTTACGGAATCAATTTTCTGCTGCGGATACGTTGAGGATAGTGCAGAAAGCCTTTGGTGATGAGGCTATGTCTAAAAAAAATGTTTACAAGTGGTATAGTGAGTTTCAAGCCGGCCGTGAACGTGTCGAAGACGAAGAGCGTCCAGGGCGACCATCAACCTCAACCGACGAAGCTCACGTTCAACAAATCAAAGATTTGGTGTTGAAAAACCGCCGATTAACAATTAGAGACCTTGCTGATGAAGTTGGCATATCGAAAGGCTCAGCCAATACCATTTTGAATGATGTTTTGGGCCTCAAGCGCGTCAAATCTCGACTGGTACCGAAAACATTGAATTTTTTGGAAAAAAGGCGTCGCGTTGAAGTGTGTGAAACGATGCTTTCCGATTACCAGGGTGTCGTGAAACGCATTATAACCGGCGATGAGACTTGGATCTATGCTTACGACCCCGAAACAATCGAGCGAATATCGTGCCAAAAGAGAGCCGAGACCAAAAAAATCGCGCCAAAATCGCTCAAAAATCAAGGTCATGTTGACTGTTTCCTTCGATTATCGTGGTGTTGTGCATTATGAATTCCTTCCAACCGGTCAAATAGTCAACAAGGAATGTAATTTGAACGTTATGCGTCATTTGCGTAAACGCTATCCGCTTAAAAAAGCCGGAATTGTGGAAAGACAATTCTTGGTTTTTACACCACGATAATACACCATCCCATACTGCCCTCGTAATTCGTGATCATTTCACCAAAAACTCAACCCATATCGTTCCGAAACCACCGTATTCACCTGATCTGGCGCCGTGCGATTTCTGGCTGTTCACCAAGCTCAAAATACCGCTCCGGGAACCCCGTTTTTATACGATAGAGGAGATTCAAGCCGCATCAAAGACGGAACTGAAGGCCATCCCAGAAAGTGAATACAAGCAGTGTTTCGAAGATTGGAAAATCCGTTGGCATGAGTGCATTGCATCGGGAGGGGATTACTCTGAAGGGGATGAAATTGATTTGGAAGAATAAATAAAGAATTTTCCAAATAAATACAATGTCACATTATTTTTTGGGCACAGTAGTATATGTATAAAAAATCAAGACGACGGGACGGGTTGAATTCCGAGTGTCCGTCCGTCCGGCCGAGCGATAAATTTGAAAAAAAAAAATTAAATATCTTTATCCAATAAGCTATTTCTTGGAGAGAAATGGACAGATGCAAAATTTCAGTTTGATATCTCAAATCTTGAAGGCTCTTTCCTGTATATACAGACACACGACGTGTCCTTCGTGGCAATCGTAATATGCCCTTTTTTATAGCAGGGGGAAACATCAAAAACTAGTGAGCGGAAAACCTAGCCCACTCCCAACTCATGTCTCTCCCACGAAACCACCGAATTAGGTATTACTTCAAGGCAGAGAAAAATACATTTAAGTATCTTCTATTGTACGGACTGAGTGACTCCTAATCTATTGTAAGTTTCTTAGTTTTGTCATAATTAGAACTGACGCTTCGCCTACAGCTTTGCTTTTATCAGAGGACTAACACATACATATGTGTTGTCAAATTGTCCACCGTTACACTACCGCCGAGTATAGATTTTTGTTTTTCCCACTTCTCTTTGCACACGTCGGTGAATACGGACTAACGTCACGGTTAATTTGGAACAGATACTTTCCAAAGAATCCATGGCCATTGAGTATTTGGATTAGATGTCGTTTGGACGTAGTTTGCCACCGCTGCTGCCACATTGTAAGGCTCTTGGCTTTCTCTGAATTTTTTTGCCTTGTAGACTTCTCTGACAGCTGGTATAGCCGCGTGAATTTGTCTCCCTGGATGTCAATAGGCGGCATGCTGGCTAGTACTTAAGCAGCACCGCTTGATATCATTCGGTAAGCACTTATTACTCGGATTGCAAAAAGCCTACGCACTGCTTTTTATAACCTGAATAGGGTATATTAAGTTTGTCACGAAGTTTGTAACACCCAGAAGGAATCGTCGGAGACCCTTTAAAGTATATATGTATATAAATGATCAGTATGTCGAGCTGAGTCGATTTATCCATGTCCGTCTGTCTGTCCGTCTGTCCGTCTGTCTGTATATGTATATACGAACTAGTCCCTCAGTTTTTAAGATATAGTTTTGAAATTTTGCAAACGTCATTTTCTCCGATATCGGACCACTATAGCATATAGCTGCCATACAAACTGAACGATAGAAATCAAGTTCTTATATGGAAAACTTTCACATTTGACAAGATATATTCACGAAATTTGGTATATATTATTTTCTAAGCCAACAATGTAATATCCGAAGAAATTGTTGAGATCGGTTGACTATAGCATATAGCTTCCATACAAACTGAACAAATAATTACTAACAGAAATGCACCTGTGAAGGGTATTTAGCTTCGGTGCAACCGAAGTTAACGTTTTTTCTTGTTTTAGTCTTGCGTATGATTTTATGTCCAATATCCAGCCTTTATACAAACGGAACTCATAACTTTTGCTATTAAAAATCGTCGGCTGGAACGCACGCAGTCCTATTAATCATCATTCTCAATAGAGCTATTTTGTTTGCTTTGCCGAAAGTATACAGTGTTCTTTAAATTATAGCTTGGAGTTCAATATTACTCCCATATACTTCAGCTGGGGATGTGAAGTAATCTCACACTCTCTTATGATGACTGTTACCCTTTCTTCAACCTTCCTTGTGCTTATGAGCAAGCTACCTTTATTGGGTCATCCCTATTTGCGATTGTTTTCGCATTTTTTTCTTGTTGACATTTTCTTAGCACCCGTCGTATTCGTACCGCCCTATTCAGAGAATGTTTGTATATTTCGATTTGTCAAAAAATGGCAAAAAATCTATCAGGTATAACTTAAAATACTACAGTTCTGAGCTTTTAACGGTATACATTACAAATAGGCATTTCTTATTATTATTATATTATTGATTATTTCTAATGCCTCGAGCACTCGATTTCTACATACATAGAACATACTAGTCCTAAATTGTGTTTAATATAATAAAATCTATTTGTGAGCATTGCTAGATTTGATATGTTGTCTAATCTTTTTATATGGAAGTTGAACTGAAACTTTATTTTTTTATTTTTGTTAAATTCAGCAAATTGTTAACAAGTTGGTATTTCTATCTTCGGCATGAGAGTGCTGAGAGACAAACATTTTCGAAACATATATTTTTATATTCATAATAAAAATACTAAAGGATGATCCAAGTATACGTACTTATTCAATAGCCTGTTTTTCACAGATTACGCGTAAGTTGGGTCAAGCTGTCATGTTATTTTTTTCGGTATTATTTGGCATTTCAACATGGAGATATTGACGCCTGAGCAACATTTACAAATCGTTCAACTTTATTTCGAAAATCCATGTTCTGTAAAGAACGTACTATTCGCAACACTATCACCCATCTAGAGACTCATTTTTAGATAGACCACGTCCACCACGCAATGAAGAAAATATAACAGCCGTAGCTGAGAGTGTGGAGTGGACACGAAGACCGTGGAGAGTCGACTCGGTGCAGTAACTCGGACTAACATATGGAATGACTTGGCGCATTTTCGTCCAGATCTTAAATTGAATTTGTACAAAATTCCTTATTGTGCAAAAACTGAGGACACTCAACCTTTCCAAGACACATCTCTTCGCTCTATGAGCTCTAGAAAGGATCCAAGAAGATCCGACCTTTTCGAGCCAAATTTTGTTCAACGGTGTTCCATGGGTATGTAAACAAGCAAAATTTTCGCATTTGGGACAAAGAGCAACCTGAATAGATTCAACAGCTGCCATTTCATCCAGAAAAAACAAAGGTTTGTGGACCGGTAGAATCATCGGCTCATATATCTTCCAAAGTGTCGTTGAGAACGTAACCGTCAATGGCGACCATTATCGTGCCATAATAACCGATTATTTGATGCTTGAAATTGAAGTTCATGGTCTTGGTGACATTTGATTTCAACAAGTCAGAGCCATTTCCTGCATATCGCATCAATCAATGGATTTTAAGAAAGAACACTTCGGTGAGCAAATAATTTCACGTTTCGTTTGCGTGATATCACACCGTTAAACTTTTTCCTGTGGAGATGTGTAAAGTCTAAAGTCTATGCAGACAATCCCGCTTCAATTAAGGTCTTGAAGCAAAACATCACGCGTGTCATTCGCCAGTTACCAGTCGAAATGTTTGAACGAGTCATCGAATCATTGGACTTAACAGATGGACCATTTGAGACATAGCCCCGGCCAACATTTGAAAGAGAAAATCTTCAAAAAATAAATACTAAAGAATGTTCTTTCGAATGATAATAAAAATGTTTGGTATAATATTTCTTGTAAAACTCATGAATGGGTCAGTCTGTAGCGAATCTCTCTTATCTGATATTAGTTTCAACGTTACCGTTCGCTCTACCAGGCAGTTTAGACCTTTACTTTTAAAATTTTCTAGAACAAATGTTGAGTTAAACGAACCATTCCGCCGTATATGTCACGATTCCAGCACATTTAATTTAACAGACTCACTCTCCCATTAAAAACATTTAAAAATAATAAACTTACTTTAATATAATTCTTAATTTTGGCTGTTGCAATTTTTGTTTCTGTAACTGAGCAGCTTAAGATCGGAACGCTTAAAACTCTCTTGCTTTTTATGACTCGGCGAATTCCGCTCGTTTGCGGATTGCGCCCCTCGCGTCAGTTGGGCGGGAGGAGGGTAATCGTTGGGTATTTTATATATACAATTTTTAGTTTCTGTGTTTTTTCTTTAAAAAATTAGTAGGAACCTCGAAGTGGATCACCCTTTACTTCCCTTTGAATATAAGTATTTAAAACAAGTTTGCGCGTAAGCGAAGAAACCCAGCAATCATTTTCCATGTCGAACCCAATATACATACAATATACACTACTAAGCACAAATATTAACTAATTTTCGTATCCCCATTTCTCGACAAACTGCCATAAAAATTGAAATATATTGCGAGCAATTTATTGTTTATGAATTTGGAGCAAACATAGCCTTGTCATGGAGGCGCATACGAGATTGCACGCGCCCATATACAAAATAGGAAATAATAATTAAATATTTTTGTTACATAACTGCTGATAAAACTCAGCACTTTTACAGCCATTTTACAAGGTCTAAATATAAACCTAAAACACATAAACGCCAATTTGGTGTAAAAGAGCTAAAAACCCAAAAAAACACCGCAACAAAAGGAACCCAGATCTGTGAAGAATGGGTGTCGTTATCGGCTTTGCTGCCACTGGCGATGTCTACCACAATTGTTGTTGTTGTTGGCCGTAATCGTAACTGCCAGCCCATCAGCCAGCATGTAAATATGCCTGTCAGCGCCGAAACATCAAATTGGTGTACTAAATTGGGTGAGTGTGTCAGTGTGTGAGTGACTGAGCGACTGAGCGCGCTTGCATCAATTCACGGGAAGCATTGTTGCGGTGGCGCTTGCCGCACAATGAACACAAAAGGAGTGATGAATGAAGGTAGCCAAGTCGGCAAGACGGTGTGCCACCGAAATGCTGACGATGAGACTGCTGCCGCTGACGACGGATTACTGACGCTAATACTATGTGCCTATATGCATATGTTAGCATTTGTTGTTGTTGTTATTTGTATAATTATATGAATGTTTATTTTTGCGCTACAGAAATGCTTGCTGATTGTATTTACAACGGCATTGCTTTGGCGCTTGGTGTCGTTGCTGCCGCACCTAAGCACGACTTTGAAGGTTACATGCCGCCGTCGCTGTCGTCACCACCATCCACATCACCATCACCTCCACACTGCCTCGGTAAGTCGTGTGTTACAACATTTTTGCAGCAACAACATGCGAGCTCAACGCTCCTTTTGCTCAAAAACGTGCGACCTACTCCACGGCTGTGCGGGGGTGTGTGTGTGTGAAGGGTACGCCGAAATGTTAGCGAATATAATTTTTGCATGGAAGCGTTTTTTTGGCAACAAAGCGCCGAGGAAGGCACACAAAATCAGTCAAAAATGCCGCAAATACCGAAAATATCCGCAGCGGTTGACCTGGCAAGCGACGACCCACACATACACATGCACTCACAACTCCATGTATATATGTAGGTGCAATGCCTTTTCTACTTAACGGAGAATTTAGAAGATGCCATCAATAAGACACCGTAAAATGTTGGAAAAGTGATATAGCAGCCAAGCTCGACGAGAAAAAAAGCATCTGCATTGCTGCGACCCACACTGGGTAAGGCCTCCGTCAAGTTGGAGATCGTAGCATAAGAAGTGTCTTCTTCTATTTCATCTTTGGCCATTTCATGTGACTTACTCGGTTCATTGGTTGCTGACTAAATTGGGAATCATAGCTGATATGCGACAATTGCTGCTGCTGATTGGCAGGCAGTCCACCAGCCAGCTCACGAGCAGCCATTCAATCCGCAATTGCGGGTACCCAACATTTATCATGGCATTAAAGAGTCATACGGCGCTCGCTGTGCACTTCCATACATACAAACACTCGCGAATCGACACGGATGCAGCATTTTTTCATTATGTTAAACAGAGAATTGATGGCTATGACCAACTAAGCACGAGTATTATATTTATACGAGTCGTTATGAAAAACCTCAAAGCTGCTGCGGTGGCTTAAAAGAAAACCCACAACTACAAAAAGTTGCTCAACTTTGCTCACCTTATCATTGTTGAAGCGATATTTTCTTGTTGTTCTACTATCTTTGCTTGGTTTTTTGATTGGTTTTAGTTTCATTGTTGCTAACATCATTGCGTTTAGTCTACAAATAGACACTTATGGTATGGTTTTCTAATTTTTATTTTCTAATGGTTCAAACGTCGCTTCTGGCGTAAAATTACACTCAGTTCAAAAAAGTATCTGTGGGCGCCTGCTCCATCTGTATCGAAAACCCAGTGAGCGTTTAATTCTTTATTCGTTAATGAAGATAGAAAATGAAATTATAGTAAGGACAAGACCAAAAAATAATGAATTACAGTGACGTCGTTTTAGCTAATAGCGATACTAAATGTATACAGCAACGTCGCATTAGCCAGCAGCGGTCTCAATCGTGTATATTTTCTGTATGGACCCATCACCTATGGTAGCATGTTAGCTCTAGAACTTACTTAATGAATAGTTTTGGAAATCGACTGAGGTTGAGGTTCCTAAAATACAGTATCGTGAGTAACCTGAGTCATTATGTGTCAGAGAAACGGAGCTTTTGAAACTAAAAGTTTTCTAAGGATAGATATACAAGCTTCATGAAGATATCTTAACGATTGTATATTGTATTGTATTGCCAGATATAGATAAATCAATTCGTATCATCACTTTTGTTATTGTGATATCTTTTTCAACAGGTACTTCAGTAGATTGGAATGAAGAAATATTATAATTACACCGGTCAACAAAAAAAATATTTTTTTTTGGGTTTCTGTTCTCATGCTTGAATTCTGATTCTAGACATTGAAAAACACTTAAATATTAATCTTTAGTTCTTAAAGTTTGCTTTGGGATGATCTACATCGATAAGTATATTTTAATTTATTTCATAAATCAAAGATGCCAGCACTTTGATTAACCCGAAAGTAAACAGTATTATTATTTGTAAGAGGCACAGTAGTGATTGTTAACCTGTTTATTATAGCTGTAACAACAATATTAGTGTATTACTCAGTTAAAAAATGGCATCAAGTCAGTGTAAAAATTATGTTGATTTATTCTGTTTTATTTGCGGTGAATTTATTAAAGTTAGGAGTAAAAAATTTTCTTTATCAATAAATTTGAAACTTTGCGAAGCCTATTTCAACCTAAAAGTCAGTAATCAAAATGAAAATTGGGTACCTCACCTCGCCTGCGTTAATTGTAAAAATACTTTAGAAGGGGTAAGAAAAAAAAATCGAAAAATTGCTCTCATTTCCACGAAAGCAAACTTTAACCGAAAAAAAATTTTTTTTCCTTATTTTTGTCATAGGAGAAACTAAAATTTAACATGTAGATGTCAGACCCAAAAATCGTGTTGACCGGTGTTATAAACTCAACTAGAGTTTTTCTTAAAAAGTTTACGGATCATTTCAAAGCCTAACACTAAGTGATTGTGAACCCGATTCTCCCAATCAATGACGACGGAACGAATGTTCCATTGTCGGACCATGAACAAGTTCGAATAGACCCATCTGAAGAACAATAAAGCGGCGGAGGCTGATGAATTGCCGGCCGAGCTATTCAAATACAGAACTGATATGGAGCTTGCATCAGCTTTTTTGTAGAATATGGCCGGATGAAAGCATGCCCGAGGTTTGGAATTCAAGTATGCCCTACCCAATCCACAAGAAGGAAGACCTCACAATCTGCGCCACCTACCTTTGGATAAGCTTCCTCAACATAGCATATAAGGTTCTATCGAGCGTATTGTGTGAAAGTTTAAAGCCCATCGTCAACAAGCGGATTGGGCGGTATCATGACTCCAGTCTATCAGTGTAACTTTAGACCTGGAAAATCAACAATTGACCAGATGTTCACCATGCGCCAAACTTGGAAAAACCCGTGAAAAGAAAATCGACACACCATCGCTACGTCGATTTTAAAGCTGCACGAAAAGGAGCTCCTTTCATGCTGCTATGTCTGAATTTGGTATCCCCCCAAAACTAATACGGCTGTGTAAACTGTTATTGAGCAATACCAAAAGCTCCGTCTGAATCGGGAAAAACCTCTCCGAACCGTTCGATACCGAACGAGGTCTCAGACAGAGCAATTCCCTATCAAGAGACTTCGTCCATCTACTCCTGGAGAAAAAAAACGATGATATTGATATCAACACCCTCACCGGTAGTTCTGCTTTTTCCAAACTGGATAAGGAGGCGAAGCAAATGGGTCTGGTAGTAAACAAGGGCATGACGAAATATGTCCTGTTATCAAACAAACAGTGGTTTCGTCTACTTGGAACCAGCATTAACACCAACAGCAACGTCGACCATGAAATAAAACGCAGTATAACTCTCACCTTTTGGAGACTCAGTAGGCTATTGAGAAGTAAGAACATCTCTCAACGAACAAAGACCAAACTCTACAAATCGCCGTCCTGCTATATGGTGCAGAGGCATGGACGACGACAACATCTGATGAGTTGGCGTTATGAGTTTTCGAGAGAAATGTTCTGCGGAAGATTTATGGTCCTTTGCGCATTGACAACGGCGGCCGCAGTCGAAGGAAAAGCAGCTACACTGACTAGATCATGTCGTGCAAATGGATGAAAACACTCCAGCCCTGAGAGTATTCGACGCAATACCCACCAAGGGAAGCAGAGAAGGAGGAAGACCTCATCTACGTTAGAAAGACCAGGTGGAAAGGGGCATGGCTACGGCTGGGGCGCTGTTGTAAACTCGGCTATAACCGTGTGTCTACGACAATAAGGAAGAACTTGAACTGTTTTAAAATTGTTTTTGTTTTTTAATTCACACCTGTTGTTCCTCTTAAATTTATTTGAACAGGTTGGCATGAATGAGACTTCCTCAATTCAGACATCAACCACCTCAGAAGAGTAATAGGTAAACCTTAAATTATGGAACAGACAAATTTCAAATGTTTGATGGGTTAAATTTAGCAAGCAACAAATAGACCGCAAACAACACCAACGACTATAAGAAGACCAACCACTACACCGATAACAACAATAATATAAGTACCCGTTACGTGTAATCGAAGTAAATGGCAAATAAACAGTTGACATTTGAGAATCTCAAATTGGCCAGATATAATCGTATCGCATCGGATGGTGTCGCATCAATTGGCCGACCGGATCCAATCGCAATTATTTACAGCATGAATAACGTAGCATGCCCATTACACGCTCGTGTGCTTGTGTGTGGTTGAGTGCAGACGAAGAACCAGTGACACAACGATGAATCCATTCTTTTGGAGCGCCACGTGCCTGTCTCTTTCTAATTTAATGCTAAATCTGAAAAGTTCTTTTCACAAATTATACGTGTGTGTGTGAGTAATGCAGGTATGCCTTTGTTCTGCATGTACTTGGCTCGGGTGCATATGGTAATCAAGGTCAACAAGCATTGCAACAAGTAAGAAAGGAGTTGTGTTGAATTCAAACAAAATTCCATTCAGGGAAATATTTAGAACAAGGCACAGCATTGATGACAAGCTTATGCTCATGCGCAACACCGTGCAGATTTAATTTATTCAAGGTGACTTTAAGCCGGATTCAATGGTCTTTGCCTTTAGTGTAGACAGACAGCTTCACCTCTGATAACATAGCCTTAAAACTTTTATAATGGAAAAAACATTACGCAAAATTGTCTTTATATCCCAATGAAACGAGTAAAAAATTTAGTAAGTAGCTACAAAGTTCTATCAAAAGACACTACGACCTTTAAATATCTGCTTCAGGAATATTTCAGTGATGCACCCAAATCACGCAAAAAGTTATTTTCTGCAGCAATTCAGCTCCATTTATCTATGGTTAGGTCAGGTGAAGTTAGATGGCTGATCAAGAACTGCACGTGGATATATAGCAGTCCATTACTTTTTGAAGCCATAGAAAAGAAGAACTCCTGTATTCGAACTTATAAATTAGCAAAACGCTTAATAGTAAAAACAAATTTGCATAGCCGTTTAATTTCCACCCCCGCCAGTTCGGTGGGGTGTTTGAAGGTATGCGCTCTCAACTGTCTAAGTCTTGACCTCCCAGGGTCAGTCAAAAAGTAAGTGTTGAGTTGTTTCCACATCTTCTTCTTCCATTCTGCAGATGGCAATGGGAAGATTCCCAATTCCTTACACCGTGGACGCCAATAAAGTAATGGCCTGTTAAAAGTCCCACACCTAGGGAGAGAATACTGAGGGCAAAAAGATCCCTAGATCTCTTGCGATCGATCTTGGGACAAAAGACTTTTACGACAACGCATTACCGATGGTGGCCCAGCACTGACCAAGCTTCCCCGCAACCCAGATATCTAGTAGTATAACACAAGAGGATACGGGAGCACCGACCCGCTGCCTACCGACAGCAGTTCTTGGGTACCTTCTCTTGGTTGCTCATCAGCTTTTTAATTTGCTGCGATTCCGCTATGGCCTGACAAATCGATGCTATTGATAGGGAGTTTAAGCACTCCTCAACCAACCCTGAACGCACTGTTAATGATTTCAAGGCTAGTATCACCGCTCTGCTACCTAAGTGAATGTTCACTTCTTTGAAGGAGGCTGCACTCCGGAGCAGTAGATCGACTACTACCTTAATAGGTGAAACCTCGGTTTGGAATACACTGCAATAGTCAAGAAGACTGAAGCTGGAGTTGGTAGAGAGCTCCTGATAGTAAACCAATCCACCAACCTTCCGCCAAAGCTTTGATCCATCCGTAAAAAAACTCATTGCCCATATCCTCCAACGGCTTCTTCTCAGCCATAACTCCCTTGTCGTTATATGGGCAGAGGCCGCCAGGGTTCGGTTTGGCGACTCCATGATCCAAGTATGAAGTCAAAGTGTGTAAAGATATTCCAGCGTCCGTATACGTCTTCTTTCAAGAACCCAGATTCACTTAAGGTTGGAGTGGACCTTAGTTCACCACGCATGCTGATGAGCGCCTCTCGTTGAACGCTCTCGTTTTTCTTTGCAAGTCTGATCTTTTTTAGAGCCCTTCACTATATAAATACTAGATGAAGGAGTAGAATCAACCGATTCTCAAATCTGAGTAGAAAGTACATAATCTGCCCCAAGCAAATTTATTGCTGATACATAGTCAAGAGGAGAGAACACAATGGACCACAAGTCTCAGTATAAACCTTAATTATCTATAGTTTGAGTGCCGAGACAGTTTATTATAAAAGATACATTACCTGGTACTAGCACTTGTTATACCGTTAATATCGATTGAATTTCCTGAAGTAAATGGCTATCTTTCCGACCTCTTTCTTTTTATCACTGCACGGAACCTAACACTTTCCGCCACCAAATCCTTGACTTGAGCTAAATATTGCGATGGCGTCAAAATTCCGACTGTCAATAATCCTAAGATTTCTGGTGTAATTTTTGATAGTCTATGCTCCTTCACTCCCCATACGACCGCGAATATCGCCAAGGTACAGAGCCGCAACAAAATCGACAAGTCGCTAGCCGACAGCACATGAGGAAAAGACAAAAGAACGTTGTTGGCAACATACAAGGCAATCGGCTGGCTGATCCTCAATTACGCCGCACCAATATGGTCGCCTGGATGTAGTGGTACGCAGATGAGGAAACTTCAGACCTGCCAGAATACTGCACTCCGAACCACGACAGGATGCCACTTGAGACGCTTATGCTCCCAGTTAAGGAACATAATTAACTTCACTCCAGGCAGTTCCTGCTAGGATGTTTTCGTAGAAATCACTCTTGCAGCCACCTGCTTGGAGCGGAACCGGCTCCTAGGAACATCAATAGGTCTTTCCTTAACTACGTCGACGACATCGAACAGTACGCCGACCCGACTTCGGATGCAACTAACTTCCGACAGGTACTGACCGCTATTCACAATGGAGCTATCAATACCTTCACCGACTCGAGTCAAATCACCACCTATCGCAGACGAAGAGCTCGAGTTGCCGCGAGAAACGCGAATGACCCAAGCGCAGCTTCGTTCTGGATACTGTAGCAGTTTAAACTCCTACTTGTCCAGAATAGACGCCGATATATCCAATATATGTCCTGCATGCAATGAGTCTCCGCCTGACACTGGCCACCTCTTTACATGCCCTGCCAACGCTACTCATCTAACACCCCTTTCGCTTTGGTCCGACCCTGTCGAAACGTCACGTTTCCTGGGCCTCCCGCTGGATGACGTCGACGACAACCTGGATAATTCTTACCATCCTAACGGGGATTGAAACCCGTTTTAACAACAACAACCACATTTAATTTCCTTTTTGTGAATTTTTATCCCAATAGACGATACATAATAACTTTTCCACGGAGTTTGTAACACCCAGAAGTAACGTCGCCGTATGTGCGTCTGCATATACGAGTACGTGGACTAGTTCCACCAGTTTTTGAACTGTCGAACTGACATGTTGTACACTCCCTTTTCTTCCTAAAAAACTGTTCATTTGTCGGAACCACTATAGCATATAGCTTAAGCTAATCGATCAAAATCAACTCCTTTCAGAGAAACTTTTCAATTTGACAAGATATCTTCACGAAAATGGTGCATATATTTTTCTCAAGACAACGTTACAATCTTCGATAGTTTTCATTCAATGTGACCGCCGGTCAGTTACATTTTCAGATTTTGTTAGTATAAGAATTGCATTGTAGAGGGCATTAATGCTTCGGGTTAACCGAAGGTATCGTTTTTCTTATTATTGGTCAAAAAACTAATCCAGTCGGTATCATTGCAAGATACTGTTACATTTCACATGTACTACTTCAAATCTAATAGCGCTACGAAGGCAACAAGCAATATATCTGATCCTCTTTATATTTCATGCTCAATTTGTATTGAGAAAAATTTTTTTTTTAATATCTGTCGGCTTGCAATAATAAAACTTTGAGATAATTTCTGATTTAACAAGTAAGGAAGGGCTAAGTTCGGGTGTCACATTTTATACTCTCGCATGAGAAGGTGATAATCGAGATTTCATTATCCGTCATTTACATATTTTTTTATTTTGCTGTAAAATTAATTAGATTAGATCAATTTGTGTACTTTGAGTATTGAATTGTATTTTCATTTATTTTAACTGTATTGAGGACTATGTAAAAAAACAAAAACAATCGTTTTTCGAAGTTAATGCACATTTTATTTCTTACATGAATAAGATTATACAGGTTTGACTTAGAAGTAATAAGTATTATATATTTTAATAATAAAATGTTATATTTTTAAATTCTAAAGATATGTTTTTACAAATAGCAAAACATATCCTACGAGAGTATAAAAATGATGCCCTTTGAATTACATGAATATATCTGAGAGATTTACCGATATTTTCAGTGAAAAATTAGGTTAGGTTAGGTTAGGCACTGAGTTCTTCGTGTTCGATATCAGGGACCTTGAAAAGTTATAGTCCGATTACGACAATTTTTCAAGGGATACCTCAGCTCAAATACCGTATTTGTGTAAAGTTTTATTCCGCTATCATCATTGGTTCCTAATGTATATATTATACAGAGAAGGCATCAGATGGAATTCAAAATAGCGTTATATTGGAAGAAGGCGTGGTTGTGAACCGATTTCACCCATATTTCGTACGTGTTATCAGGGTGTTAAGAAAATATTATATTCCGAATTTCATTGAAATCGGTCGAGTAGTTCCTGAGATATGGGTTTTGGTCCATGAGTGGGCGACGCCACGCCCATTTTCAATTTTTAAAAAAGGTCTGGATGCAGCTTCCTTCTGCCATTCCTTCTGTAAAATTTAGTGTTTCTGACGTTTTCTGTTAGTCGGTTAACGCACTTTTAGTGATTTTCAACATAACCTTTGTATGGGAGGTGGGCGTGGTTATTATCCGATTTCTTCCATTTTTGAACTGTATATGGAAATGCCTGAAGAAAACGACTCTATAGAGTTTGGTTGACATAGCTATAGTAGTTTCCGAGATATGTACAAAAAACTTAGTAGGGGGCGGGGCCACGCCCACTTTTCCAAAAAAAAATACGTCCAAATATGCCCCTCCCTAATGCGATCCTTTGTGCCAAATTTCACTTTAATATCTTTATTTATGGCTTAGTTATGACACTTTATAGGTTTTCGGTTTTCGCCATTTTGTGGGCGTGGCAGTGGGCCGATTTTGCCCATCTTCGAACTTCTTATGGAGCCAAGAAATACGTGTACCAAGTTTCATCATGATATCGCAATTTTTACTCAAGTTACAGCTTGCACGGACGGACGGACAGACAGACAGACATCCGGATTTCAACTCTACTCGTCACCCTGATCACTTTGGTATATATAGCCCTATATCTGACTCTTTTAGTTTTAGGACTTACAAACAACCGTTAAGTGAACAAAACTATAATATTCTCCTTAGCAACTTTGTTGCGAGAGTATAAAAATTGCTAAGCAGTGAGGGCATCATTGCAAGCTTCGATAACATATCAACCCTTTTTATGAGTAGATGGAAGATGTATGGTCAAATACCTTGCAGATTTATATGAAGACCTCTAGTATTAAACAGTCATACCTCAATCACATCTGTTTTCATGCAATATTAATAGTGATTCTACAATATATTAATAGTTAATAAATTGCATTTGTTACATGATCAGATTAGGAGATGTTACACTCCTTCTATGAAATTCTTAAACACCTTGCATTTACTAAAATAAATTATTACATTTTTACTTTATATATAAAAATTAAACAAAGTGTATGTGTATGTATATATGTTTTGTATACGAAGATGTTCCTATGAGGTTTGTTAATAAATCAAACGCAAACAACATTTCAAATACCTTCACACTGAAAAAAAGTTTGTTAATGCAATAAAAAATGGTCAATGCTCATCAGCAAAAAATAAATAAATTTGCACACACACTTACATTTCTATGTGCATACCTACAGACTGCATTAGGTTATGCCTGCATTGAAAAGCTAATTTAACATTCTATTGATTAACATATTAAAATATTCATAGTCATATGAATCAAGAATCGCAGTCAAATGCGCTGTGACCAGTAAGCGCGCCAGCTTCGGCGGCGTTGAGCGTGGTGAGGATATTATTTCGAGTGCAAATTGTTGGGGTATTGAAGATGTGCGCATATGTACAGTAATGTTCATATTTATAGCAGTGCGAATTGGTATATGTTCCAACAAAAACAATTCTCAAAGGTCTAGTGTCACTTAAACTTGTGCTTTTGAGTTATGACATAACGTTTTGGAAAAGAAGAAATAGCTTTAACTTCGGTTGCACTCAAGCTACAAGTTTCTTCATAATTTCAAAAGATCAGTTCCATACCAAATTTCGTGATGATGTATAGTATCTTAAATTAAAAAAGTTGTCTACACAAATAATCGATTCCCATCGTTCAGTTTGTATGGCTGCTATATGCTATAGTGGTCCGATAATAGTGGTTGGTAGTGAAAAATGATTGCCTTCTTGGAGTGAAAAGGTCGTAGGCAAAATTTTAGAAGGATATCTCAAAAACTGAGGAACTAGCTCGCGTATATAAGGTCTGTCGCAAAAGAAACAGAACTTTTTAAATATAACTGTTCCTGGTGGCACCACCTATTGGTGGGTATATGAAATAAAAAGTTTGATCTCTTGTTGACATTTCGTAAAAATTTTAAGACAATTGCATAACTACAATCGATGTTATCGATCAAAAAGTGACAGCAGCTTTTAGTCATCGGTCGCAAAATGCATTTTGAACAAAGAGCAAATATTAAATTTTGTTTTAAACTTGGGAAAACGTTTACTGAAACATTTCAGATTATGAAAAAAGTTTATGGTGATCAGTGCCTATCCCGTAGTAATGTGCACGAGAGGTTTAAGCGATTCCAAGAAGGTCGTGAGGACCTCTGTGACGATCAGAAGTCACCGAAAAAAGTCGTGCTCGACCACAATACCGTGAGGCAGGGTCCTGGCGCCTGCTGCACGATAATGCGCCGTGTCATCGGTCGACGCTTGTTACTGATTTTTTGACAAAAAAACTCCATATTAACCGTTAATCACTCACCCTACTCACCTGATCTGGCACCCTGTGATTTCTACCTATAGGGAAAACTTCATTTGCCCATGAAAAGACACTGGTTTCAGGACATTTCAGCGACGAACAATATTCTCAAAAGCATTCTGAAAAATGACCTTAAACACTCATTTGAAATGCTAATTGACCGGGCTAAACGCTGTATCGAAGCACAAGGAAACTACTTTGAATAAAAAAATAGAACTTTTGAAAAATATTAATTTTTTGTTGTTTTTTTAACAGTCCTGTTTCTTTTGCGATAGACCTTGTATATATAGCTAAATCGACTTAGCTCGTCATGCTGATCATTTGTATATAACGGGTTTTTCAATAAGAGCGCTAAAGTTCTTTTAAATAAAATAAAAACGGTTTGGAATATTAATGAAATTCTTTATTCCTGTGAAAGTACATACGATGCCACTGTATGGAACTCGATTTCTATTTCATGGCCACCATGAGCGCGCTTGCAGAAGTCCAAACGCTAAATCCAATTTTCAACGATTTTCAAGCATAAATCGGCCGATGTCGCTGGCTTGTTGGCATAGACCATAGACTTGACGCAGCTCCACAGGAAATACTCCAACGTCGTCAAATCGACTCGGTCGACCAATTGTGCCATTTCGTGAGATAACACGTTCACCGAAATTGGTTTTCAATAAATCGATTGTGACATTCGCTGTGCGGCTTTTGGCGACTTCCACTTGGAAGTCCAAGTCCATTTCTTCCAATTAGGTGAATCGTATATCTTTTCACGATGAAACGGCAAACCTTACTGAAGAGAAATGCCGAAAGACCGAGAAAAATAAGATGCCTTTGCTGCCACTATCGGTCTACTTTTGTAGCATCTCTATCGAAAAGCCCTTTACATACATATGTATATATAATATATTTTATAAGGTCTCCGACGTTTCTTTTTGGAAAACTTAATATATTCTGTCCATGGTTTAATTAATATTGAATCGACTTTGCTTAAAGTTAGTTGATCGAATTTTTGAGTTGTTAATTAAACAGCAATTTCTTTAACTGTTTAATTGAGCTTCAAAAATATCATCTCTGTTAAGCTGAAAGCTGAAATCTTAAGTTGAACAAATTAAATTAAGGTAAAAGTTATAAATAGCTTAAAAGTTGTTTGGAAAAATGCAAGGATATACAAAAAAATAATACCAGAGTTGTGAACAGTGGTTTTAATTTACTTAAAAATTAAAAAATCTGTGGCTCAAAAGGTTGAACAGATGAATAAACTGACCAAAAATTCATTGAATTAGTTAGAATGCAACCAAATAGTAGCTCTCAGAATGGAAGGGCGAGTTAAATGTAACATGAGATATTGACAAACAGAAGATATCCCGGCTACCTTTTCGATACAATTTTTGTGGTACGATTTATCTTTTGCTTTAAAAAATGTCTCAGTTTTGACGATTATCCTTTTCGACGAAAACTTCTTCCCAACGTGCATTCTTTTGAGATCTGAGAATAGGAAATAGTCGCTGGGGGCCAGATCTAGATAATACGGTTAATGCGGAAGCAATCCGAACCCAAATTCGGGGATTTTTGACTTCGTTTTAACTGACTTGACCCATGGTGTATTGTGTTGGTGAAACATTACTTTCTTTTTCTTCAAATGCGATCGTTTTTCTGCGATTTCGTTCTTCAAGCGTTTTGGATGTTTTAGTATACCAATCGTTGATGGTTGATTTTCCTGGGGCAATATCCAGAAACTCGTCATCAAGCCCAGTTTTTACATCAACTGAACCTTTTCCCTTCAGAAAGAGCAATACTATTTTTGTAAACATAACTGTTTTTTGGTCTTTGCCGGCGTCTATGCAGCGGAACACAGCCGCACAAAGTCAAAGCAAATTAAAACAACAACAATTTAGCTGCTGGACATTTCAAGAATCGAAGCCAAAAGAGCCCATCGTAGCTAAGGCACATATGAAAATATATATGCTTAGATGTGTACATATTCGTTAGAGGTTAGAGCACGCCAGAGCCGCGCTATGCAACAGACAAACTCAGTCAAAATGTTGAGATGTAACGGAGAAGAGCCAGCACACTGAATTTCGCAGATCGGGTGCAATATACACGCAAGTCCGTTATACTCGTACGAACATATAGATATGTTCATATGTATGTAAGTAAGTGTGTTTGCATGGCTGTGTGTTCATGCAACTGAGCAGTTTGGGCCATTGTTATAGATGTGGCTTAGCGTTAGTACCTGCAGAAGTACATACGTACAAGCATACAATGCAACAACAACAGTAATAACACTTATAAAAAATCAAACAACAGATATTCGTAACGAAGAGACGAGAGCATCATCACCGGCTTTTGGTGACTGCCGCAGCCACCGCCACCGCCACCGCCACCACCGCAACTGCCGCAGCAATTGTTGCTGTAGCTTCTCCTCAACACCTTTGACCTATACGATGTGCCGCACATTTGCCGCCAACTTCTCATATAAAAGACAAATGCAACGGCTTCAAGTGTCAGTACGAATTAAAAGCGTCTCGAGTACGAATACGGTTGGGCAATAAAATTTGTGAACGAACGAACGTAGGGCAACTCGTGAAAAACACTCGTAATACACCAACACTCTTAACACACTTGCTTAGAGGCGAAGTTAGTGATCGCGAAAGGTGTGCGAGCAGCGACGAAGGATTCAACGATTCGGTGGAGTCAAGAGTAAAAAAATTGTGCAACGGTCGCCTAAAGGATACTAAGAAAGGAGTAGAAATGGAGATTTTGTCCGCCAGAGTGTCGTTTGTCGCGTTGGTTGTGCTCGTTGCTTGTGTGCTGTTGGTGCAAGCACGACCACAGGCGCCTGAACAACCAGAGCCGGTAAATTCTAAAACTCCCTGCTTTTTCTATTTTTGGTTCTAAAGAGCAGTAGTTCTGCTTATGAGTAGTTCATGAACTAAATGTTAACGCGAAATAAAAAATAGTTAAATTAAACAAAAACTTCAGTGGAAGTCGGTAAAATGAAAACAAATGCAAAGCAATTAGTTTTGAAAGCGCAATCGCAAAGTGAATTATTTCTTTTCTCACTCGCATTGTTTTGCGCAATCGCTGCGAAGTGTGAGCGCCGATTAATTTGGAAAAATTACCCTGTCAACACTGATAAAAATGCAATCAAAGCAAATTGCTGTGGAACTGGCAGCGTTGCGCTTAATTACCAGCGCATAGGCACAGTAGAAGAGTCATAGTCTCGGAGTCTATTATACAATATTTTACTATATATAGTATATACATACATATACTTAAGTATGTAAATACTGAAGTTTGTTCTAGCTAGAAGCCCGAATGATAAATTTCTTTAATAAATCAGCATTAACTCAGATTTTGATTTAAAAAATGTTGGTGGGATAATTTTATATATATAGAAAAGGAGAAATCAAAAAATCATAAAAATAACATTATTTCAAAATTTTTTTTTAATTTTCCAACGCCCTCAAAAAGCGCTAACTTTTTACCAATTTTTCTGAAAGTAAGAAAAAAATAATCCCATGTTTTATATCACCATTGTGATAAGGATAGATTAAAAATTTAATTACTTATAGTTCCAATTAATTTTTTTATATTTTTAATCCCGAGAATCTGTATAAAAAATAATTTTCAAATTTCGAATTCCAAATACCGGATTGAAAACAACATTTTTAGTACCAAATTTATATTTAAAAAAAAAAAAAAATGTTAATTATAATAATTTTTAATTTTTTTTTAAGGGTTGACGAAAAAAATTTAAATTATAGCTTTAATTAAAAAAAAATTAAATTATAGTTTTAATATTTTTTTTTTTATTTTTTAATCCCGAAAATCTACACTACAACTAATTTTCAAATTTCTAATCCCAAATAAAGGATTGAAAACAAAATTTTAGTATCAAGTTTATATTTAAAAATAAAAAAAATGTAATTTAAATTTTTTCGCGCATGCGTACTTGTATTCTACCATTTTGAATCCGAACTTGTACAAAGCAATCATATTCAAAGCTCTAGACAATGATCGACAAACTTACACATTAAAACAATTTATATTTTATCAATTCTTAAATCTGATTTTGGGGTTAAAAATTCAATTTCCAACATTTTGGCCTATTTAAACATTTTTTTTTTTTAATTTTATTTTTTAATTTTAAAAATTTCAAAAGCTCTCAAAAGCGCAACTTTTTCCAAATTTTTCTAAAAGTAAAGAAAAAGTAATAAAATTTTCTATATACAATATTATTTTTTTTTTTCAATTCCGAAATTCTGAATTGAAAATAATTTTCAAATTTCTAATCCCAAATACGGATTGAAAAAAAAAAATAGTTTTTCCCAAGTTTATATTTAAAAATAAAAGAAATTTATTTATTTTTTCGATTCGGGGTTTAAAAATTCAATTTCCGACATTTTTGATTAATCATTACTTTTTAATGTCAAAACTTGGCATATATTGTAATGGTTTCATCTGAACAATCTGTTCACAGAAAGTAACGTTACCTTCGGCAATATTCCTTTCTACAGTTAGTGAAGATATCTTGTTAATTCAAAACAGTTTTCCATAGAAAAACTTGAGGGTGATACATAGATTAGTTTGCTTGGCAGTTGTATCCCTTAGTAAGAAGTAAAAAATAAAAGTTTTCCATTCAGCGATTTGAATTTAATCGATCAGATTACGTGGAAGTTGTATTCTACAGTGGTCCAATATTATCTTTAAATAGGCTACAAAATAAATTTCAGCAACTTTCGCAAACTTTATTTTCGACTAGACTATTTTTTCTCTAGTTTCTAATAAAACAAAAGGACTTCAGAAACAATCGAGAAACATACAATTCCCAAACGAAACGATACGAAATTCTCCAATCGCATTCTAATACAGCTGCTTAAGGAAATTTTAATTGGAATTTACAAAAGCTGTACAATTCAAATAAAAATCAAGTCTAACAAACAATTTTCATAATGTATTTTTGAAAATTAAATTTATTTGCCCAGTTTTGTTTATTTAACCAACAAATCACAGATCGAATTATTGTGTAGTACCCGATTGTTGCCTGTGATCGCATCTGGCAGATAACCGATACCGAACAACGATTTTTATAGGACGACTATAACAACAACAAAATAGTTTGAATTAGTTGTTCTATGTAATTATCAAAAATTATCCAACGTTTGAGACTGGAATATTGAAGTTGAAATTCAATCAGGTGCCGTTTAGATAAACTGCAATTTTCTGCTTTAATTTATGATGTGGTCATATTTTCTTATAAATTATAGTCAAGCAATAATGTAAAGAAATTACAGCGATTTGAATGACTGACAGTGAATTGATTTGTTTTGCATAAGCAGATGAAATCAGATGACTATTTTCATCCGCATGCTGATTATCTTTTGTTTGAAATTGCTGTTTACTATAGAAATAGTGTAAGCCAAAATTACAAAATTAGAGTCGTGAGCTTAAAGTTGAAAAAATATACAACTTTTTTCTTCATATTTTCATTCACTCTTGCAATATTAATAATACTTGAGTCAGTTAAGTACGTGACCACCACGTGAATCGTCGTTTGTTCAAATGTAAATAAAAAAAAACTATTTAATTATTCATCAATATTTATTTTGTCGCGTCCCCACCAGATGTAATACACTTGTGCCAATAATTTTTCCAATCCTTGAAACACTTTTCATATGCACTTTTTGGGATGGCCTTCAGCTCTTCAGTGAATTTTGTTTTTTTTTCGACTAAAAAATGGGTTTCACGGCGCGGCAATTTCACTTTATAGAACAAGACAAAATCGCCAGAGCCAAATCTGGTGAATACGGTGGTTGATCGATGGTATTTTTACAATCGTATTTTTTTTGAAAAAATCTGCTTTCTCGAGACAAATCGAGCAAGAAAACGTTTCGTGCCCAAAATATCCACCAAAATCATTCAAACGGACTCGCGAGTGATGTCGAACTCTCTCTCTAGTATTTGCTTGACGATTTTCAAGCACCAAATTCTTCACTTTTTTAATATTTTCATCAGTTGGAGAGATCGAAGGTAGTCCAGAACGAGACATGTCTTCAATGATCCTTGACCTTCTTTGAAGGCTTCTTACCACTCTAGGCTTTTATTTTTGATAAAGTTGATTCGTCGTAAGTCTTTTTTGTTAGACACATTTATTTGATATTTTTAGCCATTGTAAAAATCTTAACGCACTAATGAGGTGTACCGACTTAAGCAGCTGTTGTAAACAAACTAGTTGACAGATCACTCTCATATTTGGCATTGTAGTTAAAGACAGTCCTACCAACTTTGCAAACAACATCCCATTGAAATATCACTTACCGGGATAATTTAATTACAATTTCCGGGTGCTTTTTTGTCTACATGTAAAACACGACCGCCATTCTGGAATAAGTTTAAGTAAACTTGTCAATAAGTGAGATACATTTTCAGAAATTTTTTGGCTTTGTTACTTACAACCGAAATCAATCACGCAATTTTCTTTTATAATTATTAGACATTAGCCTTTGGTACGGATAGGTCAATCACTAATAAGCAAAACTAGGTCGAGAAGTACAATGATATGAATACCTTAATGAAACCACAGGAAACCAAAGCTAAAGAATATATATTTGTTACCAGCCTCTTCTTATTTATTATTTTTATTTTTAGTAAACTAAACTAAAATAAAATATTTGACGCCTTATAAATTTATCTGCTTATAGTATGAATACCAATATGAGGTTAAGGATCCCGAAAAAGAACTATTCTTTAACAAAAACGAAGCAGGCGATGCTGCTGGAAAGGTAAGCAACAACAACAGTTAAACTATTGAAATATAAATAGCAAATTCAATGCTAAAACTTCACAGGTGTCTGGTCAATACTCTGTGTGGCTGCCCGATGGCCGCCTTATGACTGTTGCCTACACAGTGGAAGGGGAGAATGGCTTTGTGCCTAAAGTGACGTTCGATACAACAAACCCATTGGGTTAGAAAGCGGCTGAAACAAGCTAAAAAAACACGCAGCAACACGAAAAACGCATATCAAGGAGTACAATCAATCAAACAATCAAATGGAAAATGTGGAAAATGTTAAAAGGCATGGTGATGGTATAAATACAACAACAATAAAATCAATTAGAACTTTTTAGGAGAAAGCGAAATATAAATAAATATTTAGTTAATTATTAGCTAAGTGGCAATATGCAAAAAATTGCGAAATATTGCATATTTAAGAAAGCAACAACACACACACATACATACACATAAATATCCAGAGCGAGACACGCAAACAGACATAGGTACGCAAAGGCATAAATACATGTACATATGTATGGCTAAACACTTACGGAGGACTTAAGCATTAACATTGAATTAAAAGGCATGTGTGCAGCAACAACAATAAGAAGAAAACTACAACTTCTTCGCCATTAAAATGAAATTAACTTTTAAATGCGAGCATTGTAAATAAAATTTTAAATATACATACATATGTATTTTTCGCACTTATCGACGTGCACACATACATATGTATGTATGCATATCTTTTCTCACTCTGTCAATTTCTACACTTTAGTTACATGATGTCTTCAACTATATTTTATAACTTTTTTACACATGTTAAATATTATACTACGATTTTGATATTGTTAATTTTATATAATACTACATATACACATATATATTTGTATTAAATGTACATCATCTTCTTCGCTTTATGCGCGGAAAGCGTTCACTATGTACCTTTTGACAATACAAATCAAAAAATAGCAATAATTGCAAACATGCAAATCGATATTTGTTACCGTTACACATAAGAATGAATGGAAAATGGCTCAATTATAAAGTAATAAAGGATTTCAACTTAAAAGAGACCACTAAACTTGTGACTTTATATTTTTACAAAGAGGTTTGACGGATTAAGGTAAGATAAAAGACCATAAAAAGTAACAAGGGCTTATATTTGGGTATTTTTAATCAAGATATAACTTGTGTCACATTAAAGAAACTACTTGACTATGAAAAATAAATTTAGTTCACTTTTCAACATAAATATAAAAGCAATTAGTACTTAAAAATATTCTTCAGAAAAGATTCACTCTAAATATGGTACTCTATACGTATAAAAAAACTTGAAATGTAATGTAATAACAATCTCAACTCACCACATTCCTCATATGCGTCAAAATGACAGCGACACCTTTTGTATCGTATTGTGGTCGTCCAGCGCGTCCAATCATTTGTAGCAAAGTACTCTCTGGATATTCCGTCATATTACCAAGGTGATAATACTAATGATTTACAAGTGTTTACAAATTAGTATACATGTTTGTATGTGTAAGCGCAAAGCCATTTAGAAAATTACCTCAGTTGACTTGATGACCACAAGGCGTGCGGGCAAATTGACACCCATTGCCAAAGTGTTGGTGCAGAGCAAAACCATTAAGTTACCCTGACGGAAGCTCTCCTCAACTTTGTTACGATCACTAAAACTCATGCCGGCATGATGGTAAGCGATGCCATGTGCAATCAATTTGTGCAGTTTATTGTCGTGCAAGCTAAAAGTAGAAAACACAGAAAACAAAAGAAAAGTGCAAAAAACAATTACACTACAAGTGTTTGTTTATGTAGTACACACACACATCTTCTGACTATTAGACACTTTATTCAATCTTTTTTTTAATAAAACACGTTGGAGCTATAATACACAGGGTTAACAATTTCATTTTTCTAACATAAAAGGGTATACGAAAAGGGTACGAGATCTTTATTTTGATTTAGATCGGTCGGTTTGTACGGCAGTTATGTATATATGTATCAGTGATCTGCAGTGAATACTTGGCTTATGAATACACTCTCATATTCATGAATCACCCCCAATATTCACTCACACTTGCTCTCACTAAAAATATTATCTTCTCACAATCACATGGCTTGCTTGTGTAATAATGAGTGTGAATATGTCTCACAATCACTTATCGCTCACACTTGGCTTGGCTTGCTTCTCTGTATACAATTGTTTGAGCTATTCGTTGCTTACCATTAGATGAGTTGAAAGGCTCATGAATACATTCATTAATAAGTGGCTCATTGTTTATTCATGAATACATTCACAAATTCCTTGCCTATTCAAAATATATTTTATACCTACGCGGAGGAGTTTTAAAAGGAACGAAACGTGCGATTGTAATGACTACAAAACTGAAACTTCTTTGTTTATTATCCTTTTAGTCAATTATTATCTTAAGCTTTATCTTACATTCTAGAAATTGGAGAGCTTAGGTAGATGAGTCCTTGAAGTTTATACCTACGCGGAGGGGTTTTAAAAATAACGAGTGAGTCTAGTGACTTCGTAAAAACTACAAAACTGAAACTTCTTTGTTTCTTATCATTTTATTCAATTATTTCTTAAGCATAAATGAAAAGCTTTATCTTGCATTTTAGAAAGTGGAGAGCTTAGGTAGATGAGTCCCTGAAGTTTATACCTACGCGGAGGGGTTTTAAAAGGAACGAAACCTGTGATTCTAGTGACTTCGTAAAAACTACAAAACTGAAACTTCTTTGTTTCTGATCCTTTTATTTAGTTTTCTTTTAAAATAGCACAATAAATCACATTAAAACCTTAATTCCATTGAAAGGAACTGAATTATCATTTTATAAAATAAAATGTAATATTATAAGTGATAACATAATAATGTAAGTACATATGTATGTATATGTGATTTTTTTTTTAATAATAGAGAAAATTAACACAAAATATGAAAATCCAGTTTTTTATTTCATTATATCTAGTCATTATTTGAACCAGTTACAAAATCCTTGTTGTTATACAATAATAATTATATTAACTTATAGTAACTCTTACTAATTTCATAATGGATTTCTTAGCCTTTGGTTCATAGCGTTACGGCTCAAGTGGCTCAAGTGGCTTGCGCACAATTGAGCTTCATCGTATATTCACAAGTGTTTTGTATTCATGAATGTCAGAGAGTCCTAAGCAAAGATTCATAAGTATTGTGAGCTCATAAGCAAACACTTGTGAATATATGCTTCATACAAGCTAAGCAGCTCACAAGCCAAAACTCTCTCTCTCATAATTGTAAGTGAGTAGTATTCACACTTATACTCATTCCGTGAATAATTTGCTTGCTTCATACTCAATTTTTCGCAAGTGGCTCAAAGTTGTGTTTAACTCATTCACTGCAGATCACTGATATGTATATGCTATAGTAAATGATTCAAAAAATATATTCGAATATTTAGGCTTTGTCTTGGACAATAAAGTATGACAAATTTCGTGAAGAAAAGTTTTCCACATAAGAGCTTGATTTTGGCCAGTCAGATTATTTTGCAGTTATGTACATACATACGTATATGATGCATGTTCGAGGCATAAAACAGGCATGGGCTCTTTTAAAATATGTTTAACTAAGTCCCAAAGTATTGTGAAATATGCTTGCATTTGCAAATACTTACTCTAGAGCGAGTTGTGTAAGGTTTGTCTTCTGTTGGTCACTGAGTGCGAAATATGTGGTAATGTTTTTCTCTAAAACTGTTGCCGCCATTTCAGCAGATTTTCGACTATTGCAAAAAATCTGAAATGGTAAAATTAATAAATAAAATCACTTGAAACAACACACAGTTTTTCTAAATCTTAGTAGAGCTAGTTAATGTAAGTATACAATGCATATATTATTAACTACTACTACTACTACACAAAACTACTACTGTTAACACAAAATTACTATTCAATAAAAAAACATAATGAGGAATATTTCAGTTTACATTAAATACATAGTATGTATATACAAACTTAATTTGTAATTAATAACAAACGAATATTAATTCACTTACCAAAGTAGCTTTACACTCGGAATATTTGCGCATAATATCCATTAACTTATAATTGAGACTCATATCAAATTTAAAACCACGTAAACTCCAATTAAAGCCCAGTACATGTTTCTCCAATGGCACAGGGCGATCTGCATCTGAGTAACTATGTTAGATCGTGAGTATAGCATTAATAATTAAAAATGTAATACAATATTTCAGAAAGTTAATTTCAAATTCCTTACACCAACTCGGCGACATTTTCTTGTTTAATATTGTTGCCGCTGTTATTACAGTTTCTGTTGTCAACAATACCTGTAATCCAGCATGTTATGTCATGTACATTTGGTATAGTAGCTGAAGCAACAACAAAACGCAACGGTTTATTCAAAACATCACGTGCAATAGTATGCATACGTGAAACTATAGCCTCTAACACTGGGCCACGCACATCTTCGTTTAACAAATGCACTTCGTCTATGAGAAAAAGCTGTATAGAGCCGATAACATCACGACAATCACGCCAATGACGTGTTAACGAATCCCATTTCTCTGGTGTAGTGATAATCACTTGAGCACTGCGTAAACGTGCCAGTTCATCCAAATCACTATCGCCGGTTATGAGTACACAGTCTATGTCTAACTTTTCAAAGCGCGACTTCCAATCATTAAATCGTTCAGCACAAAGTGCCTTAATTGGTGCCACATACACCGCTTTGATTGGTATTACTCTAGTGGAATGCTCCTGAACGCTGTTGGTGGCATGTAGATAATCGAGTAACATACGCACGATGGCTAACTCAAAGGCTACAGTCTTGCCAGAACCAGTGGGTGCGCTAAGTACCACCGACCTGTTGGTGTGTAGCAACACATTTAAAAGGGACGATTGTACCGCATTGAAACTTTTGTAATGCTCGAATATTCGACCGAATGGCGATGCTGCGTGAAAGATATATTAGGTAAACCGTTGTTAGAATAAAAATGTGTGCAATTTTATTGAAAAGGATACGAATATCTGCAGAACTTTTAATTTCCATCTTTATTAATTGACTGCACACAAAGAAATGAACGGAAACGTCAAAAAAGTAGCGGTAAACTAAGCGCGGAAATTTAATTTAGGACTTGGCAGCACTGTTAACGATTTTTTTTGCTTGTGGAAATGGGCTGAAGCATAGGGAGCAGATGGTGAAAATGAAAAGCATATTTTGCACAACAATGCTTGCATAATCAGTTAGTCTACCTAAGGGCGAATGAATATCAAATAAGAAATACATATACGCATCTACATATGTATATACATATGCTTATCGATTCTAGCGATACGAACCGATAATCATATGCATATTTGCCCTATGTGGGTAAACGTATTTAAACAATCACAATTTAGCAACAATTAATATTTTTATTATAAATTTTCAAGTACTACATAAGCATTCGATCGCAATTATTAATCCTAAAAGGAAATAGGTGTAAATAATGCATTTTCATTTCAAATCCGTAACTAACACCGGGCAAACATAAAAATCAATTATTTAAACAGTTGAACGTCTGGGTTTTAATTACAAATGAAAAAGTTGTAATAAATGTGAGGATTAATAACTATTTTGTACTGCACTGGAGCACCGTTACTGGGCAGCGGCATCCCGTCGTTTTGCTTTGGTGCGTACTTGTCGGGTAAAATTATTAATACAAAAGAGTTTAAATAAACTAACGTATTTAAGGTAATATAGCTATATAGTAATAAACTTGTAAATTAGTACGTTGGGCGAGACGACTCCAATTGAGCTAATAAAGTAAAGCTAAACATTCAGCCTTCTCCTCTAGATTGTACTTGTTTAAGGTGTGCGAGAGTGCTCCAATCCTTCATGCTCTGCACTGGGTAATGGTGCTTCGGCACTCGATTTGGACGTATTGCTGTTGTCATCATCAGCCAGTATATTGCCAGCAGTTCCTCCATGTTCTTCACGACCTACAACACCACCGTCACTTTCAATTTCACGTTCAGCTTCATTTTCATTTAACATCTCCGTCAATACTTCGACTAAATTACGAGCCTCCTCCAACATTTGACGAGATGTATCCAATTCTGCCTCTAATCCCTCAATTCGTTCATGCAAATGTTGATTTTCTTTGAGCGTTTCTTCTAATGCTTCACGCCGTTTCTCTGCTAAATGTTCCCAATATAGCTCACCAGGGTTCTCTTCGCTAGTAAGGTCTTCACCTGTGATTGTAGTTTTTTCTGCACCGCTGACATTTTTTTGTGGGCTAGTCTGAGTTTCCGAAGCACGCGTCTCAACCTTTTTGCGTTTTGGTAAATCTGTGGAAGCCAAAGAGGCCTCAGTAGCGCTGTGAATGTAATAAGTTTATGTAATAAATTAGTATGTACAATTACATTCTTTATAAAAACACTAATTATGTCTAATATGCCACTACGATTAGGAATTAGTAGAAGAAACACGCAACTTACGCTTTGAGGCGGCTCAGTTTGTCAATTTGTGGACGCCCAGCCAAGTTTTCTTTGTCACTGGCGATTCCACCTGGCTGCAGCACCTTAAAGGTCTTGCGCTGATTCTTTAAATTCTCCTAGTCAACATCAAAAACAAGCGGATGAAGTGTAATGCAGTTAGCGATGTTTATATACATATATATAGGTCCCATGCCATAAAAACAAAATGCACCAAACAAATGTAAATAAAAAGACATATTAGTGTAAATGAAAAAATGTGGTGGAAAGTAAAATGGCTGTGAAATAAAGACGTAACATTATGAAAATTCAGTAATGCGTTAGTAGGCCTTTCAATTAATCGGCGTGGCTTCGCTTTATGTACATTTTAAGTATTTAGAACTTACCTGTTGTTCGGCTGCGGATTCAATTTGAATGAAGATCTTTTTCGTGGAGACATTAGACATTTTATCGATTGGTAATTAATACAATTTAAACAAATTTATTTGAACGCGCGTGAAAGACGCCGTTGTGTTGCTTTAAAATGAAATTGTTTTTAAAATATGGTGGTTGAACAAATTCCCCTACTACTCTTCTGTTGCAAATGTCAAATAAAAGCGCCAAATAAGTAGACAACAGAAGTTAGTTGCGCTTCCACACAAGTTTGCATTACAAAGTCTTGAAAAAAGTGCTGCGGATATATGGAGATTGGATTTTTGAGAATAATTATTGATGTTTATAGAAAGAGTAATGATTCCAAAACAAATTAATTTGAAAGCTTCTTATAGTGAAGAAAATTATTAAAACACATGGTCCCAAGTAACATAAAAAATTGGGTTGACCTTGCACAAGTAAACGTCAAAGACGTAATTTTTTGCAAATAGTTGCGCTAATTTTAATTCTATCCTTACTTATAGTAAGAATTTTATAAGTAGGTTTCTGATATTGCCTTTAATTTATTATGTCATATCCACTATTGAAGCCGTTGTTCAACCATTTGGCGGCGCATGGGTTCTTCTCGTTGAACTCCAAATGCAACCTTGATAGCTCATTTCAAAATGGCTATTGTGTGTGTAAGTAAAAACCGTCGTTAAACGAGAACGAAACGTTCTGTGCAAATTAAAATTGTAAATATTACATACGGAATTAAATGTAGCTAATTAGAAATTTGTGCAATCAAAAGCGTTTTAGCTCATCCTCAAGGTGATCAAGTTTGGAAAAGGTTATACTAACGTCAATTTAGCAATTTGGAGCCTATTTAACGCATGTAATAGAAGCAAGTAGCTGAGGGTGTGTATGTCCGTCCGTGGGACTAGGCTGGCGCAGCAGCAGATCGCTGCTTGTGACAGCTGCTGTCAGCGCGTGTCGTAGTCGTCGCTGCTCACGTTTGTTAATGTGTTTTTCTCTGCCATGCAATTAGATTTTTAGACGCTGAATTTGAAAAAGTCAACTGTGAGAAAACTAAGTTTAGTTTAAATTGTTATTGCAAACAGGTGGAGTTTTTTTGACAATCATAAGTTTCAGTTAAATTCGATATATTTTAATGGAACCGTTTGGACACTTAAATTCGAATACAAATAATAATTTCACAAACGTTAACAATACACCAATTGGCGGAGGTAAAATAGAAGCCCCTACACAAACACAAAGAGGACATTGTGAACACGACGCAATACATCCACGACTTCTAAAAAAACATCAAAACGAGGGAGTGAAATGTTTGAGCTGTGGACAAGTATTTGAATCAACATCTGAAATTTTTGAACATTACGCAAACGTTGCGCATAATATTTGCATAGGAAAGTGCTATTATTGCGGTGGTAAAGTTCATCAATATCAATATTGTAAGGATATTCACACATATCATAGTTGTACCCGTTCGATTGGGAATATAGACAAATAATAGTTTTAAGAAACGAAATATGGATTCGGAAAATGTTGATAATTACTTTATCGCTGAACGTTTGGAAAGTGGCAGTGGAGATTCGGGCGAATCAGAATGCTCTGATAATGGTGGTGGCATCGATGATGATTCTAGTAGTTTGAGTTCCCGCACCACTGGTGGAAATGGTTATGGTAAACGTTGGTCTCGAGCTGAGGATAATCTTTTAAAAGGATTGGTGGGACAATATGGCGATCAGTGGGAGTTGATTGCGCCACAGTTTAAAGATCGTACCGAACAACAAGTACAACAGCGTTGGGCTAAGGTATTAAATCCAGAATTAATCAAGGGTCCTTGGACAAAAGAAGAGGATGAAAAAGTTGTTGAACTAGTACGTCGATTCGGTCCAAAAAAATGGACATTGATTTCGCGATACTTAAATGGTCGTATTGGTAAACAATGCCGTGAACGTTGGCATAATCATCTCAATCCCAATATTAAAAAAACTGCATGGACGGAAGAGGAGGATCGTATAATCTTCAATGCTCATACGGAATGGGGCAATCAGTGGGCGAAAATAGCTAAACTACTACCAGGTCGTACAGATAATGCCATAAAGAACCACTGGAATTCCACTATGAGACGCAAATACGATCCACATCGCTTAAGAGTTCTAGGACGACTGTGTCCTGATTTACAAGATTCTCGATCAAATCTGAAAGCTCTGATAAAAGCGAGTGTGGGTGCATCTACACAACCCCAAGTACAAGCGCAAGCACCTGCTCCAACGCTGTCCTTGTCGGCACAAATATTACAGCGCCCTCAAATGCGACAACAAAACGAACAGAGTCACGAGCAGCCGAGTACATCGGCCGTCGCGGCAATGCAGTTAACAGCACAGCAACAAGCCACTAAGCCACCACCAACACGCCGGCCACCAAATATATTGAAGCGTGCGCGTCCGCAAACAGAACAACAACAACAATTCTTAGGAATGTGCACAACAAATACAATTTCAACAGTTGGCTTCGATAACATGGGTGTAATTTCCAGTCAGTGGGTAAAATCGGAAGCGAAATTACCAGAGTCACCGGTTATGACACCCATAAAACCCTTACCATTTTCACCATCACAATTTCTCAATTCACCATGTCTACCATCGTTTGAAGACATAAGCTTACGTGCCAGCACGCCTGTACACAAAGGTAGTGGGCGACACGGAGTAGAAATCAAAAAGGAGTTGGAAAGTTCATCAATTGAAACGCCACAAAAAAGTAAGTTTTAATTAAAAATTTTTTAAATAAACAATTCAATGAAATTCATGTATGCTTTACAGGTATTTTAGGTCCACGTACGCCAACACCTTTCAAGGATGCTCTAGCTGCGCTTGGGAAAAAACGACGTTACATTCCACCAAGTCCTTCCTCCTTAGTCGAGGATTTGGCTGAAATAATTCATGAAGAACAAGTGAATGACTCAAATAATATGATTATTAAAAAGGAGAATATCTCATCGGATGCGGACTTGACAAATGACGGATCTAGAAGCATCGTTGGCGGTGTTGGTTCCACAACACAACCAACAAAGAAGGCACGAAAGTCATTGATCACCAGCTGGGGTGAAAATGTTATGCCCAGCATGGGTGTCAAACATGAAAAGAAACCATTACCTTACGAAACTGAGACTCCGAGTAAATTTCTTACATCCAACGAGTCAATTGCTTTCTCACCGACAACTATAATTATGAAAGATACCTTATGCAGTGAGGCTGACCTACTACTTGAAACCAATGAAGAAGCCAAAAAAGAGAATAGTCCACAACAGCGACAACGACAACAACAACTGAGTCAAAATGTATCGTCAATATTGCCGCCGCGTGAACGCAATGGACAACAATATTTGGATCCCAAATGGGAGCGCTTAGCATGCGGTCAAACCAAGGATCAACAATTCATGGTGCAACAAGCGCATGCGTGCTTAAAGAATCTGTCTCTAATGCCGCGCTCGCTGAACTTTGAGAAGCAAAAATGACGTGAACACAAAGCGAAAACTCTTCGAGGCAATTTACTAAACATAATTGTTGATTGAATAGGCTTAGGCTTAAGAAAATACCATACATGCATGCACATACATGTGTATATATTTATTTACGAGATTTGCATATTTTTTAAATTATTGTTTCTACGCTACGATTGTTATCGTGTTAATTATTATTATTATTTTTGTACAATATACATATATACATAAAGTACACGCACATAAAGTTTGCGGTTGGTGGCATGCTTATGCCACTTTCATACATTTTTATTTATTACAAAAGGGTATATTTTTTTGTAAAAAGGCATTTGCAGCCGTTGCACAGCGATAGCATATAGAAATTAAGTCCAAAGAAGTTTGAGAAATTTATCAGTACTCGACGCATGTCTTATAAAATGGTGTTTGCATGTATTTTTACATATGTATGTATATACATATATGCGTCAGCCATTTACACATCTTGTATCTATGTGTAAGTTATAAATACAAATTGGCTAGTAAGCGAAATAACAAACCGTTATTTAAGTTTGTAAATGATGAAATCTTTTTATTTTATATATGAAGTAAGAAAAAAAGTTATAAATTAGCAGTAAAAACCCGGTGCACTCCTATCATGTAATCCAAGAACTTAAATTATTAACAATACATAAACGAATATTGTACCTACTCAAAACGAGAACACAAAGCGTATCTAAACTTTTTTATCAAATAAATATAAGATTTAAGGAGATAAAATC
This sequence comes from Bactrocera zonata, assembly GCA_037783105.1. Lineage (NCBI taxonomy): Eukaryota > Metazoa > Arthropoda > Insecta > Diptera > Tephritidae > Bactrocera > Bactrocera zonata. The sequence goes on along the minus strand of JBAWJQ010001062.1, from coordinate 229,478 downwards.
CGTATGTGTAGTTCTTTTTAATTCTGAAAAATGGAATTTTGCAGGCAAATGAAGATCGAATTTATGGATACACGAATCTACACGATGTAATTATTGCAGCACGGCATGTGTGTGTATGTGTATTGCACAAGCATTAAAGAAATTTCACAACGAACTTTCGTGCACGCTGAATCGGTTGAAATTTTTTATTTCACACTAGTATGAGCGAAACAAGTACATAACTACATTCCTAGAAATCTAATTTTCGCTGAGAGTATGGCATACTAAAAATTAATTAAATTTTTTATCAACCGTCACAGCATAGCTTTTTCGGCCCAAAGCCAAAGTCCAATACAATATCCACAATGGGAAATAAATAGCAGCAATCGCCGTGTAAAGCCAATTGCCATAAATCTGTAAGGATTAAATACAAATTAAATAAATTTACGTGCGCCGTTATAATATTTTCACTTACAATACTGTCCATCAGACCATATGTTATGGCATCCAAAGAGGCGCTAATAGCGCGCACAGCTATGTCCTTCAATGCCAATTCGGGGAATTCAAAAAGAGTCAGCCATAATACCAGTAAATATATGACAACCATAGGATTGAGCAGAAATGTGTAAATACGTGTTAATTTCTGACGCAAGCCGTTGACGTGCTCGCTTTGTAGTAATATTGTTACAGGCGAGATGATCACAGCCAATATGAAGCCCAAAGCGAAATTTAACAGTCCAGTAACGATCAGTGCTACGCCAGTGAATATTAGTACACCAATATGTAGCAATTCAAGACCGGCCTCTGGTAGTGTGTAGAATAGTGGCAATAAAATGCCCAGTAGTACTTGAATAGCCAAAATGAGACCAACACTCCATTGGGTGCTAACGCCCATAGAGTTGAAGTAGTCCCGGACATGTTGACTGTATGGTAGGGTGTTGCAGAAGAAGCCTAACAGTAGCGCGGCGACCATGTAAAGCAGCACCGAAATGTAAGGTAAATGCATTGGCAATCTTTCTTCATGTGTCGTTGTGTCCTCTTCCTCTGACGTTGCGTCATCTGTGCTTGTGGTGGTTAGCCAAAGCAGGAAAGCCTTAATGAACATGGGGCTAGCTAATGCAATAAGGCAGGGCATATAATCGCCAATCGAAACGAAGCGATCATTCTGCACTAATATATAGAAGAAGTAACTCTGGTGAAAACGTTCTAGCAGGTTGTTTAAACTACGCGAAATGCCCTCAACTGTTTTCAAAAGTGAGAGTGCAGTGCCATAACGATTGCTGTTATTGGTGTTGGTTGTGCGTTTCACAGCTTCAAGTGTCAGCGATTCTATGCGGTAACGATGGAATAGGCCGTGATTGCCATTGGGTACACCGGTCGCTTGGCTTTTTAACATTTCTACCATGTGACGTAAATTATCCTCCAATGAGTCACGGTTGGAGCGACGCTTCTTGCGTGGCGTATGCTTATAACCAGATGAAAGACCGCTGCGTGACGTCAGACGTTGCACCAAGTTGAACATATCTAAATTCGGCAACTGACCATTCAAACCTTCGATTTTTACGTCAATGTAATCTAATAAGCGAAATTAAGTTTAATAGTTGTAATTCCACACAGATTTCAGCTGTACATGTACTTTACCAATATCTAGATCTTGTATTTCTAAATTAAGTGCGGCTTGTAGCGCACCCGCGCGTGCTGGTAGATTTCCGCATCGCAAAATTGGTGAATCTTTTATGCCGCCTTCATGATAAGCCTCCAACCAGGCATGCATGCCCAGTTGTTCTTGTTCGGTTACCAGGAATACCAAATCTTTAGCCCAGTAATTTTTTTCTTTAGGAAATATAAAACATTTGTTCATCAGAGTTCTATAACTTCATTCAATTTAAACTTACTGCGTGCAAAATCTGCAAATGCTAGTAACATTGGGACACTAGCCGTTATGTCGGTGTGCACAGAGTTAACAGCCCGATATGGCGCTGTATATACCACACCCTCGGTGGAGCTAATACGTGGTGCACGCAATATTCCATACACATTTTTGCCATGATATTCCTTGCCTGCGCTAAAAGGATAGCGAAGTGTGAAATTATGCACATGAGTTTCAAGTCCAATTTGATGCATCTTTGCTGCGATCCAAGCGTGTGGTGTAGTGGATTTATGATCGGTACGCTCACGTTGTAGCTCTTCATATAAAGTTTGCGCAAGACGTACAGAATCTTGTCCGATTTCCGGATCAACGAGTCCTAATAAGAGAGTCTTTTAAAAGGGCATTCGAAATTTTATTCTTTTACTTTACCTGGTGAGAGCGCATTTTCTGATAAGTAAGTACCATGGCTGAATTCAGGGTGTGACAGACAAACGAACCAAGCCAAGCCGGCTATATAGAAAAACAAAGAAATTTTTCCACTATGTTTAGCCAATGTACGCCCAAATTTTCCACGCGGCGTTAATGAGGGATCCGAGAGGAGACCCATTATTGTAAACAAATTGTTCTATTTAATTTTCAATACTACAAAAGCCGGAAAACATGAAAAATATGTGTATAGAAAGCAGCTGGTTTTGTTTTCGTATACCGCGTTGCCAACTACCCAAATATATAATTGACTAACAGCGCTGCCAAATTCATAATTGAATTTTATACTAGCGTAATTTTTATTTTCGTAACATTTTAATATAGGAAAATATTTGATTGTAAAAAATTAAATAAACTTTTTGTACTGTTAAGGTGTAATTATATTATCCTTTTCATTAAAAAATAATAATTTTTTTTTATTTGCATAAAGATTTTTTATTTAATTCTCATTATAATAGAATATTTAAGCAACTTTCTTAAATTTAGCATTTCCAGTTGGGTTTCTTTTAGGTGGTACCCAACGAAGGTAAGCTGGATCCACGGTCAATTTGGGTTTCTTAAATTGCGGCAACTGCAAATGTTCCATAACTGTTTTCGGTGTCACACAGATAACATGTTGACCTTTCCAATATTTAACCATTTTCATTGATTGCAGTGTATAAATGATGTCTTCCTGTGTTATACCACTTAATTCACTCAACTCTTTAATACTTTGCGTTGTTGTGCGACATTCTTTCATAAACTCCAACAAGGTATACGCCCAATAACTGCGGTAGCTCAAACGTCCCAAATCGGAAAGTGGCTTTTCCGGGCTACCAACAACACCTTCTCGCCTTGACAACTCATAGCTAAAGGCTATTAATAATTTTCCATATCCTTTTCGTTGATATGGTGGTAGGATCAATATACAAGCAACATTATTTTCAGGCGACTCTTTCTCTTTAGAAAAATAACCCACTATATGTGCTCCACGCTTGTCGATTTCACAAAGTACGTAAAAGTAAAATGGTTCCACATCATAGTATAATGTTTTGTGATCCAAAAATAATTTAGCCATTAAACAAAGTATTTGACAGTAAAGTTTATGCTCTTTACCGTCGATTTCAAATATAGATATTGTACCCTTACGGTATATTTCGTTTCCTGGCGGTTGTCGCTGTGTACACTCGGATGCGTGATAGCGGTAGGTCTTTTGAAAGCGCATATATTTCAGGCAATACTCACAAACATATAATGTACCCACTTTGCCATATTCCTCGGGATAGGGACTGAAATACCAAGTATCTATTTCGAAACGTCCAATACGTAGCTTATCGATATATTTGACCTTTGTAATTGCTTCGTGTTCTTTTTCTAACGCAGCTGTTGTCGGATCCATTTCTGCATACGTTTTCTGTACATGATTAATTTCATCATGTCGTCTTTTTTGATTGCGTGTCAATTTACGATCACTATTTTCCATTGGTAAAGGGTTTTCTAAGTTTGCAATTTGCTCCTTACTTAATTGTTTAATAGTTTTGCCACCATTACCATCTGCGGATTCAGCAGAATTTGCTGCTTCACTTTGTGTTTCAGCGTCTGTTGCATCCGTTATGCGATCACGCGAAACCCATTCGTCCAGTCGTCGGTTTAGTCCAACATAGTGTACATAATATTCGGCAGGTGTGCTAGCAGAATTCCCCGTGGCTGGTTCCCCAGGACGAGACTGAATAATTTGCGCTGGATAAACATTACCATCAGCGCGTTTAATAAGATACACTTCACCGGTTTTAATTTGCATATCGTTTTGAGTTGTAGCTGTTGCAGTTGTTGTTGAAGGCCCTATTTCAGCGTTTGTTTTGGCTGCAACATTTTCTGTGGCCGGTGTTTTTCCAGTAGTTTCTGTTGATGTGCTATTTGCATCTATCTCCTTTTTGTCTGTTGCAATAACCATTTGTTCGTCTTCTTGAGTAGTTTTATCAGCATTGTTTACTTTAGCGCTTTCAGTTACCGTCATTGTGTGTTCATTTAAATTTTATTAGCAAATATTATTTTTACGCGTCCAATCAATTAGCAATATGTTTTTATTATCTTCTTCTTACTGTCAAATACACAATGACAATCTATTGTACATTGTGAACAGTGCTTCCAAGTTGCATCTATGGGAATTACAAAAATTGTCAGCGTTTTAAGAAAATATTTCGTTAGCAAGTCTTGGTTATTGAAACTCAAATCTATTGAAAGAATTAACGCGGAAAGTAACGCGGAAAGTAACACATGGAATCCGCGTATTTCATAAAAGGTGTAAGTACAGTATGAACGATGACATATACACAAGAACTTTGGTTAGAATTGTCGATTGGGCCTCACAGAAACTTTAGCAAAATTTTCTGTCAGCACTCTTGGGTAATTAACCAGTGAAGTAACCGACAGGTGACTTAAAGCTCTTTTGATTAAGGAAAAGGTTTCATGTATATTTATCCAGTTTCTTAAAATTAATATACACATTTTTTGTTAGATTTGGCACTTTATTCGCATTTCCGACATTTTAATGAAACTAAATATTTGATTCACATTTGTTCTAACGTTAAGAAATTTAACTGAATTAACTTTTTATCGAATATAATTAATATTTAGTTTAGTTTATTAGTATTGAAATAAAATGTTAATTAAGCTAATTAAGTAAAATTTTAAAATTATTTGGAAGAACTTTTAATAAATATTAGAGTTGAATAAAAATCAATAAGGTGTCCATTGTTAACTTATGTAATTAATATGTATTGTAAATTATAATTATGGTAAAACCAATTATTATTTCAGTTATGTATACAAATAATATTTGTAGTTAATAATATTTTTGTGTAAGCTCATTCATATACGAAGAAAATTAAAATTTTCAATAACTTAAACTAAGCTTAACTGCAATTATGCACTTTACGCTAATTTATTTTCATTATTTATAAAAACTCAGCTTGTAATTAAAGTATATAACGGTGCTAAATATACTTAAATGTGTTATGCATGTATATTAACTAATTTGATATTGTCTTCTCTTATTTATTAGTTTAAATTATGTTTTTTTATTCTTGTAATAAAATTCCAATGCAGTTATTAAACATTAATTTATAATTATTTGTCATTTTTACTTTTTACTTATTACTAAAGCTATTACCAAACACTGTATACACTTTAAATGGAGCGCCATAAATATTAGTGGCATAAAATTACAAACAAATCATAGCTACATTCCTTCCATACAAGTTTTGAAGAAAAGTAAAAGAGGAATATTAACTTTAAATCATTGAATAAAATATTTAAAATTAAATAAAAAAAAAAATAATAAAAATTTCTCTATTGTGAATTCGACCCATACAAAATTATGACAGTATTTACTATAAATAAATATAAAAAATTTAAATTCTTGTTTGCTTTCAATTAAGTAATAACTTGGCGCTTGATCCAAACTTTAGGCTCATTACTCTGTTTTATATAGTGTCATATGGAAGAAAGCAACACTAATGGCATTGCTAAAAAGCTTTTAAAGCAAAAATAGAGTATATAGCATTGAATAGCAAATAGTTCTCAAACTGCCATCTGCGGAAGTCAAACAGCCTAAATTTCTTCAATTAACTAAAATATTTTATGTCACATGCAACTCTGGCAACTGCAGGAGGAAATATTAAAAAAAAAATCTTCCGTTGCAGCTACAGGCGAAGGAATGCAGCTTTTATGATATTTAAAAATACGTTGCGGTTAGCTGTTGATATAACGGATATAGTGCTTTATTACTCGTTTTGTGCTCTTAATTGCTATTGCTTGCGGTAAGAGTTGGTGCTAGAGTACTTTCTTTGATAGTGAAAGATAAATACATATGTATTACTAATAGGCTTCCAATTTTTATTTGCAACCCGTCAAATGAAAGTTAAGCCTCTCCTAAGCGATTTTTCCATCTATATAGTGCGCTGCTTCGAGTAACCATTTACTGGTTAAGGGCTGTTATATACACATGCATAAGCATTGTTGAGTTAAATAATCTTTATTTTTTTCACAAAATCATTTTTCCATTTCGTTACGCACAGAAATTATGGTGGCACCCGGTGTTCGACGTCTTTGTTCGTCCTTATAGAGTATACGCCTATTGGCTGTCGCGCTCTCCATTGTAGTCTTATTGCTATAAGCATTTACCACATAACCTTCATTGCTTGAGCTGTCCCTACGCACAATACTTGCCGTATCCTTGTTAATTTCAACCGGCGAACGTGTCTCCAGTGATGTGGAGTGGCGCAACTGATGGTACTTATTTGGCGCACTGTGAGCGGTGTAACTTTCATCGCCATGCAAAGTCTTGTAGAGATCGGGCGCTTGCTGGTGCAGACCGCGCATGAATATTTGCTTCTTTTCCAGCATATCACTTTGCTCACTTTCTAAACTATCAATTTTGGTTAGATCCTTTTGACTACGACTTATCAGATTCACAATTGAGGGACTTTTCAGTCCACTTTGTAGTGAGTTTTCTTTCGATGGACCGCTGTAGAGGTGTGGATTCGATTTGTAGGCTTGGCTGGCATATAAATTGCTGGTGTTGTGACCATTGTTTGCGCTGTTCGTGTAATTATTCTTGGTCAGCTTTTCAATGTAAATGGGACTGGGGTCGTGACTGCCATTCATGGCATGCACGTTGAAGCTTTTGCTGCGATTCAGCGCTTTTGCGTAGGTGCGTGCAGGTTTCGCGGGACCTACTGTTGTTTGCTGCTGTTGCACATTGTGCTGTTGTTGCTGCTGGTGGTATTGTGTGCGGTGTTCAGGATGCCCCAAAGTGCTGTAACCACTAGGTACGAGACGCTGCCCAGGTCGCTGATATGTGGACGATTGTGTCGCATGCAACGGCTGATGATGCTGCTGCTGCTGTTGGTATGGTTGTTGCTGATGGTCCTGTAATTTGCGTGGCAATGTTTGTGTCGTGCGATAATCCTGATTTAAGTTAGGCGTTGAAGCGGCAAAATTTTGACTTGTGCGTTGATATCGTCCCAAAGTGCTGGTCGTTACATTTCTGGAAGAGAACCGTAAGCGGTGAATTAAGAAACGTAGAAGTGATATTTATATGCAAATACTTACCTCTGCTTGTAAGGCTCTCCCTCATCGCGACGGTTCGCACTCACATTGTCACGATTATTTCGTTCCTGCTTACCCGCATAGCCAGCATCCACACTATCTCTGGGCGCTAAGGTTTTGCGCTTGCCGACAGAACCGGGTACATACATATTTTCCTTGCCATACAAAGTGCTCGAGTATGGATCTTCACCCAAGTAGTAACGTTGTCTTGGACTCGGTCCGCGTTCGCCGATTTCACTCCGTTCATTGGCGTATGGATCCGCCGAATTGGCACGTTTGAATTGTGTTTTGTGTATTTGACCGTTGCGTTCCAGTGTTGCCGCATGTATGTAGTTCTTATGCGCTTGTGTTGTCTCCTGCGGCATACTCTCCAACTCGGACTCACCGGAGATACCACCCTGACCGCCGATATGACTATCTATGAGATTATACTGTTGGTAGGTAGTTTGTTGGCCAACCTTGTCGATAGTTTGAGGTGATGGCGACTGCTCACGTGACTTACTACGCGACTTCATGCGCATTTTGCGCTCAGCGCTGGCTGAACGTATCTTATTGACGAGCTTACGCAGCGAATTACCTATCACCTGACCCATTTTGCTGGACTTGTGCGAGGTGACGGTGGAGTTGGAAATGGTTGAGGCTGTCGTCTGTGTGGTTTGTGTCGCCATCACAGGACGCATGTGCGATTGCGAGTGCGCATGTTCGTGTTGTGTGGTCGGTGCGAATCGTGTGCGTTGATTTTGCTTTCGGGTCAACGTGCTGGTGCTCTGACCGACCAATTGACTTGGTGATCCATAGCTGTTGGGTGCATGGTCAGCGAAATTGTTGCGGTAGTTGCGCTGATTTCGTATACCATTCACATATTCCACTTGCGGCGATGATGAGCGACTGCGTGGCGGTGGCGAATAGTCTGGTGGTGGTTCCAGTAAATTTCGTTGGCTTTGCGCATGCTGGCGCTCCAATGGCACTTTTTGTGGTGGCGGCGGTGAGGCGCTGTGTTGCTGTCGTAGTTTCTTTTCGATGGCGCGTCGACGTTGTGGCACTGTGGGACGACCGAGCGTGCTAGTTTGAAAGTGTTCGCGTTCGGGCGAGATAGCACGTGATTCAGGCAGCGGTAGCGGCTTAAGTGAGTTCGTATTATGCAACTCATAGCCAACGCCACGTGATGTATCCTCCAATGTGCGTTCGTAACTGCGACTACGCATTTCGTTGTATTCATATTTCTTGCCGGCGCTTGGCGCAAAGTCAGCTGGTGAACGCCGGATTTCTAAATCACGTTCCTGACTTTGTTGTTTGGGTGGCATGAAAGCGCGTTTGTTGTTGTCCAACTCACCGCCATTCAATCCACCGTAACGAAGATCACCGCGAGAACCGCTTATGTGACGCATACCCATATCTCGGCTCGTCTTACCAATACCAACACCCACCGTTGGCGCATCCAAATCATCGAGTCGATCACGTGAATTACGACTACTTTTCGCCAAAAACTGCGAAGATAAACTCTGACGTTGTTTCTGATGCAGAATATCCTCACGACTAACGTAGTTATCTGTAGACTCAGCTACGTAATGACTATCTTGCTGCTTGTCGCGTCGCAGGCGATTGCGCTCAACGGTTTCTTGGAGATCATCACGAAAGGCTTTAGAAGCGAAATGATTTGTAGGCGGCTCTTTACGTTCGGTCCAATTTGAGATACCCTGATAGTACTTTGAACGCCCACCCGGTCCACTCGGCCCATGTGTCTCGATCGCATGATCTTTCGATTGTTTGCGTTCATATGTATTGCTCGCTGACAACCGATGACCATTGGTCAGTGGCGTAGGTGTTGGTGTTTGATTTGATTTGATGGTAACATTGAAGAATGTCTTTTTGGTCGGCTCTATTTCGCCGCCGCCGTCATCTTCGCGCGAATCATTAGAAGCAGTCGATTCGCTGCCAAAATGTGACTCCAACCATTTGATCGTTTCTCCCTTGCGTGTTTCCTCCTCACGATCGAAATCCAGCGGTCGTTTGGTCAGCGCATCCTTACGATCAGCCAGTAGCGTGGCTTCTTCAAAGAAACAAATATTCGTATATAGTTTAAAGCGAAAGCAAATGCGTATTAGATGTAGCTTAATTATAGATAAGATAAATCAGCAGATCGGTGCACTAAACACTGTCATACGACGATTAGGGTACCGATATGCCTCTTCAAAAATAGGCAATGAGGCATTTAACATATACCATAAATGATCTTACCCTTATGCGGCTGTAAAGCACTCTTTTGGTGTGGTCGACGTAGCTTTCGCATACGATCCGACAAGCTATCCCAATCTCCCGGTCGTTCCAATGAGCCATCCTTTTCAATTTGCATTGTCTCGGCAGCGTATTTCATTTCGGTATTAACGACTTTGCCATCAACAATCTTATCGACGTATTGCTCGTCACGTTGTTTGTACAGATGTTGTGTAGCTTCCTGAAATGTTGAGAGGAAAATCATTTTAGATATTTAAGACATGAAAGTATTACACTTAGAACTACTATATACTTGTAGCCTATAAAAGCTGCGGTCTTATTTACATATTTGAGGAAATTGGATCTATTCATTTTCCAACTCATCTCAATAGTCTTTAACGGATTCAAATGAACCTATATCGAAGATGGAGATATGTGAAGAAGTTCACGCAAATGAGGAAAGTTCTCTGAGCGCCATTCGCTTGGGAGTGATGAGGAACGATCTTTTTACATATTGCTCAAGTAGCTCATGACTTCCGGTCTTTGCCTAAGTATCCTTTTAGTAGGTCCAAAATATCTGTTCGAAGGCTAACTAAAGTGAGAAGGTGAAACATCAGGTTGTGCGCTGGGTTTGGGACTCGCATTGTAAAAACACCCGCAATGAAAAGATCTCGGATGAGAGACCCTCCTTTTGATGACGACCACTGCAATGCATTGAGAATCACGATTTAAGGGCATGCACCTGGAATGTTTGGTTCCTTATTTGGGAAGATGCCGCTGACCAGCTGGTTGATGTCCTCGTAAGAGCAAAGGCGGAAATCACCACAGTGCAAGAAGTGCGATGTACGGGGCAAGGACTGTAGGTCCTTGTGGAATTACCTATAGTGGCCATATAAAGGAGTGCAAACTCGGTGTGGGATTCGTGGTGGGAGAGAGACTCCGTCACCAAGTACTGGCATTTACCTCGGTGGATGAACGTCTAGCCACAATCCACATCAAAGCGAAGCTCTTATAGCATATCGCTGATTGCGCCCACGTCCCGATGGAAGAGAAAGACTATGTAACCAAAGACGTCTTCTATGAGCGCTTGGAGCGCACCGTGTTTGGCGGCTTTAACGCCAGGGTGGGCAAAGAAGGTATCTTTGGCACTACGGTCGGTAAATTCAGTCTCCATGATGAAACATCCCCAAATGGGTTGAGGCTGATCAAATTCGTGGGGGCCGAAATATAGTTATCTGTAGTACTAGACTCCAGTATAGAAAAATTCAGTATACAGAAATTCACAGGAAGCAAAAGAAGAGGAAGACCTCCATTGCGTTGGAAAGACCAAGTGGAGAAAGACCTGGCTACACTTGGGATCTCCAATTGGCGTGCTGTTCTAAACTCGGCTATAACCGCTTATGCGATGTCTACGCTTATAAAGAAAAAGAGGAATGAACCTATCAGCATCAAGCGTTGAATTGTTCTTTCTAAGCGGCTGTGAAAAAGATTCGTGGAGCCAAAGTTGTTATAAAACTCACGGAATATGAATAAAAATGTAAAATTAGTTAGAAAGGAATATCGGTCCAAAAACTGGACTCCATATCTCTCTCATCTGCTCGTCCAAGATCAGCTATTAGGCTATATAACATACTTAATACTAGTAATATACTCAAGTTATAATAAATAGGTAATAATAAAATAATAGGCAATAATTAGGTAATATTAGGAGTACCAAAAATTGGTGAAGCCCTTCAAATCTGAATCCTCATAGTAACAGCTTCCGAATAACATACGAGGTTTGACAATTAAGTAATGAGACTAATTTTAATGCCGCGCTTGTGGTAAACCTGTGACCTCGAAATTCCCTTTCTCTTTTTCCGGCATCCCTCCCCTCTCTATTGATATATGTACCATCGCTCTAGCTTGTTTAGTTCGCCTCCTGCGTCAAGTTGAGTAGACGTGTGTTTGTAGTGCTAGTGTATTTGGCCTCTAAAGGGACCGCCGTGTTGCAACAGCCGCCTTATTCGCCCGACATGTCACCCTGTGACTTTTTTTGTTTCCTAAAACAAAATCGGTGGTCAAAGGAACCCATTTTGAGTCGATAACGGACATCCCAGTCGAAGCGTTCCAGAAATGTTACGAAGCATGGAAAACGCGCAGGAATCGCTGTATAGCTGCCCAAGGGGACTACTTTGAAGGGGATGGCAGAGTTGTAAAATAGTTTTCCAATATACGGTTTTTATGGAATCAGTCTCATTACTTAATTGTCATACCTCGTAATGTCGTGAAAATTAACTGTACTTTATTCTTTATTCTAAGTGACATCGCTTTCACACACTTTACAATCCCAAAGTTTAAGGAATTGTTTACCACCTGAACTTAGTACGACCTTACTTTCTGATGTTTTACTTTTACTTCAATGTATCATGTAATATTACGTATGTCAATGAATTTCTAGTGCGATTATTGCGGATGAGAACCTGACGCACTTTTATTTCTAATTAGTTTTCTAATTTTCCTTTAAATTACTTCGCAAACGGTTACCGCCCCATAAACACTAAGTAGTTTCTACGAAATTTACACCTAACTCCGCACATAGATATTTATGAGTACATGCGATATGTATGTTTGTACTTACCACAGTTTCGATTTTCTCACGACTACCAATCGAATGATCGTCCTCTTCAGGCAATTCACGGTCTACGATAACTTCGTGTTCGGTTGTCTTCTTGCTCTCCGTAACGAGCTGTCCGTCCGCTTGTAGCAGGCAACGCTTCTCGACGTCCTCCGAATCGATTGTCTTAAACGACTTGGTAGTATTGGCGATAATCCGTGGACCCAATGGCACCAGTTGTTTATGATTTTCCGCTGCGCGTAAAGCTTCTTGTAGATTCTCCACGCCGCTATTGACTGCCTTCACATAGGTCTAAGTGGTAAGAAGAATAAAAAACAATTAAAAAATTGCTTAAAAATAAATAAGTAAGCGTTTCATCATTTCAATTATTGCGTGGCAGAGGAAGGGCAAAGTACGAAATAAAGAAGAAATAAAAGAGCGAAAAGAATAGAATTGCGGTCGGCGCATTTGAAATATTACATCATCATAATGATGATCGAAACATCATTATCGCTATTGGTGTCGTTATCGACACCAACATCAACGCCAACGACGTCAGTAGCAACACCAACGAAGACAGCAACAACCACAACAACCATAATAAACAACCGTCGAAGACCAAGCTCCGAGCAGCAGCAGCAAGAAGTTTATCAACATTAGCGACAACAAGTGCAATTGTGCAGCGTTTTTTGTCACCAACTACGCGCTATTGTTATACACGTTTGTTGTTGTTGTTGTTGTGTGCGTGCGGAGACATCAGACACGCTGAATGCTAGCGCAGTATTTAGAGCAAAACCAAAACCTGCATTTTCGTTTGCTGCTTGTTTTGCTTTGAAACATGCGCTGCAACCTGTACAACAACAACAACAATGGCGGTAATAACATTTAAGTCATAGGTGGTATGGTAGGTACAACTTAAAAAAACATTAACCGCAACTACTTGGAGGAGTATAAAGAGCACGTTAGCAAGACAATTCACTTTTGCTTAATAGTCTTAAGTTTTTAAGCTTTTACTTTTGCCACTTCAGTTAAATGTCTTCCGTTTGCTACCGTTCGGCAGCGCACTGGCGTTCCGAAAGGAGGGGTCGGGCTTTGGTTGGCCTCTTTTCGGGTAAAAACGCCGCCTTTTTAACGGTGTTAATGGTGGTAGAAGCTAATCCATGGAGGTTCACAGACATGATGTTTGTTTCATGTACAGACCCACGTCTTTAAGATTATGTTGGGTTAAGAGAAAAGCTGAGAATACTAGTATGTTGTGATAAATAAATAGTTCTAAGCATTTATCGAAATCGGTAAGGCACTTTGAGTCTGCTACAAATTGGTTGAGGCGTCTAATATCGATTCCGACTATTTACCAGGTGCGCTGAATTTATGATTTCAACTTCAAGAAAAAAATTGGACTATGGAGCAAAAAGTGCCTGGAATAGAGTTCGATAAGATTTTCAGCCTGATCGTAATTTGGCTATAATTATTACTCGTAGAACTAATAGTAAATAAATAAAACTGTTGAGAAGGGAATCCGACGACTACAGCATATAGCTAGTCATACAAACTAAGAGCTCAAAATCAAGTTTTTAAATGGGGAACCTTTGCGTATGGCAGGGACCTTATCGTTGTGCAGGATCACAAGCTGCAAGGCATACTCGGCATCTCCCAACCGGCATGAGCGGTGCTGCACTCCTGCGTGTTGTCAAAAGCCGCATGCGTGCGTAAACCAAGAGCTGCCATCAGGGTGTTATGCGACTCCCGTGCTCATTGCGCGAGCCCTGATCCGACGGACCTTTTCGCTTCCCTACAACAGCGTAGACCCGACCGCTCACCGCCAAGGTTCGTAAGTAAAAGATGACCGAATTAAACAAAAACACACTTAAAACCAAACCTTTTGCAATGGACACAAGGAACGGCTAAGGACGACAACATGGATAACAACGTCATCATGTTCCTGGATGCCCTTTCGCCAAAGGAGCGGGTGCTGTTTGAGGGGCATGTAAAGACGATGATGATGACATGCTCTTATGCAACGGCCATACACTGACCACCACAAACTGAAGAAACACTTCTATAACATCGACCTAGCTTCTTGTGCAAATTGCCGGTTCTGTAACAGGAAGCCTGAAATTCCCGAATACCTGCTAATTGACAGTATAGCAGTCTGCAGACGAAGGAAGGAAGGGATTTATTTTTCCAAATAGGGATCACATCGCCTCGCTAGCACCTATCAATAAGCTGGAGCTAGATGAGTCTTTGTGCAAAGCAAATGGGTCTGGCAGTGAACGAGGGCAAGATGAAATATCTCCTGTCATCAAACAAACAGTCTTCGCACTCGCGACTTGGCTCTCACGTCACTGTTGACAGTCATAACTTTGAAGTTGTAGTTAATTTCGTCTATTTAGGAACCAGCATTAACACCACCAACAATGTCAGCCTGAAAATCCAACGCAGGATTACTCTTGCCAACAGGTGCTACTTCGGACTGTGTAGGCAATTGAGAAGCAAAGTTCTCCTCGACAAACAAAAACCAAACTCTATAAGGCACTCATAATTCCCGTTCTGCTATGTGGTGAAGAGGCTTGGACGAGGACAACAACTGATGAGTTGACGTTGCGAGTTTTCGAGAGAAAAGTTCTGCGAAAGATTTATGGTCCTTTGCGCGTTGGCTTACGGCGAATATCGCATTCGATGGAACGATGAGCTGTACGAGATATATGACGCCATTGACATAGTTCAGCGAATTAAAGGACAGCGGCTATGCTGGCTAGGTCATGTTGTCCGGATGGACGAAAACACTCCGGCTCTGAAAGTATTCGACGCAGTACCCGCCGGGGGAAGCAGAGGAAGAGGAAGACCTCCACTCCGTTGGAAGGACCAAGTGGAGTAGGACCTGGCTTCGCTTGGGATATCCAATTGGCGCCACGTAGCGAAAAGAAGAAACAATTGGCGCGCTGTTGTTGACTCGGCTATAATCGCGTAAGCGGTGTCTACGCCAATTAAGAAGAAGAAGAGGTGAGTCTTTGTGATTTAGAAATAAGGTCGCGGTACACCCCTCGTCTATTACTCCTATCTTCTGGGGAACTTTTATTTGACAATATATCTTCACGAAACTTAGACATAAATTATTGTCCAAGCCAAAGTAACAGTTTTTGGAACAAATTTTTCAGTTTGGACCACGATAGCAAATAGCTGTCATACAAACTGACCAATCAAAATCAAGGTAAAGATATTTGTATACTCTTCTATGCTATAAGAAATGCACCTGTGAAGGGTATTAATATTAATGTATTTTTCTTAATCTATGTCAAAAGACAATTGGTCGAAATGGGCGCAATTAAATTTTCACACACGTACAAGTATAAACCAACAGACCACCAAATACATGTAGAAATGTACAAGAATGTGTGGTAATGCCGAAATTCCCGTACGAACAGGTAGGAGGAGTAAGCTATGAATTAACAATTTCTGCTCTGTGTAGCTTTATGGGAGGCAAACGAATTTTTTGACGTGCCTTCTTTATCTGATTGAAAAGCGTTTAATCTTCGTACAGTCAATGAACTTGTGGAGCTAAGAGCTTCTTGTTCTGAGGTAGAATAATGGTCTATGCTCTATTTATTAGCGAGTGCTTTGCGAGCACATGCATAGGTATTTATGTAAATACATCAAGCGCCCCTTTGATTTGAAGCGTGTTTAATGGATTTACTGTGGAATTAATTGCGATACGAGCACACATACGTTGTTACTTGAGAGTATATGTGTACACATGTGTCTGTTTGAAAATGACTTTAAATGGGCGGCACTGTGCATAATAGTAAAAATCTTAAAGATTAATAATTTCGATAGCAAGGGGTCTGCATGATTCAAGCGCAAAATATGCGTCTAAATAGAAAGCAATTAAATATTTACATGTGTTTCAGAATGTACATATGTATATACTTGTATGTATGCCTGCAGGTATTTCAGATGATATCATGGTGATCTATCACATGTCCATACAAATAAATTGACAGAAAGAAATTTCCAAAGTTCTGTGATAATTTAAAGCAGTTCCTACAGATCATTTGTGAGTCGCACACTGCGTCTAAGAGAGTTTCTAAGAGAGTTTGAAAGAAATTGTTAAAAATGATCCTAAATCTAGCCGTATAAACAGAAGAAATCAGCTCTGAACTAATCAGCCTGTTGAGATAATTCTACTCTGAATCCATCAAATGATTTCTATTGTGTGTTTGTGAAAGAACCACAATCCTTGGAATACATACTTGTTTTAGTTAAAAAAACGCCTTATGTCTTCAGATTTGTCCAAGAATTTACTGAAGTTAAAATCTGTTTTTCAGGCAATCACCTTTCCTTTAATCTGATACTCAGTTTACTAGTGTATGCCTGGAAAACAGAAACACTTCCCGTTCAGGTTTTGTATTAAAAGTTAGGAAAATGAACTTGCTGTTCTTCAAGTTAGCTAGGCATTGCAGATTGATGTATAATACTATGTTCGGACCGACTTTGAAAACATGTTTTTGTGGGAAAAACTAGTTTTCGCACGAAAACTTGTGTTTTCGTCCATGTAAAATCTGTCAAACGAAAACACCGTTTTCGCTGAAAACTACTTGAAAACTTACATTCCACTCAATATAATCGGTGCCTGCTCTAGTTTAATCGATTTTTTGGAAGACATATTTTGCCGGCCCTAAATTGTCACTTGATATTTGTTTACATTCCATATATGTACAAATACAGCTGCTCACTGTTAAGGGGATTCTCTTGTTCTTGCGAAACCCTTGCACGGTGCACCAATTGCATAATTTTCTTCTTGGTGCAACGGCACAACAAACACACGCAAAAATTTATTTGCAATGGCTGTAAAATATGTCAGACCAAAACCCACGTTTATTTTCGTGCCGTCATATATCACTAGATTCTGCAATGGGTGCTCTCTTGGCCTTGCATATTTCGGTATAAGATCTTTGCATTTTGTGTCATCTTGCAAGAGCAAGAGAATCCCCGTACTGATAGTTGTCAGTGAAAGCTCAGCGAAAACACACATTGTCGATCCGAACGACTTACATTCCACAACATACAAATGTGTTTTCAAAATGTTTTCAATGTCGGTCCGAACATAGTATAAATAATTATCGATAAAATTGTCGTTATCATCCTTACATGAACACTTAAGCTGTTTATTTTTTCGATAAAAAATATATATGTATATCGACAACTGTTCTATGTATTAATTCAAAACACCTGGCCTAACCGCTGCCAAAATGAATCACATCGTCAATGCACTCTTTCCCACACACGAAAAAATGGTTAGTGATTCAGAACAGACTCTTATATTTCCAAAAATACCCCAGTTCATTATCGAAGAGCTGCAAATAGCCACTGGCAACCTCAAGACCAATAAATCCCCCGGCCCTTACGGAATCCGAGCAGAAATCCTGAAAAAATCATCCCTGCAGAGCGACTGGCAGTAATCATTGTAGAATATGTATAATGCCTGTCTCGAAGCCGCAATATTCCATAAACCCTGGAAAAAATTACGTGTGGTGCTAACGGTAAGGGAAAAGGAAATCCCAACTTGCCATCAGCATACCGTCCACTTTGCATGCTTGACAAATCGGGAAAGCTCAATGAAAGACTACTGAAATCGAGACTCGAAGCGGCTATCAATGAAGCTGAAGGACTCTCCCCTAGATAACACGGCTTTAGACCAGCAGATTAACGCTAGGAGCTATAAAATGCGTCATTGAAAGTGTAAAAGCCGCAAAGCGTAGATAGCACAAATAAAAAAAATACAGTTGCTGGCGACTTTAGTTCTCGAAACACCTTCAACAGCACTAGATGGGTAGATATGATCGATTCTTTCCAAAAAAAGCTTTAAAATCTCCAACTACCTCAGAGTCGTGGTGCAGAGCTAGCTACCTTAGTAACCGAAAACTGTTGTACACAACTAGAGAGGGATCACGACGGATAGCGGTGACGTTAGGATCAGCATATGGATCCATTCCGAAGCCAGACTTGCTGAACATCAGCTACAATGCTATTCTAAAACTCGAAATGCCAAAGAAATCGTACTTATTTGACTACGTTGAGGACATTGCAGTAGTAATTACAGTACGAGACACAGAAGAAATGCTTAATTAGATAATGATACGGACGCAGGAATGGCTCGACTCACACAACCTTCGACTCGCTACGAAAAAAACAGAGCTATTCCTCAAAATAAGTATGCAAACGACTACGGATAGCCTTAGAATGCAAAAAGCAGTAAACTACTTAGGAGTAAGACTGGACGCCAGACTAACCTTCTGTGTATAAATCCAGGAAAAGAAAGGCGAAAGTCAACTTACAACTTAGCAGAGTAATGGCCAACGTAGGGGCTACCAGGCAAGAAAAGAGAAAGCTCCTAATTTTTTCGACAATTAGCGTCCTATTATACTGAGCTGAGATCTGGGAAGATGTGCTTAAAAGGAAAACCGACGTAAGCTAGTGGCCAGAGTACACTACACCGCAGCTCTCAGAGTTGCATTAGACTACCGAACAGTGTCAGGTGATGAAACATTGTATTAGTTATAAGCGGTAATGCCCGTTTGACCATCTAGCATACGAAAGGAAAAAGCTTTGTGAGCTAAAGAAAATATTCGAAAATAACAAGAGCGCAACAGAACAAATGAAGAAAGATACAATAACAACATGGCAATAAAGATGAGAGAATTAGAGTCGCGACAAATGGACGGTCAAACTAAACTTATGGATAAGCCGTAAATTCCGAGAAGTCGAATTTTACATAACTCGGCTGTTATCCGGTCACGACTACTTCAAAAGGTACCTCCACAGAATGGGAAAAGTCGAAGAGTCGTCATGTCAATACAACGACGCGACAGAAGACGACGCTGAACACACATTCTTTAAATGTATGTGCTTTCAAGGAGAACACATCGCCGTAGAAGACCTGGTTGGCCCAATAAACGCGAACAATTTAACCAGCGTCATGCTGGAGAGTGAAACCAACTGGGGATTATCCAGAAACCTGGACGCAGGTGCGCAGATCTAAATCTCTCAGATTGCACTTCAAATAACTTTAGTTTTTAGGAACTAATATAATTGCTAACCGGGCATAAAATATTAAATATATAGTACTTGATCTTCTATTTTAAAAAACTAACCTTTGTCGACCTTGGTCAGCATAAATATATGCTGATATAAATATTTGTTTGGAGCTTATTTTGAATAAAAAGAGAGACGGATACACAAACACATTTTTTATTAGCAAAAAACATATGCTTGTCCACCCACTGGCATACATTAAGGTCAACTATGCTCGAGAGTTTAGGTTTGGTACGAGTTTATCATGTATGTACATACACGTGTGTATGTGTGCGTGTATGCACTTGTATGAGCTTTGCTCAGTGCATTGTGCCTGTGGCGAAGTGATTTTCAAACCACAAAATCTAACACATATGGGCAGCTATTAGCAGCAACAACCAAACAAGCAGACGACGAAGAGAAACGTCAATGAAAATAATACCAACAACTCCGCAGTCATACGAGCAATGAAAAAGTTGGCCTGCGAAGTTGCATGTAGAAAGCCTGCTTGTATTTTTCTAATTTTATTTAATTTTTTATTGCTCATTTTTGCCATTAACGCACTTTGCTTATTGACATTGTTCGGCGCACTGGTTCAATGGCAAGAGTGCAACGTAAATAAATTCACAAATTAAACCAGCAATTATTACGTCAAATAAACACGAGATGCTGACGACGCATGCTCCACTAGATGCTGCCTTAAATGAGCTCGACGCGCATGCGCATGCGCACAATTGTTGTTATGAGCGTGTGAATGACAAGTAGTGTTAACATAAATACAACAACGGCACTCAAACAATGGTTGTGTAGCATGGGTACATAACAACAACAACAGAAAAAAGCAAAACACGAGTTAGCAACACATTAACCAACAGCAACAAAGCGTACAATGGTGCAATGATGCTTTCCTTGCGATGTGCTGTTGTTGCCTTTGTCTTGTTGGCTTTATGCCTTTCATCGATTTCCATTTCATTATTAGATAATTGCGTCCGCTTTGTTGTGTTGCTGAGATTTTCTTTTCGAAAACCTATTAAGAGAGATACCGTGACACTCACTGTCATGTCAGCATTTAATTACTTGTACCGTTGCGTGATGATTTGGTGCAGCGATTACGCCGCCACAAACCCATTTAAAATCGGCCTCTGCGCCTCTTTGTAATCGCAGGCGCCAGTGGTAATTGTCCAGATTTGTCGCTGGCAGGTCAAACCTGTTGATGCTTGTTTCTAATGATGTTTGCGCCATATTTTTTGGAAAGCATCGTCACTGGGTTTGTGAAGCACAAATGGTATTGTATTCGATTTCAAATCACTTGAGGCTTTGATAGTTTTGCTGTTATAAAAAATCATTATCATTTAATGCAACTTTAACTTCAACAAATTTATAATTCGTTATACTTTTCGCTTTTTAAGTAAACCATACAGGGTGTATCATTTGTCCCACAAACGTTTGTATATATAAAAATGTTGACACAACAAGCTTTATTCAAGCTTTTTAATGTTGTATGGTAATTAACCAGTTTCGCCTTATATAGAAAATAAGTTATATATAGTATTATATAAGCCAAAAGATCCTAATTCAGACATATAGGAAGATCGGTTATAATTTGAGATATACTTATGTGAGAAAAAAATATTAAGGCTTTGTTCATAATTTTAAAATTCTTAATTTATTTTTTAAAATCTATGTCGTCCCACTCAAAGTAATCCGACTTGGTCTCAAAACACTGCCAACGTTTTTTCCGTTACTCGAAATAGTTGTTAAAGTCAATTTTCGAAATAGCCTTCGATGCGCGTAGTCGTTTGAGTTGCTGAATAGCCAGAAGTCCCAAAGAGCTAAATCAGGCGAATATGGTGGTTGCGGCACGATATTGTTTGGAAATTTGGTGGAAAAACTAACGAAGAATCAATACAGTATGCGACGGCACATTCTTCTTAATTAGCGTAGACACCGCTTACGCGATTGTAGCCGAGGCGACGGCACATTATCGTGGTGCAAAAACCAAGAGTTGTCAGCCTATAAATCCGGCCTCTATTTACGAATAGCTTGGCGCAAATGAATAACATTCAAACAGTATTTCTTGTTGACATTTTGGCCGGTAGGAAGGAATTCGAAGTGCACCACACCTCGATAATCGAAGAAAACTGATGAACATAACCTTGAATTTTGGCTTGCTTTGATGTGTTTTTTTTCGGCTTCGACTCACCTCTGCCACTATATTCGGCCGATTAATCTTTAAATCTGGGTCGTAAGCATAGATCCAAGATACATCGTAAGTAAAAAATATGTTTCATGATTTCCTGCTAGTCGTAAAGCATTGTTTCACAGACGTTAACGCAACGCTGCTTTTCGAAAAAATTTAGTGATTTTAGAACCAATCGTTCATTCACTTATCTTCGGCGCAAATGGTCTTTCAAAATGGTTTTCACTAATTTCCGATATTCCAACGATACCAATAAGATCTCTCGTCGATTCTCAAGCACCAATTCCTTTGATTTTATTCATATATTGATCATCAGTTGATGTTGAAGGCCGTCCTGAACGTGGTTCGTAGTCGACACGTTCTCAACCCTTTGAAGAATTTGTACAAATCAAAAACACTTGCGCGCGAATACCCTTTCCAACATTCTGAACGTTTTGGCACCAGAAATTCTATTCGCACACAGAATTTAATGGTACTTCTTTGTTGAATAACTTCAATCATCGAAAAAATCGCCAAATGCACTTTATATACTTCAGAAAGTTAAGGGTATATTAAACTCTAATCATTACTTTGATGTGACATTTGTCGTTTTGTATGGCAGATATATGCGAAAGTGGTTTGACATCGGTTTCGACAATGAGCAACTTCTTAGAGAGAAATGGATGAGTCTGAAAGTTCCGATCGATATCTTAAAAACTGAGAGATATTTTTTCCGGCATTCTCTCACACATTGTTCTCAAGCGTTGAGCATCTCTGTGACGTCGTTGTGAGGAAGTTTGCGAAAAGAACTTGACCTACATCCTTACAAGATCAAATTGACGCAAGAACTGAAGCCACTTGACCACCAGAATCGTGGTATGTTCGTGAATAGGGCTGAGCAACAGTCTGAAAATTAGTCTGGATTTTCATCGAAAAATTATCTTCAGCTATGAGGCTCATTTCTGGCTGAATGGCTTCGTCAATAAGTAAATTATGCGTTATTGGTCAGGCAGTAATCCACACGTACTTCATAAGTCACTATTGCATCCTGAAAAAATTATGGTTTGGAGCGGTTCATGAGTCGACGGCGTCATTGGGCCGTACTTCTTCCATGATGCTCAAGACCGGCACGTTGCTGTGAATGAGAATCGAATAACTGAATACTTTTGGTCCGAATTGGATGACATGGACTTGGACAACACGTCGTTCCAAGCATGACGGCGCCACAAGTCATACAGCGAATGTCACAATGGATTTATTGAATAACAAGTTTTGTGAACGTGTTATCTCACGAAATGGCCCCGTCAATTTGGTCGCCTCGGTCGTGCGATTTGACGCCGTTAGACTATTTTCGGTGGGGCTACGTCAAGTCTTTGGCCTATGCCAACAAGCTAGCGATGATTGATGAACTTCGTACAATTCTCGAACGTGAAATTGCAGTAGTATCGGCCGATTTATGCTTGAAATCGAAAATTGTGTCAGCATCTGGAGCTTCTGCAAGCGTGCTCGTGGCGGCCATGTAGAAGAAATCGAGTTAAAAACATAACAATTTTTGTAGTGCTCTTATTGTTATATACTTTATAGGGGCTCCGCCGTTTCCTGTTGGATGTTACTGGCTTCTTGGCGAACTTAATGTACGTATACCCAGGATGTAATACTGTAATGACGACATTATTCGAAATTGTTCAAACTGAAGCTATTGCGAAAACGTAAATTTTTATGAGGGAAGACCTTTATGACGCCGATTTTAATTTATCTTTTAAGTATATATCTTCCCTTTCTAATTTACTTTTAATTAATAAATCAACTTTTTTTGACGGTTTTGCGGATATACTCCATATTAATTATAATCTAGCTGGAGTTTAGATTATATAAATGAGATAAGGTGTACCATTTACATACTAGTTTTGATCTCTACATTACTTCAAGAGAATAATAAAATAATAGAGCCTTTATAAGATTAGAATTTTTGGAGAAGGTTTCGGCGGCCGCTGCGTATATCAATTATATGGAAATAGCAATTTTGAAACATTTTTCGCCTATTTTGGAATTGTACTTGTATCTTGATACATTACATGTTGACTCTTCGAGTTATGAGCAGCTTGCGCACGACTGAAATATTTATGAGAAGCTTTTTGATGCCATATTTTGCATAAACAGGGATTTAAGCCCATGCCACACTGCGTACCTGCCACAACCAAGTGATATAGACACCATTGAGAGATAACTTCCGACACTATAAATACAATGGCGTCAGCTTACTTAGGCGCTTTGCACGAATTTATTTTTTACAGATTCACAATGATAAAATGCTTTAATAGAAAATTTTCTCACAGTCGTCTTGCTCTCAGACGAATGACTAAACATGAATTGGAAATCAGTGAAATAACAATTTTAACTTCTTCCTCGAAATGTTTTTTACACAAAATTGGTGGATTTTTAATTTTAAAAGTTATGGTAATAATGAAAACTGCAATTCATATAATTCACAACCGAACGAAGTTACATAACAATTAACGAATGCAAGTCAAAAGCAAAGATTAAAATTTTAAATCTCGTAATGTGAGGAAAAACTAAGTGGCAACTTTTTCCAAGGGATTTATGTGAACCACTGTTGTTTGTTGTAGTAAAAATGTGGATGGCTTTCTTGGTGCCATTTATGCAGCGCAAAGAAGTGTCAAAGACCCAGCTTAGTGCGATAGTTAGACGGGTGTTAGATGCTCTTTGTATGTCTGTATTTATGCAAGTCTTTTTGTATTTGCAAATTACTTTGACTAGCGAAAGTCACTTGTGGCAAGTAAACGTGTGACACTAATGCTTGCAAACAAAAACACAAATCATAAATAAAAATAAACGAATCATAAAAAAGCACGCCGAGCATGCGCAGCATCTTGTCAATAAATATGTATTGTATGTTGAACACGCAAATAATGAAGACTACAACAATATTTTATTTATTGTAACCATATAAATGGTTATAAGTGCGTTATGTTGTTTAATGCAGGGGTTCCCAAAGAGATTTATATGTAGTATGGGCTTCCTTGTGAAATGCAAGGCTTAAGAAAGATAATTAGTAAGAGAGCGAGAGAGAAGGCGAGACAGAAAGAGAAAAGGAGGCATAAGATTTGTAGGGAGAAAGACCCAAATAACGAGTAATAGAAGAAGAAATTGAACAATCGGAAGATAATACCAAAAAAATAATTTAACAACTGGTGCAAACATTGCCAGAGAAAATTTCTTACAACCTTTTCAAAATTATGATCTGAAGTTGGATTCAGTAGCATTATACAGTTCTTAAATATTTTTGGATTTTATAATAATAATTAGAAATTACTTCATACTTTCTTGGGAGAAAAGAACAATAAGCATAAGCGCATACCATTTTGATAGAAGTCTTTTCACATATTAGACGTACTCTCAGAAGTTTGGTTTTGGCGACTAAGGGTATTACTAAATTATTGTGAGCAAAGAATAGTAAGACCTTTTAATTTAAATTCGTGCGAAACCCGATTTGACGAAATATTTTCTTTTCTAGGTTGGCATGATGTCAGCGATTTTTACGAAGAGTGAAATTATTCAACAAAGAAGATCAATTAAATTATGTGTGTGAAATCAAATTTCAGTGCCGAAACGCTCAGAATATTGGAAACAGCCTTTGGAGATAGTTGTTTGTCACGAGCAAGTGGTTTCGATTGGCTGAAATTATTCAAAGAAGTTCGAAAACGCGTTGACGATGAAACACGTCCAGGACGGTCATCAACATCATACTGATGATCAAAACGTCAGTAAAATTAAGGAATTGGTGCTGGATAATCGACAATTAATAATGAAAGATCTTACTAGTATCGTTAGAATATCGGGAGGATGAGTGAAAACCATTTTGAAAGATCATTTGGGCCTAAGGAAACTGCAAGCACGATTTGTTCGCGTTTATAGGCGAAGTTTTTATTGGGGCCGTTTTTTAAATGGCGGGTCCCAAACCCACCGCACAACTCTGGGGAAGTATGATTAGCCTTCTCACTTTAGCTTACATCCAAACGGAAGTTCTTTGGCTACCCAGAGGATAATTGGTCAAAGACCGAAAGTCGTGAGTTGCCTTATGTAAAGCAATCGTTTCTGGCCACTCATAAGTGATTGGAAATCAGAGAACATGACTCCATCTTCCTGGATCTATGCTTACTACCAGGAAATTGACGATCAATCAAAAAACACGTCAAAGTAGGTCAAAAAAAGGATTTTGTTCACAGTTTTCGTCGATTATCGAGGTGTACACTTCCTACATTCCTTTCTCGAAGTGCTGTTATCTTCTTAGGGTTCATTAACGGTTTAATGTGCAATAAAATGTTATTTTGGTCCAAAAATCATTCGTAAATCTCATACTCTCGTGATTTAGACTAAAGAATTGACCAGTAAAATTTACTAAATTTGAAATTAAATGAAGGTACTTGTTTTCAGATAGCTGAGCGGCAATACCAGATTTGAACTCATTCACAGTGTTCAGGGTTGGTCGAAGAATGTCTAACGTCGCTATCTCTAGCAGCGAGAGTTTTGTGATAAGATTGGTATGGATGCCGGGCCACAGCGGAATCGCAGGTGATTGCAAACCTGATGAGCTAGCAAGGAAGGGCACCCTAGAACCATTATCGGTAGAATGGGAACGGGTAGGTGCTCCTGTATCCTCTTGTGTTCTACTATTAGATAGCTGGGCTGCCCGGATGCTTGACCAACGCTAGGCCAGCATCAATACTTGGGCGGTCGCAAAAGCCTTTTGGCTCAGGATAAATCGCAGGAGATCTAGTTATCTCTTTGCTCTCAGTAAAGCTAACCTCTTATTAGTAGTGGGACTATTAACAGGCCCTAGCCCTATGCGCATACATGCGGTAAGAATGGTAATCTTAGCGGATGCCGAATATAGAAGCTATTTGGAAGAAGTTGTGGTAGAAACAAGCCAGCACTTCCTTCTTGACTGTCCCGCGTTTGGGAGGTCAAGACTTAGACACTTGGGGGCGCATACCTTCGGACGACCGCCGAACTGGCGGGTGTTGAAGTTAAGCGCCTTTGTAATTATGTATTGGCTACAAAGCGCTTTGCCAATCTGTAAGTCCGAACACGGGAGTTCTTTTTTATGGCTTCACAAAGGACTACATTATTAGTCTACGCGTGATCTCTGATCAGCCATCTAATCTAACGTAACTTTAAAAGTGTTCCATCTAAGTGTCCAACATTGATTGTTCTAATACTTGCTTCTGTGTTATAACCGATTACGCTGCGAGCGTCAGAAGGAACCAGAGAAAATTTTGAAAGAGAAAATATTGGGAACCACTGACTCTCACAATTTCTCCAGCTCAACCAAGCACAATCATCTAATCAGAGCAATGCAACAAAAGTCCAACTTCAGCAGCGATACCAAAGCATGAGTCCACCACTACTTACTTTTTATGGCAGTCCACTTGACAGTTGGTGAATTGTGCAACAACAACAACAAAATATAGCAATAGAAAAAAAGAAGAAGAAAGAAAAACAGCAGCATTGACTTCACTTGAAGTGCAGAGTGGCATTAAATAGAAGGCGAAGGCGAAATCTACCAAAACGAGACATGACAAGACCAACGGACAAGACAAGGTAAAACAAGCAAAGCTACTCATCTAGGTAAGTAGTTACAGCAGTTTGCGGCGGCGACAAGGGTTAGGCGTTAGTAGCGACACACACACACACTCACACACGAATTTAGCTTTACATATAAGACGATGCCAAGAAGAAACTTGCTTTCTTTCAGCCATACTTCATTTCGCCAGCAGCCGAGGTTAACAAAGCAGCGCAGCGGCTGCGGGGAAGTTCGTGAGTGCCGCGCAACGCATCCCACTGTGGCGCTGCTGGGTGTCGAAGGCGAAGTTGTGCTATGGTTTGGTTAGAAACTCTGCGCTTATGTATATATTGAAGTTGATTCATTTATGTGTGTATGTGTGTGTTGTTGGCTACTGCAAATATGAATATACATAAATACTCATATATAGAAATGGCAAAGGGGCAACGTTCGACTGTGCATTTTCCCAAGACTCGTTTACCTTGGGAGTTGTTCGACATGAACAGGCGGGCGATAGCTGCGCGTATTGGCGCTGCGGTTGCGCGACTGCGCGATGTCTTATCTTGGCGCGCTGACAAGAGGTGGTTGCGGAGCTGGTGGGTGATATGGACTAGCTGCAAGCGCATGTGTGTGTGGCATGTGCCTATGCGTGCGCACATACTAACACATACACAAGTATTTATTATTTTTTGCAAGCTTCTTTGTGTTTGTGAATGTAGCGGCGCGTTCTGCCTCCGTTTGGTGCTGCCTCAGCTGTTTTTTGGGTGTAAATATTCGCATTTGCATGCAAGAAACCCAACTGCTTGCCGAACGCAAGCGCTTGTGCAACCACATACAGCCACACACATGGTTACGTGTAGGTTGGTTGTCAGCGGCTTTTGTTCTGGCTTCTCCGGCAGCTCCGGCGCACCGGTTGTTCGTGCTGCAAGGCGTTCTTCGACTGGTTTCTGCGGCGCACGTAACAGTGGATTGGGCGGTGCCACCATCGATAGGCCTCCTTGCATGCCAGCTACGTGTATATGCATCGATTATTGCATATCTCCACGCATACACATACACGCACACTTATATAGTAGATTATGCGATATTTACGCTTTTACAAGTCTGCATGCAAGGCATGTTCTTAAGCAACGTAATCAAGTGCTGCATTAACTACTTGTAATACGCCGCTGCAACGTATATACTATACATTTAGATGTAGCGTGTTGTGTGGCAGTCAACTCACGTCTGTATGTATATCTGTATATATGTATGTATATGTAATGATTATGCATGTATTATCGCTGGTTGCATACCGAGGCATCCATTTCTAAGAATTTTAATTGAAATTCACTTGAAAGTCTTTGAAATAATAAAATAAATCAAAATTGATGGTCTCTCATACAATGTGAGGCTTATATTATTTTTGGAAATTCTAATTGCAACAACGGTTTTACTTGAATAGGATTGCGTGAACCTTCCTTTCGTCTATTACGAATGATTTAAATGCTTTTTTATGGAAAGCAATTAGTAGTTAGTAGTTTAGAAAATTCGTAAAGTTTTCCTAAATACAGTATTCAACCGATAATCCACCCAACGAAACATGTGAAAGAAACAAATTTATAAAGTTTTAACCTAAGGCCTCATAATTAATTACACGAAAGTGAAATGTTTTTGGTCGGAATGAGAAATGTCGCCACAAACTAAATATTTCTTGAGATATTCGGTTTTTTAAGTAAGGCTTTATGGAATTTTTATAGATGATATGTATTAAAAAATCTATGAAAATTGCATACAGTCTTACTTAAAAATCTGAATATCTCGAGAAGTATTAATGATAGCGATTTTGACCTCGGACCTTTTTTATAGCAAATAAAATTTCCTACAAATTTGTCATGCACATTTTTTCTATAGCTCCTGTCTTTTACGAGATATATACAAAAAATGCGAAATTCTTGGAAAAATCAGGTTTAGAGCCCCGTACTACCTCGTCGGTGTAAGTTACGGCTTTGTTGCACCGGGCACTTTTGTAGAGTGAACAATTTTGAGAAATATGCGTCTTAAGTCAAAGCGATGCCATAAAATGCCTCTGATGTGTAGGAATTTAAAGATTCACGATTGTAGTGTATTTTCTATGGAAAATTTTTACAGGCCTTGGTCCAGTTCTTAATGTTAAAATTAAAGGCTAAAATTTTCAGGGAAGTTTTTTTTAGGGTATTTCCAAGGAAATTTCGTGACGGGACTAAAAAAAATTAATATTTAAAAAAAAAACACCTTAATGTACATATCGCTAATTTGCTGCAAGACCGGCATAAGTCAAAAAAATCGATTTGCCAGTAAACGCGTTTAAAGTTTTCAACTGACTATAACCTTACACGGAAAACAGGAAATATATTCTCTTCTCAAGCGGAGCATATAAGAGGTATTCATATGAATTTTTCACTCAACATGAAATATGATATAATGAACAATCCTGCAGCATTAACTCAAAAATCACGTTTTTTGACTTATGCCGGTCTTGCAGCAAATGAGCGATATGTATATAGAAAATTTTGTCAAAGCTTCATAATATTTCATCCAATCGTTGTGAAGTTATTGTTCTCAAAGTGACGCTATCTTTGATGCTTTTGTTTTTAATGAAAAAGTGAGCCTCGTGTTTTAATAAAACATTTTTTATTGATAAAAACAAAACAACTTTGATGAGACAACTCTGCCTTTTAATATTTACAGGTCAACTATCGGTTTACTGATTTTCGTCATGGGTTTTAATACAATTGGTCAACCTTTTTTAGAAACACCCGAAGAGGCAAGAACGCACTACCGAATATCTGTGCATGCTGGATGACCGTTACACGCATATTATTTCGAAAAATAAGTTCATACATTCAAAAGAACACTCATTATTTCATTAATTTAAAAAAATTATAATCATTCACAATCATCCACGAAATTAATCTCTATGAGGTAATATTTTCTACCAGATTTTACAAAAACGAGTTTTCTATTGTGTTTTTCAAAGGTATATAATACAAGTTAGTTAACGACAGGTGGCGGATTCCGAGGTGGAAGTGTTTGTAACGTTCCCAAATAGAAGACAAAAAGTTGACGAACATTTTCGATCCATTTATTCAGACACGAAAAAATGGCGTCAGAACTAAAACTTGTCGAAGGAAAACCAAGAATCTGCGGTCGACAAACAAAACGTGAAAACTTCTTCATGATACCTGGCGAAAAATACTACAGGGTCTCAGTGTACATTCCTTTGTTGGACACAATCGGCGAAGATATGAAGACGCATTTTTCTGGAGAAGTATTGAATTGGTTTCAACTCAGTTTACTGCGTCCAGAAAAAGTGCTTTGAAAATCGAATAAATGGAAAATCTTATTGATTGCTTGATAGATAGATTCAAAGGCCTTTCGGACGTGTGACGTTTGAAGGTCAAAGTTGAACCTGATCACTGGCAGTGCCATTAGGGGCAGAGGCAAAAGTCAAAATATAAGTTACCGACTACTGCACTGGATACATTGAAGAACTGCGATGTAGACCAATACTCATAATTCATAGTTTTATTCGCATATTCTGCACACTTCTTGTGACGAATGCGTGCTCTGAACACTATTTTTCGACACTTCGCCGCATGAAAACGAGGCTGAGGACGAAAATGCCGCAAGATAGATTGATCGGCCTGGCATTGTTACAAACGCCTCATGACATTGAAGTCACTGCAGAGGAAGTTCTCGAAAGATTCTCAAAACTTGGCGCACATCGTTTTGTTTAGCATTTTTTCTATTCAATACACGAACTGACTACAGTATTATATATTGCAATAAAGTCGTGTGGGTGACTACAATTTATACTGTGTTTTTGCAATTTAGTAAGATTTCAAATTTTTCCCCCATGATATTAAACTGTATAGAGACTATTACATGTAATATAATAATCTTCATATTTCATGTAAATGTTTATTAGTGATCCGATTTTGTTTTTTGTCAAACAAAGCGCATTCGAAGTTTCATCAAGATATCTCAATTTTTACTCAAGTTATAGCTTGCACGGACGACAGATAGACAGACAGACAGTCACCCGGATTTCAACTCATATAAACATATCATCATATAAACATAACACTATATCTACTATATATCGCTTCGATTTAAATGATACATTTCAACCGTTTGCTAAACAAAACTATTATACTCTGTAGCAACATGTTGCAAGAGTGTAAAAACGGGAGAATAATTTTGTTTTTGATTTTATAAGTTCGGTTCAAATTCTAATATATCATCTCATGTCTTCCATATCCAATTCAAGCATAAGTAGAAAATATTTTATATTTTATTTTTGTACACTCTGAACTGGCTAGGAAGCGTGTAACATCCAGAAGGAAATCTCGGAGACCCTATAAAATATTGTGCCCAAAAAATAAGGTGAAGGTTGAATTTAAACTGCGCGCGTCGAAGGATTTGGAGAATTAGTTTTTTTTTAGGTTGGTAGTACTGTGACTCGGCTATAATCGCGTAAGCGGTGTCTACGCCAGTAAAGAAGAAGAAGAAGAAGTGCTGTCAGTCGCATTTATGTCAAATTTCAAATTTCATGTCAAAATATTCATTAGTGTTTGAGATACGTGTCGTTTTGTGAGCTGCTAAATGTGAGTTTTTGGTTTTTTGGGATGTCGAAATTTGTTGAGCAAAGAATATGCATTAAATTTTGTTTACGGAATCAATTTTCTGCTGCGGATACGTTGAGGATGGTGCTGAAAGCCTTTGGTGATGAGGCTATGTCTAAAAAAAATTTTTACAAGTGGTATAGTGAGTTCCACGCCGGCCGTGAACGTGTCGAAGACGAAGAGCGTCCAGGGCGACCATCAACATCAACCGACGAAGCTCACGTTCAACAAATCAAAGATTTGGTGTTGAAAAACCGTTGATTAACAATTAGAGACCTTGCTGATGAAGTTGGCATATCGAAAGGTTCAGCCAATACCATTTTAAAGGATGTTTTGAGCCTCGAGCACGTCAAATCTCGACTGTTACCGAAAACATTGAATTTTTTGGAAAAAGGAGTCGCGTTGAAGTGTGTGAAACGATGCTTTCCGACTACCAGAGTGTCATGAAAAGCATTATAACTGCCGATGAGACTTGGATCTATGCTTACGACCCCGAAACAACCGATCAGTCGAGCGAAAAGAGAGTCGAGACCAAAAAAATCGCGCCAAAGTCGCTCAAAAATCAAGGTCATGTTGACTGTTTTCTTCGATTATCGTGGTGTTGTGCATTATGAATTCCCTCCAACCGATCAGACAGTCAACAAGGAATATTATTTGAACGTTATGCGTCGTTTGCGTAACGCTACTCGCCTAAAAAGGCCGGAATTGTGGAAAGACAATTCTTGGTTTTTACACCACGATAATGCACCATCCCATACTGCCCTCGTAATTCATGATCATTTCGCCAAAAACTCAACCCATATCGTTCCGCAACTACCGTATTCACCTGATCTGGCGTTGTGAGACTTCTGGCTGTTCACCAAGCTCAAAAGACCGCTCCGGGGATACCGTTTTTATACGATAGAGGAGATTCAAGCCGCAGCGAAGACGGAACTGAAGGCCATCCCGGAAAGTGACTACAACCAGTGTTTCGAAGATTGGAAAATCCGTTGGCATAAGTGCATTGCATCGGGAGGGGATTACTTTGAAGGGAATGAAATTGATTTGGAAGAATAAATAAAGAATTTTCAAAATAAATACAATGTCACCTTATTTATTTATGTTTATACTCTCTCCAAGTAGCTGCTTATTTGAAGAAACCGCCGATATCGGGTCACTATATCATATAACTCTCACACAAACTCAACGTTCAACAGTTAAGTTCCTATGTGGAAACTTCTTTATTCGTGAAGAGCTTCAGGGCAACCGAAGATAACGTTTTTCTAATCATATTCAATAATACCTACCTATATTGATTACTTGAAAGTGAAACGCTGAAGACTTTGATTTATTGTTTTTACATTTACTGATTATTGTGGAATGTACCAGCTCTTTGTTTATATTTATCGCGCTGCGATATTGACTGGGTGTGCGACACGAACGTGCGCATTACTGAATTCTCATATCTTATTTCAGAAGCAAAATATATTATATTAGTAACGATATTAATAAGCACAAATACAAATCTATAGAAGTTCTTAAAGTAAATGATACAATCAGTAGTGTTTGTAATACAGAGAACTGTAAATCCACGCAATATATATATGTACATACAACGGTGACTTCGAATAAATAGTGTGAAGAGCGATTTTAACAATATTATAAAAATTAGTAATTCGTCACTCTGCCCTAACAAAGCAAAATATTCCAAATTAGTTGAAATGAGAAGAAAAGAGGGAAGAACATGACAGTCCTGAAGAGACTATAGTGAGGTGCTCAAATGTAATGTGTTACAACCACACATCAAACTATGGGGTTTTACCTAAGAGAAGCCGAATTTAGATCTGTCTAAAGGTCTACAACAATATTAAACACAATAAATTGAAGGATGTTTTATGCCAAGACTTTAGTTTTTCTAAGTACCTCTGTATTTTGGAAGTTTTACCAGAAATTACAAGCTAAACAACAAGACATTAGCGGATTTTTTCAAATATAAATCTCATTCACTATGTCAGATGATGATCAATAGCCGATCATAACTATAAATGCTCCCAGGAAGGGTTTTATTCGATTTTTTCATTATAAACGCAAAAAAGATAACTTTGTTTTGGCATTAATTTAATAAATGATGTAGAATCTATTTTGAATGCAACTCTGAACGCTTTGTAGACGAAAACTTTTGACAAGACATGACAAGTCTTCCTTAGACGCCACGCATCACTAATTACTGCGAAATATTCACCCAAACTAACAGCAAATTGTAGATTAGTATGTAAATAAGACGCTGAAGTACAGTTAATTTGTTTATAACACTGATGTAACGAG
The DNA here is from genome assembly GCA_037783105.1 of Bactrocera zonata. Taxonomy (NCBI): domain Eukaryota; kingdom Metazoa; phylum Arthropoda; class Insecta; order Diptera; family Tephritidae; genus Bactrocera; species Bactrocera zonata. The sequence continues at coordinate 195,458 of JBAWJQ010001062.1, read as the reverse complement.
AAGCACACAAAGAAATAGAAGAACCACTGCAGAATACCCGCACGACTTTCAAGCCTCAACAGCAACTTAGTTGATTTGCCACACAGTTTTGCTGTTATTGGGCTATTATTTATTTTCTGATACTTCCGCACATTTTTAGCATTGCAGACTAACCGAATATCAACAACTCGCACACTACATTCTAACTAGAATTAGAATTAGAACTAGAAGAGTTCTTTTGGCTATTCTTTTTCAACTTCAACGATAATGCCGTACGCCGTATATGCTGCCACTCCCCATCCCGGTCTAGGTAATTGCCCAGTACCGGTTTGCGAGCAACTTAGACGTTCAATGGCTATAACAACAACAACAACAAGACAGCTAAAGTAATCAGCATGCGGTCATAATGATGATGCTGCCGATGCGCCGACTGTTGATTAAGCTGATGTTGAGGCTACACACGGTAGGGAAGAAGCGGGGCTGTCTGTGTGGAAGGTGCGTCTTGGTAAAAACTTTTTCTACCACATTCTGATTATAGTGTGTAAGAAGAAGAAGCAGCAGAAGAGTAAGTGGCGGCAGAAGCCACCACTGCTGTGGCACAAATGAGCAAAAAGGAATTCAACAAAAATCATTAAATTTATTATAGTTCACTTGAGTCCGTTCATTTGGTTAGCATGCCAGAGCAGCAGCAGCAGCTGCTGGAATAACAACAACAGCAACAACAATAACGCCTTAGCTGCTCCGCACATATTATACGCTGTTTTTACAATAAATTCAATCACTGCAGGCCAACACAGATTTTAGCCATTTTTACGCCCTGCCGTGTGTATGCGTGTAGCGCTAGCTGTTTTTGCATTTGTTGCTGTGCGCTTCTGTGTTTTCTTCTTCCCTCTTTTTCTGCTTCTTCTTCTGCCTGATTTGTTGTTATCGTTTAACCTCCATGCGAACGCTGAGTCAGTTGTGCTGGTATTTTTGCTATAGTTGCTGTTGTTGCTTTTGCCAATGCATAGAATAAAAGATCAAGTTCGTTGCTTAAGTCTTTTGTTTCGCAGTCGCTGTTGCTGTTTCTGTTTTTGCTATTTTGTCACTTCCCTTGCGCATTAAAATATCCGCAAACGGCGCAACCGCAGGCACAGCAACAAAGTAAAGATTACAGTAACAACAACAATAACACGGTTAGCATCTGCAATACGAAATTGAACCACAATTTTGCCGTCATCGGGCATTCCGGCATGCGGCAGCGGCAGCGTCATCGACAGTCGCGAGTCATTAGCGCTAGCGCCCAACAGCAACAGCAACAGCAACAGCAAGCGCAACGGCACAACTGCCTCAAGTAACAGTAACAACAACATGCAATTGCTACGGCCGTGTCATTTAGTCAGTTGGCCACAGCTCTAAACACTATTATCATCATCTCCAAACACATACTCTACATATGTACATGTGTATGTGTGTATGTATGTAATCGTAAAGGCCGTTTAACGCTTGTGCTCGGTGCGTGGCTGAGGTCGGTGGTTAAAGGAGGTGTTCATAGAAGGCCGTCCGAGCAGCAGCCGTCACCACCGCGACCGCTTGCCGGATTTTGAATCGACGAAACACTTTTGTGATACACAATTTTACCTTTTCTATGTTGCTCTGTTGTATTTGGTTTCTGCAGCTGATCGCCTATGCAATGTTGTTGCTATTTTATTTAGATATTTGCTGCTTTTTGTGTTTATTTGTTTGATTGTCTTTCACAATTGTTACGTAGTTTGAAGTATCATGCTTGTTGTTTTTGTTTTTTGTGTGTTTATTTGATTTGTTGTATTTATATTTTATGCACTGCTAATTATGTATTTCATTTCATTTGTTTTTTGTTGTTGTTGTTTCGGTTTCTTTTTCTGTTTTGTGTACTCCAAGGTTGCATTAAATCGATTTTCGACCGCAGTTACCGTTATGTGGGTTTTTTCGATTTTAAGTCTCTTTAAAATTACTTTGTAATTTTTTATTTTGAATTAATTTTTGTTGCTGATTTAGTTTTTTATGGGAATTACTGAAACCAATGTTTTTGTATAAGAAATTTGTTATTTTTAATTAATTAGTTTTCTATGTAATTAACTAATTAATTATTTTAATTTGTTGATTACATTGTTAATCTCTTTTAAACCAATTTTTTTTTAATTTTTATAGATTTTTTAATATTGATTTTCTAATAATTAATTTTCATTAATTCATTTTCTATGTAATTAATTAGTTAATGTTTTTAATTTGTTGAATATATTATTAGTCTCTTTTTTTTTTTTATTATATCATCAGAAGTTTATAAATTTTATAATTTATTTAATTTAATAGTTTTTCATTGATAATTTTTTTTCTTATTAATTTACTAATTTTTTTTTATTAGTGTCTTCCATATTTTTTCATAATTTTAGATATATATATTTTTTCATTTTTATAATAAACTAACTGTTTGCAATGTTTTCATTCCTAATAATTCTTAATTAATTGATATGATTAATTTAATACTTTTTTAATTTCCTGGAGGTTCATTATTTTTTTTTTTAATTTTTGTAATCATTTTATTTTAATTTTTTTCACTCTATTCTGCTTATTTCTTGACATTTTTATTATGTTTAAGTTTTTTATAATAATTAACAAAAATAACTGTTTTTCTTAATGAATTTATTTTAATTAATTTGCTACTTTTTGAATTTATAAATTTTTTCTTATTATATTTTATTTTATTTTTTTGTAATAATTAACTGTAACCAATGTCAAATTACTTATTTATTATCAATTTTCTTTTTTAAATATTTTTTCATAATTTTCTTAATTTCTTAACTTTTTAATTTTTTAATTTATTTTCAATGAGTTTTTATTTTATTTTCTATTTTTTTTTTCTAAATATTTTTTTTAATTTAATTTTAATTTTTTTAAGTTTTTAATTAATTTTCCATTAACTTTTCATTTTAGTAGCTTGCAGAAATTTTTTCTTGCCTGCTTAGTCAACACACTTGATATTTGCTATAAATAATTAATTAATTAACGTGAAAGCAAGTCGAATGCCTTGGGTGTTTTCTTCCTCTTTTGCTTTTTCTTCCACCCTTTTCTCCAATTTGCATAATATCCCATGTAAGTTATAAACAGAGCAAGATGTTATTATTATTGTTATAGACAAAAAAAAAAAAAAAAAAAACACATACACACACACGCGCACAAAGCCAGCTGGAAATATGAACTGTATCTTGCGTACACACGTTCGCCTCCTCAAGCCAGCGTTACTTGTCTTCGTTCCGCACAAGCTACACCGTCGATAAAGCGCGTTCAAAACTATAACTGACCGTCGCGCATGCCAAACAACAACTGATTGCGGCAAACACTCAGCCACGAAGAGGCAGAGACTTTTTTGCTGCCAACCACCACTACCAACGCGTAGCACTTGAGCGGCGCACCAACGCGCCAGCGGCAGCCAAAAGTGTTGCTGTTGTCTGTTGTACCACTCTGTGGCTGTGGCTGTGGCTTTTTCTTCGAGTTTGTATAGCTCAGCCAACTTCGTGGTGGCGCTGCCATTCTGCTAACTCGGGCTTATGTGTTTGAGCATAGCAGCTGAAACCTTAGCTATGGATGCGGCGGTAACCGCAGCGCGCTACTCCGCAGCCGCACAGCTCGGCAGCATGATGCAACTCGTTCCGGTGTTTGTTTTGTTGTTGTTCTAGATATTGGCATGCTACATTGCTACGTTTTTGTTGCTAATGGAGATGAGCGCTTGCTTAATGGCCAGCCATGGCATAACTTCTAATGAAAGCCAAACTTCGGAGAAAAGAAAGAGCTGTAAGTTGCTGTTATTTGCAATCGTAACTCGTCGGCGTTGAGCATATTTGTGGCAGCTTTAGCTAACTACGGCTTGAGTTGTGTGCAGCTTCTATTACAACGTCATTGCTAAGCTATGGCAGCAGACCGGAGTGTTCATCTCCGGTTGTGGCTGCTTGGCATTTGCTTTTGTTGTTTTTTATTTCGCTTTTATATAATCATTAATTTTTGTTGTTGTTTGCTTGGCGTTTTTGTTGCTAGAATACAGCTGAGCGCTCCTTTTCTGACATTTATTGCGCTGTTGCTTTGTTTTTTAGAGACAGTTGAAGTTGTTTAGGGTTGGTTTATGAAACAAAAGACTGCAGCGGCAAACCTGATTTTCGCTTTGGCCACAAAGTGAATAAAAATAAACACAGGTTTATAGTCGTCTACACTCTTCAAAACTGCGTGTGTGTGTGTGTGTTTCGGCTGTCTACAAGAAGAAGTTGCTCTCGCATTGAAGATGCTTTCTGACTCTCACAGCGTAAGGGCGACGAAGAGTTGGGTTTTCGGCGCAAAGCTATTGAGTTCGACTCTAGTGCAAATAGTAATGTGGCAAACTGGGTGCATTAGCAAGCATTATATCGGATAATTTTGTTTGTTCAAACACATATTTCAATGGTTAGCATAACGAATGTGCGCTATTAATAGTTCACAGTTTGTTCCCATGCGAAATGTTTGCTTTTGTTTTAGCCTGGTTGCCAGCTCGTGGATTAAAATGCAAGCCCAGATAAAAATGAAAATTAAATTAAAATTAATTAGTAATGGTTTTAACAATAGTTGGTAATAAAAAAAGGTATATTTCTGTCATGAAAACACATCTCTAGATCTTGTAGTCCTCACTTTTTGTCGTAATTAATCAAAGATCATATGGATAATGGCAGATGAAAGAAGGTATTGAAATATCTAGAAACCTTTTCAAAATGGTTAAATATGTTTTAAAGAGAAATTTGACAAAGTTATAACTTAGGTAGCATAACTTGATAATATTAATGGCAAAAGGCGAGAAATAACTTAATTTTTAATATGTTTTTTTTATTTTCCGAGGACATATTTTTACCAGATAGGTATTTTCTGAAGAGAGAGCGAATATGTAATGTATGAATATGTAATGTGAACACTCGAAGGAATACCCTTTTGAGTTGTATTGCACTGAATCGCATTTTATAGTATGTGGATAGTTACGCCCTACAGGCTAGACGAGATGAGTCCACAGCTTACATCCGTACACTCGTAACGACCTAAATTTCTATTTCTAAAAAAAAGTAAGAAGTTTTGATAGATTTGTTCAATATTTTAGTATAGCACAACAACAACAATGAATTCTCTTGCTTATCAACTTTTTTCTTGAAAACCCGCTGTTGAAGCGTTCCTATACTAGAAAAGAATAACAATATTGCATCCTCTAAATAGAATATTTTCAATTAAATTTCAGTTCTTCTCGAAACGCATATTGTGGGTATACATTGTATGCGTTTATTTTCCAAGTACATATGTCAACCAACTTTAAGGTAACAGCTACCTAGCAGCAAGTTGTCAATTGCGATAAAATTTATTGAAATTGTGCCTTACGGCACTTTAAAAACTGTTAGCATGACCATAAAATAGAAGATAATGTGTTTAAAAGACTTCTCTAAAGTGGTCACGAAACATAATAACGCAACACTGACGAATGATAATAGTCCCCGTTAATTTACAAAGCTTGCATAATATCTCGGAAGTTGATAGTAACTTTATAAGGTATGATAAGCACTCTTCGAAACGTATATTGCTGTCATTAGAAACATACCCAAATGGATTGAGGCTGATCAACTTTGCGGGAGCCCGAAATATGGTTACTACAGATACCAGATTCCAGCATAAGAAAATTCATCAAGCTGCATGGCTGCCTCCGGATTGAAAAACAACCAGCCAGTTCGATCATATTGTGATAGAAGACAGTCAACAGTGTTTTAGATATGCGTACGCTCCGAGGCCCTAACCTCGACTCGGACCACTATCATGTTGCAGCCAAGATTCGCGCCCGCCTTTGTGCAGCAAAAACCGCGCATCAACAAACACAAGGCAGGTTCGACGTCGAAAAACTGCTGTCAAAACAGATAACCGAACGGTTTTTTATTCGACTTGCACTCCTGCTCTCTGAGAGCGCTCGTCAGAAACACGGTACAAGAGAACTGTGGCTCGACATTTCAACCACCTTACATACAGCTGTAAACGAAACCATTGGTTTTTCGAAAAGGCAAAAGAATAGCTGGTACGATGAGGAGTGCCGTGTCGCAGTGGAGAATTAAGATACTGCAGTGAAAGCAAAAAACCACTAGATGGTGAATCCGCTTTCCCAAGCGATGGCAATGGAGCGGATGTTCTATTGTCCGACCATGAAGAAGTTCGAATAGCAATTGCCCATCTAAAGAACAACGAAGCGATGGGGCCGATGGGTTGTCGGCCGAGCTATTCAAATACGGCAGCGAAGAACTGATAAGGAGCATGCATCAGTTTCTTTATAAAACATGATCGACGAAAGCATGCCCGGCGATTGGAATTTAAGTGTGCTCTGCCTATAAGGTGCTATCGATCGTACCGTTATGATTATTCGGAAAGTATGAATCTGTTAGTGTTCATTCGTACCGTCACAAACCAGATATTCGAATAATCGGCTTTCAGGTTATGCGAATAAATTTAAGAGCCCTAATTTTAAGACATGAGTTCCATACATCTGTCTATTATATTGAATTTCCATTGCAGTTTCAGGACTCTTATAAACCCTAATAAGTTTCAGTATTATTAAACATACTAAGGTTTTAGTCTCGAATCTTCTTCTAATATCAATGACACAATTTGCCCAATTGGTTTGATAACATCAATGTTCTAAAAGAAAGTAAAAGTAGAAAATAATAAATACAAATGCTAACTGGAACTGTATTTTCAAAAAACAATCTTTTTTGGAAAGCTGAATAAAGATGTCTGTTACCCTTTAATGTCTGCTCCGTATAAATATTTTCGAAGCACTGCCATTTCGAAAAAATCACAAAGCTTTTTTATCACCCATAAACAATTTAAGGCCGAAATTTTGGTAAAAAAATCGATTTCTTTTTTTGAGAAACCGCCATTTTCAAAAAAAAAAAATATTATTCTTATTCCTTCGTTTAAAATCGAATCTAGTAAAATCATTACTTTAACGAAATCTGTTTGATTTTTCTAAATTTAGAGGATCCAGTTCAGAGATACTTTCGAAGTAGTGACTTTTAAGTTTTTAAGAAAATTATAGGAACGCTTCAACAGATTAATTCTCCATACATTTGTTATAAGCCTCAGCTGGGAACTTCTCCGACCACCTACGTTTTACGAATTTTATATTATTCGATTAGGGCTCCTTTTTTGGAGCTTTATTCTCAATAATGTTCGACGATTTCGACATCATACCAGGTGTATTCGAAAAATATCGCGAATTTTATGTTTTTTGAAAAATTATTTATTTATTCATGAATATCTATTTTGTCCCCTTCAAAGTAATCCCCATGAGATATTATACACTTATGCCAACGGTTTTTTTCAATCTTCGAAGCACTTCAACAAATCATTTTTTTATCTTCTTCAGCTCCTCCTTCGATGCCGTCTTTATCTCGTCAAGAGAAGCGTAACGTCGTCCTTTCATGGGCCTCTTCAGTTTAGGGAACAAGAAAAAGTCACAGGGGGCCAGATCTGGGGAATACGCTGGTTGCGGCATCATTAGTGTGTTGTTTTTGGCCAAAAAGTCGCGCACAAGCAACGATGTGTGTGAGCAGGGCCTTATCGTGGTGCAAAAGCCAATTTTTGTTCTTCCACAAATCCGGGAGTTTCTGGCGGATTGCTTCGCGCAAATTGCGCATAACTTGCAGGTAATATTCCTTATTGACCGTTCTTCCCTGTGGCAAGAACTCATGATGCACCACGCCCCGGCAATCGAAGAAAACTGTCAGTTACGATTCGGGATACTTTTTGAACACACCTCGTATTCATAAAGCCACGTCTCATCACCAGTAATATTGCGTTTGTTGAATGTAGGGTTCTAGGCTATGTAGTCAAGCATCTCCCTTGGAAGTTTTCGATGACTTTGCGACCTCCATTGAATGCTTTGTGTCACTTAAATACTTATGCCAGTCAAACTGTTTTTTGAACCATTAAAAAACAGCTGCCAATATGCATTATTTGAATATGGAGATCAAATTTCAATTCAATTCAATTTCAAATTTCAAACAAATACAGGGTAGGCCATTTAAAGTTGACCCATTTGTTTGTTTGCCAAAATTAAGGCGTCGCGGATAATCAGCTGGGTTTAGTTTTTGTGCCATTTGAATTTTATATGGAAACATCTTCAAATCTTTATGAATTATGCGTCGGAGAGTGGTGCGAGAGATGTCTAATTCCTGAGAGCGGCGATAACTCGATGTCGATGGAGTCTCCTCAATACTGGCTCGTACAGCTTCGATATTTTCATCAGAACGTCTTGTGCGTTGTCTGGATGCATGACTGGCATTACTGAGATTACCGGTGTTCACAAATTTTGCGTATAAAGACTTAATTGTGTTCTTAACTGGAGCACTTTTCACTTTATTTTTTTTGCGAAACGCACGTTGAGTTAACACAATTGAAAAGTTATTTTGAATATAAAGCTGAACAATTTCAGCGCGTTCTTTTGGAGTGTACTGTTCCATGGTATAAATTGTCTTCGAATGACGCTTCTAACGCGGTATGACATTAGCCGATTTGTCAGCGCTGTTAAAAGTTACAGCGTTGCCAGATGGGTCAACTTTAAATGGCCTAAATGGTATAAAAAGGTTATACTAATCTAGGAAAAAATCGATTTATCCATTCGGATGGCGGCGGAATATGCCGGGTTAAATTTGATTAGGTTGCAAGTTCGATATTTGATCGGAATTGTTTTCTATATAAATCTTATTGAACTTTTTAATATTAAAAAAAGTAATATTTTTAATACAACAACAACAACAACAACAACAACTTATAATATATTTAATATAAAGCTTACGCGCAATTTCTTCTACTCTACAATTAGTCTAGCAAACCTTATCAAATACACACGTGCACACAAACCAACATACATATAACTATTTATTTATAAGTGCTTGGATATCAGCAATAATTACATTTAATCGCAAGCAATATTTTGCACTAAATGCCACCGGCTTAAGCGCACCACAATGGGCTTATGCACAAACACATTGAAATTCGTATAAATTTGCCTTTCCCTCATTATTAGCTGAAAATTCGCAATTTGGCTAGAAAAAATGCAACCAAAGCAACGAGTACTTCAACTTCGATAACCGGACTGGGGCTAATATTAATACCAACCAGCTTGCCTGCCTATCAGGCCGCAGCCGCCAACGAACAGCCACAGTCAACTAGTCAGCCAGCTGGCTACACAACAAGTATCTAACATCAAGCCGCATATATATTATTATCATTTTTTGGTTTTCTTTTTTGCGAAATTATTTCTGCGAATAGTCAAAAATGCCTACACCGCGGCGCTGTGTGTTTGCATGTGTGTGCAATTGTTTGGTCTAGAGTCTAGACCAATAATACAAAGTTGCTTGGCAAATATTTGCATTTGCAACTGTTGGTAGCGAGCAATATACTTTTTTGTTTTTGTTTTTATTCTGTGTTTCGGCTTGAATGTAGAACGCGTGCTGAAGCCGTAGCAAATTTTGATTTGCCACAGCACAGTTCTACAAGCCGCAGCTACCACAAAATTCAATTCTATCAATACATACAATTTCACGTGTTCTAATAAAGTTTGTGTGTTCAAAAATTAGAAAATAAATAAAAAATGTGAATAACAGAAAAGGTCGTGCCACTCACCTCGTCTGAGAAATCGCCCAGATTGCGCACATCTTCCGTTTCTAGGTAATCCTTGACCTCCTCGTGTGTAATCACGCGTTTGTCGTTCGATTCGCTTACTAGCCCGTCTGCTGGGCGCGGCACCATTTTCTTAATAATTTTGGAGTTTTCAGCTGGCAGCACAGCCACTTGACCGTCAACGGTGTCAGGCGCCTCGAGTGCACCGCCATTGGCCTCCACAGCTATACTATCGATGGGTATACCTAAATCGCGTTTCTGAAATGGAATTTAGCGTTTTGAATAATATTTTGTTAATGCGTACGTTTTTTTCTTCTTCTTCCTAAAATGTGCGTTAGGGTGAGCAAAAAACTAAACTAGCGAATTTGCTGGCCAAAATGAAACAGTAAGTGCTTTGAGCTTTTGAATTAATTTGAAATAAAAAGATATTTTAGGAAATTTTATGTTCAACAAGAATCCGAAAAGAAAAAAATAACATGCCAAACCGTTGAAATAATTTAATAATAATTTGAAACAAACAACAACAATATCATCATTTCATGTTCTTATGCCTACAAAAATTAATAAAACAAAAGCCAACTTCCAAACCGAGACTTATTTAGGAGCGAAGCTTATCTGGATAAATGCAAAAAATTGGACAAGACGCTAATTGGAACAGCGAATCGGACCACAACCACGCCTACTTTCCACACAACGAAATGGGTAATCCCATCAGCTTTACAATGATTCTATACTTGTTTTACAACTTTCTTTCACGAATCGATTATAAGGAGATCTTCCAGTGTAACAAACCGTAGGGACCACAGATGCTTACAGCGAAGTCTTGCCAATGCGGAAAAGTGCACAAGAGATGCTCCATTGTTTCCCTGGTGCCTTGCTGTAGACATTTCCTGCAGTCTTCTCGATCTGTTAGCCCCATTCTGCGGGCGACAGCCATCTTTTTCTATGTTTCCTTTGAACCTTATTTCCCAGTTGAAAAGTAGGATCAGGTAGTCGGTGTTTGCCCAACCGCATATGCCACTATCTTAGGGGCCTTGCCGTCCAAGTTCCTTAGCTGTTTATTCACTACTAATGTCCATAGAAACGGAGGCAGCACTCCACCTTGCAGAGTACCTCTACAGACTTTTTTTGTCATACTCATATTAGCGTCTTTCCATTCTGCTCTTCTAGTGGTCAACTTCGTCTAATAACGAATACTAATTGCCAAGGGAAAATTTTTTATTTTAAATTTTCGGTGAGAAATGTTAAAACATCTAGATTGCTTACTAAGTATTCTGTTCAGATCGAGTTAGGTATTTACTTAGTTTTCTGATTTTAATTCAACTTTATTTAAATCATTATTATTTGTTCTATTCTTTATTTCTTTGGTTTCCCTCTGAAAATAATTTTTCTAAATTTTTTAAATTTTTATTTTTCCTATATAAGTTAGTCTTGCGTTTTTTACATTTATTTAACACATTTACATAAACATAACTGTAAAATTTCATTCATACATTTATGTATGTATATATAAACATAATACATACATACATATATACTAATAAACTTAAACACATAAACAATTTACTCACCTCTGTTGTTTCCGTTTCCTGTTTATCTGTATCTTCCGTCGTATTCGTTGAGACAATTGGCCCTGAATCTTCCACCACTTTGCCATCCTCCAGCACCAATTGTCGCTTTACGCGTGTCTCTATTTGGCGTGTTGTTGTAAGTTCGGTTTTTCTTTTTGTTATCCATTCTTCTGCAGAAGAAGAGGAATAAACACATATTAGTAAAATGAGAAATAAAAAGCTAAGCTGGCGTTTTTGACTGTAATGCATGCGCCTAAAAGTATGCTATGATATATGCACTTAATACGACTTACACTGAGAAAATTTTTTACATAATTTTAGACGAAATTACTTATGGACGGAAATACATATTGATACATACATTACATACATGATAAATACAATTTGATTTGATTGCAAGAATGTATATTTGATAAATATTTTTATTTAGCAAATTTAAATAAATTTGGATTCTGTTTAATTATGAAAAAATAAATAAGAAATATTTAAAAAATACATATAATTTTAATTGCATGTGACACATAGAATTATATCTCATAATGTTGCTTTAGCCAAAATTTAATTTTTAAGAAAATTTCAAAATCGCACCAAAGCGTTTTTCAATACAATAATTTACAGCTTTGCATTGAATATTTGCTTCTAGCAACACAACTTTTATTATTCTTCAGCAGCGCATAAATTCAATATACATTGTTTGTGCACATAATTTCCTTGTTACCGTTAAATTTGTACTAAACTTAAATATTAAAATTGTTAACAACCTGCCAAAACAACCCGAAACTAATTGCGATCACCTTTTATATAGTATTTGCGAGGACTCCCACAAGTTAGAGGCGATAAAAAGACACAATAAAAATGTGCTAAACTAATTAACCCACGCCAATAAATTAGCTTTGTGGAACACATTCAAAGCATGCTTAGCTGGCAGCCAATAAAAACAACATACTCGTCTATGTGGAAACGTGAGCGTGGTGTGACAGCGACTAAGACAATAAAAATCTGTTTGCTTAGACCAAAAAATGGTAAACATGAAAATCTTTGTTGGCGAAAATGAAAAACTAGCAATTAAATGAAGCCAAACGTTAATGTGTGACAATTTGCAGCACTTAAGAGACGTCTACAAAACACCTTACAAGAAATAAAAACGTGGTTTAACCGTTACGTGAAAAATAAGGAAAATTTATAATATAATTCAGTTGTTATATTGCATAACATTAAAAATTAGATATGATAATAAAATATATAAATTATGATGAATATTGGAAATAATAAAAATAATATTTTTTTGAATAATTTCTTGAAGCCGGCAAGAAGCCTAAAATTTGTAGAATACTATCTATTTAGATAACATCAATTTAAGAAAAATTTAAAATTCACCTTCGGGAATAGATTGTGGAATGGTGGTCTTTGTCAACCCAGACCAATAAAAAAATAAAAACATCTCTAACCCTAATTACGTTTAAATTAAGCTCTTTTTTTTTGACTCAGTTAAACTTCTCTAATAGAGAGCAGAAAAGAGGGAAGTGGGATAGTTTCTATGCCTGTAGATATACAAGGTCTGTCGCAAAAGAAAAAGGACTGAAAACAACAAAAAAATAATATTTTTCAAAAGTTATATTTTTTTTTTTATTAAAAGTAGTTTCTTTGTGATTCGATACAGCCCGGTCAATTAGCATTTCAAATGAGGGTTTAAGGTAATTTTTCGGAATGCTCTTGAGAATATCGGTCGTCGCCTTTTAGATAGCTGAAATGTCCTGAAACCAGTGTCCTTTCATGGGCAAATGAAGTTTTCCAAATAGATAAAATTCACAGGGTGCCAGATCAGGTGAGTAGGGTGAGTGATTAATGGTTAACATGGAGTTTTTTGTCAAAAAATCAGTGACAAGAGTGGACCGATGACACGGCGCATTATCGTGCAACAGGCGCCAGGAACCTGCCTCACGGTATTGTGGTCGAGCACGACGAATGCGTGGCAAAAGACGCTTCATAACACCAAGCTAAAACACAGCATTAATCGTTTGGTCAGGTGGGACGAACTCTCGGTGTACAATACCCTCGGAATTGTAAAAACAAATCAGCATTGTCTTTATTTTTGACTTCTGAAGACGACTTTTTTTGGCCCGACTTCTGATCGTCACAGAGGTCCTCACGACCTTCTTGGAATCGCTTAAACCACTCATGCACATTACTACGGGATAGGCACTGATCACCATAAACTTTTTTCATCATTTGAAATGTTTCAGTAAACGTTTTCCCAAGTTTAAAACAAAATTTAATATTTGCTCTTCGTTCAAATACATTTTACGACCGATAACCAAAGCTGCTGCCACTTTTTGATCGGTAACATCGATTGTAGTTATCCAATTGTCTTAAAATTTTTACGAAATGCTAACAAGAGATCAAACTTTTTATTTCATACACCCACGAATAGGTGGCGCCACCAGAAATGGTTATATTTAAAAAGTTCTGTTTCTTTTGCGACAGACCTTGTATTGTCAGAAAGGAATGTGTATTGGGTGATAAGAAGTTGCAAAGCCTTCAAATTAGCGGACCAGACGGCTCAATCTCAAAACCAGACGGCAGTCTCAAAACTACATAATAGTCTGGTTAGTAACCATTATTAAAAGGTCGCTGCAAATAAACCAAAGGTTGGCAAAGTCTTACATACAAATCCGTAGGATTTTAGACCACTTAGTCTCTTATTCCTCTTAAAAACTAAAAGGCGTGTTTCTATTAGTTTTTAAGAAACAAATTGAACCCAGTAAATCTGGCTGTTTCGCAGCATATGCATTCTAAAGGAAAATCCACAGAAACAGCACTAAGCTCAATAGTAGCAAAGATTTATAAAATAAATTTATAAATTTATAAATCTTTGCATGTCAAAGAATAAGTTCTGGTTACCTCTTAGACATGGAAGGCGCTTTTAATAACGTCCAGCCTGGAGCCATACTCAGCGTGCTTAAAAACTTGGACATCGCTGAACCTCACAAAAAATTATTTGAACAGATGCTCATGGGTAGGTCCATAATTTTAAAGTTGGGAGCTTCAACGATGTGCAGATCTGTTTAAAAAAGTATACATCAAGGAGGCGTGTTAACTCAACTTCTCTGGTTCTTAACAATGAATAAATTGCTGTTGCTGTGAGCGGGGTACATGCTGTTTCCTTTTCAGTCGATGTGGGGGTTTCGGATATAGATAAATTTGCGAATACCCTTACCAAACTTATGTAAACAGTATTAAGTGACAGAAATAGTTGGACTTTGCCGTATGGACTAACACATAAATGCTAGCAAAGCAGAGTTAGTATTGTTCACTGGGAAACACAGTACTTTAGAAGTCATGACGCCATTATTGAATAGTGCCAGGCTTACAATTGAAGATATGGCAGGCTGCTGAGGCCTAATTTTTGAAACAGGGAGCTTTCGTTGTAACCAAACTTGGCTGCCAGGGTGAAGTAAGCAACTACACCCCTTGACTCCTGCAACAGTATGGTTGCGCCCAAATGGGAATAAACGCCTCGGATTAGTCATTCGCTCTGCACAGTATTTGTTAGATCGATTATGACATGCGGTATATTGGTATGGCGGCCAATAATGGAAAATAAATAGGCGGTACGGCGTATAGAAAGCATACAAAAAGTAGTTATTTATGCATCGGTGGAGTATTCAGAATAACGCCAAGTAAATGTCAGACCAACTGGCAGCGAAGTCAGCGCTTGTACTGTGGGAATCCTCCAAATTAATCCCCTGCAATAAGGGACAGTTTATGATACTTAGGAAGTTCCCATTTCTACACACTATCACGGAATTTCGAAGTCCTTCCAAGTGGAAAAATAAAAGTCTTGTTGTTCTGACATATGCGAATAGTCAAGTAGCGTTGAAATTTCTGAAGTCTCCTACGGTTTCGTTAAAGAATACTTTGATCTCTTAGTGGATGCAACAACATACGAGGGCTGTCTGATAAATAACCGCCCTCAACGTGAAGCTAGCGGCACATCTGAAAAAAAGTTTCTACTTCAAATTGCGCATATTATAATAGCTACTCGCCAAAACTTCAGAAATTTATCTTGCGCAATTATCTGTTGACAGTCGTTTTTGTGAGTCTATTTCGGTGATTTCCCCAAAATGGAAAAAATTGAATATCGAGCTGTAATTAAATTTTTTTTTTGAAAGGCAATACGCTTTCACAAATCAAAGATAAGTTGGACTCTGTGTATGGTGACTCTACACCATCGTTTACCACCGTCAAATTTTGGGCAGCTGAATTTAAACGTGGTCGCAGGAGCTTGGAAGATGATGGACGTCCTGGGCGTCCAAAAACTGTAACCATTAACGATAACATCGCTAAAGTTCATCAATTGGTACTAGACGACCGCCGGATTAAAGTTAGGGAAATAGCTGAGATTATGAAGATGTCAAAAGAACGTGTTTGTCACATATTAAACCAAGATTTGGGCATGAGAAAGCTGTCCGCGCGTTGGGTGCCGCGTTTGCTTACGCTAGACCACAAACGTGTGAGCATGAACATTTCCAGCGCTCTGTTGGCTCAGTTTGGAGGCAAAAAGACCGAGTTTTGGCGCCGATTGATAACTGTAGACGAAGCTTGGATTCATCATTATACGCCCGAAACAAAAATCCAATCTAAACAGTGGATTGAAAAGGGGGAACCGGCCCCAAAAAACCTAAAGCTGTGTATTCGGCTGGGAAAGTGATGGCGAGTGTTTTTTGGGACAGCCATGGAATTATTTTTATCGACTATCTTGAAAAAGGAAAAACTATAACAGGAGCATACTACGCATCATTATTGGATAAGCTAAAGGAAGAAATTTCGAAAAATCGGCCACATTTGCAAAAAAAAGAAAGTCTTGTTCCACCAAGGCAACGCACCATCTCACACCTCAACAGTCGCCATGGCGAAAATCCACGAATTGCGGTTCGAACTGCTTGACCATCCACCTTGTTCACCGGATCTAGCACCAATCGACTTTGTTTTGTTTCCTCAACTTAAAACTGTGCTCGGCGGCCAGAGATTTTCGTCAAATGAGGAGGCAATCTCTTTCGTGAACTCGTATTTTGCAGACAAAGACTCCAAGTACTATTTGGAAGGGTTGCAGAGATGGGAGCATCGCTGGGAGAAGTATGTGGAGTTACAAGGAGACTATGTAGAAAAAAAAAATAAAATTTGAAAAAGTCGCGTGCATCATGGTTAGGTTGGTTATTTATCAGACAGCCCTCGTACTTCACGATAAACCAGCAATTGACTCCAAAGCATAGTGATATGATTCATAGGTAACTGCGAAGCAGATTAGACTCCGAAAAAGAGGGAATTTAAATGCCTCTGGGTATTGTAGATATTTAACTGTCGAAGAGCGAATTTCTATTTGCGAAATATTTTCACAAAATTTGGCATAGATTATTGTTCAAGGCAACAACATTTCTTCTTATTACAGGAATACAGAAATCTTGTCACTCAACACTTTCTAAGAGAACGAACCAAAGGCAATTTCAGATCTAAAGAATTATTTTATTTTATTGCTTGTGACTTGAATAGAGAATGCCCCTATTTGTAAAAAACAAGAAACTTAACCAAAAAATAAAAAGAAATTTGAAAATTTGCTCAAACACAGAATATAACCACCGAAATTAGTGCAATAATTCAAAATTTGAGACTAAAACAAACACGACAAAAAACGCTATTTATGAACCTACCAAATATAGACTCATTCAGTTATATGGACATACATACATAGTTACGTATGTATATATGGCATGTATCACAGTTAGCGGGTCGCTATATTTTGCATTTTCATCTTATTTGCTTCTACTTTAATAAATGCATTTTTTTTCTGTTTACATTTAGATTTTCTGAGAAACCTAATACGAACCTGCCTCCTGAGGCTTAGTCATGCCCCATGCTGGAGGTGCAACCTGAGCTGCTCAAAATGCTTATACATATATACACCGCTACATATGTAGTGACATGAAAACAGCTAGCAGCTAACAGCTTATTGCTCTAATGTATGCCAAATAGACAGCTTAGCTGTCAGACAGACCAAGAGCTCCACCAGCAGCTTTATAAATAGTCAACTCACAAGCTGTTGTTAAGCTGAGTAGCGTGGAGGAGGAGGAAGGGGAGTGATAGGGGAATTGCGGCAAGCAGAGTTTGCGTTGCAGAAGCATGCTTAATATGCAGTTTTAGAGTCCACTGCTGGCTTATTGGCTGACTTACAAGCTGGTGCATTGTGTTCATGTGTATGTGTGTGTATATACGTATACATACATAGATATTTCTTCTTACAATGCTATTATTGTTGTTGTTTTAACTAAATATTATTATTGTTATTGTTTTTGTAGCGCAGTTGTGTTGTTTTTGTTGTTGTATGTAAGCAACGTTGTGCTTGAGCGATTTTGCGTTTAGTTAAAGCTCTTACGTAACAAAGCCAAGGAATATGTGTGTATGTATAAAATGTTTGTATGTATTTGGGTTTTGTATGTGTGCACACTTTTTGCCTGTAACATTAAGAAACTCTATCATTTGTGTTTGTGTGTGTGGCAAGCGCAACCTGCTGAAGAACAATGCAATTGTTGTTGCTAGCGATGCTGTACGCTTTTTATGCCGGCCAGTGGACAGCAATAAGCAACAAGAATAAAAAAATGTTAACTTCGACTGCACCGAAGCTATAATACCCTCCACACATGCATTCACTGTAGCATAAAGTGTATAAAATGATCTTTCACTAGAATATGTTCGCTCAGTTTGTATGACAGCTACATATATGCTATAGTGGTCCGATCTGAATAATATGTTCGTAGAGTGAAGGGTTGCTTTGGTCCATTGTCTGTGTCAAAATTCGCGAAGATATCTTATCAAATAAGAAAGCTTTCTTAAAAGAACTTGACTCCGAACTTCAGTTCGTAAGACAGCTATTGCTTGACAGCTTGAAAATCGTCAGACAAAAGATAGAGAGATATCACGAGAGTTTGACATCTCTCGCGAGTCCGTTCGAATGACCGCCAAAGCTGAATTTTTTTCATAAAGAGTACCGTAAACAGGTTTCTTTGGCACATCCATTTAGAGCATTATAACTACCGATGACACATCGGAATGGGACCCGTTATCAGTCGGTCAAAGAGATAAAATAAAATTCGCTGAGGGATTGAAGGCCGTTCCAAAAACTGCTTATGAAAATATTATATCGAGGACTGGAAAAATTTACAATTTGGTTACAAACTTCGTGTTAAACTTAATATACCCTGTGCAGGGTATAAAAGCAATATAACAACACAATATGGCAAAGCAAACTACTGAATGAAACCGTTTTTCCCGTTGCCTAAGCTTTTGTTCTGCACTCAAACAACAGCATTTGCACGCTTACACACACATTCCATACAAATATACGTATATACGTAAGTATATGTGTGTTTCTAAGGCATTGCAGTCATAGAAGCAAAGCAATCTAAGATTTTACTGCTATGCAGTTGTATCGTTGTGGCTGGCTAGCGCGACGTGTCGCCACAATGAAATCACTGGACCATTAAAGGTCACTTGTACATCCAGCCAAGCAGTTATTTCTCAGACACAACAAGCGACGCCAGCGTTTGCTACCGCTCAGCAGGTCAGTAAGGTAAGCTCTCAGTCAGCATCAAATTGTTAACAACTCGGCGCGGTTTTGGGTTGAAATCTTGGCGTTGTTTATTCCTTATTTTTTATTCTTTGCTTTATGCTTGTTTACAATATTTTTTTTTTGTTTTTGCTGTTGCACATATTTGGTTTTGTTGTCTTAAGTATTCGAATGAAATCGAAACATGCTGAAAGCAACGGACGCGTTTTGCTACAGTGCACTCGCATACAAGCGCACACCTTCACATATACACACACAAGCTTCTACCTAAATAGTTAGGTGTGTGTGTGTGTTGGTGAATTATGCTTTAGCCATTAATTTAATATCAAAGTAACTAAGTAGCCGCTTAGTTACCTGTCGCGGTGTATCCGCATTTTTGCAATAGATAATTTATTTAGATAAGCATTTATTACTTTTGAGCTGTTTGTCAGGTAATGAATTGATAAAAACGAGAAAAAAATATTGAAATTAATAACAGGTGATAGCGTTCGGCATCGTTGATCAGGTGTATTGCTTGGAAAATACAGACATATGCAGCGGGGCAAGCTTTTGAGTAATGTTTTACGCCTACAGCTCCGATGGGTAATTATTTTGTTTTCATATTTTATCCGCCCTTTAGTATATTAGAACAACGATTCTTGTTTTTTTTGTGTTTAATAAAATATTGATTTTTATTATCTACGGTTTAAATTACTTATTTACAGATTTAAATTGTTTATTTCATTTCCATTTTGATTACATTTTTACTGTAAGCCCAAACAGGACCGATGAGGGTGTGGATCAGTTGGCCGATTTTTCTGGAAAACTCCTTGATTAAACGTTCGGTAGTATTTGTTTTTTAAATTTGTTTGCCGCTTAGTTTCAGAAAAATCTCTAATAAAAAAATAGAAATGCTTGTAAATGAAAAAAGCGTGCAAGACGTGAATGGCAGATAAATCGATCCCCTTCCACTCAGCTTCAATTAAAATCTGCTGTACGTAAATTAAAAAAAGCGCTTAAACGTGAGGAAGAATTGAACATCGAAATGTATATAAAGAAGCTGTGTCCAAATTCAAAAAAGCAAAATTCCCTTTGGAAAGCCCAAAAGTCTATGAAGCCACCAACTGACTCCAACATGCCTATACGAGGCTTGGGTGGAAATTGGGCTCGAAGTGACGAGGAAAAGGCTAATTGCATGGCAAATCACCTAGAAAAGGTATTTCAACCCAACTCACCAAAGAACAACTTTAAGCTGTCAATTTTACCCAACACAGCTAAAGAGTCGCTCGAGTCTCTTAAGACTTCACCTTCTGAAATTATTGGTATCATCAAGAACTTAATCCAAAAAAATCACCGGGACATGATAATATTTCCCAAAAATGCTAATTGAGTTACCAATTATTGCTGTAGAGGTACTATTCAATTTCATGAAAAAAGTCGCAGATTATCTTGATAGCTAAACCTGGGAAAGACTTAACACACCCGTCTTCATACAGACCAATTAGTCTTCTACCCTGTTTTTCAAAAGTATTTGAAAAAGTATTACTAGCAAAGATATCTCCTTTCCTCCACGAAAATAATACAATACCAATGCATCAATTCGGTTTTCGTGCGAAACATGGCACAATAGAGCAAATAAATAGAATTACTAACGAGATAAGGAAAGCATTTGAGCACAGGGAGTACTGTTCAGCAATATTTCTAGATGTAGCGCAGGTGTTTGATAAGGTGTGGCACGAAAGTCTTTTATATAAGATTAAAAAAATTCTACCTTTAGAATTGTATAAAACATTGGAGTCTTATTTAAAAAATAGAAAATTTATGGTAAAAGTAGGAGATTTCATATGTGATGAACGACAGATAAAGGCTGGTGTACCCTAGGGCAGTGTTTTAGGCCCAACACTAAACATCATATATACAGCAGATCTTCCAACAGCTAATAATGTACTAACTTCAACTTTTGCGGACGACACAGCTATAGTGAGCCGAAACAAATGCCACATTTTAGCATCAAGAATATTAGCGGAGCATTTAAATTCTGTCGAAGAATGGCTAGCGAACTGGCGTATAAATGTGAATGAACAGAAGTGTAAGCATATTACATTTTCGCTAAGACCCAAGATGTGCCCGGCAGTAAAAATAAACAATACTTTAGTACCCCAAGTGAACGAAGTAACAGATCTTGGTATTCACCTAGATAGAAGGCTCACGTGTAGAAAATACGTAACGAAAATATCCATAAAGACCTTGGTATCCCTATGGTAAAGAAAGAAGTAGAAGACAGCAGAATTAAATATATATCTAAACTCCGTGATCATCCAAGCCCTTTGGCTAATGCTTTGGTACATTCCTGCGATCAAACACGACTTAAAAGAAGAGATATGCCTGCGTATTAAAGAGCGACGTATCACCAAAATAGCTCAATCACTTGCTTGAGCCTGTCTAGTTTTTAAATAGATTTAAGATTTTGTAACTTATTGTTAGGCTTTAAGAAAAAGCAGATCTATTAAATAAAATAAGTTTGAAAAAAAAAAAAAATTTTAAAAAGGTAAAAAAATGTTAATTTCGGCTGCGCTATCTTGGGCAACAGTCGAATGTCGTGAAGAAATGTAGTAATATAAAAAAAATTTCCTTTCAAAGACTTGATTTTCATCCCACAAATGAGCAGATAGTTCATTCAAAAATATTGATTTCTATTCTTATATTTCCACGTTTAATTATCGAAAATAAAATATAAATATGTCATATGTTGGAAAGTGTTTATAGTTGACAGAATATAATTTTAAATAATACGCCCAGAACTCGGATAACTCACGATATACTGTTTGAGTATACTCTATATGTTGTGAAACGTATTATAAGACGATAAGTCTTGGATCTCTACTTACGACCCATAAACAAACGATCAATCGTCCGAATATCGTGACAAAGGTAAGCCGAAGCCGAAAAACATGAATGCATGAAAACAGGTTTAAAATCAAGGTTGTGTTGACAGTTTTCTTCGACTATCAATGTGTGGGGCACTTCCGGCCAAACAATCAACAACTTCTGGTTTTTGCACCACGATAATGCACCATCGCATACTGCATTAATTCTTTGTGAGCTTTTCGCCAAATTTTAAACCAATATTATCTTATTCCGTTGATTTAGCTCCTTGTAACTTCTGGCTATATAGAAAACTCAATCGATCGCTCCGGAGAAATCGTTTTGAGTCAACTGATTAAACGAGAATCGCTACGCACATTGAAGGCTATTCCAGAAATTGACTTTAGAAACTGTTTCGAGATTTGGAAAAACATTGGCACTTGTTTATTGGGGCCAAGTTGAATTACTTTGAAAGGGTCGACATAGATTTTGAAGAATAAATTAATTTTAATTTTGTTCTTAGTAGTAATCATAATCGAATGAACAGATTTAAGTCTCTTCCACAAATTTTAAGAACCGATGTTTTTAAAACCGAAAGAGAATCGTTGAAGACTCTAAAAAATATATATTCATACAAATTAGCGCGACGAGCAGAATCAATTATCCGTCTGTCTATCCGTTCGTTTGTATATTATACATGTGAACTAGTCCCTCAATTTTTGAGATATTGGTCTAGAATTTTGCATTTGTTCTTTTCTCATCAGTTGGACTCATTTGTTGGGCGGCCGATATCTGGCATGCAATGCAGATATGCATGCAAACTAAACGATCGGAATAAAGTGCTTGTATGGAAAACTGGTATGGGGTATTGTCTAAGGCAAGGACGCAACCTACAAAAAATTGTTCGTTTGGGACAAGTATAGCATATAGTATATGTAGCTGCCATACAAACTGATCGATCGCAGTTCTTCTAAAGAATCTTTGTATTTGTGAAGAGTATTATATCTTCGGTGCAACCGAAGTTAACAATTATTTTTGTTTAATTTTATTTCAACACCTGAAGATAAAAATATGAATATTCACATTATCTTAGTTGGTAGATGGGTAATTTACGTCATTGATATATTTAAACACATATCGGTGTAATTTATGATTTAACGATCTGATTAAAAAATATTTCATAAATTGGATAAAAATCGACAAAATTTTGAAGAAACACATAGCCGTCAGAAGTTAGAAGAAGACTTGAACTAAGTTTGTTAACCTACTTTTTTTTTAAGAAAAAACACAGAAACTTCAAGTTTAAAAGGGAAATGTTTATTCCCATTCGAAAGAACTCTCAATAAATCAATAAATTGTTTAAACCAAATGTCGCCGAGATCGCGAGCTTCAATTCTAGGCATCAAATAGTTGGATATCATGGCGCAATAACGATCGTCATTGACTGTTGCGTTCTTACCGACATCATCTTTAAAGAAATATGAACCGATTTGTTCGTTGAAAGAAATGCATATAAGGGGCATACATTTCTAATAAAGTCGCTTGGGCCAGTTAGGAAGCAGAAGAATATCTAAATACCACATTTAGTCTTCTGTACTTCACTTAAAATCCAGGTTAGCTTAAGCTATATATTTGTATAATACCCCTTACTTTTATTAAAACTAAAAAAAACCAGGTATATATAGCAACCATTCACCGTTTGCTAACGGCAACTACACCAAACTACTTTGCCTGCATTTCGCTGCAATTACCTACAAAGCCATATTTAAATGTCAAAATGCAAACATTCGTTAGACAGGCATTTTTGCACATTTATTAACTGTTAATTATAACCCAAACTAACTGTTAATTTATATGTTTTTAGCCGCCGAACACAATGCTAATTGACGCCCCGCTATGAGCGCTGTCAGCGCCTCGACTTTAACGAACCAAAATTCAAAAATAATTTAATAAAATTGAAATAAAGCAAAAATACACTTCCCTTTTACGATTTTTTAGTGAATGCAGTCGCTCATCATATTTGGTCAGCGGTAGCCGGCCATTTAAACTAAATAGGTAATTCACGGTGTACGCGACGTTGGCAATGTTAAATGCATGTGCTAGTGTGTACGTGTGTGTATATTAAACTTCAATAAATAAGTGTGCCATTCACGATGTGTTATAAATATATACCCACGCATGGTTATATATGTCGATACATATGTTTGTATTGCATTTATGTAGCCTGCTTTGAAATATTTATTGTATTTATTTCGACTTGACGTCACGGAGTCGTGTGACAGAAATGCATTTATGAGTAACGGTTATATTTATGACCACATTTACGAGGGCATTTCGATAAGCGAGAGATTACAAAACTTTTTCAATTAGAAATGCAACACTACTGCTGTCACATCACTGTCACTTTGTATGTCGTCAATTGACGTTTACTCTTTGGCTTAAGTTTAGCTGCTTCCAAAGAGCTGTTCAGTTGTGTATGAACCTTTTTCTTAACGTCTGAGATCTAAAGCATCAAAACGGAAGGTTGGTGTATGGACAGCTTTATCAAGCAGTTACATTATTGATTCTTACTTTTATAAGTATTAATCAATAATTAAGTTCAGTACGCAGGTTGCTTTTCTATTTTGGCAGGTTTGGCAACCCTACTGTGGCAATATGGTCATTGAAAACTTCATTGTAAAGTTTGACATTTGACATATAACTGCTAACTTAAACTATTCATCTCGGCCAAAAATGGAACTAAATCTGGAACATTTCTCAGTTATCTCAGCAACACTGTATTGATGAACTTAATTCAAATTTTAGCGATGAAACCCCATTAAGAACAAGTGTTCGTCGATGATATGGTGAATTCAATCAAGGTCAAGATCAAGGTCAAGACGGAATTCATGAAGGTCGTCCAAAATCAGTTGTGGTTGTGGAAACTATTGATGATGTGCGCAAACTAATAGAGAAAAATCGTAATATGATCCATTATGAGATAGAGACAACATATGTACATTTATATAAAATATATTAAAAGAATCTGTCCATCGCCCAAAAAAATGCTCGTGTCGAATAGTCGATAGAAGTCTAAAAAATATGATAGCTGTGCTTTGAAAAATATCTACATATGAACGTAAACAGCAGTCGATTGTAGGGGTGTTTCAAAATGAGCCGGACTCACGCCCTTCCAAGCAAATAGTTGTCTTATTCTGGAACAACTGGACATATCGTAATCATACTACCAGAACAACGCAGAGCAGTAAATTCTGAGTGGTACACAATCACTTCTTTGCCAGTTGTCTTTCAAGAAATTAGGAAAACCAACTGTCCAAGACGGATCACTCTTGACTACGACAATGCGAGCTCTCATAAAATCGACTAAAACAACTAAATTTTTGAGCACTCAAACCATCATTTTGATAGTCTTCCACCATATAGTCCTGACTTACGACTGAATGACTTCTTTATATTCCAGTACGAGAAAAAAATTAGCAAAGAGTTCAACGTTTTTTAACACTTGAAGAGGCGGTTGATACGTTCTAAACACATGTTTTGGAGGAACCTCAATCAGAGTTTCAATAGTGCCTTGACATTTGCTTTAAGCTCACGCAAAAGTATTTAGATCTTCAAACAGCATATTTTGAAAAACAATAAATCTATTTTCGATAATTAAAATTTGTGTTTGAAATATAAAAGGTAACCTACGTAACATAAAATAATGTATTAGCCCCTCAATATGATTGTAGGTTGAGTTCTAGAGATATCAAAAAAATCGGAAGGTCGCTTTAACTACTCCCCTTATTTTCCAAACTAATCTCCCATGAATTGGTCTCTTTAGAAATATTTTAAAATTAAAGTTTTCAGCCTTAGCTCAGAACTCTATATAAAGTAAATATTCTCATTCAGAAAGAACAAAGAAATTTCCAAATAATATGCACCAAAGCATCTTTAAAGACTTCTTCTCTAGATTATAAAAAGTACAAACGGATCGTCCAAAACAAATTCTGATAGTAGAAATCTGAATATCCATAGTTTTTTAACAACTAAAGGCCCAATTGTAGGTTCAGATAGTTCAGAAACCTAGAAAAATCATTAACGAGTTTTTGTTTCGATCAAAATTTGTACCCATCACTTCATATATTAAAGAAAAGTGGAAGCAATCGACGGATTCGAATAAATCAGAGCAGGGTAAAGGCCGAAGAGGAAGAAATAGACTAAGTTTATGATCTGCTGAGCTTTCAAAGAACAATTATATTGATAAATTGGGCAAGGGGTTACCTTTCTGCGACTATTTTTGCTCCCAAAACAAGAAGAAAGGCACAGTTATGAAAAAAAAACGGGTGGAAAAATTTTTTTTGTGGATTGTGAGAACTTATAAATTTTAGAATGGTACAAATATGCAAACTGAATTGAAATTAAAATATTGCTTTTTTGGTAAAAAAAATATGTATTTGAACACACTGACTTATCCAAATGTCTCTTTATTTACCATCACTCCTATTTATACTGACATAAAAGGCATATTTAAACTCGTAATAGCTATATGTGTTAACAATGTAAGATTGTAATTATTAGATAAGTGTCTTAGGCTTTTTAAGCATACAGTATTTTTCTGAAGAAATTTTGTTTTTTGTCTCTGCCACTAGTACCTGTCTAGATATGCATAAGCAGAAATAAGACTTTTGTGTATTAATTTTACATTGCTTAAAAAATGTTAATTTCAACGCTTTCTCTTTCAATATAATTGCAGTACATAAGAAAATATGTATGCCCGATTCAAATGACAAACACTATATGTATATATATGTATATAACGGTGGGAAAGGAAATGGCTTGTCGCATATAACCTATTTTATTAGTTGCCTATTAGGCGCAATTAAAGTCAAGTAGAAAATAATTATTTTACATACGAATCGATATCGAACTTTATCGGTTCCTTGAATCAGTTATGTGCCATTAATGTGGACATAAGTACATATGTGTATCTATGTATGTATATAAAATAAAATGTACCTATAGACCTTGTCACTAATGTACTATACAAGTGCTCTTGAAATGTCTCGTACGCCTCACTTTGATATTGCAGTAACGGCACGTACGTGATTTTCGAAAAATACTTACAATAATGCGAAAATAATTCATTTGAAGTAAGGCTATTAGTGAGAAGTTGGGTGGGTCGCAATTTAAGCTTTTATTTAACGGTCATATCATACCAAATTTTTAATATGAATTGTAAGGCAGATTAATTGTTAATCTTAATGATTTACTAGAACTCTAAAATTAGAAAATTACTGAAAGCAGTGGCAGGCAGGAAGGTGCGATGTCGAGAAGCTGCAATCACAACATACAGCCAAACGATTTTCTACTCGACTTGCACTCCTGCTCTCTGAGAGCATTAATCAGCAACTCAGTATAAGGGAACTGTAGGACGGCATTTCAAGCTCCTTACTTACTGCTGCAGACGAAACCATTGGTTTTCGGAAAAGGAAAAACAACAGCAACAAAACCCTAACTTGTGACGGATGGGATAGATACCGATAGTTGAATAGAGAAGCCAGACGCATTTGCAGACAAAAAACGAGAGAGGCCGAAAAGTGTGAGTACAAAGAGCTTGATAAGCTGGCCGACAGAGATAATACTCGAAAATTCTACGAAAAAATGCGGCGACTTACAGAAGGTTTCAAGATGTGTACAGCTGCTGGCGTACGCCGATGATATTGATATCATTGGCCTCAACAACTGTGCCGTAAGTTCTGCGCCTAATGCGCCTAGTAATGAACGAGGGCAAGACGAAATATCTCCTGTCATCAAACAAACAGTCGTCGCACTCGCGACTAGACTCCCACGTCACTGCCGACAGTCGTAGCTTCAAAGTCACCACCAACAATGTCAGCCTCGAAATTCAACGCAAAATAACTCTTGCCAACAGGTGATTCTTTGGACTCAGTAGGCAATTGAGAAGTAAAATCCTCTATGGAAAAACAAAGACCAAATTCTCTAAGTCACTCAACATTCCCGTCCCGCTATATGGTGCAGGGCATGGGCGATGACAACAACTGATGAGTCGGCGTTACGAGTTTGCGAGAGAAAAGTTCTGTGGAAGATTTATTGTCATTTGCGCATTGGCTACGGTGAATACCGCAGTTGATGGGACGATGAGCATTGACTTTGAGAGGCTAGGTCATGTCGCCCGAATGGATGAAAACACTCCAGCTTTGAGAGTATTCGACGCAGTGTCGCCGGGGGAAGCAGAGGAAGGGGAAGACCTCCACTCCGTTGGAAAAACCAAAAGGAGAATGAGCTGGATACACTTGGAATCTTCCAATGGCGCCAAACAGTGACAAATAAGATCGATTGGTCTACGCCAATAAAGAGTAAGAAGGTATTATCTTTCACAAAATAAGCATAAAACTGAGCAAAACCTGTTCACGCATTGCCCAACTTTGAAATACAAGTACTTGTAAATCGCTCTTCAGGCCAATATAGTAATTTTCACTCCTCTAGTTGATTTTATGATTTATTTCCACGTGTTTGGATTTCACCATATATAATATACCATATACAATGTTCAGCCACAAAATATCAAACCCTTTTTATCTCTTTTTCTTACTATACTCATTCATTGCTGCCTTCAGCACTCAATTTCAAGTAAAAGATCATTTGGGGAAAATATACAGGATACAGGCTCGCGTTTTTCGTCAACGTGCTGCCAAGTTCCTGGTGATCCTGTGGTGGCTATGGCAGCTGATAATGGAAGCAGGATGTACCAGGCCTAGATCCAAGCCTTTTATAACTATGCTATGACGAGATATCTAACGGAACTTGGTGAAAAAGAAGATATAGAAGAGACAGTCTAGGAACTACAGTTAGTCTTTTAATTGTCAATGGCTAAATGTAAAATGAATAAATAAACATACATTCATCAAAAAACCTTGAACTAAGCACTTCTACATTACAAACAGCTCGGCTAAATAAATGTGAAAATCAGTTCAAACTTTGTTACAAAGTCGTACTTTACTCGGCTAGATAAACGTAATATATACTAGAAGTTAGTATATTACTAAAGTACACATACTATGTACATTATATTAGCATATTTCATTTGAACATCGCACTCACCTTCTTTGGTAATAGCTTCCGTATCGCATTCATCACTATCATCTTTGGGCTCGAATTCGACCTGCGAAGTAACAACATCATAAAAATTAACACGTGTCACGTGGCGTACATAATCATTGGTGTTAGTATTATTATAATTGTTGTTGTTGTTGTTGTCGTATTTGCTGTAGTTGTAATAATTCGCATTTGCTGGTGGCATTTGTTGTTCTCGCATTTTTGGAGTAGAGTAAGAAGCAGGCAGAAAAGAAGGAAGCGAGTGAGTTGGTGTGATGTGCTGACGCCACTGATGAGTGGTGTTGTTGGCGGGTTCTTGCGCTGGTGGAATGGACCAACGCGCCTGCGGCGTCCTTCCAGCGGTTGTGTTTCTGCGTGTCGGACCAACGCGCGTAGTGCTGGACGACGCAGCGGTGGCAGTGGTACTGTGGGTTGCGCCACTTCTGGGCGGTTTTGGCAGCGGATTCGTACACGATGGATGTGAATGTAGATGTGGTTGCAACTCGCCACACCAGCAGCTGTAGCCAAGGCTGTAGGGTGGCTGGCTCTTCGGCAGGGGTGGCGGTGGCGGCGGTGGTGCTGCCGCTGCTGCCATTGAGTCTGTTGCGTCGGGTTCGGGTGGTGGCGACGGTGGCGGCGGCGGTGAGACGATAATTCTTGGTGGATACCCTGTACCAGGCAACTTGCCGGCGCGCTCCTCGTTAACGCGCCCGTGCTGCCTCGCGTATCCACGTCGCGCATGTTGTGTATACGCCGTGTTTGAATATCCAACACGTTCGCTGGCGTTTCTTGCTTCCGCACTACGCAAATGACTAGATCGTGGTGGTGCTGCGGTGTTGTAGTGGGATTTGGTTTGTTGTTGTGCTGTTTTTTCATGCAGCGAATGCGCACGTTGACGTCGCTGACGCTGCCGTTCGTATTCGTCAGGCGCATGAAGTTGTTGGTAATGTGGCTGTGGCTGGTGATGCTGTTGTTGTGCTTGTACAATTGCCGTTGGCGCCGGTGGTTGGGGTGGTTGATAGTGCTGGTATGTGGCTTCGTTTGGCAGTGGTATTCCTTTGTTGTCGGTATAGATGGTGGGTATAACGGTATCGCCGGTCGAAGTCGTCGATACGGTGCTGCTATCGTTTGATCCTCCATCACAGCCATTTGTGCTTGTTACTGCTGCTGCTGCTGTTGCTGTTGTTGTGTACGGTGGTTGTGGCGTTGGTGGCGGCGGCGATAGTAGTAGAATTACCACCATTCGATCATTTGTAAAACATTAATTTACACTCTCACAAATTACGAACATTTCAAATTAAAATTTTTTTTGTTGTTTTTTATTATAGTTTACTTTTTGTTGCTGTGTTTGGCCTTATCTTTATGGTCTTTTTTTCTTTTCATTGTGCAATTATTGGCATTGAGTGTCTTATTTTTTTGATATACTTATATGAACTCTCATAGTTTTCTGAATCGAATTCCCTCTCGAACTATCACAATTTTGGATCTGTTTGTATGAAAATTTAACTCAATATCTATTATATTTTCTATAGCAACTTTCAGAGCAAGTTTGCTTATGTTTATCAACAGCATTATCATCGCTTTACAGCTAACATTAGACACATGTCAAATAAAATGTTTAAAGTCAGCCAAAATTTGACTTTACATACATAGTATGTACGACATCACTAAAAAATATAATAAAATAAAAAATTCCCAAAAAAATATCTACAAAAATACATAAGAAACAACAAGTCTACCAAAAGCTCGGCCAGCTGCATTTAACTAAACAATTCTTGGCCTCAAGTGCATTAATGTACTAGTGTAATAAAAAAGGCATTTTGGAGAAATTATTTTTGAAAGTGGCGCCCACTGATGTTATTGGTCAAGGGTCAAAGAAAGAAAGTATGTAGATCATAAATATGAGAATAGACAGTTTTTGGGTAAGCTATGTACTACAGTAAGAGTGTTAAAAATGAAGTAAATCGCATTAAAAATTAAATATTTAGAAGCTACTCGACTTTGTCCCAGATATTTCTAAAAAAATTACACAGGTAATGGAGACGCAACAGAACACTTATTTAAGCAGTTAAGCACGCAAAAACACTCCTTTTTTCTGGTGGCGTAGGCCGATAGCATCCATATCATGGGATATAACGCATCCCGCTGTTAGTTTTGCTTTATTCAGGTTGGACAAAGAAGCGAAGCAAATGGGTCTGGCCATGAACGAAGGCAAGATGAAATATCTCCTGTCATCAAGCAAATAGGCGTCGCACTCGCGACTTGGCTCTCACGTTACTGTTAACTGTTAACAGTCATAACGTTAAAGTAGTAAATAATTTCGTCTATCTTGGAACCAGCATCAACACCAGCAACAATGTCAGCCTCGAAATAGAATAGGTGCCACTTCGTACTGAGTAGGCAATTTAGAAGTAAAGTCCTCCCTCGAACAAAAACTAAATTCTACAAGTCTGGCATCATCCCCATCCTGCTTTATGGTACAGAGACATTGACGATGGATAAGAGACAGCGGGTCCGCTGGCTAGGTCATGTCGTACAAAGGGATGAAAAAACTCCAGCTCTGAGGTTATTCGAGGCAGTACCCGCCGGGGGATGCGGAGTAAGAGGATGACCTCCACTCCGTTGGAGTGGATCTGGCTACAATTGGAATCTCCAATTGGCGCTTAACAGCAAAAGTGGTATCCACGCCAATAAAAATGAAGAAGAATTAACTTGAACTCAGAATTTTAAACTTATCCGATTGAGATCACGGTTGTTGGGAATAAAGTATGTGTTTTGCTTTCGCTTTTTTCATATGCCAATGTTTCGAATTATATATCCGGTAATACAATACCTTCCTAACCCATAAAAAGTAAATCACTAACATAATCTAGAATAGTTTTTTTAACCTATCTATACCTATACATATGTACTCATTAAAAATTGCAAAGTCAAAATATAACGAATAAATAGGAATTTATAATCAACCGCTGTCAAAATGCCCAAATCAACCTATAGAGGAGATCTTGTTATTGCCAGAAATTTTATCATCCATAAAAATTTATCTGAGCATTTTATGTTACTCTCTTATATAAAATCTGATGATAGAAACGTGTAAACCGGTTCGAGTGCTTGACAAAAATGTACTTAAGCCCGGAATATGAAACTTATCTTAATGCTTGAATTTTTTCAGCAATTATTACGCGTAGTAATTCTTCAAATTTTATGTCACCTATTTAAGGGTGTTCATTAGGGTGATTCAAAAAAAAATTTTTTTTCGATTGGTACTCGGAAAAATAGGTTCCTAGACACCTCTAAGAAAGCCTTTCCAAATATGGGTTTTTAATTGTAACGGGATTCATAATAACTTTTTTTCATTGAGTTATAAAATTCATAAGAAATAAAAAATGTTCCCAAAAATAATCAAACTTCAACCGTTAATATCTTTTAAACGGTTGGGTTTACGAAAAAATCGGGGAGACCTTTTTTGTAGAGCATTCAATTTCCTATAAAATCTAAGGAACAAGATATTTTTTCAAGTAGTTGGAAGCAAATATAAATTGTTCTATCTGATAATAAGAAAAAATAGAAAACCGTATGTAGGAGGACCTTCCCGTTACAATTAAAAACGCATATTTGGAGAGGCTTTCTTAGAGGTGTCTAGGAACCTATTTTTCCGAGTACCAATCGAAAAAACCAAATACAATTTTTTTGAATCACCCTAATGAACACCCTTAAATAGGTGACATTAAATTTGAAGAATTACTACGCGTAATAATTGTTAAAAAAATTCAAGCATTCTGAAAGCTTAAAGTTAGCATTACAGTAAGAAGATTTATCTTTTTCGATACAATAAGAAAAGTCAGTATCCAACTACTTCGTATGCTGAAAGAATTACTAGTTAGCAAGTTGTTAACCAGCATGATAACTACTTACATGAATGATATATGTAAATGTACATACTTATACATATATGTATATAGGTATATTTTTTAATATCTTCTTAAGACTGCATTTTTGCTATATATTTATTCATAAGCTGCGATAAGCAAGCGCTTGATCATCTACTCTTTCGTAGTCGCTCTTCTTAATAACTTCAAATATTTATGTAACAAGTTTGCTAAACCGTTATAATTGCTGTTAAAACAATGCAGACAAGTGTGAGGCTTGAAAGTATCGGATTTCAAAGCAACTCTAACGAGCTAGAGTGAATACTTAAGACCAAAAATAGTGAGAACGTAATATGAATAATTGTATGTAGTTGCATAATGTATGTATGTATGTATGTACGTTGAGTGTGTACGAGCAAATGGATATTCCGCGCGGAAGATTTTAGTGTTGATTTGCCAGCAAGGGCTTTTAATGGTAATTTGTTATACTTTTATTGCTTTTATATATATTTATTATACGCTGAACATGTCTTCATTAAATTAGAAATGGATTATTATCCAAAGTACAATCTCTGAAAACGATCGGTCTACTACAACATATAGCTGCCAAACGAATTGAGTGCTCAAAATCAAGATAAATATATTTTTATAAAATTTTGTGCACCTCTGGAAGTTATTACAGCTTTGGTGTAACCGAAACTATTTTTATTTAATTTAAATTTTTTTTTTCGTTTTTTTTTGTTTTGTAGTTCTAATTGCTGGAATTTTATGCATTTCTTACACTATCTCGTTAGCCGATTTCCAGTTTGCGTTTCTTCAGACACACTCACACATATAACTACAACAACAATATGTCTGATACACCTTTGTTGTATAATTTTTGTTATTCTTTATACATTTTTTTTTTGCACTATGCATTATGCAAATTTCCACCCGCAAGCAGATTCACAACAGCCCAGCAAGGCAAAAACAATCACAACAACAACAACAATCATAACTGCAATTGAGTCACTCGTTTGCCTGTTGCATGCCGTTTTCGTACAATGCAATCTTTTCCTTGCGCAGTCGGCAAACGCCAGTAGTAAGCTGTTGTGGTTGTTGTTGCTTTTGGCGCATTTGCACGGCAGATGACTTCATGCGGCTCCCAATTGCGACTTTAAATATGCATTGCATTGTTGTTGTTGGCGCTTTCAGCTTTATTTTGCCGCTGTTTTGTCGTTGCTGTTGTTGTTTTTGTTATTGTTGTCGTCGTTTCATTATATATTTCTGTAATGCATCAATTTCCTTGAGATTTCTCAATTGAATGGCGGCAAGCGGCGCTCACGTACTTGCACCAGACGCTGCACGCGGCGTGGCAAAATGACGCAGCAGCAAATGCGCTGATTTCGAATGAGCGAAAATCAAAAAAATTTAATAAAAATTATGCATAAGCATTTGTATGTGTGTGTGTGTGTGTGCGTGAAAGCAAATGAGAAATTCGAGTGCAGAAAATGCAGGAATTGAAAAATTGAATATGCATTTTGAATTGTTTTCAATTTTCTAGCGCGCTGGCATTTCCTCAGCACACACACACTAACATAATCACATACGTGTGCGTGTGTGTGTGGGTTAGCGCATAGCATTCCAATATTTTAACGAATTTTCGCTTCACCACTTTTTATGCCGCCTTTTATTGTTTTCTAAGCGCACCAAATATGCATTTCACACCCAAGCGAATATGAACTTGCATATGCAGCGGTTCGCGCATGCGCCTATGTGCCAATGTACGCTTCCGGCATTTCACCGAAAAGCGAGTTTCCTACTTTTGCCTTCTTTCCATGTGGCAAGCGCGTAATTATTTAATTAAGAAACTTTTAATTGCATTCATTAGGTTGCGTTGAACTCGATTTCAAATTGGAAACTGCCTGAATGGTCAAGAAAAAGTGGGCAAAGCGCACGCACGTACACACATTGAGCGCAGACACATGCACACATGCACGCAGAAGTAGCAATTAATTGAAACACATTTAATTTGTGGTTGTGTGTGCATCTGCGTGCTTTTGGTCAGCCTCGAAACCTCGACCCATTTCACACAACACCGAACAAAACACTTTTATATTTTTATATATTTCTTGCTATTGTTGTTGTTTTGTGCTCATCTACATATTCATTAGTAACAACTTGCCACATTTTGACGAGTAATTCTTCATAGTTGTAGATATTTCATAGCGTTTGTGCTGTCAGCAAGCTCGTCGTTGCGTTAAACAAAGCTTTTTCGCATATAAAGCCATTTGTAGTCTTGGTCGGCTGCTGCGTATTGTCCGCCTTTCCACCCTCAACATCTACTAATCTGCTAGTTGAGAGCGGTTCTCTTTTCTGGGCCCTAAAGTAGTAGAACTGTGTATATGGGGGAGGGGTGCTACGCGGTCTTCGGTTCGGATATTACTTTAACCACAACTGTGATTGCACAATTGGCCTAGATCTCACGATGATCATGCCGCTTCGGCGCACTTCGCAGCGTGACGGTGCGCGAGTCATCGGCAAGGCACAGTGTGGCGAGAAGTTGGGATATGTGCTGATAATTCATTTTTTTTTACTTAAAAGAGGTTATATTAATTTGTGGACTAAAAGAATCGATTTTTTGCATATATATCGATTGCAAACATATTTGATAAGATTCTCCGAAAATTGGAAGGTGATCCGAAATGTAGAAGATTCAACGAAATGAGCGTATTCCTTTTTTACGAAACGTAAGAAAAATTTTTCCGAAACAAATTTAATGATCGACTTTCACACGAACTGCTTAGATATAGTTATCAGGAAATGAAGAAATTAGACTTATCTCAATAATTTCGAGTTTTAAGCTACTCTGAAATGTAAGTTCTTGTTTTTGGGAACCCGCCATTTTGTCAAAAATCCCATTCACAAACAAAAAACTTTTTTTTTTTCACTCACAAGGCGTAAGAGCGCTGACAGAACTAATTTCCAAGGTTTAATATGCTCATCTGCTTAAGTTTAGTGTTGAGCTGCTTAGTCGAAAAGACCGAAACCTATATTGTCGTCTTTCTCGGACTCGGACTCCTCATTTTTGGCTTTTTTCTTTTTTGGGCAGTAGTGCCAGCACCAGCAGCGGGAGCAGACGCAACAGCAGCAGCAACAAACTTACTGGGTTCTTTAATTCACTACTTGATGGTAGCAGCTTCCTTGAAATCCACTTCGGTGGCAGCAGCAAAAGCCAGCAGATTCTTATATCCATTGGCAACACTGTGTAGTGCCGAATCAATAGTTGTGTAACCAATCAGTAACGATAGGGTCGCCAAATTGGCAAGACCAGTTGGAATCTGGCACTTCGGGTTTGATGACCAAGATCCTAGGTGAGAAAATGTAACCATTCGCACACTTGGGTTGTGGCCAAACCATTCGAGAAGTGCGAAATGTTCAACGTATTAACAAAGTAGCTTTTGAAGCACCAACTGTATCTGCTGATTTCAAAATGGGCACATCATTGATAATTTCAATTATACCCTTGGAATTACTATTAATTAATCGGTAAACTCGATTTTAATTAACCTCGTTAATGTATGGGATTATTACCTAAATTTAAAACTTGTCTGGTCTTTTTATATAATGAACAGGGCCGTTTGTAGCACCCTGAAGGAAACGTCGGACACCCTTTGTGGTATGCTTATAAAGGCTGATGGCGTGACACGCTGACTGGATTTAACCGTGTTCGTCTGTCTCTTCCTCCGAAATTCCGGTAACTAGTCTCTCAGTTTTTGAGACATTGAGTATAGCATATACTGCCATACAAACTGATCGAACAAAACCAAGTCCTTGTACGGAAAAACTTTTTAATTTTATATGATATCTAAAGGCAACTCTACAATCTCCGATTTTCCGATTAAAGCATATAGTCAAACTAGTAATCAAAAACTACATGAAAATCCTATTTTCCATATTAGAAAAAACTAGTGAAACGTTTTGCGGTGGATACAAACCGTTAGCCGGTTGCGTTTTCAGATTTAGTTATGCGTGTAAATATGTAGTTGCTATAAGAAATACACCTATGAAAAGTATTATAGCTTCATTGCAGCCGAAATTAATGGTATTTCTTCTTTAATCCGAAATCAAGGTTTAATTTTGTTCCGCATTATTACCAAAAATGGTATTCAGTGTGAATACTGAGTAATTGTCTGGTCGTTCGAGCCATTTGATCAACTTTTTATTTAAGGAATTCAATTCCTTATCTCATTATTATCTACATGGGATGAAAGACTGCTTTTAGTTACACAAACATCTTAATATATGGGTATTAATTAGGAGACTAACTGACTGGTAGATATTTCTTTGACAGAATATTTGAATTTCGAAAACGAATCTTTAATTAAGGAGCTTTAATTCTCTCAAGGCACTAAGGAATAGAATGATTCCATACTAGGTATATAGAGCATAAAATATACATACAAGTATAATACTTAATTTTTATTTTCTGTTCATTATATGGGTTGTGAAGAAAGTGTTTCTTGAATTTTCTGAGAAAGATCAAAAAGATAAATTTGAGCAAAGTGACGATTTCAGAGATCAAGGAAATGTTTCAAGTACATTCAATGTTTATAGTTTTAATACATATTAGACTTAAATAATGTATATAGACAAAATAAGATGTGAATGTTAATATACAATATGATAAGAGAATATACGTAATATCAGCGAGATTTCAGCAGAGAACTCGACCTGATAGCTTCCCTGTTGATTGCTAAAACGAATCGAAGCCAAAATCAGGCACAAATATATGAAATTGGATTCAGGGTTTTAAAAACTATTTGTAATGGATCAAAGCTGCAGGTGGCAAGTACAGTCTCTCCGTAAAAAAGCTCAAGCTGACGCTGTTCTTTAACAAGAGACACAGATTCAAATGGATCTACGAATTGCTCGCTCAATTTCGCCTCAAATTTGCTTGGCAACACCCACAGTGCGTTTGCTGACACTATGCAGATGGTTTTGCTCGGATCGCGCGCTCAATTTGGAAGGTGATTCAACTTTAATAACACCAACAAGAAACACTAAAACAATAACAATAATAATAACAGTAACTAATGCGCAGATAAACTATAAACTAAATTAAAGTTGAAGGCGAAATGCGACGAAGCTAGATCAAGCAAAAGCAACAGCAACAGGCAAAAAATAGAAAAAAAAATTTTAAAACCAACAAAAACAGCAACAACACCAAAGGAAAAGCGCAAATGCAAAACTCAATGAACTACGTTGAGATGAATTTTTGTTTCTTATAACTTTTTGTGCAGCAGAGGGAAGTATGTTTGTTGTATTTGTATGCGTGTGTGTGTGTGTCGAAAAAGGAAATGAAAACGAAATTGAAAATGACAGACAAGTCAAGTCAAGCAGGGCATACGCTCTGTGTCAGATGTACTCGTACGAACAAGCTCTATTAGGCCAAGACTTGTGATGGAAACCTCTAACCTAAGACCTCAGACCAAAAACAAATGAGCGAAAGAAAGAAAAACAGAAAACAAATAAATGAAATAAAGGAAAATTCATTGTACACAACTGACACGCGCATGTGCGACGTAACAACACAGAAAGAGCAACGATTCGGTAGTAATCTTAGTGTAATACATTAGTCGTAGTGGTTAGTCAGTATGTAGCAAGCGCAGACAGAGTTGAGTCGACCACGGTGACAACAGACGGTAGTGAAACCGCAGAATGGCCAGCCATCAACGAGCCAAGACCAAGTCCAAGTTGGTGTTGATGTCGCTCTTGTTGTGACTGCCGAAGTCAGAGTGAGCAGTTACGGCCACTGCCACAAATGGCCAACAAATGGCCCAATGGCCGCAACCAAAGTCCAACTCATCTCAAATTTTATGTTTTGGACAATTCAAGTTTTTTCCCGTTGCATTTTTAATTCAAATTGTTGGCGACTTTTTGGTTTAAATTGTTGTTGTTGTTGGAAGTGGGATGTTTTCTGTGGCAAAAAAAAAATTCAGATCTCATGAGACTATGCGTTACATCGCTGAAAGTTTGTATGATGGCGAATTAAAAATTTATAGACGAACTAAGCTTGATAAGTCAGTGGGTTTTGACATATGTCTTTTCCAGCACATATTAAGTTTGTCACAATAGACCCTATAGAGTATAAGTATTGAAATGATCATGACTCGATTAAGCCATGTCCGTCTGTCTCGGAATTACTGGATTTCCGATGATGATGTGGAGAGATATCTAGGGAGCAGGAGGCTTCTAGATGATAGGGTCAGGGTCATGAGTACGTTCTAGACGTTGGGTTTGTTGAGGGTAACCCAGACTTCAGATTCTGCCTGAGTCTGGGGTTTCTGCTTGCGAGGCATGGACCTTTGAATGTATTTTTGCATCAGAGGCACCTATTTTATAGGTCGGAATGTTTCTGGCGAGCGGGGTAAAGGACTGCGTGCACGTAATAGCAGAATGGACATTACAGATCTGGGTGAATTGGAGATTAGTTGGATTGATGGATGTTTAGATGATAGCGGTGTGATCTCCACCAGTCGGAATGCTGAACAGTTAGGGGCGTTTGCGCGTGAATTGTTTAGGCGAAGGCGTTTAACTGAGAATTAGGGTTAGCTTATCGTGTGAATGGGGTGTACATGTAATGTGCGTATGTGGTCCAACTTATGGTCACCAATCCAGAGCAGTATAGAAGTTCAACTGGTAGTAGCTTCGGCTACGAGGTCTGACCGGAGGCTTAATTCTGATACCACGGAGAGCAGGAGCCCTTGGAGTTCGCTTCAATCTGGTTATGCGGACTGGCCCTTCGGGTTTTATTCCGAGTACTGGAAGAGCTGATCCTTTGTCAGACGAATATGGAGATGCATTGCAATCGGATCCCGTCCGTTTTGATCCGATATCGGACAACTATAGCATATAGCTGCCATACGAACCGACCGATCATAGTTCTTGTAAGAAATCTTTGTATTTTTGAGTACTTAGTATCACAGCTTCGGTGCAATTTTCATATTATCTAGATTCCAGTACATAGTCATGGCTGAATTGCCATCATCCATATGACATACTTTCATGATTCAGCATATATAGCAGGAGACGACAGGACTTTCAGTAGCTTCATTTCCTGTCGACTTTAAGCAATTATATCCACTCGTTAATTTCAAAAAATTTGTCAAATGTAAATATATTTGAGAATATTATGTGAATCTTTGAAGTCCATGCGGCAAGTAGTTTCGGAAATATAAGAGTATTTGTAAGAATTTTTTAAAATATCGGGTCCTACAAGTTGAAAACGCGTTTTTTTCGCAATGCTGTTTTCAGAGTAAAATTTCATCCAGAACGCCTGGAGCTTCGTAGATAGGTTTGCCAGATTGATTATTGATATTTTGGCAAAAAAAAAAAGACTTTTGAGAAGCTGCTTTTTCGATAACTTTGCCTAGTTCTTAGATCATTAGCAAAAACATCGCATAAACAACAATATCACGAACTTCATTAAAGAAGAAGTTTGTAATTCGGCATTCTATTCCAATTTATTAAGAAATGAGTTTATTTCTCTGGTCTATGTCAGATTATAGGTTCAAGTACATCCAGTTTACAAAGCTTTGTGTTGAGAAGAAGTCTCATGTATCTATTGCTTCTTTTGGCTATAGATAAGATTAGTGTCAATCATTGAAATCGTTTCCCAAGTAGACTCTTTCGAGCTGGCTTTTGTTATAGCAAATCTATGTTATACAAAGGATATCGTGTGATAAACACATGAAGTCGCATAACAGCGCAATTTCTGACATTTATCTCATCTCAAGGGACTATAATTTACAGACACATGGTTGCACTTGAAATTACTACTCCCATATACTAAAATATAACAGATTTATCGAACTGACCTCCTGCTTATGTACATACAAACTCAAAAACATTTTGAAAATTTTGTATTTATTTTTTTTTAGTCTGTCATTTATTTTAGTTTTTACTGTGTTTGCGATACATAAACGTCACCTTGTTCTTATTTCTTGACAATCGGCGCTGGCGACAGCAACAGCAACAGCTTAAAGTCACTCGTACTTATACTGAGACGCTGCTCAAAGCAATGGCAGTGGCAACAAACTGTGTTAACTTTGGTTTAAGTGGCTAATACTGCGTTTTTCCTCGATTCATTTTTGCCTTATTTTGGTATTTTTTGTTCGAAAATGTTCGTTCGTCACGAACATTTCAAAATCTACGCGAATGCAAATAAATTCCGTAAGTTTGAGCTTTATTTACACTCATACATACATTTACATGTGTGTGTGTGTGTTTACAAATTTATATATTATATTTCTCTGTGTGCGCTGTTGTTGTAAGGTTTTTTCAATGTGTTTTAAATTGTTTTTCCTTCTAATATCGCATAAAATATTGCGCACTTATTCAAGCGCACCCAAAATGCCTATTTGACTTGTGTGCAGTGCCTGAGAGCTTACGAGCACGAGCTTACATAAATATTTACTTATGTGAACATTTATGCTTAGACACTTGGGAAGTTTATTTGCATTTACTAATTTTAAGCTTTGCGAGATGCTTTAAATGCGTAGATAATTTGACTGACTCACGAATTGGAAAATGCGTGCTAGAATGCAGATTATCGTGCGAAACGTGCTTCCATTTTATGCTAATTTATTTTATTTATATTTAATACCGGGACCGAAGTACAAAGTACGCAAAATGTTGAAACAGTTTTGTAATAATTAAAATTCAATAGTTTTCTTAATTTTAAATCGATAACTTAGCTGTACAGTATGCTGTAGAGACTTAAAAAATTGTTAGAAAAAAAAAAAAAAATTATTTATGGTGCGTTGTAATAACAATGGTACACGGGGTCTATCGCTCGTAACAATTTGAATTTTTAATTGAAGCTTCATAGTAATATTATCTATTAAACTTTATTAATATGGTATATTAAGCTTGGAAAGATGTTTGCAACATGCAAAAGGAAACGTCGGAAACCCTATAAAGTACATACGTAGATACTATGTAAGTGATCAGTGAGATAATCTGAGTCTATTTAGCCAAAAAGGTCAAAAGAAAGTTTCTCAGTACCGTGTACGAGTTGATAAAGTGTATCTCAGCGTCGTTACAAATTGGGCAGTCGGAAGTCCTGTAGCAGAGAAACATCCCTCTACAACCGGCGGATACAGTGAAATATCTAGGGCTCATCCCAAATAGGAAGCTTTTATGAAAACCGAATATCGAAGAGAGAGCAAAAATGGCTTCGATTGCCCTGTAATGCTTTAGAGTAGCTATTGGTAAAATGTGGGGTCTCTTAAGGAAAGGGATCCTCTGGCTATATGACACCATAGTCAAGCCCATTATTGCCCGTAGATACCGCTGGAAGGTGTATGGCTGCGAAAGTTTACTGTCAGGAGCTCTTTATCAACTCCAGCTTCAGACTTTCTAACTGTTGCTGTGTTTTAGAAGCCAAGGGTGCAGCTATTGAGATAGCAGAAGATTTACTGCTCCGGAGTGCAGCCTCCTTCAGAGGGATTACTTAAACTCATTAACAGTACGTTCAGTGTTAGTCAAGGAGTGCCTAACCGCGCTGTCAATAGCATCTAGTGTCTTTGTGATAAGGCTGTTAAGGGTGTCAAAGCGGAAAATTGTAAAGCTGATGAGCTAGCAAGGAAAGGGACCCAAGAACCGCTATCGGTAGAACCAGAGCAGGTCAGTGCTCCCATATCTTCTTGTTTCATACTATTAGATAGCTGTGCTTCGCGGACTAATGCTGGGACAACATTAGTACTTGTGTTGTCGTAAAGATCGATCGCAAGATATCTAGTAATCTCTTTGCCCTTAGTAAAGCTAGCTTCTTTCTAGTTGAGGAGCTTTAACAGGTTATTGCCCATTGGCGTCCACACTGTAAGACTGGGACTCTTACCAAACATCATCTACAGAAGCTGTTTGGAAGAATATCAGGTGAAAACAACTCAACACTTCCTTCTTGATTGTCCCGCGTATGGGAGGTCAAGACTTAAACACTTGGGAGCGCACACCTTCAGACATTCCACCTTACTTCTTCTCTTCTATGGCTTCACAAAGCACTACATGCAGCAGTTCAGGTGCGATATCCCTATATCAGTCGTCTAAGCTAACCTTAAGGAAATAAAGCATCGTCACTCAAGAAGTAGATAAGATCTTGGATTGTCAAAGCTTGTTACAAGTGATACGAAGTATTAACTTTAAATACATAAAGCAATCATATGTTCAAACGATGGAGAATATATGGCAAAACCTCTTAGTTGATCCCAAGACGTTGGCGAATTGTTTTGTGCAACTGTAATATTTGACATATAAAATAAAGCATTTAGAAAAAAATTAATTAAATCTCACTCACGAGCCTCTAAACTGCAACTATTTGCTCGTTCAGTTATGGCGGCCTCGGGTGTTGTATTTGATGTATCTTCCGCAATTTTATTGAATTTCAATATCTTCGAATTTTCTGGGTGTAACGAAGCGTGTGAGTTGAAGCCCGATGCCAAGCAAACAACTACTCATGTGAAACGGAGTGTACACGTAGAAACATACATCTTCACGTATGCAAAATAGCAAAAAAAAAAATAATTATTTTGTTTGGCGGCTTTTTGTTTAACGACCAAAGATACAAAAGCACTCTTGCTGGCTGAACACACACATAAATTCTATTAAATAATTCTTTTGGAATGCCAAAACTGACCATTTTCTACACGCAACCAGCAAGCAGTGCTTTTTTATTGCGCAAATTTTTCGGTTGATAATAAATGTCGATTTGAAAGGCATTTGACTTGCCAAATGAGGTGTGCACGCCTATCACAAATGCAAATTAAACAAGCCGGCAAAGGCGCTTACAGGAAGGCAAAATATATTTGTATGAACGTGTAATATTGTCCATTATACGAGTATGTAAGCGTATGTATGTAAGTAAGCATTGTAGTGGCGATTCTGCGTGTGTGTGTTTGTGTGTGTGTATGAATGCGTGTATAAATTTTCGGCGGTTGCTTGACTAAATATGAGAGCGCACAAAATATGTGGCTGACAAACAGGTGTAAGCGATTTTTTAAGGATATATATGTATATACACACATATGTACATGCATGTGAGCTGTATATACTATATATACATGTAGTTATCTCAATATACTTATGTAAGTTGAAGCAAAAGAATTTTACTTTCAAAATTCGGCCAATTGGACTTAAATGTTTTTTTCTTCTTCTTCTTTTTCGTCTTAACAAATGACAGTTGTAGATTATTTAATTAATGCGAAACAGTTAAAATTATACGTCTATCAACATTTGTGACCAAACAAAATTGGCATTTCAACCTCACCTTGTCA
The DNA here is from genome assembly GCA_037783105.1 of Bactrocera zonata. Taxonomy (NCBI): domain Eukaryota; kingdom Metazoa; phylum Arthropoda; class Insecta; order Diptera; family Tephritidae; genus Bactrocera; species Bactrocera zonata. The sequence goes on along the minus strand of JBAWJQ010001062.1, from coordinate 151,477 downwards.
TTGTGCAGTGTGCGCGCGCACAGCGAAACCACAACAACAACTCTATTTTGTGAACACAAATAACGTTATAATGTGCAGTGTTCGGCTGAGTGTGTGCGCTGAAGTTTCATGTCAGCTGTCGGACAGACAGACAGACATATAGCTAGATAAACAAACGGGCCAACAAACAACTCGATTGTCGACTGCAAATGAGGCGTGAGCTCATAACCGCAACCGCAACACCAACACCGCCAACAACAGCAACAACACTTTCGGTACAAAATCCAAAAATTCAAAAACAAAAAATAATAAATAAAACACACACACATGGAAACAATCGCTGTCTACTTACGTGCGAAGCGATGACCAGTTTAATAGAAAAAAAAAATTAGAAAAAAAAAGTTTTACCAAATTGGGTAAAGAATTTCATTTAGGTTGCTTACAGTGGCGGTGGTTCACACCAAAAATGAAATCCAATCTAAAGCTTCGAAAAAACACAAAAAACAGCCAAAAATCCTACCGACTAGGTACCTTGCCTTCCAGAGTTAAGCACACATATATCGCAGTATGTATGTATGTATGTGGCCACTGGCTGAACTGTGAAATAAACAGCGTACAGCTCGAAATCTAATACAATTTATAAGCTGCCTGCGCCTGGCCAGCGTCTGGTCGCGCTCGCACTTTGCACAAATGCGCGGTAAAGGTGAATAACGATGGCCAACACCAGGCCGCGTTCTGCCGGCAGTAATACGGCGGCGTGACGGCGCGGCGCGTCAAAACGCCAAAAAAGTCATGGAGGCAAGCGTCACGCCAATCGCCAGCAGCGACCACCAGCAACACGCTCGCGCAAATGCCACAATCTGTGCGGCGGCGGCAAGCGGTGCTAGAAGAGTTGGTGGCGGTGGTGGCGCTGCAGATGATGGTGTGGCGGTGAGAGTGTTGCACAAACAGCCTAATTGTACGTATCTGGAAGTACCGATCGTTACTATTATATATCAATATATGTTTGTTGGTATGTACTATATGTGATTACAAGTATGCTTAAAGTTACTTATATGTATGTATGTATGTGTTATGCAAATATATTACCAGCTTTGTGTAAATTTTAATACCCAATTAGCAATTATTCACAGTCTATTATAATTTAAAAAATATTTTTTAAAAAACTGCTGAAAATAACTCTTTCTTGACACTAATCTTTCCAACACTGGTTTATGAGTTTACACTTTTGGGCCTTAAATCGGTGTTTGACAAATTGTCTGCAATGCCGAAAACGGGACTGCATGCAAATATTGCATTAATACTAAAATTTATTTTTTACTTTGTAATCCCGAAAATCTTAATTAAAAATAATTTAAAAATTTTTTAATTAAACTAATTTTTTCAATTAAAAATAATATTATAATTTCTTGATTAAAAATTGTCAAATTTCTAATTCCAAATACTGAATTGAAAAATTAAAATAAAATATTTACTCCCAAATATCGAATTAAAACTAAAAAATGAAAATTTTAATCTTTAGTACTGAATATTAATGTTACTGAACAGTTTATAACCTAGAAACTTGCAAGGATCAAAGTCCGGAAAAGAACTTCAGTTGTTGGCAAAACTTTTTTATTAAACTAGGGAAAGTATCGCCGTGATCTCATCCATTTAAGGCAAGATGATATATTATCTTACATATTGACAGACAGTTGCGGTATAAAGCGAACACGAAGTTCGAAAATATTTAAGTATGTTAGATATATGGAGGCATGTAATTTTGACCTAATTTTACTAATTTTTGACACAAGTTATAGATCGATTTCAACAATTTTCGGACGGAAGATTAAACACCTTGAGGGAATTTATAAGTTTGTTTGGGACGAAGGCCTAAGCAGCCAATTCCCCTAGTTTCATAGTCTTTCTGTAAATGTATTTACAGGTTATATAATATTTAAGTAATTTTGTTTTATGGGAAGTTGGCGTGATTGTCATCCAATTTTCACTCTCACTTTCTGAATGGCATATTTTCCCCTAAAGTCGAGCGGTACCACGGTCACTAAATAACTTGTATAACTGCTCCTATAAAGCACGTCCTTACCGTCATGATTGTGAAAGTTAATGGTTGTGGCTCTTTTTGGTGGTTTTCAACACTGTTCTATGGGAAGTGGGCGTAGTTATTATCAGATTCTACCATTTAGGGAGCGGGACCATGCCCACTTTGAAAAAGTCAGTATATCTAACTCGATTATTTTAAGGTAATGAAAACTAATACACTCTGTATCAACATGTTAGGTTAGGTTAGATGGCTGATCAAAGATCGCACCTGGACTGCTACATATAGGCCTTTGTGAAGCCTTAGAAAAGAACTCCTGTGGTCGAACTTATAAATTAGAAAAACGCTTAACGCCAATACAAATTTGCATAGGCGTTTCACTTACACTCTCGCCAGCTCGGTAGGATGTCCAAATTTATGCAATCACAAAAGTGGGGCAGTCAAGAAGAAAGTGTTGAGTTGTTTCCACCTCATCTTCTTCCACACAGCTTCTGCACATGACGTTCGGTAAGATGAGCATGAAATACAATAGAGAGCCTGTTGAAAGCTCCACAACTAGGAATAGGCTAGCCTTACTGAGGGCATAGAGAACACTAGATTTCCTGCGATCGATCTGGGCCAAAAGGCTTTTGTGACAGCGCAACGGTGGCCTAACTCTGACCAATTTCTTATTTCTTTGTTCAATATTATAAATTACTTAACCAAAGGTCACAAGTTACTGGTATCACGGCCAATATTACTTATGATATATAACTATCGCAGATCAATATGTACTATTTAGAATATGAATTTCAATAATATTAGCACGATCGTGAATTCGTTGTATCTGTATAATGCCATTTAATCATAAAACATTTCACAAAATATGCATTTCGTTGTTAAGAAAAAGGACTTTCAGGAAAGCAGTATTACAAATCAATTAACGTTATTGAAACTAATGTCATAAAGTACAGTAATCAAAAACTAGTAGAAAATATCGATCGTGTCAAATACATTGCCAACTTTTAAGTCTGCGACGACAAAATTGTGTCGTGGCAGAGAAAAGTTTGATGCAGGTTTCTGCCACAGCAAGAAAGAGATGTCCAACATCCTTTATAACCATATCAAAGCAGAATCATAGAACTCTAGCTCCAGTCGAAGTGTTATCAATTGGCAAATTTCACAAGGAGTCTTGCCCAATATGGATATAATAGTTATAATAATGTGATGATAGGTTTCGTGTAAGCTCTAGAGGAGAGCAGTCCACTAAAATACCCTTGTAATTCCCTATTAACCTTTTAATTGGCGTTAATTCTTTAACAAACTTCAAATTCATAAAAATTTATTACTGTTAATTCCTTATACCTTATATACCATACAGATACCAACCCAATGCTTTCAAAATCAAAATCAAGATTACATATTGCTCTCGGTTCTTTAACAGTCACTCGCTAATTTGTCACAAAGAAGTTATACAAGGATCCGATACACTAACCATCTTATCCAGAGTCTACCTTAAAATACGGTCATGAGTAGACGACTAAACTAATCATAAAGGAGGTAACTTAGAAAATTAATTTAAGTACAAGGAAACCCTCATCAACTCTCTGCTTCACTTAAGGAAAGATTTTTGTAAGATTTTAGGAAGTATTTGTGCAAAGGCGGAAAATCAGTTTCAAAATTCATGCATATCTTTAATTATCGCTCGGTAATTAGTGTAGCGAAAATTTTCTCAAGCCACAAAAAGGCTGATTGGGTCCAATATATTGTGTATGCAGATACATATGCATGTGCATAAATACATACTTATATACAACGTTGAAGTGTGTTCGTATGTCTGTTGCGCATTTTTCAAGCTCGTGTGCATGGGTGGACAAATAATGTGGGAACCTAAACTATTCATTTGTGATACGTCTAGGTGTCTGTATGTATGCAGACATGTACATATGTACGTGCCATTTGCCGTTTTGACGGTTTTCGCGCGGGAAACAGCTAGCGCGAAATCAACAATTCACTTGCTGTGTGCATAAATTTAATGCAAGCAAAAAAAAAAAAAAAACAAAAACAACAAAAATAAATTACCAAAAACGGAAAACCGCTGAGTACAAAATTTTGAAAATTTAATGAAAATTGCGGCGAAACAGTTTGCGAGCGTAGAAAAAAGTTTTTGTCAATAAAAATTTAATGAATCGTTTAGAAAAAATAATAAAAATAATTTTTAAGAACATAATAAAAATTAATACATTAAAAATTATTTTTTTTATTATATATTTTTTAAAAATAAAAAAAAAAATTTATTTTTTATAATGTTTTTAAAAATTATTATTTTTATTTAAAGATAAGAAATTAAATTAAATAAAGTATTTTTTTTAATAAAAAAATTAATAACAATTATAAAAAATAATAAAATATAATTTAAAGGAAATTATTTAATTAGTTTTTGTTATGTTTTTAAAAATTATTTTTTATACTTTTTTATTGAAAAAAGGAGTTTATTATTTAATTGTTTTTTATTTAAATTATTTTTTATAAATAATTAAAAAAATAAATACTAAAAAATATTTAAATTTCTAAATATTATTTTTTATAATGTTTTAAAAAATTATTATTTTTTATTTAAAAATTAGAAATTAAATTAAATAAAGTATTTTTTTAATAAAAAGAATTAATAATGATTATAAAAAATAATAAAATATAATTAAAAAAAATTATTTATTAAATTATTTTTTATTATGTTTTTAAAAGTTATTTTTTATACCTTTTTATATTGAAAAAAGGACTTTTTTATTTAATTGTTTTTTATTTAAATTATTTTTTATAAATAATTAAAAAAATAAATACAAAAAATATTTAAATTTCTAATTATTTTCGTTGAAGAAATTAATGATTTTTCCCCCACCACAAATTGCGGTTCTAAAGTGCAACTAACTTAACTCGTTTACTATTTAATAATAAGAACAACAATAGCGTTATCGAGTCAATGCTGCGGATATGCATAGAAATTAATTTGTTTATTTCGCCGTCGCGCGCTCGGACGCCACTATTGTGTCAACTAATTGCTGCAATTGTTGCTTTGTTATTGCTGTTTTTGCCCCAAACTACATATTGTTAAAGTCGGCAATGTCAATGTCGCTGAAATTGCTGCCGATATGCTGATGATAATGACGATAATGGTGGCAGTTCGCAGTCGCCGCTTAAAAAGGTGTAATTTCACTTTTTATTTCACTGAAATTGTTTTTATAAGCACATTCTCGTATTACTTTTAGTTAGTTAAATGTCGTTTTTATGTTTCGTTGTTTTACGTTTATTGTTATGTTTTTGTTTTATACTTAGTTATATATATTTTTTTATTGCGGTGAGCATAGGTTACAATGTTTGTAGTCTTTAAGTTCATAAATGTTTATTTGTGTCTTTCTTTTGTTTTTAATTTTTGCTCTTCAAAAAGGTGCAAAGTTTTTAATTATTTTTTTATATGATTTAGTGCGTGTGAAATTGTTTTTGGCTCTTGATTTGAATATTATTATATTTTCGAGTCTGATTCCTATTATTTTTAATTTTTTCTTTTAATTTTTTTTTATATATTATATTAATATGCTTTGAATTAGCATATTTCAGAAGGTTTTCATAAGTTCTCTTTTCGATTTCACGCTATTTTTCATAGATGATAAATAGATTTTTCATAATATGTGTTAAGGTCGACAAACATAAAAAATCCGTCACTATTAAGAGTAAGATTTCTTTAAAATAACCGAAGAAAATTTTATCAGTTCTTATTGGCTTCAAGTGTTTGAGGGAGTTTTAAAACTATCATATTGATATTTTACGTAGAGTATTATCTCTAATAATGTTTTTAAAGCCAGTAAAAATAAAAGCAAAATTAACAATTTCTGATTATAACACGACTTAAAAACTCCTTATTGATGTGATAACCAAGCCAACTGCCATTTACACAAGACCTTATACCTAACGAACTCTTAAGATAATAACAAAATAAATACAATTATAATAACTCAATTAATGCAAGGCTAATTGGATATTTATATATGCAGAATTATCGCGTGATTGGCCGGTTTCATTTGATATTAGAACTAACTTTTGAAATCGAGATTAGAATACTTGAACAGGAAAACAACCTTGCAGGTTACAGGGTATAAATTAAGAAAACTAGTGCATTTAACGTCAAATACTCTAAAATATGGTCTAATAAAAGCTAATTGGTTAGGATTTATTGACAAAAATGTGGAAAACTTGTGAACAGCTGTGCATGTTAAATTCCGATTTTGAAGGAAATTGTATAGGAACCCATGGCTTCTAAGCAGTATCGTGGATTGAAGGGTGTATAACAAAGTCATTCAAACTCAAATAATCAAAAGCTTTAACATTAAATTTAATATAATTACATGTTTAATCATGATTCGTATTTTAGATCGGTGTTATGTGGTTAAAAATTGGAAAGAATTATAAAAAATTAATAAGTTACTAGTTTTATACCCTGAACAGGTTTTAGTAAGTTTGTGACGAAGTTTGTAGTAATCATAAGGAAACGTCGCTATTTCAATTAATCTTCACGTTTAATGAAGTTAAAATATTATTTCGATCACATTTTGTATAAAATTTTAAACTGCGTCGGCGAAGCTTTTATTATTTTTGAAATACATATTGTTCAATAATGAAGACATGTTGTTCTACTGAGTAACTCTCCATTTTCACCAAGACTAAACTGTCAGCTGTCGATTTTTTTAGGATCGTCAATACTCTACTACATAAATGGTGGCAATTAATTGCAGAAAAATAATTTTAGGACACCCTGTATTTTATTCCTATATTGCGTTAAATTTTGAACACTCTTTATAAATGATAAGCGTAACGAGTTTAATCGTTTTAGCCCTATCCATACTTAATTTTTTCTCTCAGTTTTCGAGATATCGATCTGAAATCCGCCTATATCGGACACTTAAAACACATAGCTGGCATACAAACTGACAGATAAAACTCAAGTATGTTGTATGTTAAACTCTGTTATTTGACAAGTTATCTTAACGAAATCTGACGTCGCCTTAATCCCCGAAGATATGGTTCAAATCGGCGAGCTATTCCGTACAGCTGCCATACAAACTAAACGATCAAAATCAAGTCCATGTATGAAAAACAATTTTATTTCAGAAGGTGTCTTCACGAAATTTGATATAATTATTACGTAAAGCATCACTACAATGTCCGAATAGAAAATGAAGATAAGTAAACTAAACTAATTGTTACAAATTGACCGATCAGAATTAATGTGTTGTATGGAAAACTATTTTATTTGACAAGATATTTTCACGAAATATTATATATTATATAAACGTGAAATATTGTATTTTATTTTCAAAGCATTGCTACAATCTGTCAACATATTGTTCATATCGCACCACCATAACATACAACTTCCAATCTTTTTAAAATGAAAAGCCTGATATCCCATATTTTGGCACAATAATATAAAAGAATTGGAAAATAGAGATGAGAAGCCTTATTTCAATTTTGTACACATGCAAATTCATAACCTCAAATTGCTCAGAATTATCTTTAAATATCGATAGATCTTACTTGTCACTTAAATTATATATTATTTGATTACTATCATTTACTTATAATTATAATTATTTTGCAATTAATTAAAATTATTATTTATTCATTTTATTTTCATTCATATTAGTTATTTTAAATTAAAATTCAGTGCTTGGTTCCCAGTTTTAATTAGCACACAGCAAACACAACACACAATTAAAAAAATTTCCATCTAACAACCGTTACATACGCACAAAACTACAACACTGCATTGTCAATTGAACGGCAAATACAAAAAACTACTTGCAACTACTTGCAGACATTTGCACCGACACCAAGAACAGGCAACTTTTCGCTCACTTTTTACAAACTTTGTACGCACAACGAAACGAGAATGAAATCGAAACCGAAAACTGAAATGTTATCTAGCAGTTTGGTAACGCCAAATCAAATAGACAAAGTCAAATATTTGTCCCGTTGTATGTGCTCAAGTGTGTGTACGCGTTGACAACTTGCACGCGCGTCGTTGTGTGACCAACTGATTCACGATTCTTACATTTTACGCCATACACCACCCCAAAGCGATTATCCGCCCGCCAGCAACAACAAAAAAAGAACACCGTTCACACGAGTGGCTTCCGCTGACCGTCGTTTATTGACGATTTTCTCTTGTTGTCTGTGAATGAATACGGAATATTGCAGGCAAGCGTTTCGGGTTTCGGCGATGATGCGCGCGTCCGCGGCTATTTCGAAGCGCGTCGTAATGGAAAATGATTTGCGAAAAGCGTACACAAGTGCGATTTGGTTGCGACTTTGCGCGTTTTGCGCGCGCGTACCTCAACAATCTGCTACGATTTGTGCACCACAACAAGCTGAGCACGGCAGCAACACCCCAAAGTGTCTAGCCGAGCGCATGGCGCAGTGCAGCGCGCCAGTGCAACATAGTCGGGCGGCGCTGAGCGGCGGTGCCAAACAAAAAACTTTAGCAACAAACTTCAATTTTGCCAACAAAGTGTACAATTAGCAACAACTCCCAAGTGGCGCTAACGGTTTGTGGTGCTCGCGCGTTTTCACTCTCCCGCTCATGCGCTTTCAGCAAGCGCGTGCTTTGGTGAAAAAGCTTTGCATTTCCTTTGCCGTAAGCGTCCCACTAGCCCCTCCTTTGGCATTTTCTCAAGAGCTGTGCTCATTTTTTAACATGTGCATGTATATGTGTGTGCGTTCAGCTATTCACCTGTTATCAATCCATGTGGCGTGGTGGAGCTTTCGCCGTTTTTGTTTTGCTTTGTCGTCTCTCACTAGTGTTGTAAATATGTGTTTATTTTGTTTTAACTCTTTTTTAGCAATCATAGTAATTGTTTAGCGAGTTGTATATTATTTGCTGGTATTTATTATCATTAAGCTAAAAGCTTCTCTCCCTTGCTTCTTCAATGGGTGCGCGTTTTACACAACATTTTAGAATATTATTAGCGGAATAGCTGCCGGCACTATTTACGAACACAACAGCAATGAAATGGGTTTTGTTGCATAACAGTGTGCTTGTATGAGCAGTTTACAACACAAATAATTAATACGTTTTTTTTTTTTTTTGCGAGTGCCAGCATGTTATTATGGGATTCTAGTGTGTTTCTATCGCCACTATAAATTTAATAAAAGGAGAAAAATATGATTTCAACAAAAAGGTAAAGGCTTACGATGATTCCGTTTTATCAAAAACACAGTCTTTTGCGTGGTACATAGCCTTCAAAGTGGGTCGAGAGATCGTTGAAGACATGCCTCGTTCTGGACGACCTTCGCCCTCTTCAACTGATGAAAGTATAAAAAGTGAAGGATATATTTTTTGAAAATCGTCAAGTAAGTGTTAGAGAAATAGCAAGAGAGCTCGAATGATTTTGGTGGAATTGTGTGTATGAAACGTGCTCTCGTTGAACATGCTTGATCGTGCGCATTGCTCTTCCCATATTCATGGAGAACAATATAACTGCCGATGGTTTGCCATGTAAACAAGTCAACAATAATCGGAAAGGAGAGAAAAAATAGCAGAAACCAAAAAAAAAAAAAAGCCAAAGCTGTTCAAAAATCAAAGTGATGCTAATTTTTTTTTCGATATTCATAGTTTCGTGCATCATGAATTTTTTCTGGAGGAACAGGCAATCAATTAGGAGTTCTGTTTGGCCGTGTTTAGGCGTTCGGTTGAGAACAACCAACGAAAACGGCAGAAATTGTGAAGAACAATTCATGGATTTTACACGATGAGAATGCACGAATTTAAAGCCAAAAAAGCACTGAATACAACCCATCAACCATCCTATTAATCAGATTTGGCTCTGTGTGATTTGTTCTTATTCCCCAAACTGAAATTGCTTCTCCATGGAATCTGTTTTCAGTCGATCGCAGAGATAAACCAAATTTTGCTGAAGGATCTTCAGATAAGTTTATCCCAAAAAGTACTTATGCAAAGTGTGTCCTCACTGTAAAGGCTCTCACTAATTTTACCCTGAACAAGTTACATTAAGTTTGCCATCAAGTTTTAAAGAAAAGCGTGACAAGCCGAGCTTATTAAGCATGCATGCTCATCTGTCAGATTATACGATTGTTCCTTAGATTTTGTAGGAAATTGAATGTTCTACAAAAAAGGTTTCCACGATTTTTTCGTGAACCCAACCGTTTAAAAGATATTAACGGTTGAAGTTTGATTATTTTTGGGAAAATTTTTTATTTCTTTTGAATTTTATAACTCAATGAAAAAAATTATTATGAATGATGAAACTCATAGGTTTTTAGAGAGGCTTTCTTAGAGGTGCCTAGGAACCTATTTTTCAGAGGACCTAACGAAAAAAAAAATTTTTTTTTTGATCCACCTTAATATGCATTGATGTTTGACGATGAATATTTCGTAAACGCTTAACTTAATCGAAAAATCATAGAAGACCATTTTTATAGAGAAGTAAATTTCCTACAAAACTATGAGTTTCATCATTCAAACTAATTTTTTTTCATTGAGTTATAAAATTAATAAGAAATAAATAATTTTTCCAAAAATAATCAAACTTTAACTGTTAATATCTTTTAAACGGTTGGGTTTACGAAAACATCATAGGAGACCTTTTTTGTAGAGCATTCAATTTGCTACAAAATCTAAGGAACAAGATAATTTTTCAAGTAGTTGAAGGCGAGATATAAATTTTTCTATCTGATAATAAAAAAAAATAGAAAACTGTATGTAGGAGGACCTTCCCGTTACAATTAAAAACTCATATTTGGAGAGGCTTTTTAGAGGTGTCTAGGAACCTATTTTTCTGAGAACCAATCGAAAAAAAACATTTTTTTTGAATCACCCTAACATATATACATAGCTGCTATTCAAAATCAATATAACAACCTTCATAAAAGATAACTTTACCCATTGAGTTACCTTATTTCGACTCGAATATTGTGTATATCAAACTAGATATATTAACAAAAAACTGTACTGAAATAGCTAAGACTCTAAATTTACTAAAAAATGCGTAGTTTATATTGCTAATAAATATTTGGGAATGCGAAAGCTTTGTGCAAAGCGGATGCGACGGAAGCTCACAAATAATAAAATTTAATGAAAACGAATTTGAATTTAGCCTCGAATTGCTTGCATATTCACTGAATTCTCCTGATCCGGCCCACAGGCACTGAGGCTCAGGAGCTCAAAATAAAATAAAGTTAAGGGGATATTCTACTCTAGAATTTTGAAAAATTCGATTTTTTTTATATATTTAAAGCTTAGACTTTCAAAAATATGACCTTGGAAGGATTTTTCATAATTCGACTTATTTTCGGAGATACAGCCGATTTTGTGAGGTGGCGTCCGTGTTCACTAGAATTGTCTCCTAAACTTTAAACGCGGTACCGGCATTATCTCAAGTTCTATACAACCGATTTACTTTTTTCGCCATTTAAAAAAATTTTTTTTTTCGTGTTCCCGGACTATAACATCATCCTTACTGAATCCATAAGAATTTCTTTTGATTTTTTTTCAGACCACCAGGAGAGTCAGGATCAATGTCACCAGGATGCGCCATTTTTTTTACACCTGTCTCTCCCCCCCTCTAATTATTTTAATTTTTAATCTTTTTTTGTAAAATTTTTTTTCTGTATTCTTAAGATATCCATAAAAACACTATAAAAAATGGATCGTAAAAATATTTTTGGTTTTTTTGGAACGAAGTTCCTTACGCCAGGCTTGCAGAAGATAGGATTTTGCTGTGGGAGCTAACTGAAAAAAAAGTTATAGTAAAAACCGTAAGAAATAACCCGTAAGATCGCTAGTTATAGCCTACTTTTAGGTCTTGCAAAATAATTAGGCATGAAAATCTGTAACATTATTGTGTATGCAAATTAGTTTTGAGTGAAGTGCGGAACACATAGAGCGCGACAGACTGCAAACTACATCTGCCAAATATTAAAATACAGACGTTCTTATGGACACTGTTATTTTGACAGCTGCACGACTACACGACTGCAGGCCGACAGTTGTCGTTCCCGCTAACTTGAATATTTCCTATATTTGCCGACGGCAGTAGGACGACAGTAGACATGACAGTAGAATGGAAGATAGAAAGAGGAGGTAGAGTGGTGATGTCACTAATATGTAAAATGTAAAATTATTCACAGGTCTAACAAACTTGACGTTATTTTACAAATAAAAGCATAAAATAGCTCTATTATATCATTTGTAATAACAATTGATAATTTAAAACAAAAAAATATTTACCAATTTTTATTTAGATATAATTTGAATTATTTTTTTATTTTACGTAATTCATTATTTCTTAAAATACTAAATTTTCTTAATACTTATCTGTACTTAAATAAAAACTAATCAGCGAAATTTGAGAGAAAAATCAGGACAACCTACATAAAATAAAATTAAACACAATTTTTTTTTGCAAATTGTATCGATTCTACATTATCCGAAGGAACTTCGTTCCTGCCTGGTATCCCACGACAGCACATTTCTTGTTTTTAAATAAAATTCAAAAAACTGCTCAAAATTTGATTTCTAGAGTAGAATACCCCCTTAAAAAATCGAATAGCCAGAGGCATATTTTCTAACGAACCACAAAACATATATTGAAAAATTGCTCTGATGGCAACTATGCTGAAAAATAGAATCCCAAAATTATTTTTGTCTAAAATTAACTTGTCCGCCTGATTGTTACTTACATATGTATGTAATCAAACTACTATGCATCGCGAAACAAACTAAGATTTTTTTCATTACTTATTTTTAAAGCTATCACATTTAGAAAAAAAAGATTGAAATAAAAAACACCCATCCCTAGGCAATATATTCTTGCGAGAGTAAAAAAAAAGTAAGTTGCGGTTCAACATGTTGTAGACATTATTACATTCCTTAGTTTTGAAGTCCTTGAGTAACAGATTGGTCAAGGTGACTTAAACCCGATTTTTCGAAAACTACACGCAGGAAAAAAATTAAAAATATTTTTGATGTTGTCCGGTAACTTTTTAACATGAAATTTGTTTATATGTGTAATCATTAACTTAATAAAATTCATTAACTTCCTTTCAAAGAAGAATTTACAACTGGAAAATTTAAAATAGCCCACTGTTGCCATAACATTTACCACAAAAAAACTTCAAAATGTCAGCAAATAAGAATAAGTAAGTATTAAGTAAACATTTTTACAAATTTGTGTCTTCTTCAAGCAAAAATTGTATAATAAATAAATTGTGGCAAAAACTACTAAATAAATATGATAATGGAATTTTTTTTTGTTTTTGTGAAATAAAAGTTAAAAGCTGAGACACAGAAAATTGACTAAATACCCTTCAGAGGTACCAACGATTTTCGAATTCCAAAAGCTGTGCATAGAATTAAAAAATATGCCTCTAATTCGGAACACTTACTTTTCTTTTTGGATTAAGATAATGGAAAGTTCCTTATAAAACCCCTTAAATCGAAAAAAAATATCCAGCACCGCGATTAAAATTTAGGAAAATTGGAAAAATTGCGTATATTTAAATTAAATTATTATTTTGAGCTCCACTGTAGCCAAACACCTACAACTTCGATGAATAATAACCAGCGCTTAATATAAATAAATAATTTTTGTTGTTTTTTATGACAATGTTACACTATTGTTACAGTCAAGTTGTTTTTGCTTTCGTGTCCATAAAAGTTATTTTTCACATCATCGCATAGCGAGTTCTAAAATTTTTAGCATAAAATTTCGCGGATGATTTGATTTCCAAAGCACGCTCGTTAACTGTTTATGCCACCGCCTCATTTTACGCCGCGCATGCTTGAATTGTTGTTACTAGAATTCTTTGGTAGTACTTCTTACCGCACATGGCAGCAGCACTTGCTGTTAGTTATTGTTGTTGTGCTCATGAGCGTACGAGTACGTAATAAGTTTTAGAATAAATTTATTAATTTGTATTGATTTGTTTTTCTGCTTTATCCGGTTTGTAGAGTTATTCAATACTTATGTACGTATGTATGTACTTATATTTGTTCTTTATTATGTATATATTAGTATGTATATACATATGTAGAGACACTTTGTATGCACTTAGCGCGTATTATTACTTTTCAAGTTCACTTCGCGTCGTTCCAAACTGAGCTAAGCTCTCAGCTTAGCCGAGCAAGATCGTACTGAGCTGGGTGAACTAAGCGATGGGCGTTTTTCACATTTGAATAACTACGTCTATGTCAGTATGTATGCATGAAGGCTGCAAATTAGTTCAGAGAGACGCGCGGGCGCTGAATTGCAACAATGCGCCACAGCAATTAGCGCAAAATACACGTTGTTTGCCAATATTGACCGACCGTTAGCGACAGGTGATCTCACAATAATTAAAAAAGCTGTCGGTCGGTATTAATTCTCGCAGATATTTTGATACAAAAATTGATTAAAATTTAGTGGCAAGTTATAGGTTTCTGAATATATTTTTAGAAAACGCATATTTTGGAATTTATTAAAATTAAATTGTAAAAAAAAATTCAAATAGCAAAATTAAAAATTGATAGACCAAAAAAAAAAAAAAGAAATATAAGTATAAAAAAATATAAAAAAAATGTAAAAAAAAATTTTAAAATTTTCATCATTTTGAAATTTGTTTTTAATAAAAAAATTAAAATGTTGTGAAGTTCATTAAAAATTTGTGTAAAAAAATATAAACAACAAAAATAAGTTAAAAAAATATAAATGTCAATAAAAGAATATGAAGTGAAAAAAACATTAATTTTTAACTCTTTGAAAAAAAATTCAGTAAATATAAATAACATTTTTTATAAAAAAAATTATTGTAAATGAAAATTATTAAAAAAAATATAAAACAAATATATTCAAAATATATATTTTATAGTTTCTATTATTTTGGAAATTGCTTTTAAATAAAATTTTATAAAAATTAGTATTTGTGGAAATTCATTAAAATTTTTTGTAAAAAAAAATATTAAGTGCAAAAAAATTAAATAATTTACATAAAAGTAGCTTTTTAAAAATTTTTAAATTCAAAATGTAATATATTAAAAAAGTATGAAATGATTAAAAAATTTGCTTGGAAAAAAAATTTTCAGTAAACATAAACAATACTTTTTATAAAAAAGTTAATGTGAATTAATAAAAAAATTAAAAAATATATAACAAATAAAGAAAAACAATATATAGATTTTATGATGTTGAAAATATTTTTGTAAAAAAATATAAACTGCAAAAAAACTAAATAATTTACATAAAACAAACTTTAAAGAAATTAAATACAAAAAAAAAAATATGAATTCATTTAAAAAATTAAAAAAAGTTTTAAAATTACAAAAGCAATATGAAATTAATAAAAAATTTACTTTTAACCCTTTGAAAACAAAGTGTCAGTAATAAAAAACAATAATTTTTATAAAAAAAAGATTGTAAATTAAAAAAAATATTAAACAAGTAATTTAATTTAATTATAGGTATATAAAACAAATATATATGTATATTTTTTTACTTTTTATTGCTTAAAAAATCATTTCTTTCAACAAATATAAACAACAACAATCAACAATACGTGTTAGTAAACATTGTATAAACAATAGAAAAAATTTCTACTCACCACTTCTTTATCGGCGTCGCTATCCCTTCTGGGTTTCTTCAACAATTGCTTGCTTGCTACATCTTCGTCTCCAAACTTTGTTGTTTTCAAAATGCTATTGATTTTCGATTTATCGTTGCTGTTCATTGTGTTTCACTCACAACACAACACGAAGTAATTTTGTTGCACTAATATCTTTCTTTGGCCGTATTATGAATTCACTTTTATACACGATCATTTGTGTTACTGCAAGCGCTGCATATTTTTAGGCGCACGATCTTTAGCACTTCATTACAAGATGTATAATTCACATACATACACAAATGATCTTTTGAAGCTTATCGATTTGGCGCTAAACTTTTGTGTTTCCACTGGTTTACAATGCACTTGTTTCTTTGTTGTTTTATTTCATACTGCTGGTTTATGAATGTTGTTGTTTTTGATGACGCTAAAGAGAATTAGTTTCCAAGAAGTTATTAAACGTTAGTTGAAGTGGAAATAAACGGAAATACTCGTACTTGTCGTTTGTTATGATAAATTTACATTGTGTGAGTAATCTAAGTAATATACAAAACAAAATAAATAAACAAAAAATACAGGGCGAGTCAAGAGTTATTAATATCTAAATCAGTAGGTGGAATGGAAATTTAGTTCAGTTAGCTATCAATACGTTTCTTTTAGCTTTCGCTATGTCAACTTGTCAACAGCAAACCCACAATTCATGAACTTTTTACTTGACAAATTCCTGATGCACCAGTACGAGTGAAGCCAATAATTCCCACTCCACTTCTGATAAACTCAAAATATCAACAAATAAAACAAAATATTTTTTTTGTCCGGGGTAAACTCCTAGACTACTGAACCAATTTAGAAAACACTGTGGCATACTGTGGCACACTGTGTCCAATTAGATCTAACTTAAAAGATATAATAGTTTATATCTCAATTATATTAAAAGTAAAACTATTCATAAGAAAAACATGTACATATATCTCCAAACATAAGCAATCATTTTCAAATTTAAACCTCCAGTACAATCCATTGGACTCCTAGATCGGCAATAATAGTTTCGCATTTATTCATAACTAATAATTTCACTGTATTCAATAGTTTAATATAATAGTATTTAATATATACATATATTAGGGTGGATTAAAAAAAAAAATTTTTTTTTCGTTTGGTACTCTAAAAAATAGGTTCCTAGACACCTCTAAGAAAGCCTCTCCAAAAACCTATGAGTTGCATCATTCATAATGATTTTTTTCATTGAGTAATAAAATCGATAAGAAATAAAAAATTTTCCCAAAAATAATCAAACTTTAACTATTAATAAGTTTTATACGGTTGAGTTTACAAAAAAATCATAGGAGACCTTTTTTTAGAGCATTTAATTTCCTAAAAAATCTAAGAAACAAGATATTTTTTCAAGTAGTTGGAAGCGAGATATAAATTTTTCTATCTGATAATAAGAAAAAATAGAAAACTGTATGTAGGAGGCCCTTCCCGTTACAATTAAAAACTCATATTTGGAGAGGCTTTCTTAGAGGTGTCTAGAAACTTATTTTTCCGAGTACCAATCGAAAATAAAAAATTTTTTTTTTCGAATCACCCTAATATATATATTATGGCTTTGAGAGTCTATTAGTCGGAGAGTCTATTAGTTAAATTATATATTTTGAACTAAAGTTTCACGGTCAAAAAATGTTTCAGACTGTTCTTTAAGCCAAAACAAAATTTTAAGGTTACCATTAGTTGAAAATTTCAGGGTTGAACAATATACTACTGTTGGCAAAATATAGTTAGACTTTTTAATTTAAATTTCGCGCGAAAACCCATTAGTAGAAGTATATTTTTTCTAGATTGGTATAACGGTCAGTGATATCTGTATACGTTTGTCTATCTAAAGTACCTAAAGTGCATTCGGCGATGTTTACGAAGAGAAATTATTCGATAAAGAAGTTCCATTAATTTTAGTGTGCGGAAGAGTCTTTCGGCGATAATTATTTCTCGCAAGCAAGTGTTTTTGATTGGTACAAACTATTCCAAGAGTTTGAGAATCGACGATTAACAATCCGAGATCTTACTGGCGTCGTTGGAATATCGGAAGGATCACTGCAAACTATTTCGAAAGATCATTTGGGCCTAAGAAAATTGAAAGCACAATTGGTTCCAAAAGCACTAAATTTTTTCGAAAAACAGCGTTGCTTTAACGTCTGCGAAACAATGTCATGAAATGTATTACTGGCGATGAGTTTTGGATCTATGCTTACGGCCCAGAAACAGACGATCAATCGGCCGAAATTGTGGCAAAACTGAGGCGAAGCCGAAAAACCTCCTCAAAGCAAGTCGACTATTAAGTTTATGTTGATAGCTTTCTTCGATTATCGAGGTGTAGTGCACTCCGAAATCCTTTCGACCGGCAAAACTGTTAACAAGGAATACTATTCGTGTGGTTGCGTCGATCGCACGAAGCTGTTCGTAAAAAGAGGCCGACAACTCTTGGTTTTTACACCACGATTATGAGTGAGTTTTTCGACAAATGTTCAACCAGTATCGTGCCGCAACCACCACACTCGCCTGATTTAGCTTCGTGTGACTTTTGGCTGTTCAGCAAATTCAAACGACCGCTCCGGGCAAACCGTTTGAGTCAATTGAACCCATTAAACGTGAATCGCTAGGAGCATAAACTTTTATTTTAAGAAATGACTTCAACAAGTGTTTCGTGGATTGAAAATAGGTTGAACAATTTTATTGGGACCAAAGAGATTACTTTGAGGGGGAGGACATAGATTTTGAAGAATAAATTAAGCATTTTAAAATTATGTCTTACTTTTTTTGCTTATACTAGTATTATAAATTAAATTAGTTAATTACCCGCCTGAAGAACAACAAAGCGGCGGTGGCCAACGGATTGCCGGCCGAGCTATTCAAACACGGCGGCGAAGAACTGATAAGGAGCATGCATCAGCTTCTTTGTAAAGTATGGTCGGACGAAAGCATGCTCAACGATTTGAATTTAAGTGTGCTATGCCTAATCCATAAAAAGGGAGACCCCACAATCTGCGTCAACTACCGTCGGATAAGCCTCCTCAACATCGCGTATAAGGCTCTATCGAGCGTATTGTGTGAACGATTAAAGCCCACCGTTAACAAACTGACTGGACCTTATCAGTGTGCTTTAGACTTGGCTAATCAACAACCGACCAGATAATCACCATGCGCCAAATCTTGGAAAAGACCCGTGAAAGGAGAATCGACACACACCACCTCTTCGTCGATTTCAAAGCTGCTTTCGACAGCACGAAAAGGAGCTGCCTTTATGCCGCGATATCTGAATTTGGTATCCCCGCAAACGGGATACGGCTGTGTAAACTGACGTTGAGCAGCAACAAAAGCTCCGTCAGGATCGGGAAGGACCTCTCCGAGCCGTTCGATACCAAACGAGGTTTCAGAAAAGGCGACTCCCTATCGAGCGACTTCTTCAAACTGCTGCTGAAGAAAATAGTGCGAGCTGCAGAACTTAATCGAGCAGGTACAATCTTTTATAAGAGTGTACAGCTGCTGGCGTATGCCGATGATATTGATATCATCGGCCTAAACACTCGCGCCGAGCGAAGCAAATGGGTCTGGCAGTGAACGAAGGCAAGACGAAATATCTCCTGTCATCAAACAAACAGTCGTCGCACTCGCGACTTGGCTCTCACGTCACTGTTGACAGTCATAACTTTGAAGTTGTAGATAATTTCGTCTATTTAGGAACCAGGCTTAACACCCCCAACAATGTCAGCCTGGAAATCCAACGCAGGATTACTCTTGCCAACAGGAGCTACTTCGGACTGAGAAGGCAATTGAAAAGTAAAGTCCTCTCTCGACGAACAAAAGCCAAACTCTATAAGTCGCTCATAATTCCCGTCCTGCTATATGGTGCAGAGGCTTGGACGATGACAACAACCGATGAGTCGACGTTACGAGTTTTCGAGAGAAAGGTTCTGCGAAAGATTTATGGTCCTTTACGCATTGGCCACGGCGAATATCGCATTCGATGGAACGATGAGCTGTACGAGATATACATACGACGACATTGACATAGTTCAGCGAATTAAAAGACAGCGGCTACGCTGGCTAGGTCATGTTGTCCGGATGGATGAAAACACTCCAGCTCTGAAAGTATTCGTCGCAGTACCCGCCGGGGGAAGCAGAGGAAGAGGAAGACCTCCACTCCAATGGAAGGACCAAGTGGAGAAGGACCTGGCTTCGCTTGAATATCCAATTGGTGCCACGTAGCGAAAAGAAGAAACGACTGGCACGCTATTGTTAACTCGGCTATAATCGCGTAAGCGGTGTCTGCGGAAGAAGAAGAAGTATTATAAAAAACCGCGCCAAACTTAAAGTTCAAAACCTATTTCTCTAATGTTTACCACTGATCTATATAACCGTTTTAAATACCGAATACTTTAAGCCCAAAAAATGGTTGCCACTTATTTCCAATTTTTATGCCAAATAAGTTCAAAAAAGCTAAAATTCAAACATTTTATAAGGGTTGCCAACGAAGCTTTTAATGTTATCAACAGTTTTTGCATCGGATTTTTTTAAGACATGAACCATTCTTATAACTGTTGGTCAGGGGTATTATTAAAAAAAGCAATTGGCCTTTTATGTCTTTTTAGCTTATGAAATATTTCTCATACTTATTCTACTGATCGATTCATTTGAGGAAATTTTTTCTTTTGAATCAGTCCATAAAATACCTCCACCAATAATGCTATTTTTGAGATGAGAGATCTCTCAGTTGTTCATAGGCGATTTACAGTGTTGAGGTGATTTTAACAGCTGTTAAAATGTGGTCAGAATATGGTAATCCTCAGAATAAATAATGCAGTTTCTCAGACAAAGTTTTTAGTTCCTCAAAGATGATTTGAAATTCTATGAGTCACTGTTGTAAACATTCTCTGGATATTTTTACAATACTACTAAATACATACCTACATAATCGTGTACAACTGTTGATGAGTATGCAAATTTCTATAGACTAATTGAGTGTCTAAAACACGTTTTGTACAATGACTTAATAATGTACCGTTAATTTTTTCATACAATTAAACAAACGCCTAGCGCCAATCGTGCCACAGACGACCTAAGCAGGTATGTGGGTATGTAGGTGAGTATTCGCTACAAATTACCTTCAACTAAATTTATTTTGCCAATTCATTGATGCGCACAAATTGACGTAACTGTGTGTGTTTTGCACGCTGTCAAGCAACAACAAGAAGCACTAAAACAATACAACAACTTTTAAGCTTCAGTTTTAAAACTCAACAATGCAGAATGCCATAAGACACTCCCACCTGCCAACTTAAAAAGTACTCGCAGAGCCATCAACTAAATACGCATGCGCGGATGCGCAAAAATGAAGCGCAAACAATCATATAGTTAGGTATGCCAGTGCTTGTACTTAAGAGTGTTTGTGCGTACGCGTGTTATGCGTGGAAAAGAGTTTTTAGTAGTCAGTCGGTTGTTAGTGGCGTCGCGACATCAGCATTGACCCATTAATCTCAAGCATTTGTAGAAACATTTATTTGCCTAAGTAAGTGTGTGCGTGTGGCTATGTTTGCATTGCGTGCGCACACGCATTTGGTCAAGACGACAAAAAACAATAGCCATAAAAATGCAAACAACAAGCGCGTTCAACATAAGTGGCTTTTGAAAGCGCACAAAGCGTTTGTAAAACACATAAAGATTTTCTAAGCCGCGACTGGCCATCGATTGGTTTTGTTAAAAATAAAAATTAAAGAAAACAACGTAGACTTTGGCTGTACCGGAGCTATAATACACTTTACAGGTGGGATTTTTTATATCGTAAAGGGCATAAAATGATCTTTAACGGCTATCTTTCCTACCTTTCTCGCTTTCTCGCTGCACGGAACCCCCACTAAATCCACAGCGACCATATTCACAAACTGGACGAACTGGAGTACAGACTTGACCTTAATATTGCAGTGGATGGCATCCCTATGCACAAGTGTGTTGTGTTTCTTTCTGGATATTCTACAAGAATATTTGCTCTAGCAATCTCTGACACTGTGAGATAATGCAAGGCAATTGAAGCATTAACCATTATTTTTTATTGAGGTTGTTCCGACTGTCAATAAGCATAAGATTTTAAGTGTGATTTTTGACAGACTATGTTCCTTCACTCCTCACACAACCGCGATTATTGCCAAAGTACAGAGTCGCAACGAAATCATCAAGTCGCTAGCCGGCTGCACACGAGGAAAGGATAAAGAAACTTTGTTGGTAACTTACAAGGCAATCGGGCGGTTGGTCGTTAGCTACGCCGTACCAATATGGTCGCCTGGATGTAGTGAAACGCAGACGAGGAAGCTACAGAAATGACAGAAGACTGAATTCCGAACTACGACAGGATGTCTATTGAAATCTGCCATCGAACACCTGTTCAGTTCCTTTCCAAGAAGTTTCTGCAGGAATTATCCCTGCAATCACCCATTTGGAGCGGAACCGCTCCCTAGGAACATCAAGAAGTCCTTCTTCAACTACGTCGCTGACATAAAGCAATACGTTGACCAGAATTCGGACGCAATAAACTTCAGACATGCACTGATCGCCATTCACAGTGGATCCTTACCGACTCCTTCGCAGTGAATGGCGTACTTGGAGTCGAACCGAAACCCACTGCAAACGAAGAGCTCGAGTTGCCGCGAGAATCGAGAGTAACCCAGCTTCGTTCTGAATACAGTAACAGATTAAACTCTTATATATCCAGAATAGACCCTGACATATCAAACATATGTCCAGCGTGCAATGAGTCCCCGCATGACAGAGGTGGCTTTGCATGCCCTGCTAATCCCACAGCCTTCACCCTTTGATCCGGCCCGTCGAAACAGCACATTTCCTGGGACTACCGTTGGATGACATCGATGACAACTTATCAAGCTTTGCTACCCATTACAACAACATAATAGTTCGTTTAGTTAGTTTAATTTGTTCGAAGAGTCTAGCGCTATCTCTTATCAAATAAAAAAGTTTTCCAAACAGGAGTTTCAATTGGATCGGTCAGTTGGTATGACAGTTATATACGTATCCAATAATGGTCCAATATAGGCGGTTCCAACAAATGAGCAGCTTCTTGGGAAGAAAAGCCCATGTGCCACCTTTCAGCTCAATATCTCAAAATCTAAGACAAGTTGAGCTAGAGACTGAGAGACAGGTGTACAAGGCTAAATTGACTCAAAATACCACGCTGATCTTATATGTATGTATGTATATATAAATTTTAATAGGGTCTCTCACGTTTCTTTCTGGGTGTTACACACTTCGTGGCAAACTCAAGATACCCTATTCAGGGTATAAGAAATAAAATAAATTAAAATACCGAAAATTAACAACAAAAAAAATCGCGTTAAAGAACCGAAAATTAAATTTGAACGCAAATAAAAACCAAAATTAATGACAAAAAAGAAACCACAACAACAACAAAACAATCACTGGAAATGTCAACAAGCACGCTACAAAAAAGGCGTCGTCACTTGTCGCCAAAGCTTCGCTTTATTCAGCGCAGTGGTTTGACTTGTCGCTGTACTTGAATGTGTGCGACTGAGTTTGTTTTATCTGATGTTTGATTTTCCCTTAAAGGCTAAGTCCAAATAACCAGCTTTGAACTCAATCAAAGCTTCAGATTCTTGAAATTGTTATAGCGGCCCACACACGCCTGCTGGTAGCCACCAAACCTGACAGCACGTCGGCCGACTGCCTTGCTCATTGCCTTAAGAGGTCGGCAATTTAGCTGTTTGCACTGTTCGGCTTGCGTTGAGTGGCGAAAAGTATTGTGGTTAGATTCGTAATTCTATCTATAATTGGATCAATGGCAGCAAAATTAAAAAACAAAGAAACAAACAAAAGTCGGGAAAGGTAAGTTTTAGGGAAACCCTGAATACTTGAAAAATTTAAGAAATATTTTTTTAAATGCTAGTTAATACACTACTGAAATTATTTTCCCAAAATCGCGTTTTAGAGAATAATGTGTACTAAATACGATGATTTATTGTTTTAGACATAGATGCTAGTAACCTGTTATGTTACGATAATAAAAAATTATTGGCCGATGTCATTAAGAGCTCACCTTATACAGTTCCTTTTTGCACAGTATAACCAACACAGCGCTATATAAATTAGGGCGGTCCGATAAGTACTTGCATCACGATTTACAAGGAGGTACAAGATCACGTCATGGAAATATCCGTGGCTCGACTGGGTAAAGTTAACTACTAAGGAGGGTAAAAAATGCCAGCGATGCTCCATATTTTTGTAAGAAGATAACGGGTCAACGTAAGGCCTGTCACTTACTTTACGGTGCTTCGGTGTGGTGGACCGCTGTCAATAAAATCTCATACTGGAAACCGTTGAAGCAAATACAGCGGGTCGCTGTTCTCTGCGTAACTGGAGCAGTAAGATCCACTCCATCGGCTAGACTTGAGAGTGCCACCAATTGACATTGCTGTGAAAAGCTAGGCAGCGAGATCAGCTGCAAGATTGAAGCCGTTTGGTGAATTTTCCACAACAAATTTTGGATATAGCTCGATAGGCAGAGGTCTGTGAATAACAAAGACCACATTTCCTCACGTTGAATCTGGTAGCTTTGAATAACACTAAAATAGGGTAGATGGCGCAGGTGCACGCGACCTTCTGGTGGAACTTTCAACATCTAAACGGACGGATTAGAAGTTGCTGATGGAGTGGACGCCAAGATCTATTGCACGGAACTAAATTTCAAGCGACCCTTTAAGCTGCCGATATACTAAAGTATTTCCAGGCGGAAGCCTTTGTGATCAAGAAATCTGTTATTGACATAGCTAATAGTGCAGGAAACCACGTAAGAAATATCAATATATACGTCGATAGCCAAGCGGCAATTAATGCAATAATCTCACATCGCATTGAGCCAGCCTTAGAAGTTGGAAGTGAGTGGATATTGTGGATAAGCGGCTGCATATATACTGTGTTCCAAGCCACTAGGGCGTTCCCGGAAAGAAATAGTTTATGAGATTGCCAAAAGTGCCATCCGCTTGAATGCCAAGCCAATTCAGGAAATACGCAAGTCTCTAGAAACAGTACACAATGAAATTTCCGAAAGGACTGGCAGACGGATCAGTGTGTGATGGAATGTCTTAGGAGCATGAATCGCCTAGATCTTCTGCCAAGGATCATCTGCGGAAAGAAATTATTCAAATTTTCTATTCACACGGTATCGAAAGACTGCAGGGCAATTGTTGGCCTAAGTTACAGCTTACTTGCATCAATGCATGCTGTATGGGCATCTTTAATGATGAGGCATGCAAAAAGTGCAAGGGACTATGGTGTACCCCCTCTACTTATGTCCGGCCTTATTTATAACTCGGCTTAGATAGCTAGGGGCTTCGCACTTCAAGGGCTGGATTAAGTAATAGATTTAGATAAGAAGTCTCTAATAAACTTCACAAAAAGCGTTGACAGCCGGCACGACTGAATCTTCAGGTCATATTATTAATGGCGCCTGTATGCCTATGTATGGTGTGATGAGTTTCAGTGGAATCTAAGCGAACATACCTTTTAAACCACAATGAAATAAAATAAAAAAACTTTTTTGGGAAGCCGCCATTTTGTCAAAAATCAAAATTTGGGCCAGTCCTGCGATTTTTGCCTGTATTATTTTATAGTAATAAAAATTCTTTTTGGGTTTTTTTTTGGATTGAGAAAAATCCTTTTCACCGACAGACACCTTTTTTCGTCACACGACAAACAAGTCTTTAATAATAGTCAAATTCGAAGATATCTATATTAAGTAGCTATGAGAATAGTGAACAATTATTTCAATACTTTAAACTTTTGGTAAACTTTATTTTTATTAAAAAAAAGTCACACCCTAATGTTATCCATTTAAAGCTATTGGTATTGGATTGTAAATAAAGAAGCTCATAGGAAATGGTAGCAAAAACTGAAGTACATAAATAACACTAAAAATTATAAATAATAATCAATAACGAGAAATACAAGAGAATACAGAAGAATAGATATTATGCCATGCATAAAAAACAACCTTAATGACATAAAGAATAATGGAGAGCTTTGGGGACCATTTATAGATTCACACAAAAATATTTTTTTTTATAATTGTTTTTGTATTAACAGTTGTTCGGTAACAACGCATACACAACCGTGACCAAAGCCATATAAAGAGTAGTCTATATGCATACAAACATACATACTATATAAAATACTATGTATGTATGTATAAGAAAAATGTGAAACACGAATGAATACAGATATTCATTCCTGCATGTGTTTCGTTTGTCCATTTACATAAATACCCAATTGATTTCCATCGATTCTTCACACTTATTGTCAGACACAAATCAAAGTTATTTCTTTTATTTTCAACGATTTTTTTTTTTTTATTTTTGTTCATTGCTTTCATCATTTTTATAATTTCTGGAATTCATATTTGCAATATTTTTATTTTATTTATGGTGCCTTGTTTGTTAATGGGTTTTTGAACTCTGCGCTATTCAGACTAATCGTTGTTTGCTGAAGTGAAGAAAAAACTCCAAATGACAAGAAAATATCTGTCTCATGTCTGTTTGTGTTTTTATGTATTTACATACATACATATATATGGTATGTATGCAATATTTTCCTCTTCTTCCTCTTCTTCTTCTTTTGCAAATTGTGGTTTTACTCATTATAACCATAAATTTTATGACGAAGTCCGTTGACATTCATTTTATTATTTTTTATCAAAATAAATATATGGGGTATTCCATACCAAATCGACCACTTTTGAACCCGACCCCTTTAGATTTTGCTGAAACTTATCCATCCTTTTCTACCCTTTGAAAAACATTTTTGAGAATTTTTTCAAAATTTTTTGTCCAACTTTCAAAAAGTTATGAATTTTGCTATTTTTTGCTCAAAAATGGCTTTTTTATTTTCAAATAGCCATAAATTTTGTAGAAATTGATTTTTGGCGACCTTTTTTTAAATTTTTGTTTTTGAATGAACTTTTCGAAAAAATACACAAAAAAAATTTAACACGATCAACTAAATAAAATAATCGGGGTTTTTAAGTAAAATCATATTTTTTTTTGGAAGTTCGCCATTTTTTTCCTTAAAAACAACTTCAATTAATTTGACAACTATCCCTGCTAATCCCGGAGTGGGCCGATTTTTTTTAATATTTTTTTTTTATTTATTTAAAAAGAAAAATGAAAAAATTGTTTTTCCGTAAACTTTATTTTAAGGTTCAGTTGGTAGTAGATATGGTGGTATAAATTTTTGAGATCGAATCACTGTAGCATATACTTATATACTGGTCCATTTTCTAAAATTTCTTTGGAGACTTTTAGCAATAATTAATGCAAGATATTTTGTCAAATAAAATAAATAAAAGCCTTCCATACAAGGATTTGCTTTTAAGGGGTTAGTTTGCCTGGCAGCTATAACCTAAAGAGGTTCGATATTGGCGGTAATATTTCAAAAACTTAGTGTCTAGTTCGCTTAAATGCATACAGATGTACATGGCTAAAAGCAAGTCAACTCGTCAGCAGATCTTTCACTATATATATATATAAATCTATGTATATTTCATGGGATCTCCGACGGGTATAAAACCCTGTTCAAAGTATAAAAATGAAAATATGAACAAACGAAAAATGGTAAATGTAAAGCTTTTATGTTTCTAGGAATATCTCTTAAAGAAAATTATTATTATTTTGTTAATTAAAACATTTCAAACTTTTGAGTTCTCTCGGGACTTAATTACAACCATTTACAGAATATATGATTTTAACACCTCCTGGCGGCCATGTTTGTTAAAAGATTTGTATCAAATTTTGTTCAGTAAAGTTTGCCATTTTGTCAGATCAAGTTTCACAAGTTTCATTATAGTACAACGCTTCAAAAATCTACAAAGTCACATTCATCGAAAATCGTCTTCTCAAGGGAGACACATCTCTGGTTTAATTATACCCCCGATATCCTTTTAGAGGACTTCATGGGAGTTTAAAAACTGTAGGATTGGTAAAAAATGTTTATGAGATCACATATCACGTAACCCGACCGGTCGACTACGACTAACTTTGGTATTATTCTCACATTTTTATGTCACAAATGAGAGAAATCGGACTAAAACCACGCCTACTTCTTATATATTATTCTACCTGATTCTTTCATTTTCCTGTACACAAATTACGAGCCAACTGTTATAAAGGGATAAAACTTTGTCATAATAATTCCTTTAAGGTATGCGGCTTTATGACCAAAAACGCCCAAATCCAACCAAAACTTTTCAAGCCAATAGGTACCGACTATGTGGACTAAAAATATCGGTCAATGTATGGGATATACAATTTAAATATAGAGAGAATTCTCTCCTGACAATAATAACTGCTTCCCTGAGCCCCCATATACCTAGTATACAAGTTTTACGAACTTCCGGGTGGCTTTATGCTGGATATATCTTCCAATATTTGAGATATCTCAATAAATATTAAAAAGCTTGTTTTACTCATAACAGTGTGTCTTTGTGTCTAGTATATGTATGATGAAATTGCTTGGATTCCGAATCTCTGGTTGACGTTTTACATCTTAAGGTATAGGATGGGTTATCTAACGTTTTAAATTTGAATGGACTGTATTTCGACATTGGAAACGTCAAATACCATTCGGAAAGTGACAGTAATTCAGTAAAAAGTCTAAAATTTACGAAATGGGCCGCTATTCACTAGAAGAAACCTGGGAAATATTGAAAACTTTTTTCTAAAGTTCGTTTGACCGAAGATGGTCAATTTTACCGAAAAATCATCTTTTCGTACGAGTCTCATTTCTACCTCGACGGTTACGTTAACAAGCAGAATTGTAGCATTTGGGGCACAGAAAACCCGCACGTAATCGTCGAGAAGCCAATGCACCCAGCACGAATCACTGTATGGCGCGGATTTTGGTCTGGTGAAGGCCCATTTTTCTTAGAAAATGAAGAAGGAACCGCCGTAACCATCAATGAGCGATATCGCGCAATATTTTTTTTCGAATTTTTCTTCGAGCAAATTGAAGAGGAAGACTTGGGCAACATTTGGTTCGAGCAGGACGGCGCTACGTGCCATACATCAAACGCTACACTCAATCTTCTACGCCCTTTCTTCGAAATTTAAAATTTTATATGGCCCACCTGTTATTTCCTTTGCTTTGATTCTTACCAGTTACAAGAGCATAAAATGTTCGGTTTCACCCGAACTTATCCTTTCTGTACTTGCTCTCTTTTTAAATTTCCGTCGAGGAAAAAACTAAACTGTTATACGAGTATGGTAATGGGTAACTTCAACTGGCCACCATTGACAAATAGTAATTCAAAATAATATATGTTTAAATAAAAAGTAATAAAATAATAAAAATGTGTTGAATTTGGTATTCCACAATCACATTCCAGCACAAAACAGTACATTCAATTGCAAGTATATTTGGCTTTAGTTATTTCATTATTAAGCTCATTAGCCTAATGAATTATTAATGCACTGGGAGGTGTTTGAACTGCCTGTGAAGCCCAAACACGCTTAGTTTTGTTTTATTTCGATCTTTTTAATGGAATTATTTTCATTCATGAACAAGTGAGTAATGCGAGTATGCTTGTTAGCAACAAGGCGGCGAACGCTTTTAGATAACGATAAGTCAATCAGTCACGACTTAGATATATGTACATATGTCCAGATTTACGCTCATTCATTCGGCATACTAATTTACGATCTGTAATGTAATACGAGCTAATAAACAAGTCCATTGAAGCTTTATTCCACCAACTATGGTGCGCGTGCGCATTAAAACGCATTAAAACAACCGCATTAAAATCAAGGTCATTACATGAATACCCGCATAAACATATGTATATGTGGCATGCGCATAAATAGACAAACGAGTAGTCAACTTTAGCCACAAAAACATCAACAGTGGAAATGACAATCACGTCTGTCTCACCAACAATCCACAACCGGCATTGGCACTGGCACCACCGTCAGCGGTTGGCCGTCAATCGAGTCAATCGGCACTTGTATACACTTACATATGCACATATGTACAGGTGTATGTATGTAAATAAGTATTCCAAATGCATATGGAAATGGAAGTCGCCTATGCGTCCCATAAATGGCATTGATATTGACAGTTGGGAGCGACCGTCGCGCACGCCGCGCCACGAATGGAATAAATCAGCGAACAGCTGTGTCAGCCCTATTGTTATGTAATCATGATGGAATATACATATACAAACTCTAAATATATGTACATATATCATATTTGTAAGTTATTTGCGTGCAAGTGGGCGTTTTCTAAGGAAAAGTGCGTTGAGTCGGCCTTAGAAGGCAGTTTGTGTGCGCGTATATGTGTATGTATGGCCATATATGAGTACATGTATGTCTAAAAATACTTTTCGAAAATTTACGAATTATTTAGATTTATTTTGTTTTTATAAATATTATAGCACGCAAAAATAGCTTGTCGATCATAGGAACTAACGAGTTTCAACAGTGAGTTTGTTGAAAATAAAAAAAATATTTAGATTTTTCTTATTTTATGTATGATTTATTATAGAGCTCAGAAGGACAAACTCTTCTCCTTCTTTCAGTAAATTAGTGATTCTGATGGTGTACCTATAAAGTTGATTGGGAAGGCTACCTGTTTTATTCCCTACCATCACCAGTGGTCTTTTAAATTTGGGCTATTTCCTTCCACCATCCAATAATTAGAAGTTTGAAATGACTCATCGATTTATATAGGATTAGATCGGCAACAGAATCGCCAAGGAAAGCCTGGAGCTGGATGTAGTTAAAGTTGGGAGGCTCGATTTCTTTTTCTTCACCGTTAATACCGATACAGTATGTAAAATTAATAAAATTCTACTAAACTTGTTGCCAATGTGTAATCATCGCATATGTGCCATTTATCAAAGAAATGCCACAATATTCGTTTTTTTTGGGTACAGTGGTGCACTGGTTTAACCTTAATTAGGGTTCCGTACATATTATTGACCGTAAAATGCAATCATATATAAGATATTTGTAAGTAGACAAGCTTTCCAAGATCTATCTTAAAGAATGTGTGATGGTTGTGGCTGTGCCCGGTTTTTTTAAACTGAAATAGGCTGACAAAAAAGAGTGAGCTTCAAAACAAAAAATCCTTATAAACCCATAGTCGAAACTATTTGCCGTATCAACTTCAGATTTTCGGAGAATATTTTTTAAAATATATATGTATACACATTCGATGTATACACATTCAATGAATAGTATAAGCAAAAAAATGCAATATATTTTCTGAAGTTCACAAGTGGATATAATTCCTTAAGGGGTTACTTGGGTTTAGGGGTTAAAAAAAAGAAGGATTTTTTGTTGTCTTATTAAATTCTATAACACCTCTTAAATATTGTACTAAATTTTCAAGTTAATCCAAGAGATAGTTACGGAGATATAGCACTGAGAACGTGTATGCTCGCGGCTAGCTGGGCTTAAGGGGGTATTCTAGTCTAGAAATCAAATTTTGGATAGCTTTTGAATTTTATTTAAAAAACAAAAAAATATTTTTACTACCCATTTTTATGGTGTTTTTATTGATATCTTAAGAATACAGAAAACAAATTTTACAAAAAAATATTAAAAATTAAAATAATTAGAGACAGTTGTAAAAAAAATAGCGCATCCTGGTGACATCGATCCTGACTCTCCTGGTGGTCTGAAAAAAAATTCTAAAGAAATTCTTAATCAGTAAGGATGCTGTTATAGTCCGGGAACACGAAAAAAATTGTTTTTGAAAAATGGCGACTGCCTGAAAATAAAACTCATTTTTTACCCTTTTTTTGAAATTCCTGAATTTTTTTAAAATATTAAAAATAAAAATGTTGACAAAATGCTGGTAGGAACGATAAATGATTATATAAAGAAGGTTCACACGAAATTTCAAGTAAATCGGTTGCATAGAACTTGAGATAATGCCGGTACCATGTGGAAAAAAGTAGTTTCGAGAAAAACGCGTTTAAAAAAGTGAGTCCGGCCGGACCGGACTAGGTACTGCGTCACTAAAGTAACTGTAGCTCTAAAATAATTTTAATTTTTAAAAATCCTTTGGAGGATATGTTCTTAAGGGTCTAAGCTTTAAATATATGAAAAAAATCGAATTTTTCAAAATTCTAGAGTAGAATACCCCCTTAAGTGCGCCAGCTTTTAACGTGTTTTTCTGTAAACTGTGTTTTTGAAGTCGGTGAGCAAGATTTCTGGAGAACCATTCAACCGAACTCTGAGATACAATCCTTAAAGTCTTAGACGAAGGATTTTTTTTCAATAACAGCTATTTGTAACACTTTTTTTGTAAAAATATCTGCTAAAAATCTAAATTTCAGTTTTTTTCCTTTGTTTAAGTTCTAAGTTATGGTTTTAACTAAAACACATATTTTTTCACTTCAGATGATGATTTAAGGTGTTATCCTTTTATATATTTTTTCTGTGGGGTCACCGGAAATGGCGTCAATGGCCGAGTTTAAAATATGTTTATCCAAAAATTTCATAATTTCTTTGTTAATAGTGTATGATTGTCACAATAAAAAATCATAATAAAATATTTAATTTTTTATACGAGAAAACATTTTTGAAAAAGGATGCTTTTTACCTGAGGAATCCCATGTAACCCCTTAAATAGGTTGGCAAAATACAGTAAGCTTCAAAACATTGCAAATAAACACATATTTGAAACCATTTGCCACTTCATCTTTATATTTTTAGACAATTTGTTCAAATACGTATGTATGTGTATGCACATTCATATATAAGCAAAAAATCTATTTTTTTGAAATTCACCAGACCTCAGTTTTTCATATACAAAATTCGAAAACAAGATATTCGTTTCTTTAAATCACTTTCTCTTTATACAGTCTGTCAAGTAAGAGCGTGGTCGACTTTACCGACAGTTAACGAAAGATTTCGCTCTAATTCCTTCGCGAGCCGATGGAGGCAAGCTTTGTCCTGATGCAATGTCAACAAAGGTTCAGTTGTCGCTGATCTTTTGAAAGAGAATCACGATAAACGCCATGAGTGCTAAGTACGCGTCGCGCTGCGTTCCTTTGCATCCAGCGGCTGCTAAATATATAAGAAAATCGAAGGCATTTGTACAGAAGTGGATACAGCGATATAAAGTGGCTAAAAATGTCGACGATTTACCAGAACGTGGTTCTATAGGAAAAGTGAACAAAAAAGATGAAAAATAATAGTGAATCTGTTTTCGCGGAATCGTGCTTTAACACTGCAGCAAGGACAAGCAAAATTAATGGCAAAAGGTTTAGATATGCCCTACAAAACTATCCGAACCCTTCTTCATACTCATGATCTGAAATGGCGCAACACAATAAAGAAGCCTCTGTTGACTGAAAAACTTGTGACAAAGCAACTCGCTTGGGCGCATGAGAATATTGATGGAGATTTTGAAAATGTCATTTTTACTGATGTCCATATGTTCTATATGGGCACGTTCTATTTTCACGCTAGCCTGGTTGACTTCCACCAATATGCTTGTTCAGCGGACCGTAAAACATGGAATAAAGGTGCATCTTTAGGGCTGCTTCTCAAAGCAGAGATTCGGCACTTTGTACCTCTTTACTGACAACCTTAATGCCGAGAAAATGATAAAAATCTACAAAAAGCCTTTACTGCTATCTGCCAAACGATGGTTCATCAGAAAAAATGAAGATTGGATTA
Source organism: Bactrocera zonata (assembly GCA_037783105.1). Taxonomy (NCBI): domain Eukaryota; kingdom Metazoa; phylum Arthropoda; class Insecta; order Diptera; family Tephritidae; genus Bactrocera; species Bactrocera zonata. The sequence goes on along the minus strand of JBAWJQ010001062.1, from coordinate 118,078 downwards.
TGCAGAAGAACAACGATCATAACACCGCAGCAAGCTCTGTACTCAGTGGAAAACTCAATCTGGCATCGTTACATTCGATTGGCCGTCGTAGTCGCCCGATGCAAACCCTATTGAAAATGTGTGGGCATATATTAAACAGAAGTTTCATGGAAGACGCACATACACTTTGAAGCAGTTGTCTTACGAAATTCGTCGGATCTGGAGATCCTTGCCACTAGAAGACGCCGTCAAATTACTAGAAACCATGCCTCGGAGATGCCCGGCAATTATCGACGCCGGTGGTGACGGGACATATTATTGACCAAATTGCATCATTGTTTGTAATGTGAACAATGTATATAGTATAAATATGAAAATTTCATAAAATAATTATTTTTGTAAATTAACACGACCACGCTCTTACTTGACAAACTTTACATAATATAAAATGATATTGACCTACAGATGCGATATAAAGTGAAACGAAAGTTCGAAGATATTTTTGTTATATACTACATATATATGTGAAGTGTTGAATCGATTTTAGCCATTTTTGACACAAATTATAATCCGATTTTAAAAATTTTTGAGTTTAAATACGTAGAGGACACTATTTGTGCAAAGTTTTACTCGAATAACTTTATTGATTATGGGTTTGTACCCTGTACAGTGAAAGAATCGGATGGAACTTTGAAGTTTGTTATATGGGAAGTCGGCATAAAATAGAAATAATAGGATAACCTCACACACTAAATTTGGTTGAAATTGATTAAATAGTTCCCGAGATATCGAATTTCATCTAGTTTTTACACCGGTTCCAACAAATCCCTTTCTTGGCATCCTGGTTTTGAAATTTAATGCGAAGGACTTATTTATTCAGTGAGTTATTGCACTTTTGTAGTTTTCAAAATTCTTATTGTGCCACCCTTCATATCTACAAATGTGAGAAAAACTGATGCAAAAATTCTAATTAGCAATTCTAATATCTTCAATTGAAATTTTTCAAGCACTAACAGCATCAAATGTATGTATGTATATCTGTACCTATTACAAGTCAACTGGAGCAAAATTCCAGGTAAGCGATCGCATTGGTGTTATTATTGCTATTAAAAAGTAATTACAACAACAAAACTAGTTAAAACTAAAGTTGTTTTGACATTTCAGGTTCAGTTAGAAAATTATTTACAAATTAATCGACGCAATTATATAAGCACCCACGTACACAAACATGCACCTGTGATTGTTTTTACTGAGAAAGCTAAACAAGTGGTTTTTCAATACCATATATAAATATAGTCATAATAGTCCATCGCAATCCGCAACCAACAGTATTCTTATATCAGAATGAGAAACAAATAAAACGATTTTTGAAAATTAGCGTGAAAGTTTTAAGATAGTGGCGGAAGTGGTCGTTATGACTTATCTCCAATATATACTTTCTTTGAGCACATATTAAAAGGAAAGTAAAAACGGTACAATATCTTTTCTGGGAATGTACATATATTATGACAATACATGGTCATTCCATCAATAATTCACGTTAAAAATTTCATTTTGTGTCGAAATAAAAAAATACCTACCCCATAATTTGCCTCAGAGAGCACTAGAAAAATACTCAAAGTTTAATTAAATCCTGGAAAAAAATTGTTAAAAATGTACCTTCAGCTCTATATCAAAAATTTTAGACCTTTCGGTTTTCAGCACTTATACAGCTTTGGAAGCGGATGGCCGGATAAATTGCTGAAAGCCTAGGCGCTTGGTTACCTATATATAAGTTTCAACTTCTCAAGTCAAAACAATATATGCTCTGGGATCGTAACGCTTTGAAGGCACATTTTAAAATTGCCTCCAGCAGTTTTAATAGCTTTTAGGAAATGTACATAAAGTTGTAAATAAGTACAACCCAACAACAGCAAAACTAAATGAAACCATATTCTCCCCGCAACAAATTGTTAGTAAATAAAAAAGGAGCGCTAAAACAAGCTCGCACTGAAACGAATTCACTAAGCTGAGCGCGTTACGCCCACTCTGCTACCGATTACATACTAAAGCACTAAAAAGCAACAACAAATATATACAGCATAGGCGCAAAAGCAAAAAAAAAAATAATATTAAAAACTAACAACAAGCAAACTCTAAAGATATAAGCATAACAAGTAAGGAAGGGCTAAGTTCGGTTTAACCGAACATTTTATACTCTTGAAAGCCAAGGGAAATACCTTAAGGTGTAAAACGTCAACCAGAGGATCGGAATCTAAGCAATTTTATTCATACTACTGTGCCCAAAAATTTGAATTTAAGCTGCGCGCGTCGAAGGATTTGGAGAATTATTTTTTTTTAGGTTGGTAGTACTGTCAGTCACATTTATGTCAAATTTCATGTCAAAATATTCATTAGTGTTTGAGATACGTGTCGTTTTGTGAGCTGCTAAAAGTGAGTTTTTCGTTTTTTGCGATGTCGAAATTTGTTGAGCAAAGAATTTGCATTAAATTTTGTTTACGGAATCAATTTTCTGCTGCGGATACGTTGAGGATGGAGCAGAAAGCCTTTGGTGATGAAGTTATGTCTAAAAAAAATGTTTACAAGTGGTATAGAGAGTTCCAAGCTGGCCGTGAACGTGTCGAAGACGAAGAGCGTTCAGAGCGACCATCAACTTCAACTCACGTTCAACAAATCAAAGATTTGGTGTTGAAAAACCGTCGATTAACAATTAGAGACCTTGCTGATGAAGTTGGCATATCGAAAGGCTCAGCCAATACCATTTTGAAGGATGTTTTGGGCCTCAAGCGCGTCATATCTCGACTGGTACCGAAAACATTGAATTTTTTTGGAAAAAAGGCGTCGCGTTGAAGTGTGTGAAACGATGCTTTCCGACTACCAGGGTGTCATGAAATGCATTATAACTGGTGATGAGACTTGGATCTATGCTTACGACCCCGAAACAACCGATCAATCGTGCGAATATCGACCAAAAGAGAGCCGAGACCAAAAAAATCGCGCCAAAGTCGCTCAAAAATCAAGGTCATGATGACAGTTTTCTTCGATTATCGTGGTGTTGTGCATTATGAATTCCTTCCAACCGGTCAAGCAATCAACAAGGAATATTATTTGAACGTTAGGCGTCGTTTGCGTAACGCTATCCGCCTAAAAAGGCCGGAATTGTGGAAAGACAATTCTTGGTTTTTGCACCACGATAATGCACCATCCCATACTGCCCTCGTAATTCGTGATCATTTCGCCAAAAACTCAACCCAACCGTATTAACCTGATCTGGCGCCGTGCGACTTCTGGCTGTTCACCAAGCTCAAAAGACCGCTCCGGGGACACCGTTTTTATACGATAGAGGAGATTCAAGCCGCAGCGAAGACGGAACTGAAGGCCATCCCGGAAAGTGACTACAACCAGTATTTCGAAGATTGGAAAATCTGTTGACATAAGTGCATCGCATCGGGAGAATTTTCAAAATACAATGTCACCTTATTTTTTGGGCACAGTAGTACATATACTATATAAGTATAACTCATGCACTGACCGAAATAAAGTTCATTAGAAAACCAAAATCATTATATGCAGTTGGGGTAGCATCGACCCGATTTTATCTATTTTTTTGGTTTATGGTTCCAAAGTAAACAGGACTTTTAAAAGAAAACAGAACAAATGGTTTTTTCGTAAATCAATTTATTTGATTCAAAACAACTTTTTGCACGGTACAAAAGCATGTTGAACGAGTGTTTTAGCTCGTTGGCCGGTATGGCCGCCATTATGCCTGTGCAAGCCATTTGAATGGCCTCTACGTCTGCATAACGCCTTCCTTTCATGGGCACATGCATTTTTCCGAAAAGGAAGAAGTCGCAGCGTGGCAGTTGTTTGATTATGATATATGTATATATGTATGTATATATATGGTTATATACATCTTTCTCGAACAAAACTATTATACTCTGTAGCAACATGTTGTAGGAGCATAACAAACCTAAGCAACTAAAAAAAGTTAGAGGAAAATACACTTAACTCAAACTTAAGCGCCCAACTAATAAATGAATGAACACAAAACTTGCTTTGAGTTGTCGAGTTGTATGAATGACAGTCAAACAATCGAAAGAAACGCAATCAACGCTCAAAAAGGAAACGATCATCGGCAATCCCGTTGTAAGCGTAGAAAATTGGGTCGACAATCAAAAGACAAAAGAAACGAACTCGATTTGGCACACAAGCGAAAAGCAACAATAAAATCCACGCAGAAGAAAAAAAGCTTAACAACTGACTTGCATAAACTGCCAATCAGGCAGCTAGTCAATCAGTGGGCAACAAGCTACCGTCGCTGACCACACGAGCCAACCATACTAATGCGCGCACCGCACGCAACGAATTGACGTGCCGAGTGTTGGTGGCGTATATGTGGGCTGCCGGCAATGTTAGTGGCGGCGCTCACCCGCGCCAATTTGCAATTTAATGACTGCGTCGCACTGGCTTCAGCGTTCTTCGTTTTTTCACTTAATTGTGTGCTGAACTTCGTCACTCAAGCGCTGGCGGCGCATTACACCGTTACGCAGCGCGTTAAGTGAGTTGAGCGTGCGCGCGTAAATAAGCAGCATAATTGTTGTGAGCCACTAAAGCTTGCGCTTATTGGGTTTGCGCATGCGCGCTGGAAGCAGGTTTGTAACGATGACGACAGCCGCAATCAGCGGCCACTCGATATTTGGCTTGCGCTGGGAGCTAGCAAGCGGCGCGCCGAGCTGTTTTAGTTTTTCTCACATTGGCGCATGCAATTTAATTTACGAATTTGTGCATTTTTTTCATTTTTTCGATTCAATTTAAATTTCCTTGCATCGGGCATGCGCTGCGCTGACCACTTTGGTGCAAAAATTTTCCAAAACCAAACATGTTATTCAAATTGAGTGCGGTAATTTGAGTTTTTTGTTGTTTTTTGTTGTTGTGTAGCACTGAGTTACAAGCGAATAGCGCTGCCAGACGAACAGATGTTTGGAAAAATTGTAATTTTCACGCTTCGGCGCAACCGCCAGTCAATAAACTGCCCGCATTGTACTAGCAACATTGCAACAAATCATTAGAACAACAAAAAAAAAAATGGTCACAAATTTTAATGCAAAATAAAGCGCCAATAATAGCTGATGCTCGTTTACACAGGTGCGCGCTCAAAGGGCCGCTGTTACACTTAGTACGCAATACCACGCCCCACACCGCATCGCACAACAACACACGCGCATCGTTGCCTGTATTTGGCGACAGCGTTCCACTTGTTGTGCTGCGCTTTGCGGCGCGGCGTGCGGTCGGCGGAGGCAATGATGCGAAAAAATCGCGTTAATTGGTTTCACTTTTTTTCAGCGCTCTCTCGGGCGCGTGCAAGCGCTCAAGTTAAACAAGTCGATCGCTACGATTCGATTTCGATTCGATCTGCAGTTTGCCGTTTAACTAAGTTCGTTCGTTTGCTGTTTGCTTGTATGGCGTTTTTTTCATTCTTGACTCATTACTCATCCGTCAAAGCAGTGCACTATAAGCACACCGAAAGGTTGTTGTTGGTTTCAATGAAAAATTAAAAAATATAATAAGCGCTCATGTTTTTTTTTTGATTCACTGTTGTCATATAACTGCTTACATAAGATTGTCGCATGCCTTTTGACGTAGTAATTATTATGCTTTAATTGTACTCGACTTTGCAAACTGGAGTGATTACTTGCACATTGTGTATTGTGTATTGTTAATGGAAGTGGTTAATAATCGCATCACACTTTAATTGCAATTTAATGAAATTTATTGTGCCAATTATTCGATATAATTAAAAACTATGAAAAATTGATCACAATTTATTTTTATTAGCCCTTAAAATTTAATTTAATTTAATTCTTTAATTAATTTATAATTAAATATATAATTAACGTATAAAAATTTTAATGTAAAATATTAATTAATAAAACTGCGTTATATTTAATTAATTAAATAAAATTTACCTAATAATTAAAAATTATAATTAGAGTTATAATATATAATAATTTCAATTAATTTAATTTATTTTTAATAATTAAAGTTAAAAAAATCAGCGAGAATTCTTTCCTGATATAATTAGCATATTATAATATTAATTAGTAAAAATTTGTTATACTTAATTAATAAAAATTTTTTAACTAATAATTATTATTATTTTAATTTTAATAAGTAAAATTTAATTTAACTTTATTATTTAAAAATTAATTATAATTAAACCTGTTCGTTGATTTTTTTTAATTATAACAAAATTTATGCTTTGATTTATTAATTAATTTATTTTTTTTTTCAATTTTGATTTTTAATTTTTTTTAATTATAACTAAATTTATGCTTTGACTTATTAATTTATTTTTTTTTTGCAATTTTAATTTTAATTTTTAATTTTTTTTTATTAAATTAATTAAAATTCTACTTATAAGCAATTTTTGTACACATTTAAAATATTTTGTTTTTAATTTTCAAAAGCTTAAGTCTGTACGTTTTTTTTAATTACTATTTTTTTGGAACAAATATTTTTCAATTACATATTAAGAGATTATAAATATTTTTTGGATATTCTTTATTATAATTTATTTTAGTTGAAATCTGTAAGTCAATGAAGATAACAAATTGTTACTAATTAGTAATTTCAATTACATTTTTATTAAATTCTAGATCTTAAAGTAATTAATTAATCAAAAATAAATAAATTTAATTTAATTTTAGTAGTTAATAAAAATTGATAATGTTTAATTTTTGTTAATTTTCAATTATGTACATCGAATAAATGGTCAACATTAGTTAAATTATTTTCAATTTACTTTAATTAGTAAAAAAAGTGTTAAATTAATCATATTAACAAAATTAATATAAATAAACTTTAATTATGATTAACTTTTAAATAATAAATTTACCTTAAACTTTTATTAATTAATAAATTAATTATAATTCATTTTTTAATTAATATTTAATTTATATTTTTTTAATCAATAATATAAATAAAAAAATTTTAATTAAAAATGTTAATTATAATTAACTAATTATAAAAATTAGACTTAATTTAATTTTAATAGTTATTAAAAATTAATTATGATTTTGTTTTGTTGCTTTTTAATTAAATCGAATAAATGGTCAACATTAGGTTAATTATTTTTAATTTACTTTAATCAATTAATAAAAAAGTTTTTAATTAATCATATTAACACATTTAATAAAACTAAATATTAAATATAATTAACTTTTAAATAATAAATTTATCTTTTTTTTGATGCGGAAATTTTATTCATTTATGTTATTGAAATTTATCAAGTTTGATTTTGAATTAATTTATGTACATACATATATAAGGTATATGTATGGATATTGGTTAATATAATTTATTTCTAAAACACTTTTTTATTATTTTTCTTTCCATTTTTTGTCATATTTTTTTTAACTTAAAATATTTTTGGGTTTCTGGAAGATATTTTAATATAATTTGATTTTACAGTTTATTTTCACTCTTTTTTTTTTTTGAGTTTTTTTTATCAAATCCACCACTTAAAAAAAAAATCACAGCATTTATAAGACGCAAATATATGACCGTAGAAATCCGATTCATCACATCCGATCAATCAATAAATCGTTAAGGCAATTCAATAAATAGCTTGGCGATCACATTACATCTTAAAACCAACAAACAAACAAACAACGATTGTTGCTAATGTTTTTTACAACAACAAAATGCACAAAAATCGCCAATCCATTCCAATTAGATTTAGCACTTTGTAAGATTCGCGCGAGAATGGCTAATCATCGCTTTGAGGTGACAACAAAAAATCACGCAACAACAAAAACATGTGTATTAACAACTAATTTATATATTTAATATACTAACAACAAAAACCACACAACACACCGTAAATTCGATATCGATTCGACTAACTAATTCGTATATGGATCTCCACCGGCGGCGACAACAGCAACAACACAACGCCTGATCGTATTCACTGAGATACGCTGTGGTTTCGTGCAGTTCGTACAAGTATCGCGTCACAACTGATCTGTCGATCTACCTGCTTACGATTTTCAAGCGCAAACAATTTGCGGTGTTGCGGTCCATCGGAGTATATTGCTGTCACAATATACACAAGCACACACACACACACGCAGAGGTATGCCTGAGCTTTGACTGACGTCGTCCACTACCAGTCGTCGGCCAAGCAGCCAGCTGAGGCGCTTAATACCTGCCTGCCGCACACCGCACGCCGCGCATTTCCCACCGCCTCAGCGCTGTGCTTCCTCCAGCTATTCAAGCGGTCTCTCATACATACACACAAATATGAATGCAAACACACACACACATGCGCAAAGCTTTCCTCCAAAATCACTTTGAAACGGCGACAGCGACGCCATATGAATATCGTTTTGTTTTTACTTTCAGCCTTAACCGTCGCAACAACAACAAAAGCGGCAATGCCAATAATATTAAAAACAACAACATCAAGAATAACAACGTTAAAACGCCAACACACGGTGCGTCAAGCAAAACACTGGCGTCCGGTGATTGGGTGCAGCACGGTTGATGCACCAACGCGCCAATACGCGGTTATATTACCAATTCGAACAAGTGGGAATCTTTATTGAGAAAAATATGTGGTTCTTCAAATAGGATAAATACGAACATTTGCGTCATCTGCTGGACTTAATTTTGTGGAATTTTTTGGAGCAATTTGGAGCATAACCAACGAATTTTAATCATACGGAGTTGATTCACCAAGTTACTATGGCAAGGCGAAACAGTTCTACCAACGAACTCTATTGAGTTAAGACACGCACAATACCATTATATACTGCTCATTGAAGTAAGCTTGAACCTCTCCTTCCATTCCATTCAGGTCTTAAACTAGTATCTCATCTAAAATGTTTATATGTATAGACAAACTCATCCGAGGCTGTTTTCTTCAGCGACAGCGCTGACTAGATCATGTTGTTCGGCTGGAAGAGGACACTCCAGCTCTTAAGGTACCCGCCTGTTGAAGCAGAGGAATAGGAAGACCTCCACTCCGTTGAAAAGACCAGGTGGAGAAGGACCTCGCTACACTTGAAACCTTCAATTGGCGCCAAACAGCGAAAGGAAAGGAACCACGTAAGCGCTGTCTACATCAATCTCTTAGACTAGTCAATATAAAAAGTGAGATTCAGTGGGTTATAGTTCAAACAAAATTCTACGAATACATTACTACAAACTAGACAATGTAAGCAACTTTACGATCTTTCTCAAACCTAATATGGTCTGGGGATCTGTAGCTTGAAACAAAATGCAGATCCCAATGGAAGAAACTTACCATCAACAAGAAAAAAGTTCTTCACAAGTTTTATATACAAGGGCTCGATTTTCGTCAATCAGTTTGTAGGCAGATATATCTTACCTATAGTGGCTAAGGATCTTCTTGGGAAAAAATGGACGTGTGAAAAATTTTAGATCGATATCTCGAAAACTGAAGATATAATTTGTATAGACAGCCTTGTCCAAATCAACTCCGCTCGCCATGATCATTTGTATAAACTTTATAAGGTCATTATTCCTTCTGGGGCTTACAACTTAATGGCATCTTAGGTACACCTTGATTTTTAATCGACAAATGGACCGTTCAACAAGTTCAATTCCTTATTCCAAACGGCGGCAAAAATTACAAAATATATATTTTTTTTTTGGTTATCGTAGACTTGGGTTGAACTCAGTTGCTGTGTTTTAGATTGAAAAGAAAGCAATGAGTCTGATAGGTCACCACGACAAGGCGAAAAAGGTTCTGTCATCAGGTTTGCTGACTACGTGAGTAGTAGTTATAATGAAAGAGTTCAAGACAAATCGGAGACAGTGTCATTCTGGTTGGAATTTAAAGTAAGAGAAAGGCTTAATAAACACTCGATGTAACCAGCTTAATTGGAACTCTCACATGCAATAAAATCAAGGTGATTTAGTCGTGACTATAAAGCATGTTTTTCCATGAATGGCTGTCGAGATATCACTGTGAGATTAGAAATATTCCAACTGTCGACAAATATTATTCTGCAGTTTTTTTCTGATTCATCATCTAGCGGCACTTCTTGTTTATAGCAACAAATTAACAAAAAGTACTATATTATACAAAATTTCGAAATATTTCTCTGAATCTAAGCACCGTCTACTAAAAAGAAGAAAAAATTAAAAAACACCTTGTAACCCGCCTGCTAGCCCCTCTCGTATGCGGCATTTCCGGCCACGCCACTGCTGTGTGTGTTGGCTGATCTTCACTGTGGCAGCGTGTTTTTCAAATATGGCAAATCAAGGAGCGAAAAATATTACAAAAGCGAGTTTGAAAGATTTTGACTATTTTGTGTGAGCGCGACGCAATGCTGAGTAATTACTCATTTGTACGTTTGTATGAAAGTCGGTAGGTGCAGAGTAATTTTTTTGCGTTAGCTGTGTGGTTGCTTGATTGGATGGGCAAGTTGATCTTGAAAGAACGTGAATTGAAAATTTCTTAACTTGCTTTCTTGTTGGCTTTCTTCCATTCATTTAATGCTGATTTTTGATTGTTGCTTTCAAAATAATTGCTTGTTGCGCTAAAATTTGGATATATCAACTTGATTCTTTTGAGCTTGTTGGAGAAAGAAGGCACAATTGTCAGAGAAAATAAACAAAAATTAAATACGTTTTTTTCAGTTGCTGAAATGTATATAAATAACACTTTAGGATGTACAAAAATAGATACACATTTAAAATGGGTTTTGTACCCTGAACAGAGTATGTTATGAGATGTCGTTCTGAGATTTTGCACAAAGCCTCCTTCCTGGAGTGTGCTCATTTGACGGAAATGCCGATATTTGTCATTAATGTGTTGAATACAGTCTGGAGACTTTTCTTTCCTAATAAATTTTGTTCATCCCAAATAAATTCTATACATGCAGATTTCTTCTTATTTACCATACAAAAAGTAAAATGTTGATCCTTTATTAGTTCCCTGATTTGAGGACCTTCTAAATACCAGCTTTAATTTTTTCTGTGTTCAATGGATATATTTTACTGATATACTTAAAACATTTATCCTTGCTTAGAACTTTTATCTATTGTTTTATCTTAATTAACTTTAGATGAAGAAGGGCTAATATAATGCGGTCTCTGCCTACTAGAGGAACATTTATCACATTCATAAATTCACTCCCAAAGGCCAAACTTTGTTAGTCCAGTGTTCTGTCACAATCTTCTGCAAGAGTGTAAAACTGCTGGCGTACGCCGAGGACATCTATACCATTTGCCATAACAACCGCGCCTTTAGTTTTGCTTTCTCCTGGTTGGACAAAGAAACGAAGCAAATGGGTCTGCTAGTGGACGGGGGTAAGACGAAATATCTCCCGACATCCCTCGACACTGTTGACAGTCATAAATACGAAGTTGTAGATGATTTCGTCTATCTTGGAACCAACATTAACACCAACAACTATGTCAGCCTCGAAATCCAACGCAAAATAAGTCTTGCTAACAAGTGCTATGTTGGACTGAGTAAGCAATTGAGAAGTAAAGTCCTCTCTCGACGAGCAAATACCAAATTGTATAAGTCACTCATTATTTCCGTCCTGCTATATGGTGCAGAGGCATGGACGATGACAACATCTGATGAGAGAGAGGATCTGCGAAAGATTTGTGGCCCTTTGCATATACGACGACATTGACATAGTTCATTGAATCAAGAGCAGTAAGTAGTGGAAGAGGACTTCCACTTTGTTGGAAAGACCAGGACCTCGCTACACTTGGACTTGGAACGACTGGCGCTTTGTTGTAAACTCGGTAATAACCGCGTAAGAGGCTATCCCATAGGCAGATGAAACAGGTGTATTGGGTATATCTTTTTTGTTGAATTTATGGTTGAATTTTCCATTTTAAGATCGACGCATATCAGCCAGTTATGTTCTATGTATTTTATTTTCTCCATAACCAAGGCTATCGTGGGATATTCCTTTTTAATTTTCTTGTATGTGCAATGAACAAACTGCCATTTTACAAGGTCTGTTGCAAAAGAAACAGGATTGTTAAAAAAATAACAAAAAATAAATATTTTTCAAATGTTATATTTTTTTATTGTTATTGTGGTCGAGCACGACGAATGCGTGACAAAAGACGCTTCATAACCACCAAGGTAAAACACAGCATTAATCGTTTGGTCAGGTGGGACGAACTCTCGGTGTACAATACCCTCGGAATCGTAAAACCAAATCAGCATTGTCTTTATTTTTGACTTCTGAAGACGACGAAGATCGTCCCAGAGGTCCTCACGACCTTCTTGGAATCGCTTAAACCACTCATGCACATTACCACGGGATAGACAACGATCACCAACAACTTTTTTCATTATTTGAAATGTTTCAGTAAACGTTTTCCCAAGTTTAAAACAAAATTTAATATTTGCTCTTTGTTCAAAATGCATTTTACGACCGATGACCAAAAGCTGCTGTCACTTTTTGATCGATAACATCGATTCTAGTTATCCAATTGTCTTAAAATTTTTACGAAATATCAACAAGAGATCAAACTTTTTATTTCATATACCCACCAATAAAAAGTTCAGTTTCTTTTGCGTCATACCTTGTATTTCCATTATGTAGGAACTCACATTTAAGACTAAGTTTCGACGAATCAAGGAATAGGCGCCAATTTCTCTTGTACGGTACACTGATACTTTAGTTTCTGGCCCTTCCTTTGATTGACTAAGATCAAGACCAGAGCGGTCAATGTTCTTGTACTCGCGAAAAAAATTGCTGTCCTCATCATCATTGTCTCCAAGAACTTGTGGTGTAAAATTTTAAGTAAGTGGCGTATCAGCCACAGGTTCTTCACTGGCAAATTTTAAATAGATTGTTCTCTATGGATCACTATAGTATATAGCTGCCGTACAAACTGACCCATTAATCACCAATGAAAATCAAGCTAAAGATTTTTATACCTTCTTATGGTATAAGAAATTTGCTTGTGAGGGGTATTATAGCCTTAGTGCTCTTTTTTTCTTGCTCTTGTTTTTAAATTTTTATTAATGCTGTATATTACTCTTCCCAAAAAGTTCTTTTGTTATATAATAAGTTTAAAGCACAATAACAAGTATTTTAATCTGAATGTAAAATTGTGTGTATGTATGTGTGTGTGAAGTTTGTAGCGTACTTCCTTCTCACCTCAAAGAATGCTTTAACGATATGACACACACATATGTATGTATGTATGTATGCACATCATTTATTTTTGTTGCATTGGGCGCCAGTCAATTTATACTGACATTAATATGTGTATGTAAATATGTATGTATGTTTTTTTCGCAAAAAGTCGCAAACTAACGATTCTAATCCATTGTGACGCGTCCCGCACGCCCCGCCTATTAACATATGAAAAGTCAGCGCTACAAAGAATCGCTGAGTGACATGGTGACGCTGTTGCAAGTCAAGTGTTGTAGTTGCTACGCTTTTGTGTGCCTACATAAAGAAATTAAAAAAAAAAAAAAAAACAAATAATAATAGAAACACATAAAAAATGACACAATATGTGTAAACCCACGTATAATGTGTAAAATTGTTGTTGTTTTATATTTTTTTAGTTTTGCTGACAAGCAATTCGCATAATTAATACTTACATATTCATTGATGTATGCATAAATGCCTGCAAGTCTCTATAAAGTATGTATGCATGTATGTATGTATGTGCATGTGCTTTAGGAAAGAAATAGCCAATGTTGACTTTGGCGTTGACCAGCTGTGGCGCGACAATTACGGCATTGGTAATTAACATATTGGAAAAGTAATGCAACGCGTAAATTTTCACTTCTGACACAAAATAATATGTAATATGAGTGCAGTTTGAATACATACATATGTAATTATACATATTGTATGTATGTGTGTACATATGTGTTTGTATGCATGTATATTAATGCCAAGTAGGTTGGGATCCATTTAGAATGCTATTTAATTTATGTTTGGCTATTAAAGTAAAAGGAAAGAAGCTAAGAAAAGAGTACAGGATTATAAATATAATTGTTTATATGAAAAATAAAATTATTATTAAACAAAATAAGCAGCATATGAGCAACAACAGTAATGCAAAAAATAAAAAGAAAACAAAATTTGAATTACAAGCAAAAAAAAAAATAAATAAATAAAATGAAAAAAAAAATAAATAAATAAAATGAAAAAATAAAAACGATAAAAAATGTTTAGTACTTACAAAGTATTTAAACAAAAAGGTAAAAAAAAATTATAAAAAATAATAAATACATCAATTTTCCTCCATGTGCACTAAAATTAACAGAAAATTTAAGGGAGTATTCTTGTCTAGAAGCATGAATTTCAAGTAATTTTTAAAGTGTCGTATAAAAAAGGCAATTAATATTTTTACTATCCATTTTTTTATTAGTTATTTCTTAATTTTAGAAGAAAAAAATTAAAAACTAAAAAAAAGTAAAAAATTTCAATAATTTTGAGCTGACGAAATGGGGGGTCTCTAAAAATTTCCACGTGACCATGCCCATGATTTCAACCCTCCTAGTTATCTGAAACCAAAAAAAAAAAGATTATTAATCCAGAATAATGTCGCAATGGTCGGAACTACGGAAAAGTGGGAAAAAAAATTTGTCACAAAATGGCGACTGCCTGAAAAAATTTTTTTTTTATCACTTTTTCTATTTCGAATTTTTAAAAATAATAAAAATAAAAATTTGGGGATGGGGCTAGTTCCAACCATAGACAAGCCTATAAAGAAGACTCTATAAAAATTTCAAGTAAATCGGTCCAGTAGAAACTGAGAAATCGTGGGTATCGTTCCGAAAAAGTCAGTTTTGAGAAAAACGCGTTTACAGTTTCGCGTTCCGGCCGAACCAGTTTGGATGCCGGGTCAGAAAAATGCCTATATTTCCGAAAAAAATTTGAAGAATTTTGAAAAATCCTCTTGTACACATATTCTTGATTAGTTAAACTTTGAAAATATAAAAAAAATTTCAATTTTTTAAATTTCTAGACTAGAATACCCCCTTAAGAAAAAATAAAAATATCGATAAGGAACTAAAGTAAAGGTATACTGCAGCATTTATTAAATAATGTTCAAAGAAAACGAATCAGTAATTATATAAAAAAAAAACATAATAGAAGCATAAGGCAGGCCAATTCAGCAATGGAATTGCTTGAAATTGAAGTCACTGGATCACAGAACTCGATTTATGTCAGGGCGCATTGTCCTGTTGGAAAACGGCGGGGGACAGGTCTACTGAAAACGGTACGAAATGATTTTCAAGAAATGTCTCGTATTATACCGAATCTGGCTTGCCCGTTATCTGCACTAAATGACCAACACCATGCTTCGTAAAGCAATTCCACACCATAACACTTCTTTCATCAGTCCCGTGAAGTTGAATTTAGATTTGTCGCTCCAAAGTACAGAATTCCAAAAAGAAAGAGGAGAACCCCTAAGCAACCTGACAAATTTCAATCGCGCCTTTCGTTATTGTGTGAATCTTTTAGCTTTTTTAAACTTTGACATCCCCAATAGCTGTTTTCAAAAGTCGCCGCCTAACTAAGCCTACTGGCAATGTTTTCGCCACATTCCTCGTGCATTGAAACTCGTATTTATGAGGAAGTGACAAAAGGATTTTAAGCGCCAGCCGAACAATGAGGGAATCTTCTCGTTCGTTTTGTGGTCTTTTTGCCTCTGCATCTCTTTTTATGTAAATGTCTTATTCTCACGTTAACATCTGAGAGAGTTTTGAATTTTTTCCTGGAACATGTTCCATATTAGGCGCCTTTCCTCTTCGCTGGAGCTCTTGCAACGTCCCATTATAATCATTTCAAACTACTGTCTATTAGAAATTTTATTTACAGCTAATCTCGCAGAAAATCTCAAACTTAAACGCAAACGATTTACTAAAAACTTTTCTGATGTCAGGGTGTGCCAATTAAAATGCCGGCTTGATTGAAAGCATTTATGAAATAAAGGCATGCTTCTTTGAAACCCACCCCAAAATTTTCACTGATGCGTGATTTATAACGACAAAACAACAACGTATTGATGAGCAAACAAAAATATTTCCTAAAATACCGTTAGAAAACTTTTATATTAGGTATAAGGGGGCTAAGGGAAATATTGACCCAAATGTAACACCAGACAAACCTCTATCAGAAAGGGATTCTTTCTGAATTTCAATTACATATCTCACGCATTGCACGATATTTTCGGTAAAAAGTCAACTACAACCATTGGGTCAACATGTTCAGGCTTGAAGTAAGTCAGGCTTGATAAATCTCAAAAATATTATTCCTGCAAAGTTTTATTACGATACATTTAAAGTTTCGCATTGTGTTATATGGAAAGTAGGCGTGATTATAGTCAATGCCACGCCCATAGTACAAATTTCACAGTCTTCCAAAAAGCCTTAACTTACTATATCGGAGGTAAAATTGAATGTCTCTGTCGTATTTAGTTATTGATTTATTGCGCTTTTCGTAAATTTTAACAGTACCGTTATATGGTGAGTGAGCGAGGTTATTTTCCTATTTCATCCATTTTCACACTGACAGTAGTTTTTATACTCGTAATATTTGGGCTAGTTAAATTTTGCTGTTGTAGCTTTAGTGGTATAGGAGGTATGTACATACATATATTTAACTGGTTAGAGGGCTGGGCCATGCCCACTTATTTGTTTCCCACGGGTGACCCTTACCACAGCGATCGCCTGTGCTAAGTTAGTTTTATTTCTAAATTTAGTGCTTGTTATGGTACTTCATACGTTTTCGATTAATGGCGTTCGGTGGGCCTGGTTCGATTGCGTTCATCTACGAACTCGATGTTTTGAGGAAATAAATGACAATCAACATGTGGGCCAATCAAAATCCGTGATCACCGGAAATTCCATCGAAACTGTGCGTGAATTCATCAAAAATCAGCCGAAATCATTATTGAAGTTCATGGAAATGGAATTGAGCATCTCCAAAACATCGATTTATCAGATTTTGACCGAACATTTGGGCTTACGAAAGGTGTGTGCACGGTTTGTTCCGCACAAATTGACCGACGACCAAAAATTGCGCAGATTCCAACATTCGTAGGACGATTATTTAAACAAAAATCGCATTTTAACCATTAACCACTCCCCGTATTCACCTGATATGACACCGTGCGACTTCCTCCTTTTCGGAAAAATGAATTTGTCCATGAAAGGAAAGCGTTATGCAGACGTAGAGGCCATTAAAAAGGCTCGGTATACTGGTGGCCATACCGGCCAAGGAGCTAAAACACGAGTTCGACATGCTTTTGGACCGTGCAAAAAGCTGTATTGAAGTAGAAGGAGACTATTTTGAATAAAAAAAATTAATTTTGCCGAAAAAATCATTTGTTCTGTTTTTTTAAGTCCTGTTTACTTTGGAACGCACCTGTAGGTGATACATATACGTACATATGTACAGCCTTTTGGTGAACAAAACAATTATACAAACCACACACATACATGTTGAAAGCGTATTAAAAGAGAAGCATAAATTTGCGCGCGAAAAAGGAAAAATAATTTAGCTTAAGCGGAAATGGCTACATTTAGAGCCGTTTTCACAGTGATTAGTTAACGAATGGTTGAAGATAACTAATTGGTTTTCATTTCAAAGTGAATTGTCAACCATTAGTTAACTCATCTCCCGGGCATTGGTTGACGATTAGTTAACAAACAGCTGTTCGAATGTCAAACTATTTATTTTTATTAAAAGAAAAATAAAATAAATCTAAAAAACAATTTGGTGGGAAGTAGTGATCACAACAATGGAGTTCAGTGACAGTGACGACGATTACGAAGAGCTGCTAAAAGTGGTAATTTTCCGTCGGAAAAAAGAAATACGGGAGCGATTTAATTTCTTTCAACTTTATGATGAAAAGGACTTTAGAGAGCGTTTCCGCCTATGCAAAGATGCTGCATGGGAAGTATTGCAGCTCATACGTCCAGATATACAGCATGCTACCACATGGTATAGCTTTTTTAACGCTTTGCCTGCCGATTTCTACATAAAATTTTTTCCTAGGAATAATGCGTTGTCGCCGGATCATATGTTGGCCATTACATTGAGGTTTTATGCCACTGGCAGTATTCAGCAATTGATTGGAGATGTGTCAGGAGTGTCTACTAGCACAGTATCAAGAGTTGTTACTCTTGTTTCAGATAAAATAGCAAGGTTGCGAGAACGTTTTATACGATTTCCTACCACAACGGAAGATATACATCAAAAACAGAAAGAGTTTTTTCGAATTGCTAAATTTCCCAGAGTTATTGGTGCCTTAGATTGCACGCACGTAAAAATTCAGTCACCTGGTGAGCTGAAACACCTCAAAACCGTAATGAATATCTATTTTTACATGTTTCCTTCCTTTTCAGGCGGAGACCATGCGGAACTATTTCGTAATAGAAAAAGCATATTTTCTTTTAATGTACAAACGATTTGCGATGCTCGTTTGATGATTTTAGACATAGTCGCTAGGTGGCCAGGATCAACACATGATGCTACCATATTACGAAACTCTCGTATTTTTGCTCGTCTTGAGAACGGAGAGTTCGGAGATGGACTTGTGCTTGCTGATAAAGGGTATGAAAACAATAATCGGATTTTAACACCGCTTCATTCCGTTAACAGTGCAGCTGAAAGACTATATAACGAATCACATATTCGGTCAAGAAATCCAATTGAACGCTCTTATGGTGTTTGGAAGCGAAGGTTTCCAGTATTGTCTTTGGGTATACGAATGAATTGCACCAAAGTCCAATCAATAATTGTCGCCACAGCAGTGTTGCAAAATATATGCTGCTTACATCGCGATACTGAAGCTCCTCCTTTAGATCCTGAGATTGATACGCAAATTTTGTCAGTTTTAAGCATACCGAATAATCGCAGCTCTGATCGGCGTACTGAAAAAAATGTGACGAGGAATAATTTAATAAATGGGTACTTTGCAACCTTATAACTGCAAGTCAAGCATTGTAAGACTATCAATCAGAAGCAAATAATACAACAATGTTATTTAAAACACTTTTATTTTGTATGTGTCAAGTTATTTTGTACTTGTACTGTTTTTTTCCAATTGAAGATTGCGCCATTGAATTTCCTTTAATTGCTCTTCCATAATTCTCATACGCATTTTGTGTTCCACTTCAGATTGCTTTATATGTTGGTCGTACATCTTTACTCGCTTTTCATGTTCAGCTTTTAATATTTCAATCTCTACGCGGCATTTTTCTCCGGTCCATTTTGATTTAACAGCGGCCAGCTTCGACCATGATGTATTTTTCTCTTTGCTTTGCGATCCGTCGATTATAAGTTTTTTACATTTAGGAGCTTTTAAATCTGCAGGCGTGTATGTACTCCAATTTTTCGAAGTAGTAGCTGTGTTGGATGTGTTCTTGATGTCTTCAAATTCCTCGCTCCCATCCTGAGATTGCTTAGCACTGATGTTATTTGCTGCCTTATCTGCAAAACCATTAATACATTTAAATGATGGTATTTGAATAAAATTAAGTAATTTCTTACCAATGCTAACGATAACATCCTCCGTTTTGTTTCGCACAAAAGGATTATCGGAATCGTATACAGATTCCATTCCTTCTAACTGCTCCGAGCCTATTATTGATGTTAACATTACATCAATATCATTGGTGCTAATTTTCAATGGCGGCCCTCCTCCTGTCGCGATGCAACTTCTTTTTTCGGCTGCTACCTTTTTCTTTAATTCCTTTTTCATGTTGTAATATTTGGTACGCAGCATTTTTTCATCGCGAAATGAAGACGAGGTTCTGCTGTTATATTCCTCCTGAATTTTTAACCAAGCTTTATTTTTCACATCTACCGTAAAAGTATCGCTTTTTTTGCACTCTATCACATTTTTATGTTGTTCTATTATAGCAAGTAATAAATTTACGTCGTTTTCACTGAAATTAATCTTTTTCGTCGCCATTTGAATTGCAATTTTTACCAATCGTGAAATGAAATAAAAACATAAATTGTAAAACTGTAATGTCAAGATCATATGTTTTCTATGGTGCTACCAGACTTTTAGCCAGAAAATTTATTTTTATAACTAAGCACTGTGAAAAACATTGCTTTAGTTAACAAACAGCTGTTGGCTACATTGACTAATAGTCAACCAAACGTTAACTAATCACTGTGAAAACGGCCGTTAGTAACATCAGTAAGTTTAATTTAATTTATTATTAATATTATATATGAAATGTAAAAACAAAAAATTGTAAAAAAAATGCTATAAAAACCAAGCATTTAAAAATATAGTAAATGGTTAAGAAAACGTAAAATGCAAATTATTAGTATTTCCAAAGTAGAAATGAAATCATAAAAAATATTACAAACAACGTGCGTTGCGTACCTTGTCACGCCCACGTACATACTTCGCAAGCGAGACATTAAATCATAACCACATGCCGCTGCAACGAACTTCCTACATCGCTCAGCCATTATGCATGAATTGTAACAAATTCCAACACTCAATGTCCATCAGAATCAAAATTATAAGAACATTATAATTGACATTTTGCATTTTTTGTTTGCACAATTGCTTTTCTTTTATTTTTCAGACTACTACACGCTAAAAATGGTACACGGGAGGGTGTTCGTTAGGCGATTCTCATTGTTGTTGGCTTTTTTTGTTTTTTTTCTTCTCTCAGTATATGTATAGCAGTTTTAATGCATGAACGGTTAATACAATATATTCATATGTAGTAAGTAATATGTATGTATGTATGTATTTAACCAACGTGTGCTGCAATAAGTGTGTGGGTGTTGTGGATGGCGATTTGTGGCGAGTACGAGTTTGAAGGAAAATGTTAGCAGTTTTTTTGCTTTGAACACAAGCGCGCTTAAATGCTGCTAAAACAAAGCGTCCATACATACAAATAGTATATAAAATAATAAATGCGTGTATGTTTCTACACACATTCATAAATCATAAACATTTTTATATGCGTGTACGCAAAGTGCTAAACATTTCGCGCTTTTGCTATTTAAGTGAAATTGTATAGCCATTGAACCGTTCTGTAAAATATATACATGCATATATGTGTTAGGAAGTTCATTATTCTTCAAGTAGATTTTTTCTAAATTTTATTTTTAATATTAGAAATTTAAAATGATTTAAAATTTCTTTCTTGAACCTTCAGAGTGCGTCGATCAACTTGGCTCATAACGAACATCCTAATACATACATATGTATGTATATGTTTGCACCTGGTGTGCATGTTTCCACAAGGCGCATAAGTATAAAATTAGTTTTGGTTTTCTCTATTTTTGTTTCTAGGAGTTTATAAATATGCAATTAGAACAATACATTAGGTAAATTAATGCTAAATAAAACTTAGTATTATATTACATAGTATTTAGTTTCTTCTCTTTTATAACAATTATTATACCATCCTGACTAATTTCATGAGAGAAAGCTAAGGAAAATTACACAAAATCATATTTATATGTTTATGTAACGAAAATGGCTCAATTAAAAGAAGTGTATATATGTATGAGTGTCTTGTTTATGTGATGCCTACGGTATCGTGTCCAAATTAATTCATTAATAAAACAAAGCTATTGTAATGATAATCCATTCCATTTAAAATGTGCCAAATTAAATAAATAAAAGAAATGCACGTGTCTACTGTTATTCCAGCAACAGACGAAACTTGTTTCACACTGATTTCTTTTTTTTATAACATGTGTGAAGTGATTTTTTGTGTTGTTAGTTAGGCTGTGGTGTCGTCGCCAAATTTACTGCTCTCCTCTGCATTCTTTAACACTGTTATTATTATTATGCTTTTGTTGTTATTATTATTATTATTGCAATTGGGTATTACTTATAATTGCTAATGCTGCTCCTGTTGCCGCTGCTTCTGTGCTTGCATTTACCACTTAATGCTTCTTGGATGTTTTGGCTTAGTTTGCTTTTGTTAATTTTTTTAAGAATTGAACGCTAAGGTGACTTGTTGTGTTACCGCCCTTTGGTAAAGGCTCAATACATATACAACTACCGCCTCATAACCGCTTCAACATACGTTTCTTCTCTTTGATTAGCTTTTCTTTTTTCTTGTCCTGCAGTTTTTTGTCGACAGCATGTTTTTTAGAGGAGGGACCATCATCATCTTTCGCATCACCACTGGCGGCACCTTTTGCGGGCTATAAAAAATCGAAGAAAAGTATTACTATGTATATGTTTAATAGATTATTGGTTTTGAAATATTAAAAAAGCGTATACTATGATATGTCTAACAACGTGGAAAAGGACGGTACTATATTTTTAAATGTTGTATGAACACACGCTTCTAAGGGACCCAGGTTCGATGTTCCCTCAATCAGGGCAAAAGTCATCCAAACATTTTTTTACGCTAAACCAACAAAATCATCACGTATATATGTAGTAGGCCCGCGTACATTTCCCAAGAGTCTTTCAACAATTGATTTTTGTATCCATAGTTTTAATACACGAGCTAAATACCAACCTGCGCATGTATTTCCGTCATCATTTTTGCACGCTGCGAGTAATCATCATAACGCTCCAGTAGCAGTTTACCAGCTTCTTCGTTTAACGCAGATTCCGCATTTGGTACAATAAGAAGGCATTTTATGGTGAGCAATATATGTTTAATACCCAAATCAGGTTTCCAATCCTTCTTTAATGTGTTTACGCAAATTTCACCATTAGCCGCCACATTTGGATGAAAGATTTTTGTAAGGAAAAAGGCTTTTGGCGGTGATTGCGGAAAATCTTTTCCGAGTGTTAGCTTAACACGAAAAACGCCACCAGCGTATGGGGTTCCAGCTGCAATGAGTATAAAATATTATTAATAACTATTTAAAGAAAAACGTTACAAAATTTCAGCTTATATTTATCGCTTATGCACGCATTCCAAGTAGCTTTGCGGCAAGGCCAAACGACATGCGTATCAAGGGCAGCTTGCATTGATTTTTCTTATTTGTCACGTTTTTTTACAAAAAAGCATGTATTGCAAGGGAGTCACCGAAACTAGTATTTGTTTGTATGCAATGCACATATGAACATATACTTACCAGGACCTTCGATTAGCGCTTGAATGTCAGTTACATCAGCGTCATTTATTTGTATTTTAATGCCTTCTAATGGTGTTTCGCTCATCTGCTGCATTTCCTTCATTACTTGACGAATTGTCTGTGGTGACAGATTTTCCACATTTGATATCTGTAGCATAGAAATATGAAAAATAAAAATATTATATATAATTTGCATAAGACAATCAACTTGTAGCTTGTAAGGTGTATTACCGAACTCATGGTTATGACTTTCGATTTCTGTAAATGTTGTGTCTGCTAATGCTACGTATGCTGTGTGATGCTGTCGATGCTCTTACTTTCCACTTGCTTTTGTTTTGCTCTTGTGTTTTATTTGTTGGTTCGTCTTGTGCAACTCAACTAGCTTACAATACAAATTTTCCTATGTACGGATATTGGTGCGTCTGTCGCTTTTTTGGTTCCCCTTCACCTTGAGCACTATCGCTTTCAGCACCCACAGCAGCACACAAATGTTTTCAATGCAAATCGAACTTGCGCCGTGTAAAAAGCGTCACTTTGGATCGGTACGTCTTTGCAAATGGAAAATGTATGCGTATTTTCTTTTTGTGTTCCTTCAATTTTCCCACTACACTTACTTTTGCGATGGCGTCGCTTGTTATTAATGTTTCACTCACACACTTCTTTGTAGCAAATTTTCAGCTGCACTTCAATGTGTTCTTTAGCGGCCTTTTTAAACACAATTTATGCGAGTTATGTTTTTAAGATCCTGCCTCTTTTGAAGTTGTTCAAAAAATTTCACTCGACTTACTAGAATTTTACAGTTTTCGAACAAAACTCCCAAAAAGAAAATGTCAATTGGCGAAACAAACTTTTCCTACTTGATAGGAACAGTGTTGCGATAAGTGCTTTCGTAAAATGTAAGATTGGCTATGACGTACTGCTACTGAAAAGTATTAATTGAAATTTTTTATTATTTTTTGCTTTAAGAGCATATGTATTAGGGTAAAATGTTAATTTGTAATTCTTGTAAAAAAAATTATTGATTTAAAAGCTCACCACGTGCACAGAAGCAAGCGATTTATATATAGCTATTAAAATTCTAATTGGAATATTTGGTAACTTTTCCTGCAACACTGCGTGCTTATGAAACACAGCCAATCTTCACTATGCCGGCAGAGGTCGCGAACGTCGCTATAATGTATAACGGCGCGTTCATCTAGTCTGGAAAATTCGATTGAGTAAATTGAAATCATAATAAATTACTATTTTGTAATATTTTAAATATATGTGCATTGAACAGTCAAAAAGTATTATAGAGTATGTACAACTAACTGTAAAGTGAGTTCATTGGTTTTTATTTTAGTTTTCAAAATGAAAATATCTAGTGTTCGTGGCTTAGCATGCAAAGTGGTTTGTGCGCTTGTACAAAATTGGTTTCCTATATCCGTCATTGCAAAACTCAAGCTTCCGTAAGAAATACGCAACGGGAATGTGCTTCAACTATTTGTTGTAACTACTGTGAGCGTCAAAAATAAGTAAACAGCATATCTGTCAATATTAAAGTGTTTATTACAAGGTAGTTTTTAATACAATAACAAAAAGTTTTATTATAGAATTCAAGGCTTATATTATAGGAGTTCAACTTAATATTAATAATAAACAAAAACTAAACACAGCCAAAAATAATTCACTTAAACTAAAAATATTCTCGTTTTTTCGCGTCAAAAAAAAGTAAACAGTGGCAACAACCGTTGTTTGTTTTTAATACTTATTTCGGAGAAGCGCCAAATATCCTTTGGAAACCGTTTCTATTCAAGAGAGTGAGTGTAGTAAAACATATTTTAAGTTAAGTCTCTAAAATACAAAATTTGTAATAGGTAAGCGAACAACCACTGAAACGGTTAAAAATCATATTAGATTTGCATAAAAAGGTAAATCTTTGCCCGAAATCAGAGAAATAGTTGGAAGACACTATTGCACAATAAAAAAAATTATTGATAAACATGGTAAACCTCAGACTGTTGAAAATTTGTCACGGCCGGGCCGACCAAAGCGCCTTGCTGACATTGAAGCGCGATAAATAGTACGGGAAGTAAAAACAAATCCAGCTTCAAACGCTGTTTAAATATCAAAGGACATCGGGTAAACCAGTAAGTGCCAGTACAATCAGGAGAACATTGCACAAAAGCGGTTTGCATGGACGAGTACTACGCCGAATGTCCTATGCAGCAAAGGCGAATCAACAGATGAACTTGGAATTTGCACAAAAGTATACAAATCAGGCTGAAAACTTCTGGGAAAACATTTTTTATACGGACGAAACAAATTCGAAATATTTGAATCGAAACAACTTCGTAAAATTTGGCGATCCATAAATAAAGCCTTTAATGATAAGTGTGTAATTAATAACGTAAAGGACGGTGGAGGATCGGTTATGGTCTGGGGCTGTAAGGCAGCATCTGGTGTTCGGAATTTCGTTTTTATTGAGTCCACGATTAACAAATTGGATTATTTCAACATTTTAAAAAATAGCGTTACTCAAAGCATTGAAAAATTAGGCCTATCAGGAAACTGAATATTTCAACAGGATAACGATCCTAAACACGAGTCCAAAATTGTTAGTGAGTGGCTGTTATATCGAACACCAAAACTCTGGATAACTCTCCACAGACCCCAGACATTAATCCAATCGAGCACCTGTGGGAGCACCTTGCCCGAAAAATCAGGCAGAAGGACATTTCAAGCAAGGATGACCTAAATAAGGCTTTGATTGAAGAATGGAGCAAAGTCTCTCCAGAAATTACAAAAAATGTTGCAGAATACATGCCAAGAAGAGTACGTGAGGTCCAGAAGTCCAAAAGAAAGTAAAAAAAATTCTAGAATGAATATTAATTTACTTTATGTACATGGATTGTAACTTTACAGTACTCTGTTTACTTTTTTTTGACGCGAAAAAACGAGAGTATTTTAACTTTAAGTGAATTATTTTTGGCTGTGTTTAATTTTTGTTTATTATTTATACTAAGTTAAACTCTTATAAAATAAGCCTTGAATTCTGTAATACAACTTTTTATTGTTGCATTAATGACTGCGTTGTTATAAGCACTTTAATATTGATAGCACTGCTGTTTACTTATTTTTGACGCTCACTGTATGTATGTACAACTGGTATGTAAACAATAAAGGTTTTATTAACTTCATTCAATCAATATAAATTTGTTTACGTATTTACCAAAAATGTGTATGCAGTATTATATTATTATTATGTATAGAAATCTATTTTCATTCCAACTTATTGCAAATTTATTAAAATTGGAAACTTCGATTCCGCAATTGCCTAAAGAAGTTGATTTTTCTTCGTGACTCTGAGATATTAAAAACTCTATCGTCCATAAACTTTGTATCCACCCAAGGCACCATTTCAAAATCGTTGACGGTTCTGCGGTTGAAAAGCGGATCCGGTGATTCTACATCGTGTACGTTTTTTGGCTTGCACTTCGATGGCAATGGTTCCACATAGTCACGTTTGTAGGTTGAAACACTCTGAAATTCTTTAGGCTTATCAAAGTGCAGCAAATCAAAGCGGAAGTCGTTCATGGGATAAGATTGAAAGTTGAGCTGCTTCCTGGCGATGATGCGTATGTTTGATGTCGCTTTTCGTCCGGCCTCAAGCATTTCATGTGTAACAGATTTTGGTGTTGGTATATTAGCATCATAGCTCATCCACTCGCCGGTGGGACGACATTTATACATTGTTGTTATATTTGAAACCAAAATAATAGAAAATATGTTGATTGATAGCTTATTCGTACAAAATGTATTTGAAACAAAACAAATTTAAAAATATGCTATGTTATCGATTGATTATTATTTACCATATCGGTATTTTCAATTTATTATTATAGGGTGTATGATAAAATTATAACAGTTCAACCTTCATAAAAAATATATGGAACCAGAAAAATTACGGAAAGAGAGACAAAATAAATGAAATTAATTTTAAAAAGCATCAAATTCGTAAGACGTTGATAGATTTTTTCACAAAAACGGAAATAATCTTTCGATGTGATTGACTGAACAAGGCATAATAAGCTTTATGATATTCAGAAGAAAACATCGGAGATCCTATAGTCGATTTAATCATGTCCGTCTGTCTGTATATACGTGAACTAGTCCTTCATTTCTGGAGATATCGATCTGATAGCTGCCATAAGGGTTGCAATTTTTTATACTCTTGCAACATGTTACTACAGAGTGTAACGGTTGCTTTTATCACCTAAAAATATAAAAAAGATATAGGGTTATATACATATATACATAAATGATCAGGATGACGAAATTAGTTGAATTCCGAGTATGTAACTGTTTGTCCGTCTCTCCGTTCGTGCAAGTTTTAACTTGAGTAAGAGTTAAGATAAGTGTTTCTTTGTCAAAAAGTGGCATCTGTGAACTTAATAATTTTGAAAAATGGTCGTAGCCCGCTCCCAAATAGTTTTAAGGTACAAATCTCCTAAACCACTAAAGATACAATAACCAAATTCGTTCAGAACAAATCTTTTAAGAAATCCTACTGACACTGTGGACATGGAATTCGATGTCTCTCCATTACCGGTTTTGTTAAAAACTACTTAAACGCGATAAATTAATAATCAAATATGCCACAGACATTAAATTTTAACATACTGGATGAGAGGGATTTATAGGAGCAGGGGCTAGAATTACATCATTAGGTGCAATCATTTATCTCTATACCTACTCGACTTATTTCAACCAAATTTGTTATAAAATGACACCTTGACATTCGTATATTTCGGACAAAAACTGTCCAAATCGAATCAAAACTATTAAAGTCCCCGGATATCAAATCTTAATCAAAATGCCCAAAAAATAAGGTGACATTGTATTTATTTTAAAATTCTTTATTTATTCTTCCAAATCAATTTCATCCCCTCCCGATGCAATGCACTTATGCCAATGGATTTTCCAATCTTCGAAACACTGGTTGTAGTCACTTTCCGGGATGGCCTTCAGTTCCATCTTCGCTGCGGCTTGAATCTCCTCTATCGTATAAAAACGGTGCCCGGAGCGGTCTTTTGAGCTCGGTGAACAGCCAGCAGTCGCACGGCGCTATATCAGGTGAATATGGTGGTTGCGAAACGATATGGGTTGAGTTTTTGGCGAAATGATCACGAATTACGAGGGCAGTATGGGATTGTGCATTATCGTGGTGGAAAAACCAGAATTGTCTTTCCACAATTCCGGCCTTTTTAGGCGGATAGCGTTACGCAAACGACGCATAACGTTCAAATAATATTCTTGATTTTTGAGCGAATTTGGCGCGATTTTTTTGGTCTCGGCTCTCTTTTGGCACGATATTCGCTCTATTGATCGGTTGTTTCGGGGTCGTAAGCATAGATCCAAGTCTCATCGCCAGTTATAATGCATTTCATGACACCCTGGTAGTCAGAAAGCATCGTTTCACACACTTCAACGGGACGTCTTTTTTCCAAAAAATTCAATGTTTTCGGTACCAGTTGAGATTTGACGCGCTTGAGGCCCAAAACATCCTTCAAAATGGTATTGGCTGAGCCTTTCCATATGCCAACTTCATCAGCAAGGTCTCTAATTGTTAATCGACGGTTTTTCAACACCAAATCTTTGACTTGTTGAACGTGAGCTTCGTCGGTTTAGGTTGATGATCGCCCTGGACGCTCTTCGTCTTCGACACTTTCACGGCCGGCTTGGAACTCACTATCCCACTTGTAAACATTTATTTTAGACATAGCCTCATCACCAAAGACTTTCTGTTCCATCCTCAACGTATCCGCAGCAGAAAATTGATTCCGTAAACAAAATTGAATGCAAATTCTTTGCTCAACAAATTTCGACATCGCAAAAAACGAAAAACTCACTTTTAGCAACTCACAAAACGACACGTATCTCAAACACTAATGAGTATTTTGACATGAAATTTGACATCATTGTGACTGACAGTACTACCAACCTAAAAAAAAATAATTCTCCAAATCCTTCGACGCGCGCAGTTTAAATTCAAATGTCACTTTATTTTTTGGGCGCAGTAGTATGTGGATCAACTTTGCCCCAATTGGAAACGTTTTATGATGTTTTTATTGTTGCTGCAGAATTCTGGCGAGTTGACAGTCCTTGGCCGGATAAAAATCCGGGTACGTTCCGGTTACCTGTCATGCGAACAGGAACTTTTATCGAAAATATCAATAAATCTGTGAGATATGTTATAGAAATTAAGAGATAATCCTTTTCTAGTATGCTTGTATGTCAAAAATGGACTGAATCGGAACAATAATTTATTTAGCCCCTATTTATCTAATCTAAAGATTTTCAAACTTCCAGTTGACTTCATGCCGCATATATCGGCCAATATGTGACTTATCACGGTTACACCCGAACTTAGTGCTTCCTTATTTATTCTTGTATTTTTTATCGGATTTTTAGGATAATTTTTTTTCATTCTGTTCATTCTTAAATTTTAATTTTTTCAGTTCAATTAACATTTTTGGTGTTACAAAAAAAAAAAAATATTAAAATGATAATTTAATATTTTTTAACGCTTTATTTGTAACCCTGTCGAAATTATGATATTTGTACAGATGCTGGGGCATAGGAAAAGATAGTCAGAGTTTTGGAAAACATATCTTTTGTAGCACAGCTTAAGAAATTCATAATAGACGTTTTTCATTTCCTACTAAGCACCTGCATACTATACATATCCTTCTCATTTTGCGAACCCACTTTGTTTCCACCAGATTTAAAAGAAGATAAAGAAAATATCTAAAAGTATAAGAGTGCATGATTTGATGTTTTTATAGCAACACACTCAGCTACATAAAAAAGCTCAGGCTAATTAATAATACCGCAATCATAAAAGACAACCGAAGTGAGGGAAATATAAACAAATGGGTTAAAAATCAACACACACATCGTAAACAAAAGTGTGACCAATTGCAAAAATCATAATTACTTTCATTATGACAGCGATAATGGCTGCGCGCCACGCGGTAATAACGGTAAGAAATCAATGTTAACTAAATATTTAAACAATTCAACGAATAATCGTTGTATTATTTATTGCAAACTCAAATGATGAACGGAATTTTCACAGCAGTCTTGCCAACTGATGATTTGCTTTGCTTGGCAGCGCTGCACTTTGGATGATTATTTTGCCCGCGGACTTGGCAGGTACATTTGTTTGAGTGATGGCATGGTCAAGGTGTTAAATATAATGATTAAGCGCTTACGCTTCACAAGTTTGAGTTGGAATGATGAACAAAGGTCGTGTTGTTTGCCCAGCGGTTATTCAGCATTTAACTGCCGGTTTTCGAGTTTTAGTTGTACTTGTTATTCAACATAAACATAAATATTCGTATATATTACATAAGGATTATATAGATATATTTATTTGGATATTGTGTTTTTCTTCTCGCCTCAACTTCTACCAAGCCAAAATGTCATATATCTCGCTACTCAGAATACACGATCTCCTTTCCTTCGATTTTGGGAAGCTGTTTCCGGCCGAATGAGTACTTGAAACAAAAAAATTTAAAAAGTTTATTAAACATGAAGATATTTTTGAAAAATATCAAAAATTAAAAAAAATGGCGTTTTGAAAAAAAAAATCGTTTTTTTTTTAGGTAAAAATATGGTCTTTTTTTAATGTCAAATTGACAATTTTTAACCAATCAAAAAGACCGTAGGCTATTGTACTTGCATAGTAAATGTATTCACCAATACTCATTTTGATTTGAAGTCGATTGGTTATTTTCTCGTTGAGTTATGATGTCAGCAATTTTGAAAAATGTCCTTTCGAGAAAAACGCTTTTAAAGTTTCCCTTATATATCTATGTTTGTACCTCCGAGCGGTCGCTCTTTAAAACGTTGCATTCCAAAAACTACTCAAGATACGACCTTGCCGATTTCACAGAGTATTTTTGGAAATATAAACTATCGAAAAAGCAAAATTCTTTTTTGAAAGTGTCACACTGGTATAGCCTCTTAAGATATTTCGAACATAGCGCTTCCTTAATTGTACCGAATTATTTCGAAATATTGGAGCGTGGTAAATATATATATAGGCAGCGTTGATTTTTCATAATATTATTCCTCCATTTCCTTTCCTGCAAGATTTTATTAAAATTAAATATACTCATGTGTAACGACAATATTAGACCTCAGAGTTAACAGAGGTGATCTAGTGATTGATGCCCACAGCATACTGAAATTATGGAAAGACGTTCCAAAGCCCGATCAAGAACAAAGCAGCAGGTGCCGATGGATTGCCGGCCGAGAACTGATAAGGAGTATACATCAGCTTCTTTGTAGAATATAGTCTGAAGATAGCATGCCCGATTATTGGCAATTAAATGTGTTCTGCCCAATCCCCAAAAAGGGAGACCCCATATTCTGCAACAAGATTTCTCTTTGTCGATTTTAAAGCTGCTTTTGTCAGCAAGGAAAAGAGCTGCCTTTATGCCCCTATGTCTGAATTTGGTATCACCGCAAAATTAATATGGCTGTGTAAACTGACGTTGAGCAACATGAAAAGCTCCATCAGGATCGAGAAGGACCTTTCCGAGCCGTTCGATACCAAACAAGGTTTCAGACAAAGCGACTCCCTATCGTGCGACTTCTTCAATATACTCCAGGAGTAAATAATTCGAGCTGCAGAACTAAATAGAGAAGTTACAATCTTCTACAAGAGTGTCCAACTGCTGGCATACGCCGATGACATCTATTTCATTCGCCATAGCAACGACACCGTTAGTTTTGGTCCTCAGGTTGGACAAAGAAGCGAAACAAATGGGTCTGGTAGTGAACGATGTCAAGACGAAATATCTCCTATCTTCAAAAAAATAGTCGCTGCACTCCTGACTTGGCTTCCATGTCACTGTTGTTAGTCATAACTTTGAAGTTGTAGATATTTTCGTCTATCTTGGAACCATCGTAAACACCACCAACAATGTCAGCCTAGAAATCCAACGCAGGATAACTCTTGCCAACAGGTGCTACTTCGGACTGTGTAGGCAATTGAGAAGCAAAGTCCTCTCTCGACAAACAAAAACCAAGCTATATAAGTCACTCTTAATTCCCGTTCTGCTATATGGTGCAGAGGCTTGAACGATGACAACAACGGATGAGTCGACGTTGCGAGTTGTCGAGAGAAAAGTTCTGCGAAAGATTTATGGTCCTTTGCGCATTGGCCACGGCGAATATCGCATCGATGGAACGATGAGCTGTACGAGATATATGACGCCATTGACATAGTTCAGCGAATTAAAGGACAGCGGCTACGCTGGCTAAGGCATGTTGACCAGATGGACGAAAACACTCCAGCTCTGAAAGTATTCGACGCAGTACCCGCCGGGGGAAGCAGAGGAAGAGGAAGTGGAGAAGGACCAAGTGGAGAAGGACCTGGCTTTGCTTGGAATATCCAATTGCCCAACGTAGCGAAAAGAATAAACGACTGGCGCGCGGTTGTTAACTCGGCTATAATCGCGTAAGCGGTGTCTACGCCACTTAAGAAGAAGAAGAAATAACGCTTGGTAATATTGAAGCAGCAGTTATGATACTTTAATGAGCAATATTTTATTTGTCAAATTCGACTAACTAATTTTGTTGTTGCTTTCACATACAAATTTTTGAACAGCTGCGGGTAGCAAGCAGAAAAAAGCTTCGATTCGGCGATTATTTAAATGCTGCAGAGTGTTTACCTGGTATAATATTAGGTTCCGTCTGAGCTGAACCTCTCCATATATGGTTTTATTTATCTTACCTTATATTTTCTCCTCAAATGTTAGAAATGTAAACATATTTTCGTATGCCTATGCATCAACATGTGCTTCACTTCAACCATTATTTATGAGCTGTTTAGGCATGCTGTGTGCCTAGTGTGTTATTAGCGTGTTTAATGGGGTATCGACAGCGGCTGTGCAAACAAACTGAAAATATGCCAAAAAAAGCTTTCAAAAGAAAGTAAAATTATCATATAGAAAATCATGATTACAAGGTATAAAACGTCAATGAAGACTTTCGCACAAACTAAACACGGCTGCTGCTGCTGCTTTAATTGCAACTTTTCTTCTTTCTTATCCAAAATCTGTAACTCACTACAAAATTAACGATTAACGAGATAAACTAAGCCAAAACGCCGATCGTCAAAGATTTGCCCATAATTGACGTGTGCTTTGGTTTCTTATTGTTGTTGCCACAACTTTGTTGTTGCTACTTTGTTGCTATTTAGTTTCGTTATGATGTGGTGTGTGGTGAGGTGTTGGCAGGCAACAGTGCATAAAGTGGAAATGAACAGAAGTGGGAAGTAGTCTTGCGAATCAGGTAGACATGCCCACTAAAGAAAATTAAAAAAATAAAAATAAAATAAATAAAGAAAAAATAAAAATAATACTGAAGGTATAAAATATTACTGTTTTCCAGCACTGGGTAAGTGCATAAGCACATGCGTCCATAAGCAACTTTGCCCACGAGCATTGTTATGATTGCCTGTTGTCTGCAATTATGGTTAGAAAAATGTGCGAGTGTGTGTGTGTTTTGGTATCCACCGGCAGCGAGTTGGCGTGGTTGGCAGTCACTAAGGCAAAAGCCACTAGCCACTGGCCACTATTTACTGTTAGCCACTGCAAAATTGCTTCCATGGAATTTTTTAAGCGCAACAATTCATACAGAAGTGAGAAAAAATAAACAAACAGCAAAACAAAAAATGCAACACAAAAGAACTGTTCATTCGACGAGTACAGGAAGTGCTTTTGTTGCGCTTTTCTTGCATATAAATTTTCTTCTTTTTACTTTTTTCTCGTTTTTCTGTGTAATTAAAGCAAAATATTCACTCTGCACTTGTATGCAGGTATTTATATAATTGGTTGTAGGTACTTGGAAAAGGTGTTGGCGTTTTTGGTTTTGTACGGAAAAGCGTAAATTTGAGCTGCCCTTATGCCAATAATAAATAATGTGTGTCTTTTTATGAGTTTTTTTTTTTTTGAAGAGACAAAGTAAATAATATCATTGACAAGAATGCACTTCAATTTTAGAGGAGTTTAACAGCTTTAACTGGAGGATGAAGTCGTGTATAGCAGTTCATGCAAGTGAGGAAACTTCGCTGAGCGCCATTCACTTGGGAGTGACCAGAAACGATTCTTTTAGATATGGCTTAAGCAGCTCACGAGTTCCGGTCTTAGACCAAGTATCCTCTGGGTAGCCAAAAAACATCCGATTGAAGGCGAGTTGAAGAGAAAAGGAAAATCATCCCTCCCAATGGTTGAGCGCAGGGGTGGGGACCCGCCGTGTAAAAAAATACTCCCAATGAAAAGGACACAATAGCCTCAGATGAGAGACCCCCTTTTAACTCGGTCATAACCGCGGAAGTTAGTAAAGAAGAAGAAGAATAGCATTATCCAGATATCCCGGTTGGATATACACACAATGAGCAAAACAATAGAGAATTGGTAAAGCCGCTCTGGGATTTTCAAAATATCATAGCTTTTTTTCTCAGCTTAAAAAATGCTTTAGGATCTAAAACAAAAAAAAAAAAAAAAAAAAAAAAAAAAAACGTTCGCTTCCGTTGCACTGAAACTTTAATAATTTTCACAGGTATATATTATATATTATACTACTATGATCACAAAATTGTAGTAAAACTTTGTTTATAATCCTCAAATTCCTAATTTATTCTTCAAAACCTATGTTGTCTCTCTCAAAGTAATTCCACTTGACCCCAATACACACCAACGTTTTTTCCAATCCTCGAAACAGTTGTTAAAGTCAATTTCCGGAGGTGCCTTCAATATGCGTAGCTATTCACTTTTAATGTCTACAATTGACTCAAAACGGTTTCCCAAAATGGGCGTTTAAGTTTGCTGAGTAGCTAGAAATTGGTTGAACAGTATTTCTTGTTGACATTTTGGCCGGTAGGAAGGAATTTAGAGTGCACCTTACCTCTATAATCGAAGCGAAGAACTGTCTACATAACCTTGATTTTTGACCTGCTTTGATGTGGTTTTTTCAGCTTCGGCGCACCTTTGTCATTATATTCGGCCGATTAATCGTCTCTTTCCAAGTCGTAAGCATAGATCCAAGACTCGTCGCCAGTAATAATACTTTTCTTGACATCCCGTTGTTTCGAAAGCATTAACACTACGCAGTTTTTCGAAAAAATGAGTGATTGTGGAATCAATCGTGCTTTCACTTTCCTTAGGCGCAAATAATCTTTCCTTGATCTCTCCGCTATTCCAGCGATGCAAATAAGATCTCTGGCTGTTAATTGTCTACCCTCACGCATTAAATTCCTTATTTTATTGACGTCCTGATCATCAACTGATACCGACGGCCGTTCTGGACGTGGTTCGTACCCTTGGTGAACAATTCCAAGAACTGGCTGGGCGCGATTGAGGAGATCCGTGTATAGAACGCGTTCAGGAGATGGAATTTGTCTCTGGCCAGGTTAACCATATCTCTAACGTAACATGAGGTATACAGTGATCGTAAACAAAGTTTTTCAAATATCAACCTATATTTACTTTTTAAAATGCTCCTTTGTATGTATGTTTGTATGACTTGATAGATTACAACATGATAAACTGAATTGAAGTATTTGTAACATACACTCTAGAGGCACCCTGTCTCTATATAACAATGTACCTACTCATAGATACTTGTTCCAAGCACTTGCAGATGTTCGCGTGCTCTTGCCGAAGTATATTATGCAGCACACATAAATCAAACTTGAAACCAGCAAATTAATTTATTTAACTGTTTGAACATACTACATACAATTTGATATTACATTAAAAGAAATAATCAGAGTCAAGATATTCAACTGCGATAGTTAGTTTAGATATGAATGGGAGACGTCTACACAAATAGCAATGAAAGGCTCTGTGCAACTCCTTATACATATGTATTTAATACAATTCACAATTTTTAATGATATTTAGAAAATTATGTTTTGAAATCGTTCTTGAGTTTTATTGTCTCAGTGAAATTTTCATTTCAAATATTTCTTACCAATATAACTCTAGGACTTGGAAACCGTAACAGTAATTTGTGTGGCAAGCATTTGCTCCAATACGCTTTGCCATCTTTCGGGCAAGAGATTGACTCCACGCTAAAAAAATGTTTGATTCTTGACCTCCAGATTCGAGGTAAAGGTTCTATCATTCGAAAAAAATTGCAGAAATTGGAACAAGTAATATTCCAAAAGTGCTAGAGAATATGGTTGTTGTGGCAGCACATATAAATTAAGCTGCGAAAGCTTTTGGCAAGCCAACAAACGTGTAAGAGGTCTCGCATTATCCTGGCGGAAAACTAGAATTTTTCTATTCAATATTCAGTTCTGTACTCTCTGTTTGAATGCACCACTCAATTTGTTCACAATACACATCAGAATTAATCATCGTATTGTTCGACAAAAGCTCAATATAAATGTTCCCTTTGAAATCGCCATTAAACAGACAACATAATACGATAATCACTAACGGTTTGGGAAGTGGTTTGAGTTGGCTTAACATTCTTGTAACAATAGATTTCAAAACTGGATCGCCCCTAAGTAAATTTCAGACGTTAATACAACGAAGCAAATTTCGTTCTATAAGGACATGAGCAACCACATAGAATATAAAGCTACAAAGCTAAATAGAGAAGAAAGCGAAGCGTAAGGGCCTAGTTGTGAACGAAGAAAAGACGAAATAGCATCTCCTGTCGTCAAACAAACAGTCCTCGCATCAGCGACATGGCTCACACGTCACTGTTGACAGTCATAACTTTGAAATCGTAGAATAACTCTTACCAACAGGTGCTACTTTGGACTGAGTAGATTGTTGAGAAGTAAAGTCCGCTTTCTACGAACAAAGACCAAATTCTACAAGTCGCTCAGCATCTGCGTCCTGCTATGTATGTGGTACTGAGTCATGGACGATGACAACCTCTGATGAGTCGACGTTGTGAGTTTTCGAGAATTTTCTACGGAAGATTTATGGTTCCTTTCGCATTAGCTACGGCGAGTACCGCAATCAATGGAACGATGATATAGGGCGACATTAACATAGTTCAGCGAATCAAAAGACAGCGGCTGCACTGGCTAAGCCGTGGAATCAACACACATTCAGTGGAAGGATCAAGTGCATAACGACCTGTCTGCTTTCTGGATGTACAACTGACGTGGCCTCGCAAAGGATAGGGACAACTGGTACTTTACCACTTTCTCGGTCCAGACCGACATACGGTTGCACTGGTAAAGAAAAAGAAGTTTATAGATTTTTCTCGTTTTTTTAATTATGTATGTAAGTCCACAACGATCTTCTCGATGTATTCTGCCTTTTAAACTTTGGACAGCTTTTAAATT
Source organism: Bactrocera zonata (assembly GCA_037783105.1). Taxonomy (NCBI): domain Eukaryota; kingdom Metazoa; phylum Arthropoda; class Insecta; order Diptera; family Tephritidae; genus Bactrocera; species Bactrocera zonata. The sequence goes on along the minus strand of JBAWJQ010001062.1, from coordinate 80,665 downwards.
TTTGAGCATTTACCTTCGCAAATTCTCTTTTCTACCCTCTATATCTCTCTATGAAATTTTTTAAGACTTCACTATGTTGGAAATATCTTTGAGGTTATGTAAGTATTTTGTTTTGCAAAAACGTTCATTGAAGAAAAACATTAATTGAACTTGATGAGGCGCTAACAGTTAGATTATCTTTCTTTCTATCCAAATATATGCATTATTTAATTAATTTTGCGGTCTTTGCGTTTTCGTTTTGCAATATTCCAAGTTTGCTGTCGATTGGTTCAAATGCGCAGAGGCAAAAGCTCATAACATTTTAGTGAAGAAAGATGAGCCGCAAATGCCTAAAAAATAAGTATGTGAATCCATATACAAGGCATATGTGTAAGTAGTTTGAGTCAGATTGACTTAGTGTGCGGAACGAAAATGCATGCAAATCAATGCTTTGTGAACTGTGGCCAACGAACTGTTGTAAAATTGAAAACGCAACGCCGACGGACGGACGGACAAGCAGTAAGGCGATAATGGAGCGATGCGAAAGCGTTTTAAGAGCGTTCGTTCGCTACTTGACAGCCGCCGATGGAAGGCAACAACAACACATAACCGATGAAATTTCCAAAATAAGAAATAAAAAATGAGAAGCAAATTAGAAACAAAAATCTATAAAACATAGAAATTGGAAAAACTACGTATTTGTGTTGAAAACAATTTTCGCCGAGACGACAGTAAAATGGATACTAAGAAATGAAGCGAAGAAAAAGTGTTTTTTGCAGTATTTTCTATTTTTTATACCCTAAATATGTATTAAGTTTGCCATGAAGTTTTTTGCACCGAGAACCTATAAAATGTATATGTATTTAAATTTACCATATACGAGGTTTCTACAAAAAATATTGTGAATTTTGTATTTCCTAAGAAAGTATATATTTGTTCATGAATATCTATTTTGTCCCCTTCAAAGAAATCACCATATCATATTTTTTTTTCCAATCCTCAAAGCAAAAACGTAATTTTTTGTGATCTTGAAGAAGAGATCTTCAATCGTAGTGTAGCGTCCTTCTTTCATGGACCTCTTCAGTTTTGGAAACAAAAAAGTCACGGGAGGCCACGTTCTGGGGAATATGGTGGCTGCGGCACCTATAATGTATTGATTTTGGCTAAATATTTTGTGATCTTGTTTAGCTCCTCCTTTAATGCAGTTTTTATCGTGTCAATCGTAACGTCGTTCCTTCAGTTTTGGGAACAAAAAACTCATAGAAGCCAGGTGTGAGGAATATTACTGTGTTGGTTTTGGCCAAAGACCAAATATTCTGGTTTCCGACAGATTTATTCGCGCAAACTGTGCATAACTTGCAGATATAATTCTTTATTGACCGTACAAAGCTTTCGCAAGAACTCAAGATGCACAACGCGCCTGAAATTGAAGAAAGCTTCGACGTTCGATCTTACTTTTCGCTTTCTTCGATCTTGGCTCATGCGGCAGCATGCATTAGGATGACTGAGCTTTGGTTTCCTCATCATAACACTAAATCCCTGATTATTCATCAGTGATGCCCTGCTGGAGCAGATCTGGGTCCAACAGCTCCTGAGCAAAGTTAACACGCCGCTGTTTTTGGTCGAAAGAGAGCACTTTTGGCGCAAAAATTGAAGACAAACCAAAACGCGTCCAAGCAAAACAGCTGGCGAAATTTAACTAAATATTCATCATGGCTGAACTTGTCAGCATAAATAAGGAATAATATAAATAAATGAGGAGTAAGTGATATGAGTTTTAATATAATGTAACAAAACATTTAAAAATCTACTACATGTAGCCCGCGAAAATTCAAAATTCGCGATTCTTTTTGTATAACTGTCTTGTGTTTGGCCCTCCGTCTGTCTATATATATATACGAGTTAACTGCCCAGTATTTGAGATATTGATCTGAAATTTTGCTCATGGTCGTTTTTCACAATGTGGCTGCTCATTTGTCGGGACCGCCGATATTGGACAACTATAGCATAGCGCTGCCATAGAAACTGAAAGATCCGAATAAAATACTTCCATGAAAAGTTTTTTCATTTGTCGAGATATCTTCAAGTGATTTGGCATAGATTATTATTATTGTTGTCGTTATTGTAACGGGTATCTAGTTCCCGTTGAGATGGTAGGGTTTAGATAAGTTGTCATCCAGGTCATCCAACGGTAGGCCCAGAAAACATGCGGTCTGGACGGGGTCCGACGCTAGGGAGAGGGGTGTCAGATGTGTAGGGTTAGTTGGGCATGCAAAAAGGTGGTTAGTGTTATGTTGGGACTCGTTGCATGCTGGACAAATATTTGATACGTCGAGGTCGATTTTGGATAAATAAGAGTTGAACCTGCTACAGTACCCAGAACGAATCTGCGCAAAGCAATCGATTCTCACGGCAACTTGCGCTCGTCGTCTGCAATGGGTGCTGGTTTGACTCCAAGTACGCCATTCAAAGAGAGAGTCAGTGAAGGTGTTTATGGCTCCACTGTGGATGGCGGTTACTGCATGTCTCAAGTTCGTTGTGTTTGGTCGGCGTATTGTTTGTGTTGTCGACGAAGTTGGAAAACTACCTCTTAATGCTCCTAGGATGTGATAACAGCCCTGCAGAAAGTGCTTGAATTATGCTCCTCAACTGGGAGCATACGGCCCTCACTGTGTATGTGTGCGTTGGGTAACATCAAGAGGCATCCTGTCGTAGTTCGGAGTGCAGTGTTCTGACATGTTTGTAGCTTCCCCGGCTGCGTTTCACTACATCCAGGCGACCATATTGATGCAGCGTAGTTAAGGATGTTTGTTTATCTGTGCCCCATGTTCTATCGGCCAGCGACTTGAGGATTTTGTTGCGGCTCCGTACTTTGGCAATAACCGCGGTCGTTTGAGTACTGAAGGAACACAGGTGTCAAGTGTCACGTCCAAAAATCTTGGGGTTATTGACAGTCGAAATGGCTTATTGTCCAAGACAATGGTGCAATCTCCGAAGAATTGTTCTGATCGAGTCAATATAGCATATAGCTTCCATACAAACTAATCAGTCAAAAGTAAGTTCTTTGAAGAATCTTTTGCATTTGTGAAGGGTATTACAGCTTTGGTGCATTCGTAGTGAACGTTTTTTCTTGGTTTTGTTTTCACTTAAAGTAGTTGTTTACTGTTCATTGTATATGCATATGTATGAATGTATGTATGTATACCACATTTCCAACTTCAACTGTTGTTGTTGTTGCTGTTGCTTTTTATTGCATTATTAGTTGACGCGGTTTTGCAAATTTTCGCGCGAAAAGTTCGTTGCGACTAGCAATGCAATATTTACAAGAACAACAACAACATGGGCAATAATAATATGCTGTCAATATATAGTTGCAGCAGCAAAAATGCAAATGCTGTGTACACTTGAACAATAATTGCAGTGGAGAAAAATTTGCAACAACAGCAACACCTTTTTGTGCCAGCAAGCAAACAGCAACAAACGAACAGCAACAACTGCTGAATATTGGTCACAAAACAACGACACAGCCAGCCCACATCGCAAACCGCACAATGTTGGCATAACCACCAACCGCACACACACAAATGCACATGCAAATTACGATCTTTCAGCAGCAATTTTTTGCCGCATTTTTTCACTGAACCAAACAACAGTCAACCTGCAGCAAAATCGACAGCCAAACTGTGTAAATTGCTGCTCTGCCGGATGCCTAGTTGCTGCTGCGCGCTGTTGCTGCCGGTTTGCGACGGCGCGCAGTGTTTCGCTGCCTGAGCTGAGTATGTTAATTTCTATGCACCCGGTAGGAAAAACATAATGAAGTATTTTGAAGTGACTTTATAGTCAGATAATCACACCCCTGGGATATGAAGGAGATATTTGTGTCGGAGAAAGGAATCTAGACGAATTTTGTTCAGTAAAATAAATTTCGAAGTTGGTTTTCACAGGTCTTATTTCTCTATTGTTAGCCGTCTTTGGAAGTGGATATTGACTTAAGGGATTATATTCACTTACAAGTCAATTAACTTCCTTGATCTCCTATATCCTTTTCAGAGGGATCTCTGGAAATGGAGAAATGTTTCAGGCGGTAAGGAAGATTTTTCTGTCAAAATTATTTCAAATCGCAAAACCAAACACAAGCTAAAACCGAATTACTGGACGCAATATTGATTTTTGATAAAATAGAGGTTTCCCAAAAAAGGTGGTTTTCGATTTGGCTTGAGAAGTCGAAAATAGTATCGAAAATCTTATTCATTCGATATTATTTAAGAAATATTTCTAAGAAGGTCGTATGAGCAATGCAAGTTGATCAGTCCACTCGTTTCGGAGAAGTTTTCCTTACCGATTCTGGAAACAACATTTTGTCATATTATTTTTGTTCAATATTGTTTGGAATTTCATCATGGAAAGACATACGACTGAACAAAGTTTACAAATCCTTCAACTTTGGAATAAAATTCACGTCTGTAAAGAATGTGTTTCGCGGCTGAGCGCACTATTCGCAACACCTTTAACCATCTTGAAATCCAGAATTCATTATTGGATAATATTCGAGCGAATATGGCAGCCGTAGAGTGTACACGAAGACCGTGGAGAGTCGATTCGGTGCCGTGCACAGCAACTCGGACTGACGTATGGAACAACTTGGCGCATTCTACATTGAGACCTTAAATTGAAAACGTAACTTGCGCAAGAACTGAAGCTACCCCATCTTCCCAAGTGACATCGCTTCGTTTATGTGCTCTTGAAAGATCCAAGAAGATCCGACGTTTACGAGCCAAACTTTGTTCAGCGATGAGGCCCATTCCAGGCTCAATCGGAATGTGAACAAGCCCAAAGCTGCGTTTGGGACGAAGAGCAACATCAAGATATTTAAGTGCTGTTATTTCATCCAGAAAAAACAATGGTTTGGTGTCTTTTATGGGTCAGTGAAATCATCGGTCCATATTTCTTTAAAAATGATGCCGGTGATGCTCGTGATCTCGTTGATATTTAGCTCCATTAAGAATTCCGCCATTTCCCACAATCATTGGATTTGTTGAGAAAATACTTCGGTGAACAGATAACTTCACGTTTTGGGCCGGTCGGTGACCAATCGATATGATATCACATCATCAGACTTTTTCCTGTGGGGATATGTAAATTCTAAAATCTATTGGATATGTAAATTCTAAAATCGGACAATCCGATTCAGGCCTTGTAGCAACACATTACGCGTGTCATTCGCCAGTTACTAGGCAAATGCTCGAACGAGTCATCAAATATCGGACTCAACGGATGGACCATCTGGGACAACATTTGAAAGAGATAATCATCAAAAAATAAATGCCAAAGAATGTTCTTACGAATGATAACAAACATTCCCTATTTCATTTTAAGTTTTTGTACTTTTTCTTTAAAAAATTAGAGAACCTCGCAATGGATCACCCTTTATATCTTGATCTCAGTAGTTACAGTTATAATTGGCTAAATTTTTGGTATCTTTTCCCTTGTTAAACTAGTAAGGTATATATCATAAAGTTCGAATAAACTAGTTCTATAAAAAGAGAAATAAATTATAATACTAGTATGGCTTTTTCAAGGGATTTGATCTCTGTAGGCATACATGAAATATAGCTTTTTGTTTAGTTCTTTCCGTGGGAAGTTTTCTCAGTTTCAAGAGGAAGTCTTAAAGTTTGAAAAGTGGTTAGTATTATGCTCATCAAATGTCTATCGGTTTAATAAAAACAAGTTAGAGAGATTCGATCATTATTATCATACTTAAGCCCGAAAGGTAAGTTAATATATGGTCCACTTGAATACGCTTTTAATAGTGGTAAAGAGCGGATTGCAAAAGTCATTAGAAACTTAAAAATATACCGACTTCAACTCTATTAACTTCCTCGCAGGGTATATATTTACATTGCAACTGTGTCTTTTGGCTTCTACTTGCGTATTCACCCTCTTACAGCGTAGTAATTTGTTGTTCACCTTTTGCGGTTCGATCGGCGGCAACTGCAGGCAGCGCCCTGAATGACTCCAACTGGATGCCGAACTACAAATTAATAAGTAAATGCGACTTATTTCGTAGATACATAGAAGTACGTATGTTTGTGTTTGCATTTTGTCTGCTAGAAGTTTTATATTTTTCGTGCTGTCTTGCGCTTGCGCCGTTGTTGCTTTTTTTAATGGCATCGCTACTGTTGTCATTGTTATTAATATTATCGCTGTAGTCAGCCGGCTGCCGACATTTTTAGCATGCCAGTCATTCTTTACGCTCTCGCTCGGTGGAGTTTTGTCGCAGCTGTTGTGGAATTTAAAATACTGGCCACTGGATTGGGCTACACTGAAAAGTTTTGGAAAACAGTTTCTTTGTGCTCATGAATATTTGGATCGCGAGGCTTTGCGCTGGGTTTGTGACCCGCCATAACGAAACCACTATCAATAAAAACGATGCGAAGGAACCTCGACACACATCACCCCTTTTGTCGATTTTAGAGCCACCTTCGACAGCACAAAAAGCGACGACGCGACACGCATCAGCGACTTGGGTCGCACCTCACTCTTGACAGTCATAGCTTTGAAGTCGTTCATCTTATCTTGCAATCTGTATTAATAACAATATCAGCCGTAGAGTCTAACGCAGAATCACTCTTGAGAACACTTTGGACAGAGTACCTGTTGGTAATTGAAAAGTAAAAGAAAAAGTATCTCGACAAACAAGGACCAAACTCTAAAAGTCCCGCGTCATAAAGGTATCATCTGATGAGTTGGCCTTAGGAGTGCTCGAGAGAAAGGTTTTGCGGAAGATTTATTGTACTTTGCGCATTGGCATCGGCGAGTACCGCAGTCCAGTGAATGACGTTCTTACAGTCACCCACTGCAGACGACGAGGTCGAGTTGCCGCGAGAATCGAGAGTAACCCTTGCGCAGCTTTGTTCTGGATAATGTAGCAGGTGAAACTCCAACTTATTCAGTATCGACCCCGACATATCAAAAATATGTCCAGCATGCAACGAGTCCACTTCTGACTCTAACCACCTCTTTGCATGCCCAGATAACCCTACACATCTGACAGCCCTCTCCCTACAGTCCGACCCCGACGAAACAACACGTTGCCTGAACCTACCGTTGGATGACCTCAGTGACAACTTATGTGAACCTTACCATCCTCCATTACCTCCATCTTATGGGGACTAGATGACTGTTACAACAACAACAACACAGTAGTCGATGGAACAATGAGCTGTATGAGATATACTCGTACAACGACATTGATTTAGTTCAGCGAATAAAGAGACAGCGGCTGCGCTGACTAGATCATGTTGACCGGATGAACGAGAACATTCCAGTTCTGAAGGTTTTCGATTTAGTAACCGCCGGTGGAAGGAAGAGGAAGACCTTCACACCGTTAGAGAGATCAGGTGGAGATGGAACTGGCTGCACTTGGTAACTGGAATTGGCGTCAAATAGCGAAAAGAAGAAACGACTGGCTCGCTTTAGTTAACTCGGCTATAACCGCGAAAGCGGGGTCTATGCCTTTAAAGTAAGGAAGAAGAGTAGCATTTCACGATATCCCCAAGAGACCTTCAACTGTTTTGAATTTATCTTAATAAGTATTGGAATCAGCTGGTACTATTTTTTCGTGTGTCTAAAATTACAAGACCAATAAAATCACTTTCAACCTTGTCGTTTTCAATACTTCATCAGCAGCACACATACATACATACATACACAAATATCACAAAAAGGCCACAACAAAAGCACAAGAAATCTGATCAACGCAAAAAATTAAATAAAACCCAGTTTCATAGGTTGTTGTTGTTGCAGAATTTCAAGTATTTATAATGTTAAATGCGCGAAACACAGAAATGTCAGGTTATGGCTGTTGTTGCAGACATTAAACATAAATAGTTATGTAAATATGTATGGTTTGTATGTAAGCAGCTTTGTTTATTTCCACGCCAAGTCAAGTTGTGCCAACTACTACTTTAACAGCTAAGAACAACAACGTGCAAGCGCAAGCAGCACAAAACAAAGTAACTGAATCAAAACCTTTTTGCCAACACGCCGACGAAGCAAAACAAACCAAAAAGAACAGAAATAAATAAAAACAAAAAACGCCCCGCAGCGCGCGCCGTTTGCGCAGCCGCATCGGTAGCGGCAGAGCAGCACTTGCGCGCCACCGAACGCCAACAGCGCGCCCGGACTGCAGCGCCGCATAAGCAAATTCTCACAATGGCACTGACGCTTTTATTTTTCACATTTATTTAAAATTTTTGTGCGCTGACGAGCTGTGTCGGTTTCGCCAGCCAGTCCTCTGCGGCGCGCGTCAAATACCCGTTCAGCTGTATTTTTTCGACTTGTTTTCGAAAGCGCGCCGTCGCCGCACGTCGCGTCGCAGCGAAAGCTTTTTAGCGCTGCGCTTTTGGTGGAGCCCAGCAGCGGCAGCGCGGCAACTGTTCGCATTGAAGCTTTGACTTTGACGTCTTGGCTGCTTGCCTGCTCGGCGGCTTGGCGGCTGACTCTGCGGTTTGCTGAATGGTGGATGGATGGATGGCTTGGCTCGTTGGCAAGTGGCAAAGCGCCATATGCCTGATCGCAGGCAGTTTTAGTCGCCGACGTGATACTGAATGAGGCGTACGCGCGTTTTACCACCAACGAGACCGTTATAAGAGCGTTACAGTAAATTGTATGCCAAGTGAATTTGTGCTAAGTTGTGCAGCGTGAAGTAGAAAAATCAGTTTAAAACTGAAATAAAAATTAAAAAAAAAAGTTGAAAATAATTTGAAAAAATAGATACCGCGCGCTTGTGTGTATTTGCCATTAACACCACAGTTTTTGCTTATAAACCTACAGCGCTGGGTTGCCGCGCGGTCTATTGCCTACTAAACTGTCAAAAACAACAACAATAACAAAAAGTAGTAAAGTGAGCTTGATGATACGGGAAACTTAATATTTGCTGCAACGGCACACTTGAATGTCACAGCGAAAAGCTGCTGCACAATAACAGCAACAACAACAAAAACGAAAACAATTTGCAGTGAAAAAGCAACAACAATTCGTGCTACTACAAGCAGCTATTGAAGCTGCAGCAATGCAACAAGGCGCGTCACACTACCGCCAACACAGCCAGCAACAACAACAACAACAAAACTGCTAACAACAACAATCAGCAACAACAATAAGCTGTAAGTAGTGCCACTTGAGCAACACACTTCCGATCAGCAGCGCCGCGTCGCGTTGTTACACCGGCTTTCGGCTTTCTTTTGCAGCCAAAACGCTTATTATTGCGACTGGGAACTTCTACTTGCGTCGCAAATGGGTGTGTGTGTGCCTGCTATGCGCTAGTATATTTGGCGTTCGCATTTCGTGAAAGTCAATAATATTTTTTTTTGCTGCGCGAAGAAAGAGAGAGAAAGGACAAACAAGTGGAAAAAGTTAAGTGAATAAATAGCTGCAACAAAAGTAGCAACAACAACAATAAGAAAATCAGCAGCACCACCAAATTGAGAATATGAAAAATTCACTAATGCATGCGAAGTGAATCCACAAACAAACATTTGTGCACTTACGCGCATGTGTGTGTGCCAATCAACCCAGTTAATGTATTTTCCACTCAAATAAAAAAACCAAAAAGAAATAATAATAGTAAAAAACAACAAAACAAACTTAAGTTACTTGAAAGCGTGGCGAGTAAAAAATCATTAAATGCAACAACGTGTCTAGTAAGCGCCTCGAAATTGTAGTGAAATGTTTGTGTAGCGAATTTGAAGCGTAAAAAGTGTAGCAGCGTAGAATTGTAAAAGAAAAGTATGAAAAAACAACAACAAACTATTACAAAGTAAGAGAAACGTGAGAAATATATTTACGTGCTTGTTTGTTAAAAACTTAAGAAAGGTGCAACCGCATATACAGTTATGCACACATTTGCTCACGAGAACGTTTGTTACTTAAACACGCTTAGCGTGGCAGCGTCAACGAGTTTATTTTGAAGATGTTTTCAGTTTTCAGCCCGGCAGCAATTTTTTGAGTAATTGTTTTGGAAGGTGTGTTAAATGCCTGTTTGATGTTGTTGAGTTAAATGTCATACATACAAGCATTAGTGCGAATTGTCACAGCAGGCTAACCTGTAGGAAAATATTGAAAGAAATTTTATATTTTATTAACAAAAAAAAATTTTATTTATTTTAAAATTTCTTGCTGTGTATATCAGCAGTTTTTATAGTTTTGGTTTTTCTACCGTTATGGGTTTTCTATTTTCAATAAGGGTTGCAAATAGTGCATTGAAAAGGCGATTGTACTAACTTTTAAATTAAAATTTTACTTTCATTTTGTGAGCACAAAAATCTTAACTTTCAAATATCCAATTCCCAAAATCGGATTAAAGATTAAAATTAAAAATTAAAAATTTTAAAATTTTTTAAAAATTTCAATTTTAATCTTAAATAACAGCAGAAAATAAAAAAAAAAATTGTTTATTAATTCTGTTTTGGAGTTATGTACATGGGTTTCCTCGGATAAAAATAGCATTTTAAATTTTTTTTTTTTTCATATAAAAAATTAAATATTTTATTAGAATGTTTTATTGTTACAAATATACATTATTAACCAAGAAATTCTGTAATAAAAAAAAAATATTTTAAACTCTGCCATTGCAACGCCATTTCTGGTGACCCCTCAAAAAAAAGATGCGCCCGCTTTGGCAGAATAGCCTCCTTACAGGATCATTCAAAGTGAAAAAATACGTGTTTTAGTTAAAAACTTTATTTAGAACTTGGACGAGGGAAATAATACTGAAAATTGGATTTTTAGCAGACATTTTTACATAAAAATAATTAAAATTTAGTTGAAAATTTCGCGACAATTATTTATTTCAAATAGTTCGAATCGAAAAAAATCCTTCATCCAAGCCTTTAAGAATTGTATCTCAAAGATCTGTGTAAAATTTCATGAAGATCGGTTGAGTAGTTCTCGAGAAATCTTGTCAACCGACTTCAAAGACACTGTTTCGAGAAAAAAGCGTTTAAAGACGGCGCGTATAACCTAGCTAGCCTTGAGCGCACAAGTTCTCAAGGCTATGTCTCCGAAACTATTACTCAGATCAACTTGAAAATTGAGCACAATATTCTAGAGATGCCGTAGAATTTAATAAGACAAATAAGAAAGATTTTTTGAAACCCGTAAGCGTATTTCGTTTTCTCCTATTTGGTTATCTTTGTAAAAGTATCGCTAATTATGTGCAGAACACAGGGTATATTAAGTTTGCTACCCCCAAAAAGAAACATTCGGATACTGTCCCAAGATTTAAAATAATTATTTTTTTCGAAGAACCGATTTGGACGTCTTTATCAGCATTGATATGAGAGGAAAAAGTAGATAGGCTGCGTTTTTCTTTAAGAGCTCACATCTTCTTCTTTATTAGTGTAGACATGGCTTACGCGTTTCTGGCCGGATCGCCAGGTAATTAGTCTTTCAAACGAAGTGGAGGTCTTCCACTTCCTCTGCTTCCCTCGGCGCGTACTACTTCGGAGGGTCCTTCCTGTTCCTGAGGGAGCTTTTGGTATTGCTCAACGTCAGGTGACATAGCCGTATCACTTTTGAGGGGATAATAAAGTCATATGTAGCGGCATAAATACTGTAAAAAGCTGTTTTGAAATCGACGAAGAGGTGGTGTGTGTAGATAATCTTTTCGCGAGTCTTTTCCAAGATTTGGTAGCTGTTGATAGTTGTTGTTTTGATTTCCCTGGACTAAAGCCGCACTGATAAGCTCCAATCAGTTTGGTGAAGTCGATTTTGCCGCATATCGTTATGAGTGTGAAAGGATTGTTGTTGTAACATAGCAGTTGGTGGGAATTAAGAACAAAGTTGCTGGTCTTTGAAAGTAATCATTTACCTTTTACACGATTGTGTTATTGAAATTGATTTTGTTAGTTTAGTTAGCAATGAAAAAGGTGTTTAATTTCTATTGGCAAACTGTCAAGTTACTTGTACCGCTAAGTGGATTCTAATGCAGTCTGACAAAGCGCTAGTAATTTTATAGTTACGTTTGGTAATGGGGATCGGTTCCGGTAGTACGGAACGATCTTTACACTAAAATACTCGGTATCCTTGTTTTCATTGTCCGTAAAAATCCCATTAAAGCAGGTAAAGTTAATTCGTGCAAACACACTTATGGCTTTGTGAACTTTTTATATCGACGAGTTGTAATTCCTTTATTAGGCAATGGCAGTAATTATTTGAGTGGGTTTCGGAACTTAGTGCCGGATCATCCGAAATAAAAAAAGCAGGTGTTTATTCGTTAGATACTAGTTTTTCACAAGTAACGCCGAGAAATATTCTAAATTTCAGTTTTTAATTTGCAAGAATCAAAGCCAAAGAAATGATATAAAATGTCAACCAATATTTATAACTCAAAAACGGCTGAACCGATTTGGCTGAAAATTGGTGGGGAGGTAGCTTAGAACCAGGGGACGGATACTTTTTTTTATCTCTTTATGTTAAAATTCAATACAATTCATAAATTCAAAAATTGTCTTTGAAATCATAAGCATTTGTTCAAAATTCACGTTTGTAAAAATCGTTTAAGGGGCTATACCAGTGTGACACTTTCAAAAAAAAAAATTTTATTTGCTTTTCCGATAGCTTATATTTCCATAAATATCCTGTGCAATCGGGAAGGTCGAATTTTGAATAGTTTTTGGATGGCAGCGTTCTAAAGAGCGACCGCTCGGAGGTGCAAACATATACATATAAGTGAAAATTTAAACGCGTTTTTCTCGAAACGACATTTTTCAAAATTGCTGACATCATAACTAAACGAGAAATTGACCGATCGACTTCAAATTAAGACTGAGTATTTTTGAATACATTTGCCATACAATGAACTACGATCTTTTTGATTGGTTGATAATTGTCAATATGGCATTAAAAAAAACTACCATTTTTTACTTAAAAAACGATTTTTTTCAAAATTACGCCATTTTGTTAATTCTCGATATTTTTCAAAGATCGTAGTTCATTGAATAAGAAATATCTTTAAGTTTAATAGACTTTTAAAAAATTTTTTTTTCAGCTACTCATTTGGCCGGAATCATGTCAGCAGTTGGGGCACTTTTTTTGGCCCCTTCGAAAACAGCCCATAACTCCTTTCTTTTTCAACATTTTTGTAAAACAAAATCTTAAACTATAGCTGAAAATATACTTTATTACGTTCAAAGGAGTTCGAAATGTTCAATTGCGTACTTTCCCTTAAAAAAAATCACGAAAATCGCCTAATTTTTCATGCGTCACACTGGTATAGCCCCTTAAATATTTTTTTACTTAAAAAATAATAATAATAACAACAACATTTGGTACTGTAAAAGTACAGCAATTTGGTTATATAAGACATGGATTACTATGTGGAACCGGGTGTGGTTAATATCACAACAGAAGATCGCATTGACACCTGCATCGCCAAAGAATTGCGGCTACTTTGCTAGATTATAGGCGAACGACGCACAATCATTCATAACAAACGAAATGCAATATCTAATATAAAAAAAATAGTGTTAATAAAAATTATAATTTTAGATTATTATTTTAATCAGCGGTTGGAAATTGTAGAACTATTATTATTCTGTGTAATTTCAATCATCAATCCTCAGTTATCAACGGCTTACGTTTGTTAATCAAAAGGATTGCAGTAACCATTCTGACTTAAAGTTTTAATGGAGAAATGGTCCTCTTGCCTCTTGCAGTTTTAAAATGATTTTGAAAATGCTTATAATTAAAAGCTATAAATACTATTGTTAAAAATTAAGGATCATCTACCCTTTTTCATTATCAGGAGTGTTATCATCTAACAACTTTTAAAATTAATAATTTCTTACAAGTTGAATACAATTGAATGGTTAGTAATTAATGTATACCTTAGTCACTGCAAAGCGAGGACAGGGTCCTCTAGTATACTTATGTAACATCACTAGGTTCCAACAATTCAACTGAAACTCTTTTCTAGCATACCAGCCTAAATATCTACAAGGTGTGTTCCAAAGTAAACAGGACTTTTTGAATCTAGCGCCCCAGGTGGCGCCTTCTATGTGTCGGCTTTTGCGTTAGAATCTGCTATCTTTATTAATTTTCCAGTGAGAATTTCATGACATTTCAATAATTGGAAGTGAAGTTATTGCGTTTTAAGTGTCAGTATGTTTGTGTTATCGGTGCGAAAATGAGCTTCGAACAAAGAACGAACATTAAATTTTTTTTTTTTAATTGGTAAAACTTTTACCGAAACCTTTCAACTGATGAAAAAAGTTTATGGCGATGATTGTCTATCCCGCAGCAGAGTACACGAGTGGTGTCAACGTTTTCAAAGTGGTCGTGAGGGCGTAAATGACGATCAACATGTGGGTCAATCAAAATCAGTGATCACCGGAAATTCCATCGAAACTGAGCGTGAATTCATCAAAAGTCAGTCGAAATTATCATTGAAATTCATGGAAATGGAATTGAACATCTCCAAAACATCGATTTATTGCATTTTGACCGAACATTTGGGCCCACGAAAGGTGTGTGCACGGTTTGTTCCGCACAAATTGACTGACGACCAAAAATTGCTCAGAATCCAATATTCGCTGGACGATTATTTGACCAAAAATCATATTTTAACCATTAACCACTTCCCGTATTCACCTGATATGACTCCGTGCGACTTCTTCCTTTTCCGAAAACGCATTTGCCCATGAAAGGAAATCGTTATGCAGACACGGCTTGCACAGACATACAGGCGGCCATACCGGCCAACGAGCTGAAACACTCGTTCGACATGCTTTTGGACCGTGCAAAAAGCTGTATTGAAGCAGAAGGAGACTATTTTGAATAAAATAACTTGATTTTGCCGAAAAACCCATTTGTTCTGTTTTTTTTCAGGCCTATTTACTTTGGAACGCACTTTGTATATACATATTTATTCACATTACAAGTAAATATATGCAATTCAATGCAACACCGCAATTAGCGTAATCGTGTCAGGATAGCTCATATTGACAAATGCACTGAAAGCTGAAAATTTTTCGTGAGAATATGCGAAAACAGATTGGCGCAAACAATATCTATGCTAACAATTTCTACTAACTGGACAAATTCCCACACGGTCTCGGTTCGGTAAAAACGCAATATACTACATTTATGAACGTGTGTACCCCATTTAATTGGAAAATTCCTGTTGTTTATGTGTATGTGCATAAATACAAAGAGTTGATAGCTATATCAACTTTTATCGCCATTTGTTAAAAAAGAATCTCATAAAATAATGACTTTTGTAGAGCGGAAGTTACCGTTTTGTATCAAAAACAAACTATTAGTCACTTATTAGTGACAATTACTCACAATAATAAGCAATTACACTGTGGGAATTTCTTTATGGGTATAATGCATTAAATATTTATGACAATTAGTGTAAAATATTACCATTTTTTTTAATTATTTATTTCATTTATTTAACGCCAATCGGCACTATACATCTAATAACAATTATAATTCTAAATAAGACAACAGGCTTAAACATTTAAAATTAGGGATTAAACAAGTAACCTAGTTCATATACTAGTATTTTAATTAGTAATCTTTCTGAGGTTCTGTAGAGATCCGCTGAAGAAGTTGATGCCACCGTGCAGAGAGTTTACCAATCTACAGATTCTTTCCTTTGGGCCATTGATTACATAGTTTTTGTTCGATCTGCAAGTTTTCAGGATCCTCATCCGTCTAAGGTTAAGCTCATTTGGTATGATTTCAAAGTCTGCAAGGATTTCTGGGCCATCAATTAATCCATTGAAGATTTTGAAGAAGAAGATGAGATCTGCTACCTGCCGTCGAGATTTCAGATCATTTATTTTCAGGATTTTTCGGACGTCTTCTGTTGAATTGATATCGTTTCTGTATCTGTTATGAAATAGCAGCGTTTTGTAGAACTTGTGCTGGATTCTCTCTACTCTGTTGACCATTGAGTAGGTGAATGGGGACCAGATCACTGTTCCATATTCTAGAATGGGTAGCACTAATGCTGAGAATAGGCAGGTTAACAAAATCAAATTCCTTACACACGCGATTAATCAACGTTAGTCCTTTGTATGCTTGCGAAGTAATTTTTTCGATATGTTTTTTGAAATTTAGTCTCCTGTCAATATTATACCCAGGTCTCTGATGTCTTCAACTTCCGTGAGTCTTTGGTCGTTCAACGTGTAGGTTAAAGGTACCTGCGTATGCGCACGGATGAAGGACATCACTACCATTTTTTCACATTCAGAACAAGTTTATTTATCTTTCACCAGTTATACAGCGTTTTGTAATATCAAGAACGGTGAAAATTCTACGAAAATTTTTTTAATCGTCAGCATATAATAAGTACTCAGACTGAAGTTTCTTCCCAATGTCATTCACAAATATGTTGAAGAGTATGGGTCCAAGGTGGGATCCCTGGGGAACACCAGATGTGACACCATACTCATCTGAAATGTGTCCGTCCATCCTTACTTGCAACCTTCTTCCTGTTAGGTACGATCTGATCCAGCGTAGTGCATTGCAATTCACTCCATAATTTTTTAGCTTCTCCATAAGAGTCCTATGGTCCACTTTGTCGAATGTCTTGCGAAAGTCCGTATATATTGAATGAATTGGAATACCACTGTCCATGGCCTTGAAGATGTAGTTGACATAGGTATATAAGTTTGTTGTAGTGGATCTGCCACCAACAAATCCGTGCTGCTTAGAAAAAATTATATTTCTGAATGATGATATCAACTGAGGCAGGACAATTTTCTCAAACAGTTTTGCTAATGCAGATTGGATACATACAGGTCTATAATAGGTGACGTCAGATCTTAGGCCGTTTTTGTGGATGGGACTGATGAACGATGATTTTCACGCCGATGGAAAGGTTCCGTGATAACAAGATTTGCTGAATATATGTGTGATAGGTTCACAGAGCTCGGCAGCACAGTTGCGTAGATATATATTAGGCAGACCATCAGGTCCTGCTGCTTTTTTTGGATCCAGGGCCAATAGCTGCTTAAAAATTTCATTGAAGTTAGCATCGAATTCATTTAGCTCCACATTCCCTACAATATCAGCAGATTGATGATGACCAACTCCGCTGGGGCTCGTTTTATAGATGTTTTTGAAGTAAGATGCGCTCTCCGCACCCGAATGAGCGGTCAGGTCATTCCATGTCATGGTAGCTGGGATTCCCATGTCGGTACCCCTTTTTTTCTTGTCAAACCTCCAGCACTCATTTATGTCTGAAGAGACTAGATTTTCCACTTTATTAATGTATGACTTGTAGCATATTGCACTTAATTTCTTGCATTCGAGTCTCAGTTGGCTAAAACATCTATAGTTGACTTGGTTTTATTTCTCCTATATCTGATATGCACAGATTTCTTCCATTTAATTTTATTTATAATTTCTTTAAAGAACCAGCAGGGAAGTTTACCTGGTTTTCTCGAATATGCAGAGACAAACTGAGAAATTCCTTCTTGTATTTTATTATAAAACCAACTAACCTTATCATCCACTTCTTCTATTTTGTATAGCTCAATCCAGTTAGATCTTAAAAAGAAGGCATTGAGACTCACATAGTCGGCTTTCTTAAACGAATAAGAGGGAGGATAATTTGGTATTAGGCTAGGCTAAAAATCCAAGGGGATCTCGGGTGATATTTATCCTCAGTCGTGAAAGCAAGAGTTTCGTTGATTGAGAGATCCAAATTACTGAAACATAAATCCAACAGCTTATTATTTTTATTTAAGATGTTATTAAATTGTTGACACTCAATAAGATCAGTGGTATCGTACAGCAGCTTCCCGCAATCAAAGCGCGGTGTACTGCTGGGCAAATTGTAGTCTCCCACTATCACGATCTCTGAATCCGGAAATTTTTCTCTCAAACATGTTATTGTTTCAGTATGGGCATAGTATGTCTCATAATTAGATAGATCCTTATGAAGATATGCTCTGGGTTATTGTTCTCAATGGATATAAGTTCAGCTTTAATTGTTCATTTAAAAGCAATCGACGACTTGGCGAAAGTTTGTGTTAACAATTCTAGGCGTGCCATTCACGTATTTAATGGTTTTGTTTTTCACGCAACTGTCATTCAGTAATCTAAGTTTTTCCCTTAGAGATTGCAAATGTGACTGCTGAGCCCGAGTGAGATCTGGCTTGAAGGATACTCGTGTGTCAGGATCCGGTTTGGATTTTAGTATACTTCTGGCATAAGCGACAGACTGTGTCTCAATCAGCAAAGGCCTAGACCGATCGGGTGTTGGACGCCCTAGCCTGCGTAGCTTGAACGATTTCACATTGTCATGCAGCTCTTCGGGAATAACTGATGATAACCGTGCTCTATCTTCTTCTAGACGTACTTTACCGTCTACCGCCTCCCTCCCTAGGGTTGTGCGCTGGGTTTAGGACCCCCACGTAAAAAATGCCTGAAGAAAACCAGTTGGTTGAAGTTCTCGTAAAAATAAAGGGTCCTTGTGGGATTTACTACTGTGGCCAAAATGGATCGCAAATTCGGTGTTGGATTTGCGATGGGAGAAAGATTCCGTCGTCGAGCCCTGGCATTCACCCCGGTGGATGAACGTTTAGCCACAATCCGGACGATGTGACCAAAGATACCTTCAAAGAGCGCTTGGAGCGCTCCTATGGGAGTCGCTCCCGCCACGATGGCAAAATAGCGATTGGCGATTTTAAGGCCAGGGAGGGCAAGAAGATATCTTTGGCACAACGGTCGGCAAATTCAGCCTCCATGATGAATCATCCCCAAATGGGTTGAGGCTTTCCACCAGAGCCGCAAATATGTTTATGTGTATGCTGGTTGCATAGGATGTCAAGGCACCGATTGGCCGATATTTTTTGCCTTTATTTCTTAAGTTCCTGACCGTCGTTCTTCCTTATTAAAATTTTTCTTAAAAGGTCCCTCATTAAAGCTTGTTCATATTTATTGTCTCATTTACTTCCTGTTGGAAAGGCTTCATTGAGAATAAAAGGTACAAAATCCTGTTTAATTTGCTCTGAATATGCAGTTGGAGACAAAAACGCGATTTTTTCCCTTGCCTTTCCTTTTGTTCCCATAACACTGAAAATACTTGCTTGCAGGTGTCTTTAATGTACTTGAAAAATGCATAGTGAACTAAATGCGAAACAAAAAATTTTCATAATTTTTTAATGACCAAGTGCAGTCAGAGCGCTGTAAGGACGACTGGCGGGCAGCCTTGTCGTGGCGTGTTTAACTTTAAGAGTTTTACTTGACTTTGGTTTGTTTTATCTCGTAACCGGCCTGACTATAAAGTTGTCTGCCTGTTTGTGTGTATGTATGTATGCGCGAGTATATACCGGTTTACTGTTGCCACCATGAGTTCTCATTTCACCAGCCTGCCTGCAAGCTCATCAATAATAAAAAAATGCAAATGTTGTCTCGAATTCACGTTTATTTTTATTTTTTATTTTTAATTTTTTTGTTTTGTTTTTAATTTTTTGTTTTTATTTTTATTTTTTGTTTTTATTGTAATAACACTTGCTGAGGCGGCTGCAGTGTGTTTGTGTTGAAATTTGTACTTGCAAAATAAAATCAAAAGTACAACTCTTTAACCCACTGAGTGGCGTGACTTTTTATAGCTTTTTTCATTGAACTTTTGCTTTTTATACATTTTTTTGTGTTTTTAACTTCTAATTGGTCTTAAACCCATTTATTTTGTTGCTCACCAGCAATTACGGCTAGTTAAGTTTAGGTACTAAAATTGCCGCAAAATTAAAAAGTAAAACTGAAATGTTTAAATATACATATAGTATATATATATATATATGTTTGTGATATATGCATATACAAAGGCACCTCAGTAACAGTTAACATTCATTTTAACGATTTTGTAAGAACAAACAAATGTGAAGAAGTTATAAATAGTAAAGTGGCCAGGAAATCCAGTTTGTCAGAGACACGGGTTTGGCATTCTCTGAAAAGTAAATGCGCAAAATTGTGTCTTCGGGTTGAAACGAAATTGATAAAAAACTAAAAATAAAATAATAAAAAAAATATGAATATGAACGAATGTGTTCATGTTGTGTACAGTTGTATACAGAAAAATAGCATAACGCTTTAAAATTTCTTGTTATTTATCGTTGTGTTTTATTTAAGTGTTTATATTTATTTCGAATTACATATAACGGACTGACTATGTAAATACTATACATATAGTCTGTAACACGGTTACAGCCGAATTTACAACAGCGCGCCAGTCGTTCTTCCTTTTCGCTGTTTGACGCCAATTGGAAATTGCAAGTGTAACCAGATTTTGCTCCACCTGGTCTTCAATGGAGTGGAGATCATTCTCTTCCTCTGCTGAGCTGGAGTGTTTTCGTCCATTCGGATGACTTGGCCTAGCCAGCGTAGTCGTTGTCGCTTAATTCGCTAAAGATATTCGCCGGGGCCAACGCGCAAAGGACCATAAATCTTTCTCAGAACCTTTCTCTCGAAAACTCGTGACAGCGACTCATCTGGTGTTGTTATCATCCATGCCTCTGCGCCATATAGCAGGACGGGGATGACTTTACGCAGCACTTGTATGGTCGCCTGGATGCAGTGGCACGCAGATGAGGAAACTACAGACCTATCAAAATACTGCACTCCGGACCACGACGGGATGCCTTTTGATGTCTCCCATAGAACACCTACACAGTGAGACGCTTATGCTCCCAGTTAAGGAGCATAATGAACTCCTCACCAGGCAGTTCCTGCTGGGATGTTTTCGCAAAAATCACCCCTGCAGCCATCTGCTTGGAGCGGAACCGCCTCTTAGGAGCATCAAAAGGTCCTTCCTTGACTACGTCGACGACGTCGTACAGTACGCCGACCGGACTTCGGATGCAACTGACTTTCAAAAGGCATTGAGCGCCATTCACAGCGGAGCCATCAACACCTTCACCGACTCCCTTCCCGTGAATGGCGTACTTGGAGTCAAATCACCACCCATAGCAGACGAAGAGCTCCAGCTGCCGCGAGAAACGCAAATGACCCTAGCCCAACTTCGTTCTGGATACTGTAGCAGGTTAAACTCCTACTTATCCCAAATAGACCCTGACATACCCTATGTATATCCTGCATGCGAAGAGACTCCGCATGATACTGACCACCTCTTTGCATGCCCTACGAACCCTACTCATCTAACACCCTCCTCCCTATGGTCCGACCCCGTCGAAACAGCACGTTTCCTGGGCCTCCTGTTAGATGACGTCGACGACAACACAAATAACCCTTACCATCTTAACGGAGATTAGATATTACGCTAAAACAACAACAACAACAACGAAGATGATGAGTGACTTGTAGAATTTGGTATTTGTTTGTGAAGAGAGGATTTTACTTCTCAACTGCCTGCTCAGTTCGAAGTAGTAGCGTTGGATTTCGAGGCTTGTTGTTGTTGTTGGTGTTAATACTGGTTCCAAGATAGACCAATTGCTGTTAAAAACAGTTTTAAAATCGACGAAGAGGTGGTGTGTGTCGACACCCTTTTCACGCGTATTTTCCAAGATTTCGCTCATGATGAATATCTGGTCAGTTGTTTATTTTCCAGGCAGGCCTGAAGCCACACTGATAAAGCCCACAATTTGTGGACGGCGGGCTTTAATTTTTCGCACAGTATGCTCGATAGAACCTTATATGCGATGTAGAGGAGACTTATCCCACGGGTAATTGGCGCATATTGTGCGACCTTCCTTTTTGTAGATTGCGCAAAGCACACTTAAATTCCAATCGTTGGGCACGATTTTGTCCGACCATATTCTACAAAGAAGCGGAGACATGTTCGTTATCAGTTCTTTGCAGGCGTATTTGAATAGTTCAATCGGTAAATCATCGGTCTCCACCGCTTTGTAAGTAATTGATATTCGAACTTCTTCATGGTCGCCCGATGGAACGTCTGCTCCATCGTCATTAAATTAAAGCATCAGGTTCACCATCTCGTGGTGTTATGTCGTGGAGAGTCAATACGGCGAATGGAACGACTTGGCGTCGGGATCTTAAAGTGAACCGTACAAAATACAGCTTGTGCAAGAACTGAAGCCGCTCGACCTTCCCCAGCGACATCACTTCGTTCTATGGGCTCTTGAAATATTTCAAGAAGATCCGACGTTTTCGAGTCAAATTTTCTGCAATGAGGCCCATTTCCGGCCCAATGGACATATGAACAAACAAAATTTCCGCACTTGGGGCGAGTCATCGAAAATGGGACTCAACAGATAGAGCTGCTGAGACGTAGCCGCGGCCAACATTTGAAAGAGATACTCTTCAAAAAATAAGTGCCTAAGAATGTTTTCTCGAATGATAATAACATTCCCCATTAAATTTGAAGTTTCTGTGCTTTATCTCTAAAAAAGTAGGAAACCTCGAAATGGATCACTCTTTGATAAAGTGCATAAGTGGCATTATAGAAAATAATGTGAATTATGAAAATGAAATAAAAGTTTTATGCTTTCTTTTCTGTATTACAAAAAAATGTTCTGAAAATCATTACTTCTAAAAAAAAGTTCAGATATTCATATACTATAATTTTACTCACAAGTGTGCCGATCTATACAGACATGTGGATATCTACTAGGAAACAAGAAACAGACAACAAGTTCACCATGATCTTTCGTCTGTTGTTATTCTTAAGCAAATCATTAGATTATTATTTATGCATTTGCTGAGAAACCCAACTGGCTTGGTTACATCCGAGTTTTGGCTCATTAGCATGACAATTGTTTCTCCGTGGATTGGTGCTCATCAGCAAATTAACTGCTGACTTAAAGTTATGTACATTTTTAAATTGTATGGTATTGTTAAAGGCAAGTCTTGCCGGTTCTAGCAGCTTCTGCTTATTGCGTCTATAATGTATTGGTTATTAAGATTGTTTTTCGCGATTTGCACACTATTTTGAGCGCTTTTAATTCAATCATATTCAATTTATTATCATACTGTTATCTTTTATGGAAAATTCATCTTTAACGCCGAATGCTTTTGCAGCTATCGTAGAAAGCAGCTTGAAGCAATTTAATTATTAATATAGCCACTGAATCGTAGACCTGTCAGAGATGACTTTCTACAGGCTAAATCTATAACTTCGATCCTTCCTTGAACACTCAGCATTTTCAGTAGATGAAATATGCATTTTAGTTCAATCTGCTGTTCGACGAAATGTTATTGCCTGCTGAAAGTGGGATGAATTTTAAAACTCTCGAAAACACAACATTCGCCAAGCAAGGTTTCAGCTAGAAGTTTTTGTGGCTCTTGTGGAATTATTTTCATTGACTATCTCGACTATAAATCAATCAGCAAACCATATTAACGAGCATCCGAGACTAAAATTAGGCCAAATGGGTAGGACAAATAATTTTAGCCTATGTAGTAGTTGTCTAAATCTATTACATCGAAACATATTCCTAAAATTCTGGGTATAAAAATATAAAATAAATTTCTCTATAGATTTCCAACAGATGCTAAAACCTTCCGAACGAAATCAATATTATGGTCCAAATTTTTTTTGACAACTCCCACAATCTGGGCCATCAAAACCAAAAACATTCTTGAAAATACGCAATTTCTGCAGACATTGGACTATTTGAATCAAAATATCAGATCAATATTCCAATAACTGAAGGAGTAGTGAGGAAGTCTGGAGTCGATAGAGCTGGAGTTCATAAAGAGCTTTCCTTCCCCCCAAGCTTTGATCCATCCGTAAAGAAGCTCACTGCTCCTCTCCTCCAACGGTTTCTTCTCTCCCACAACTCCTTCGTCAATATATGGACAGAGAAGGAACTGCTATGGTTCGGTTTGATGACTCCATGATCCAAGTGACCTGATAAGAAGTCAAAGTGTGTGAGGATATTCGAGTGTTTAGGTACATACTCTTTTAATAACCCAGATTCTCGGAGTCTGATAGCAGCTTTCGCAGCCATACACCTTCCGACAATGTCTACGGGCACTATGTGCAAGTATGAGTTAAATGTCATGGATGAGCGCTGCCCGTTGAATGCTCTCGAGTTTCTTTGCAAGTGTAGTCTTTTCTAGAGTCCTCCACCACATAACGACTCCGTAGAACATAATGGACTTGACTATGGTGTCATAGAGCCAAAAGACCATTTTCGGTGAGAGACCCCACCTTTTGCCAATATCTGCTCTACAGCAATAAAAGATAATCGATACATTTTTTACTCAATCTTCGATATTCCGCTTCGATAAAAGTTTCCTATCTATGATGAGCTGTAGATATTTCACTGTATCCGCCAGTTGCAGACGGATATCTGCCATTTGCAGCAGCGGTGCCACCGGGATCTACTATCTTCTAGTAAATAAAACAATCTCGGTTTTACATGGGTTGATGGCGACTTCCGACCGCCCAATTTGTTACGGCGCTGAGATACCCCTACGTCCACTCGTACACGGTACTCAGGAACTTTCCTTTGGCCATAAGTGCTACATCTTCTGCATAGGCAATCACTCGGCAGCCATGATCATCAAGTTTTTTAAAGTAGTCGTTAACGTCTACGAAGACGGAGAATGAGGTGTTTGAGGTTTGATTCAACCCCTAGACCGTCCAGAGCAGTAAAGACTTTTTCCGCCAGGATGTTATTTAAAGGTCCCAACAGCCAAATCCTTAACGCCAATGGCTTCCTCTAGTCATGATACTGATTCCACTTTACAATAATCATGTTGCGCTCCTGATAAATAGTCTCTCGAAATGCGCCTCTTATATACCAGTCCATCAATCTCTCCAGAGTTTTTAGTAAGAAAGAGGAGAGGCCGATGGGCGTAACGTGGGAGCCCCTACCAGCCTTCGTGATGAACGTAACTCTGACTCGTCTCCAGGCCACCGGTATGTTACCAAGTCTAATGCAGTTCGCATAGATAGTTGCATGACATCTTAACAGCCTGATACAGCTGCGCTGGTAAGATGCCATCCGGTCATGGGAACAGGAAATATTTGAACGAATTGACCGCCTAGATCAAGTGTCATTCATCCAGAAGGTCGACAAAGGCGCAATCATTTTGCATCACTCCGAGAGATATCCCCTCAGGCGAGGTATTGTTCGCGGCCAACTTAATATGCCCAGTTCAAAGTATAAAAATATTTTATATGTGTATGTATGTATATAAGCAGGTAGATAGTATAATTTAAAAAAATAGCGTTGCCATCTAATTTGAAACTCAAAATAATTGAAAATATAAAAGATATGTATGAAGCCCGTAAATAATACGAGTATGTTATACTCATATATAGACAATATAAAAAATTTGCAAATTATATGATATGAATTTCAAAAAAATCGTTTCTATTAATAAATTCTGTATTTTTACTCGTTTTAGAGTTACGACAACGTGAAATACTCAACTTCAACCGGAGTGCAATTTATACACAAAAACTTCTGGAAAATATACGAGTGAATGTTTGCCAGTAAAAAAGGCAGTGAAAATAAAGAAATAAACAATATAGAAAAATTAAAAATAATGCGCAATTTTGCTGCTGCGATTGCAATTTTAATGTAAAATAAAATTGCGATGAAAAAGTTCGAGTGAAAAAAATTAAGTTTCATTAAAGTAACGACTAAGCAAAGGGATTACTTGCAGCGACTGCACAACAATAAGTGCAATGAAGACAACAAAAGAAAATTATAAAGCCATCAAATCAGGAAGTGCATGTAGAAACGTGTAAATGCCGACAAGTGCCCAGTAACTACTGTTAGGGAGTTACAGCGATTATATTACACGCCACAAATTGCATAACTGCAAATCACGGCGCAGTGAGATCGAAAAAAAGAAAACGAAAACAAAGAAACTGCAGACAAAAGCCATAGAAACAAAAGCGAAGCTTTGGAAGATCACATTTGCTTTGGAAAAGAACAAAGTGAGCGCTGCAAATCAGGCAAAAAGCGTCGAGGTGTTACAAACGGAGCAATAGCGCAGACGGAAGAGCGAAGTAGCGGAGGAAGATTCGCGTTTGTATGTTTAAGTGCGCCAAGAGATCGGAGCCTGAGCGAAGATCAACAATAACGCGTCGAAGCGCGAAGTGAGGAAAATAGTGCAAGACCGAGAAAAACGAGGCAAAAGCTGACGTGCAAAAGAAGTAATCAGCTGCGCGGTAATCACAAGTAATTTTTAGTAATCACATTTTAAGCTATTAGAGCCGTCCAACAAAGCGACGCAACAACAATAATGGCAACGAAAACTGTTATAAACACGAATACGCCAACAACGCGTGGCATCTCCATACTAATTGACCAGAATACAGCAACAACACCAACAGCAATACAAAAACAACAACCACTCACAGTCAACAATTGCCAGAAAGAAACATTGAGACCAACAACACAAATGGCTGAAACGGCCAAGATCACCATCTATCAAAATACAACAACAACGAAAACACAAATGGCACCAACACCATCTACGGCGGTAACTAGAACAGTGCTCACTAAGCTGCAGCCGCAGCCAAGTAAATTAGTGGCAACAACAACAACAACACGTATTGGTGTTAACGGTATAGATAATAATTACAACAACAATAATGATAACCACAATAATGATGATGTTTTTGCCAAAGCAAATAATGAGCAAACGCTGAACGACGATGATGAGCGACGTCACTCGCATCGCATACAGAGTGGTGAGTACGCGAGTGACCAGAAAACTAGTTACGCCACAATCAAGCAGAAAATAACAACATCCACGGCGGTGCCAACTTTTCCACACTTGCTGTTGAAAGTGGTGAGTGAAAGAGGAAAAGCCAATAATGGTCAAACCGAGCACAGCGATGGCGGCGTTGTGAGCAACGAAGACGTGCACGAAACGAATGGAAACGACGTCGGCCGTTTGGCTAACGGTGTTGGAAGTGATGTTGGAAAATCGCAAGTAAATAGAAATGTGGCGGCCGCAGGTGTTGTTATGGCGCACACAAATGGTCAAAATGAGCAGCTGAGCAGCAACAACAACACTGCACACACGAAACCGACAGCACAAGCGAATGTTAATGATCAGCGCGGCTCGATGATCATTAAGTGCAATGGCGATGAGCAAAATGACAACAACAAAGCTAATGATAATCATGCTGATGATGATGCACATGATCGGCATGCCGATAATGATGAGCGCCGCGCTAACGACGTTCATTCCGATCAGCAGCATGCTGATCAAGTTGGTTCACTTGTTGCGCCGACTGCGACGTCTAATATATATCGCGACGAAAGTTGTGTGACTAGTGCTATTGGAAATGGTCAAAACGCGTTTGAACATTATATCTGTACGAATGCGATGAACGTTAGCGAACACGATCGCCATGCGGCTGGCCATAGCCTCTGCAATACAGATGTCCAAGAGCAGCTGGAAAGTGCAGACGTGAACGCGAATTCGAATGCGATCGGCGTGAGTAGTCTACTAACGGCAACGAGAGCAGATTGTGGAAGTGCACTGACCGAAACAGACGCAGCCACACGCATTCGCAGTGTTGAACCAATAACAAAAAATCAAAAAGAATCGAATTTGAATAAGCAATTAGAACCGAAATTACATGTGTTGAAGATACAAATAAAACCCAACGAAGTGCATGAAAAGAATGACAAACAAGTGTCGGTAGTGACCCTTAACGAGGCACAAGTGCAAGATAAGCCCCAGCAACAGTACGCCCCAGCAAAAGATCAAATTAAAGAATTAACACAACAAAGTGCTCCAGTGCAAATAATTGACTCCACTCAGGCAACACCGACGGGTGAAAGTGCGAACGAATTATACGCGAACGAATACAACAAGAGCCACCACGTACAGAAAATGGTGCAAAAGCCTGCAGCTACAACGCCTACAGCGGCCACATTGACAACGTCGACGACGACATCAATGATTCTCAATACGGGCGCGGTAACCGTGTCGTCGGGCGGTAATGCCGCAACAAACTTGTTAGGTGCGATCACAATCGCAAACGGTAACGGCAACAGTAACGGTAACGGTAATGCCAATATTAATGGTAACGGTCACGCGAACAACACGAACGCTACGTCGAATACAAGCATTACCGATTTAAATGTCACACATCCTTCGTACATGTACTATGTTATATCCAGTGGTCAATTCTCACCTTGCGACACACTAGACAGCGGCACAGGTAGCGATCTGGAGAGTAATGGTAATGTAACACCCGGCGCACCAACCACACAGAACAAGTTTCTCGGCACACTCGAGAAACTCAACGCTGTCACACAGAATGGTGTTAACGGTAGCGCACCCAAAATGGAATTGCACATGAAAGCGACCAAAATACGTCTAAATGGCAGCACCAAGAAGTCAGCGTTGGACTTGACAAACGGCACTGCGAAGTCGCATACGAATGGTGACCACGCACGCGCTGGCAGTTTCACCGATAGCGAGGAGAGCGAATCGTCCTCGCTGAGTTGTGATTCACTGCACTCCACCGAATTCATACGGCAGTCGTCGGTTTCGCCAACAGCGCACAAATCGACGGGCAACGCCGCATCCTTGGCTTGCGTCAAAATGTTGGGCAGTTTTCTGCCGGACTCCTTGTTGCGCGATATACGCGATCGCAAGTTTCCCACCAATGATTTTGAGGCGAAATATGGTGATGCTGGCAATGCTGCCAGCGCTGATGGTGGCAGTGATGCGGATGGTGAGGGTGATGTGGCTACGCCAATTGACAAAAACGAGCAAGATTATATTAATGTGGAGCATAAGCAATTCTTAAAGGAACGTAACGGTAATAATATGGCCGTTAATAATAGTCACAGCAATAAACGCGCGTCGCTGCCGAATAAAACGTTCGTTTTAAACGCGGATAACGGTACGTTCGTTGATACGAAAATGAACTCGATGCCGCGCAAATACGAAGCAGATAAATATTACAATTTCCATGTGCGGGAACATGAAAATTTCCGCAGTTTCGACATTACTGGCGGTCTTGGTGGTATTAATGGCGGTAGTGTTGGTGGTGGTTCGGCCAGTTTGGGCGGTGGCGATCTTGAAAGTCTCTCCGAATACGAAACGAAAAGTTTGCACGACGATGCCTTTGCCGGCTACAAGGATATACGTTGCGGTTCGGCCACATCGACTATACGCTCGTCGAAGGGCACGGTGCGCGGCGTCAAGAATCGTGTGCGCAATGGAATAGCCACATTCTTGCAGTTGCAGCAGCCGAATGTGAAGGTGAGTCAGACAGACAGTTCTAATTTATTTTGTGTGTTAGCTTTGAGCTATGAAATCAGTGATGGAGAAGAGTAAACAAAATTTATTTGAGACATGGTGATTTATTTGTTAACAAATTGACGGATGACCTTTTAATTTTTAGGATTATTTAGTATTCCGTCTTATTTCTATTTTTTGGGCTTCCATGCTTTTCGAGTAGTTTTTTTCCCATATTCTTTCTACTATTTTTATGGTAGAATAGAAGAATTAACAAAAAATTAATATTCTTATATAATTTAATATTGAAAAAAATATTTTTCGTGAAATGAAAATTAAAAATTAATATTTTCTATTATTAATTATTTTTCGAAAACAAACAAGTATTCTTTTTATTAAGTACAAAATAGATAGTTAAATTAAATTTTGAGGTTTGCACTACGACCATTGGTCCATTGTGCAATTTCCTGTTATTACAACACTTCGTTTAACCCAATCAAATCAAAGAGGATTAGTACAGCTCCCGAGTTACAATGTGTTCTTTCACTTGATTCAACTGCCCGATAGCCTGACTCCATGGCAAAAACATTGGTACAAGTCTATTGGACCCAAAGAGATTATTTTAAGAGAGAGACGACAAAGATTTTGAATAATAAATTATGAATTTTAAAATTATGAACAAAGTCTTACTATTTTGTGCCCACATACAACACAACCTAAACTAACTTAATTAAATAACACTTGCGTTTTCTCGCGCTCTTTCAAGCTTCTACCACAAACATATATCTGTATATATGTTTATACGAGCTTACAAACACACACTCCCAAGCTTTAGTTTCATGTATTCTACGAAAAACGCAGATTCTCACATATTTTCTTCAGCATGACATTTATCTGATTGCAGCAGCTGTACTTTCTCACGTGCATAGTGCACCCCACATGTTCACTCACAGTGCAAAGAATCAGCCAAAAAAGGTACAAACAATTTACATAAAATAATGTCACAACTCAATTTGAAAAGGCAACACATGCAAACAATAGCTAACTGACAGAGCCAACAGCTGACTGTCAAGAAAAATGAAAACAAGAACAACAATTTGCTAAATAAAGCTGCCTCCAAAACAAAGGATTGACAACCTTGTGGCAAAATAATGCAGACAATTGTCATAGACCAAAGCTCGCCGTCAGTCAAATTTATGTACATAAATTTACAAGTTTGCACATCCACATTTGTACATATATGTATATACATATATACTGCCTATATGGAAATACATTTGTGGACTTTTGATACATTGTTCGGCGTTTTGAAGTGTTTTCGAATAAAAAATGGAAAAAATTAGAGCAGATCGACGGAAGTGATGGGCGTAAAAATTAAATACATTTTTAAATGACTGTATGAATAATAAAACAAAGCTTGCGGTTTAGGCTCGAAAGAGTGGTAAATGTTGTACGAATTGTAAATGAGAAGTGTCAAAAGCTTGTTAAAGCAAAAATATCGTCACACTTGACAATTCGAATGTTAAAAAGAAGTTAAATTTATTGTGTGTGTAGTATTTGAATTTATAATGATTCAATGAAAGACATATTTTCGAAAGTTTCTAAAAAAATTTGTTTTATGGATTAGTTTTTTAGATAATTGTTCATAAAAGCTTATAATCTGTGTGGGGGAAATGTTGGATTTTTCAGTAAAAAATAATAATAGACTGTTTTTATGCTTTTAACTTTTAAAACTGAACCAACGCAAAAATTTCGCGATTGCCGAAAGCATTCACTACTAAAAGTATTATGCAGACATATAAAAATTTAAAACTTAAAAAAAATTAGTTTAAGCAAATTCGAATACGAGTTTATAAACCACTGACAAAAATTTTTTTCGAAGAAGGAAATTCTTCGAAAACGTAAAAAAGTTGATAACTTAAGTCAATTTATTATATTCTATTTTCTTCAGGAAATTTTTTGAAACTTTTTATTATAAGGAATCTGCCAAAGATTGTTGTAAAAGTAGAAATTTATTTAAATTCTTTAAATTCTCGTAAATACATGAAATTTAGGGATCTTTTATAAAGGCTAAGAATTTTGAAAATTGTTTCCTGTATTGTTAGCTATCTCGGCCGCTCCGCTCGGCCTCTTCCTAAATAGATCCCGGTTAGTATTCTTAGGATTTCTGAAGGTTACATTTTATTGAGGTTTGAGAATCTTATTTGAAGTCTGACATACTACTTGTATATCTATAGTCAAAAAACGAGGGAGTACGAAACACCTAAAGTTAAGTAGAGACACACCTAGATCAATATATGACTTTACCAGAATAGCTGTTCTTACTCTATTTTTTCTCAAGATACCATATTTCCCGAGGCTATTCATTATTCCTGAACTAAAGCCGCATCGTAGCCGATCCTCACCATGACGAGGAGTTTGGCAGGGGCCACTTTACTGTTATGCAAATTAATTTGCAACACCTTCACTTTTTTGTTCGGACTTCTTCGCGGGGTCGGGTTGAGGCTCCACCTCTTCCTGCCAGAGTTGATAACCTTCAACACCCTCCAATTTTCCGTCCGCACATCAGGATTTGTCTCCTAAGAAGCTGCAGTTTTACCTTGCGAGGTATCAAAACCTTCACCTTCGGTATAGATGAAATGCAACTACGGCTTTGCAACCGCTTCCTTTATCTATAGCGGTAAGGGGTCGCTGGCCGTCGCTACCACCCTGGAC
The DNA here is from genome assembly GCA_037783105.1 of Bactrocera zonata. Classification (NCBI taxonomy): domain Eukaryota; kingdom Metazoa; phylum Arthropoda; class Insecta; order Diptera; family Tephritidae; genus Bactrocera; species Bactrocera zonata. The sequence continues at coordinate 48,802 of JBAWJQ010001062.1, read as the reverse complement.
GTTGATGGTTTCTCTTGATCGGGTCTGAAGTATGGCCTTACTGCTTCATACGTTTTCCTCGGTCGTTTCGCTGGCACTGTTGCTTGACTTTCAACGGACCTCTGGACCGTTTGGTCGCAGTTCCTTTTTCGATCCGGTTTGCGAACCTCGGATACGAGGATTGCGGCCTCGATGCATAATATGCTCGGTCTTCTTCCATTTATGCCGCAGCCCAACCAACCTCCCTCTTCATCCTTCTTCCGATTGGTCTTGCAGCTACGCCCTTCGTAGACTTTCACCGCTGCTTTGTATGTCGCTTTTGCTTTGAACCCTTCTTACTGGGGTTTGCACATAGCACTTTTGGCATCTCCCGGAAACCGTGGCAAATGGAGAAGAACATTGTGTTTATGATTCCAACGCTTTCGAGGTGCAAAGCGGTTTTGGCCGTAACTAGGATATATGTAGATACGAGGATATTCGCCGACCCCTATAAATACAGCTACCACACAAACTGACTTATCAAAAGATCTTTTCATATCCTTAGTTTAAGATTTCTACATTCACTAGGTTACTAGGTTGCCTATTGCGAAATGAGGCGCGAATACATTGTTGACATCTACAAATCTTACAAAAACATTCCTAGCGTGGAACATAAAACACCGCATATATTTTGTGCATAATTTTTCAAAAGTTTATGTGCAAATAGCTTACAAAATTAGCAGCAAACGCATTCAAAATTTAATAGCCACATAAAATAACATAAATAAGAAACTGTTTCGCGTAAATAGCTTAAGCCTACAAGCGAATATGGGTATGCGTATAGCGCTCCGCTAACATTTGCATGCCAAAATGCCAGCTGATATGCAAATAAATAAAAACTAAACATAAATATTGGCATAAAGCACACGCAGACAGACGGCGGTTGCATTGTTGCACGATAACGAGGACAACACACCTCTTTGACAATCAGTCAACAGCTTAGACAGCGTGTCATTAAACCCACACCAGCATGTTTACTGCATGTGTACATGTGTGTGTATGGTTTACTATGTTTTGGAGAATTTCAATATTTTTTCCTTTTTTGTTCACCCAAATTATTTTGGAACTAAAAGAAGGCGAAAAGAAGGCTGCGAGCACACACAGGCACACCTGTATTGACAAAAGCGTATTTGCGCATCAGTTTCCCAGCCTCACAACAACATCCTATGTTGGTATGTTTGTATGTAGGTGTTGTGTCTCATGTTTGTTGTTGACAGCTTGACGTGCTTGTCAGCGCTTTGGCCTGGTCTGAGAGTGCACAATGCAAAAGCTCAGCAGCTGCAGCTCGTCTAGGCGCAATTTATAGGCTGCACATGCGCTGGATGCGCGTTTATATTTTTATACCCTAAACAGGTTATGCTAAGTTTGTCACGAAGTCTATAGCACCCAGAGCAAACCTCGGCGACCCTATAAAATATATATTTAAATGTTCAGTGTGATGAGCTATATTTTTGTAATCATGTCCGCCTGTCCTTCTATCTGTCTGTATATAAGGGAACTAGTTTTTAATTTGTAGCAGTATTGTTCTGAAATTTTGCACACGTATTTTTCTCTCCAAGTAGCTGTACATTTGTCGGAATGGTCGATATCGTACAGTTATGGTATATAGCTGCCATACAAACTGACCGACCAAACTGAAGTCTTTATATGGAAAACTTCTTTATTTAACAAGATATCTTCATGAAATTTTACAGGATTGGAGATCAAAAGTAACGAGATAATTTTCGGAGAAATTATTAAGATCGAACCACTATAGCATATAGCCGTCATACAAACTGACCGACCAAACTGAAGTCTTTATATGGAAAACTTCTTTATATAACGAGATATCTTCATGAAATTTTAGAGGATTCGAGATCAAAAGTAAAGAGATAATTTTCGGAGAAATTATTAAGATTGAACCACTTTAGCATATAGCTGCCATGCAAACTGTCCTATCAAACTCAAGTTCTTGTATGGAAAACTCCTTTGATTAACGAGATATCTTCACGAACTTTAGCAGGATTAGAGATCCAAGGTAACAGCATAATTTTCAAAGAAATTATTCAGATCGAACCACTATAGCATATAGCTGTCATACAAACTGATCGATGAAACTCAAATCCTTACATGGAAAATTTTTTTATTTAACGAGATATTTTCACGAAATTTGGTATGGATCTCTATCCAAGGTAACGGGATAATTTTCAAAAAATTATTCAGGTCGAACCACTATAGCATATAGCTGTCATACAAACTGATCGATGAAACTCAAGTCCTTATATGGAAATTTTTTTTATTTAACGAGATATTTTCACGAAATTTGGTATGGATCTCTATCTAAGGTAACAGCATAATTTTCAAAGAAATTGCTCAGATCGAACCACTATATCATATAGCTGTCATACAAACTGATCGATGAAACTCAAATCTTTATGTGGAAAACTTCTTTATTTAATGAGATATTTTCACGAAATTTGGTATGGATCTCTATCTAAAGTAACGGTATAATATTCGAAAAAATTGTTCTGATCGAGCCACTGTAGCATATAGTTGTCAAACAAACTGTTCTTTCAAAATCAAGTTCTTGTATGGAAAACTTCTTTATTTAACGAGATATTTTCACGAAATTTGGTACAAATCTCTATCCAAGGTAACGGCATAATTTTCGAAGAAATTGTTCCGATCGAACTACCATTACATATAGCTGCCATACAAACTGAGCTACCAAAATCAAGTTCTTGTATGAGAAACATTTTTAGTTGTGCAATGTATTTCAGTTTCAGTGCAGCCGTAGTTAAGTTTCTTTCTTGCTTTGTTGTTGTATATATATACGCATATATACACACATGAATTAACAAATAACCATTGTAATGACTAAGCTTAATTGAGACTGCAAGTGTGATTGCACTTGCAACATGCAACTAAGCAAGCTAGCACACACAGTCAGCATTATCGCTTTGCGTTATTTGCCCTCCTACTCCTTCGCCGCCTCTGCATTAATGTGCGGTATTACAATATCTCAATAAAATCTGCACACGCGGCCATCAGTCAAATTTGCCAGCGTTCACATTTCATTTAATTATTTTCGTTTAAGTTTTTGTTGCTGTTTTTTTTTCAAATGATTAATTAAATTAAATAAAATGCAGTTATCTGGTCATTGCCTACAGCAACAACAACAGCAACAGTCATTCGGTAGGCATGCGAATCATTTATTGAACAACAACTAAAAGCCAACTAACGCTTAGGTGGGCATTATTGTGTCTGTGTACGTGTATGTATGTATGTGTGTGCATTTCTGCTTAGGTGTTTTTCTCAAAACTTTTTATTTATCTATTATTTCGTTCGTTTAGCTGCATAATAAGTCACGTTTTATTTTTCTTCAGCGCCGCAGGTGAAAGTAGAAATTTGTGCGCATGTGTGTGTGGGTGCGCGCGTTGCTTAGGTGCTTGCGTATGTATGTCTGTGAGCTTTTATCTGTTTTTATTTCTCACAGTCATTGGTTTGTTTGGCGGTTGCTCAATCAAAGTACAATATTGCTTGTATTTTGATCGTAAAATCCCGAATGTGTGAGTCATTGTAATTGCCAGAAATAATTTCTTTGTAGCTTCGTTCGTTTACTTATGTGTATACATGTGTTTATGGCACCTAACATATGTACATTTGTCTCCACCTGATACCTGCCGAGCTTCTTCTTCTCTTTTTTTTATGTGCACCTTGATGTTATCCGACAGATGGAGGTACTTGCAAGCTTTCAAGTTGTCTCCAAACATATAATGGATTTTTGAACAAGCTCTAAAGACCCCAAAGCTCTAAAGGTATTCACAATCTACTACTTGGTTTATCAAAAGTCGAATATTTGCTATCACAATTGCATAATAAAATAATTTTCTAAAAAAAAAGCTTAAAAGCTTCTCTAAAACTTCCAAATCAGATTTTGCTATTATATTAGGCCAATATATATGGTCTTAATACCATTTTTCACCAGCAAAATTGGTCGCCATAGACAGGAACAGGTCGTAAAGACTTGTTGCCAGATTCAGACTACAAGGTGTATGCGTAAGAAGCTCCCAACCAAGCTCTCGGAGCTTTTGACTTGTCATTATTATTGTGTCTGGCTCAACGTTGTTCTTATAGAATACAGTTTTTCTGGGCTATCGCTTTCTTAAGACGATTCAATTATTGACAGAATAGTCTGAATTAAGAATTTGGTCGTAGAGAAGCAGCTCATAGTAAATGATTCCTTGCTACTGCCACCAAACACATAACGAAACATTTGTAACCATCAATCCTGACTTGGATCGTTTGCGCCGGTTTATCGCGGTTAGGCAATGAAATTTTTCGCTTGACGTTGTCCTAAGGCATACAATCTTTGACCAGTAACCATTCACTTTCGGTCTATCATTAGATTTCTTTGAATGAGAATCGGTCCTGATCTTGTCGACCGATTCTTCCTAGTTATTCTATAGTGGTTTAACTGCCTTTGATTTCAATAGTTGAGAGAAAAAGAGACAGTATCTCCGCATGGTACATGCATACTATATAAACATAAAACGAAATGCCTGATAAAAGTAGCTATGTGACAATCGAAAATAACCCAAATTCTTCCCATACTACTGATCTTATTAAAAAATAAAACACAAATTAAATTATTTTCCTATTTCATTTCACGCTCAAACTCTTTAATAAAAGCGCTATTAAGCCACACGTTTTTTTGTAATTGTTTGGTTTTTGTTTTTTGTTTTGCGTTTTTGGAATGTGGAAAGCGTTAAATCCACCACATCCAAATTGTGTTGGTCTCGATTTTATTGTGCGCTTCCCAACTTGTCACACAGTGATTTACGCACCTGAAAGTTTCTTCGTGTGTCTACATCACCCATTCGCTCTAATGAATTTAATACACGCAGCTTATTTCTGCAGCCAGGTGCTAATGGCAGCGGCATGTGGCACAACTAAGTGTGGACAACTGACTAACTGACCGGTATTTTCGTTTTTAAATTTTTCAGTTAGCGCTTTTGGCCAGACAGACACACCTTTCCACCTGGCTGTGCGCATTTTTCATATTTCTCATTCGATTTCGTCGATAAACAATTGGGAATCAACAGATTTTGGTGTGGTCAAGTGTGTGTTTGTATGTGCATGAATGTTGTTTATTAATAAAATTTATATTTTTTGAAATTATTCGGAAAGTTTTTATAACAATGCTAATAGGAAGCAACAGTAACTCAAAGTAATTTATTTTTTTTGCTTGAAAAAATAAATATAAAAACCTTTGTGACGAATTTCATCTAATAAAGAATTTGTATGCACATATATACTATATATCCGTCTATATGAATTTATGTAACCGATTTTTTATATAACCTCTAACCAAACTTTAAAAATTTCTCACTATAAGCTCGTTGGATCTGACTTCCTCTTTAAGGGTGGAATAATTTCATAATATTTTTCGGTATTTCAGAATACCAGGAAGCTACGTAAAAGCATCCCTTATGAAAAAATACGATAAGATGTCGAGTCCGTTAATCACACTCAGTATATGAGAAAATGTTTTATTATCCACCTTAACCCCTAAAGGTACGGTTAAATGGAAAATCAATCAATATTTGTTCTTGATTTCCAAAAATCATTCTCTTTTATGTCTTAAATAGACTTTAAACCTTTAAATCCTATATAAAACAACCTCTACAGTTTTCTTCAAACAGTCGAAAATCGTCTATCTAATTGTGATAAACTCATCCGTAAGGAATACTTTTTGAAGATCTTTCAGTGTGTGAGAAAAACTGTTTATCAGAGAATCTCAGTGAAGATGTCATTATGTATTCTGAATAAAGTCTCTGCCTAATTAAACAATTGTTTTTGCCATATTACTACCAAAAAAATATTCCTTTGCATTATGACAAGAATGTCCAAATTGTTTATTTCAAATTAATATCAAACGAACACAAAGTTTATTTTAAAATTATTATTGAACGAATTCACAATTTATCTCAAAGAAAATTAAATTAATTTTTATACGCCTGCTTGCGACTGTTCCGTTTGCTTGTTCACTAACGAATGTCTCTCACTCGTTAAAACTGTCTGTGCCAATTGATCTACAAGTTTTTCGAATTTCCTTGGATTACTTTGTACTGAATACTATAGATTATTATAGAGTACTCGATATTACTATCGGTAGGTTATGGATTGCCTGCGTTCAGTGCCAGATCAGCAAGGCTCAATCGGAAATTGCAGCTCCAATTCAATGCCGGCAACCATCGAACGTACCTTGAGACCTCGCCGGGGTTTTACTGGGAACGGGAAGCATTCGTAACATTAACCGCAAGTCATTTCAGTAAGATTTCACTTTGCTTACTAAAGTTGCCGAATGCCACGTTTGTCAGCTCCATTTATCAATTCCGAGAACCGTTTCCAGTAGATTTTCACCAGTCTTACTGGGCTTAGAATTTCGCATTCATTTTGTAAGAATTTTGCCATTTCCGCTTAATTGTGGATTAGTTTAGGAGTCCCTGACCTGGAGACGAACACTGCTCAATCTGAGTCCGAAGCTCCCGGGCTTTTTCTTGGTTCGGCATTAAGTTATGCTCCATCACAGAGACTTCGTCAGGCAAATATAGCTTTTTAAGCTATACTCTCTATATCTGCTAATTTGTTCGGGGACTGCTTATTGGTTATTCGCAACTAACCTTCTTATCTGAAGGCCGATCAACTATCCGCAACCTGCTGACCTCTACAGTAACCCAAGCTACCCCTGTATCTCAAGGATCTGCAATTCTATCAGTGTTCAGTTGAAATCTAAAATAATAAAACCGGGGTTTCAAATTTCAGTGAACTCATCAGTAGACAAGTCAATCATGAGAGTTTACAGACAAAGAAAATTTTCAAAAAAAAAAAAAACACTTCCACCGTTGAGCAAATATAAAAATTGAGAAATAATAAGAAATATTTTACGATATTTCCAGATACCATTAACTCGAACGCTATTTATACTATTAGAAACTTTGCTTCAAGTTTGCAAAAGCAATATTTCCTTAATACAATCATGAACGCGAGACAAAATCTAAGGTTTCGAGCTTCGAAAAATTGTTGACTCATATTTTATATACCCACAACTTTGATTCCAAAAAGATAATGACAAATAAATTGATTTTCACTTTGTTATGACACACATTTCAGCGACACATTTACCGAGTTTCTTTGCAAAAATTTTACAAAATCATAAGCAAAAATAAAAATGCTGAAATAATTGTAGCTTGATTGAAATTTTCACGCCCACGTCGTAAAACATATGTAATAAAAGAAGCTATAAAAATTGCATTAAAATTTCGTAAGCCGCAACGACACATAAAAATACGCACATATGTTCGTGTGAAGCCATTTATGAAAATATCGAAGCAAGAAAGTATGTAAAATCAATTGAGCATTTCATAACTGTGACCATAGACATACAGTCATACGCAAATCTACGGCTGTACGGCTGCACTGCATGTAAATATGTCTAACAAAAATCGAACAGTGAAAATCGCACAAAATAAAAACGGCTCGACATGGTATGTACCGTTACATGTGAACGCAGTGAGTGAGAATGTGCAGCAACCTGCCACAAGCTGCCGCAAACGGCGGCCGCGCTGTCGGATCATTACGTCAACACCTTGCCACCGATCTACACAATCTGTCTGTCTGTCCGTCCGTCCGCCTATCGAATGCATTGATTTTCCGCACTCCATCACTGTCAGTTTGACTTGGTTTGCAAATCGTGTAACAGTACACCATACTTACATCGCTGCATGCATTTGTGTTTGTATGTGTGTTTATGTGCGGCTTATGAAACGTGGTTGGTTGGAAAATTGTAAAATTTATGATTTGTAAATCAGATTGCAGTTAGCAACAAATTAATCTGTGGCTTGTGGCATGTAAAGCCGCCAATATGTATGTATGTATGTATGTATGTGCGAATGCAGGCTTAGAGAGTCATAAATCAAATTGAAAGGAGTCTAACTTTTTCCCATAATGATGAAGGTGCCACATTGTTAGTGCCCGTGTACTTATCTAGGTACTTTTTATTGAGATCTTTTCGTATGAAAATACTAATTACTAATACTTTTAAATTAAAAATGAACCCATGGATAGATCCCCCTAAAAGGTTGTCCGATCATAGCCAAAGCGCCTTAAACTATATTTTGTAAAAATTATGATTCCGCAGAGCTGATGGTAACCCTTAGTAACTCTTAAAGTTGAGGCCATTGACTCCGAATTTCGGTAGTAAATTTTGGTTATTGGATCGTATATCTTAACTTTAAGGGAATGGTCAAAAGAGCGGGGAAAAATATGGCATCAGTTGCTATCCCTATAGGTGTGCTTTCGTAGCGTCTCTATTGAAAAACCCGTAATTTTCTCTGATTAACGCTCCAAAAACTATCTATTGAAGCTTTAGAAGAGGTTTACTTGTCAAAAATATCCCATTATGTTAATTCTTCTTATATCTGCACTCTTTAATTTTTATAGAAAAGTGAAATATAGGGTATGAGTTATGAATCGCTATATGTATTAAATTTCAAATACATATATTTATATAAGTTTGCGAAGTACACTCATATTGCGGCTATTCAACTGTACAATATTTTGCGATCAATGCTCAGATAAGTCGTATGTCGGCAAAAACTAGTAATACTTTGTTCATAATTCTAAAATTCTTAATTTATTCTTCAAAATCTATGTCGCACCACTCAAAGTAATCCTCCATTTTCTTCCAATCCTCGAAACAATTGTTAAAGTCAATATCCAGAATAGCCTTCAATGCGCGTTGCATTAACTCAAACGGCTTCCCCGCAGCGGTCGTTTGAGTTTTCTGAATAGCCAGAAGTCACACGAAGCTAAATCAGGTGAATACAAAATTTGGCAAAAAACAATAAATGCAATATGCATTATCGTGGCGCAAAAACCAAGAGCTGTCGGTACATAATTTCGGTCTTTTTTTCGAATAGCTTCGTGCAAGCAGACAGTTTGTCTGGTCGGAAGGAATTCGAAGAGCACCACTGCTCAATAATCGGACAAAACTGTCAACCTTGTTACCTTGATTTTAGACCTGCTTTGCCGCGATATTCGACTGACTGATAGTCTGTTTCCGGGTCATAAGCATAGATCCAAGACCCATCGTCATAAATAATACATTTCATGGTATGCTGTTTGTCGGGAAGCATTGTTTCACAGACGCTGTTTTTCGAAAAAATTGAGAGATTTTGAAACCAATCGTGCTTTCACTTTTATTGGGCTCAAATGATCTTTCAAAATGGTTTTCACTGATTCTCTTGACATTCAAACGATGCCAGAAAGATCTCTGACTGTTAATCGTCGACTCTCAAGCAACAATTCCTTTATTTATTGATGTACTGATCATTGGTTGATGTTGACGCCGTTCTGGACGTGGTATCAAAAAATTATCGCCGAACACCATTTCCAACATTCTGAACGTTTCGGCAACAGGAATTTGATTCTGCACACGAAATTTTATGAAACTTCTTTGTTGAATAATTTCACTTATTGTCAAAATCGTCGAATGCACTTTATGTACTTCAGAAATGCAGTGCATACCAACCCAGAGAAAAAATATTTTAACGAATGGGTTTTCGCGCGAAATTTAAATTAAAAAGTCTTACTATATTTTGTCCACAGTGCATGTCTTTTGTTCAAAATAAAGATTTGAATGGGTGCATTTTTAGTTCTATAAATTTTTTTTTATTGTAGGAAATACTTGCTTTACGCATAAATTATCTTAGCTTTATTCTCAAATAATTATAAGTTGTTGAGCTTTTTATGGAAAAGATCGAAAATTTGTATATTAAATATTTTATATGACATTCGTAGATCAAGTTTGTGAGGGTCGACGAACAATAGACCTTAGATCGCGATGCATTCCTCGTTTATCAATCAATCAGGGGTCGACGTACCTATGAAATGAAAAGGTCATTTAGCACTCTCATATCATGACATGCTGAAAGGTTATGGCATTTCAAACAAGTCATTTTTAATATAAAAACGTCATTTTTCGTAATGCTATAACTATTTTTATATCAAATTATGCAAATATTTATACATAAGCACATACATATGTACATATGTACGTCCGTTATATGTCTTTTGTATGTTGGAACCTGTTACAATCGATTTGTCATTATTCATTTAATGTGATTTAATTGATTCTATTAGGTAATCAACCTTCATAAAGAATTCTGACATAAAAATGTAACCACTTACATAAGTATGTACATATGTACATATATATTAATGCAACTTGCCACACTATATTAATTCTTAATCGGTGAGTTTGTATATTTTTCTGGTTGCTAGTTTGACAAATTTATAGTGTAGCCTTTCTCACCTTTTCCAGTATTTTAATTTCAATACTCGATTATACTCGTACTGGATATTTCAACTTCTATGAATTATGTATTCATTATAATCTTGTATTTGTGCTAAGCGCACATGTTTTTAATGACCAAGTTCTAGGAATGAGTAATGCTCGAATTTTATTCTTTCGAATTTGAAATTATATTTGCAAGAAACGGAATTTTTAGAATTGAAAAATGTTATTATACTTAGTACTGATATACATATGTATATCGATTAAATTAATTTTTTTTCGAAATTATTGCTATTGTTTTAAGCTAAGTTAATAGTTTTTGAATATATTTTCCTTTTAAATAAACTTTTAAAGAGTTACACGGGTTTCTTAGGGTAAATACCAGCATTTTTTCAACAATTTTTTCTCATATAAAAAATTAAATATTTTGTTCGATTTTTTATTGTTACAAACTAACACTATTAACAAAGAAATTCTGAAATTTGTTGAAAACTAAAATACTTTTTTTCTTTGACTCCTCAGAAAACAGATTTGCCTGCCTTGGCAGAATAACTCCTTACAGGATCATCTGAAGCGAAAAATATGTATTTTAGTTAGAACTTTAACTTAGAACTTGGAACTGAAAATTGGATTTTTTACAGACATTTTTACAAAAAAAAAATTAAAATTTCGCGAAATTTTTTTCAAGTACTTGTGATCGAAAAAAAGTCTTTCCTCCAAATTTTTAAAAATTGTATCTCAACTCAAATTAAAATTTCATGAGGATCGGTTGAGTAGTTCTCGAGAAACCTTGCCAACCGACTTCAAAAATACTGTTTCGAGAAAAACGCGTTTAAAGACGGCGCACTTTGCCTAGCTAGGCTCGAGCGCACAAGTTCTCAAAGCTGTATCTGCGAAACTATTACTCGGATCAATTTGAAAATTTAAGACAACAATCTAAAGATGTTATACAATTAAATAGCATAGTAAAAAAATTACAGTTTTTGAAACCCACGTAACCCCTTAAAGCTTCTTGAGTCGTGGAACCAGAATTTCAACTGAAACTAACGCTAGATGGCTCTGTGACGCATTTTTCTGTTTCAATTTTTGTTGTTCTTCAACGAAAAATAATATTTACACTCTTTTTTGAACACTTAATTGTAAATTTTTATCAGATGCTAGCATTTCAGTTTTTTTATGTGAAAATATATATATGAGGTAGATTTTTTTCCATTACTTTAGGGAAACTAGTCTCTAAATATAGAAAAACATTTTGTAAATTCATAATCAAGAGTGAACTTTTACAGCTAACATTAACATTGTAACAGAGTATCTTCAAAACCTGTAGCCTAACGCGCAGTACGGCATATTTTTCTTATTTCACATTAATTATGCCAATAGCTAACGGCAATTTTTCGAAATGAGTAACACATAAAAATAAAATTTTCGTTGTTGCTAATTTTAAATATTCTTTAAATTTTTTTTATTATTAATACAACCTGTCGAACGAGTCGTTCTATATAATATATACAAATGATTTTTTTTAGCAATAAATTATATTTACTGGTTTGCTTTATACTTTTCGCTTTGTTTAATTTTTGACTTTATTAATTGCTGCTATATGCTTCTTTGTGCTTTGTTTCCGTGGTCATTTTTATTGCTATCAGTGACTTTTGGTTTTTTGTGCTCAAAGACTTTTCGTCTCCTGCTGAAACTGATCACTCAATAATTAATTATGGTTCAATGATGAAATGTAAATGGCGTGGTTTTTGCAGCACTTAAGAAGATTTATGATACAAGCCTAAGGTTGTTGTGTCTCCATGTGGTATATCGTATATTGATATTTACATATAAAGTTTTTCCATTGTTCTTTTTTATTATAGAACACACATTCGGCAATAAATTATGATTCTTGTTAAAGGGCGTTGTTTGAGTATATCCTTAGGCTTTTATTTGTTATGTCATAAATAGATTTTTGGTTTGTTAAATTTATGATTTTTTCACACGCAAATATATCGTTAACTTCAATTATATCAAATTAATTATATTATGAAAAATTTATAAGTGTATCTGCTTAGAAAGTTTTTTTTTTTTTTGTTTTTTGTCAATGTTATACTGTATGATAGAGGAATGTATGAATGTATGATAATCCACAAAATAGCTTACATACATTGTGACAAAAAAGTACCCGGTAATTGTTAATAAAACTCAAAAGATTTCATTATTTATCAATATTTATTTTGTCGCCTTCAAAGTTATTCCCACCAGATGTAATACACTAATGCCAACGATTTTTCCGCTCCGTGAAACACTTTTTTATGGGATGACCGTCAGCTCCTCCCGCAAATTTTGTTTAATTTTTTCGATGAACTGAAATCGAATTCCATCGAGCGGCTATTTCAGTTTGGGGAGCAAGAAAAATTGACACAGAGCCAACGATAGTATTCATTGCGTTTTTCGCTTTAAATTCGATCACAGTCGTGGATTTGGCGAAATTTTTTTGGTTTCGACTAGTCTTTTTCCCTCTTTTCCGATGATGTTTGACTTGTTTGCATATCAAACTCATAAATCTATGTCTCAGGCAAGCGTGCTCTTGGAGTATAGAAAACTAAATTAGGCACACCTAGTCAGAAATAAAAAAAAAATATTTTTTTCATATTTCGGTACTATATACCTTTCAAAATAACAATATAAAATTTTTAAACGATATCTCAAATAGTTTTTGAGTTGCAGTCTTCAAAAGTGTAGCCGCTGTGTTCAATATCAACGTTTTTTATATTTCATTTACGGATAAGATCGGAATCACTAGTCGACCTTTTTTAGCATCTTCGAAGATTCCGTTTAACTCGAAATTTTTTTTTTTATTTTGTCGTGCATTCTCCAGATATGTACCTATAAATAGTCCCAAAATCGCCCCATTGAAAATCTTACACCAGATCCCTTACGAAATACGAAATTTAGTGATTTTTGAACCATATCATTTGGTTCCAATCGCTATCAAATACTGTCAAGAAAACGTCTTACAATGTTGAGGCGATCTTTTTAAGTTTTCATATGCAACATTCAGCAAATCCAGACTAATCCGTTTGTGAGATAGAAACAAGTGAAGCGGAACAATTTCGACCATATAAAAATTTTAATTCGACAACTAACTGAGGACGAATGGAATGTTAAAAGACATTTTATGCACTTTAATTTAAAACTTCTCTTAAGTTGGAACCTCAGTTGCTATATTGAGATGTCAGGGAGGGCGTATACGCAACTCGTTTTCGTCCTCATGGTATATGAGTAGTATATCTTAAAAATGCAGTGAATATTTCTTACTTTTTTTCTCTCTTGCTGCCTTGAGGCATTTGGTGCTTTTACAGAATTTCTAGGCATTCTAATACAATCGGAAATGTACCATACCAAAAGGACGAAAAGGAGTTGCGTATACGGACGTCTCAAAATTCATTCCGATATTCCAACCTAGGAAAATTTTGAAATCAAAGTACATTGCTAATCATTACCAACTAAAAATCCTTGACTCAAATCGAATCGTATTTCGATTTTCTCAGGATGCGAACCATTAACAATGGTGCTAAATCCATCCAAAACACACTACTTCACAACCAGCCAAAATCTCTATGAATATGTACATAAGTATATATTGTAAAATATATATGTAAACAACTGGCATCGGTAATTGCAACCTGCTGCTTTCAGTAAATCCACCGCTTCTTAAGTTAATTGATTCTTTTCATTTTGCTGTTTTGTTTGCACGACTGCGCATTTACGCAGCAGGTCTGCTAATTTACTCGCTTTGCTAAACAAGCTCCCTGTTCGCACACACACACACTTGAGTATTTGGTTGCAGCAAAGCGAATGTTAATTTACGTTAATTGGTATCACCTCAATTCCAAGTAGCGTTTTGCTTGCGTTTGCTGATTTTATTTTTATTTTCGCGTATGTTGGCATTTGTGTTTTTCTGCTTTTCGCGCAATTTTTGTTTATGACTAAGAGCCAATCAGTTAAAAATGTCGGTGTTTAGTTTCGTGTTTTCGTTGTGGATTTCAAAATATGGCCAATTGGCAATTATTTTCATTTTAGTGTGTCGTTGAAATCGAAACCCCAATTTTTCGATTTCGAAACACACGAACAACGTGCGGCTGGCTTCCTGTTGTGAAATATATGTATATTAGGAAATTAAGGCGAGAAAGAATTACTACTAATCACTCATAAACTGACTGAATTGCAGATCTTCATAGCTTCTTTGCATTTTTTGTAATGTCTATAAGTGTACTCGGCAGATTATTTTAAGCTGCGTTGAGTTTCTATATTGCATTACAGCAGTCAGATATTGAGTGATTTCTTGTTTTTATGAAGTGTGTGCGAAATCTCTATATGTAACGTAACCTAACTTTCATTTCTGAACAACTATCATGACAGCCAAATAGATTAAATGTTCAACACTGAAGAGAAATGTCTTTAAGTTAGCGTCTCGGGTATATGCAAATGTCCAGTTGTGACCTCGGATAATATTTATCATAACTGTTGTGTGATATTCTCTTAGACTGCTATTAAGCCTCACAAAACCAAACTCCACATAACCGGCACATTCATGAACTTTTATTTGGTTAAGGTCCGTCTAGAAGCTTTATCCCACAGCAACAATAAACCCGTTCATGATTTCATACATAAAACACTGTCATCAGAAATCTTTAAACCCAACAATTTCCTTTTATTAAGGCCACAATGTATAAATCTACCTATAAAACGGCATTCAAACCATTATTATTGCGGTTTGCACTGTTTTTTGTTTCCTTTGAAAACCTGCAAGCAAACCACAAACTAATTAAGCAATCCAATTTAATAATTATGAAGATATTAAATTTACAAAATGATCGTTTATCGTTAACGGTTGAAACGAAAAAGCAGCGGTTATGAATCAGTAGTCATAAAAGATCGTAATATAGTGCTTGCTAATTAACAGTTGCTTGGCCAAGCTTCAAACAAATTTTAGGCCGCCACAATACTTGGTGAGTTTCTTTATGTTTCAAAAGAACACATGCTAGATATTATTCCTGCGAGATAGTAAAGGCGATTGGAAGATTATAATAAATACGTATAATATATATAATATGCGATATAATTAGATTTTTAGCAGCATTTGGGTTTCGAACCAATCAAACATACTCGTAGTACTCAAGTACAAAGCGCACTAAGTTATACGGGTCATTTGGTGAATGAACAGCACTGTAGCTCAAGGTTAATTAAATATTAAATTTTTTAGATTATTATATGAACCACAGCTCAATAACTTATTTACTCAAACGATTTTTTAAACAACGAAATAATATGAAATGCTAGACATTGAAGTAAGCAGCTAAAAAGAGGCGAATTAATTCGGAGAAATATCAAAATATGCTAATTCATGGCAACATTTTATGCTGATCCCTTTCCTCCTGGTTCTTAAACTTCTTATAATTCTTTATTTTTATAATATCTTTCGGCGTCACCAAAACGTGTAATGATAATAAAATTAGAATTTAAGCAGCTTTAGTGCTGCCGAGTGAAAAACGATCAGTAGTAGACTATAAGCATACATAGATAACAGAATTTCAGTAATTAGGGATTACCAGAGAATATTTTATTTTTTATGTTTTTATTTTTATTTATTTTTTTTTTCAATCTGGTTTTATTTTTTTCACGCTGCACACTTCTAAAATCACGAAATTGCTATGCTAATTTATTCTGGGTATTTGCGTTTGAAAACTGGATGATTCGCAGAAATGGTAGTAAATTAGTATAAAATTTAACGCATATATGATTTTGAACACCTTTTTTGTGAAAAAAATTGGTTTATTGAAAGTAATATTGGAAGAATCATTTGAATTATTGATATTGTCAAGACTTTCATAGAAACCTGTTTGTTGCAGCGGGTTGCTTTTTTTTCTATAAAATCGCGTATTTAGAAAGTATTCTACGAATCATTATGAACAACTTTGCTTAAGAGACTAGAGATTTACAACCGTTTTCGAGCCAAAAATTTAGAAAGATAGAATATCAGAAGATATTACGTATTAACTTTCATTCGGATTTTCTTAAGAAAAATTCGAAATGATCTATAGAGTAAATCCCGCATATGTGACAATTTTTCGTTATTTGTTGGCTTCCTGTACATCTACCCACTCTTTTGTACAGAGCTTGTGTGGAAAGTAATAGAACTGAGTCGATTTACAAAAATTTATTGAACCAATCGTTAAAATTCCTTAAAATAGGCTCTTTCTGTATCGATAAAGCGCTGCCATCGCAATTTTCAAGCATTGAAGGCGTCACGGAAGGCATTCTCCCGAATAGCCTTGAGAGCCGAGTTGCATGCTGCTTGGATCCCCTCTGCCGTCTTAAAATGCTTGCCTTTTATCGGGCTTTTCAGGCAAGGAAACAAAAAAATGTCCGGGGACCACATCTGGACTGTAGAGTGGCTGTTCACAAGAAAGGCGGTGTGAGCCGGGGCGTTGTCGTAGTGCAACTCTCAATCGGCTGAGACCTCTGCTCTAACGAATGATGCATTTTCGGCTTGCACCACTCACAGAAACACGTCGCGCTACAATGTTTATCCTGACCCTCCAGGTGCTCGGAGACAACTAATCAGCTGCTCGTTTGTTAACTAGGAACGCCCTCTACCGAGTCGCGGTGGAACAAAATCACTCCTATGACTTATCCTGTATATACACGTACAATTTTTGGAGTAGCTGTAAAATAACTAAAAACTGGCAAAATTTATAAAATGAAAGAATCGCTTAAACAAATATGAATTTAGATTTTTATAGCAATATTAAAAGCTCAAAAAACATACCCTCGTAGCAGCTCACGATTTCGGTACAAAACCTGTTACATGCCAGGTTGCTACTGTCGCTTTTGCTTTTGGTTCAACAGACCACATATATGTACATACATATAAGAAAGCGTAAAAGCCGCTTGTTTTTCTTTTTGAATCAATTTTCATATATTACCTAACTTTTCAAAATTTACGCCAAATATAATATATAACTGTATATATGTAAGTCCTAGACGCTTTTACTCCACATAAACATTTGCCGAATGGCAGCCAAATATAAATTTGACGCAAAGCTATTCACTGCTTAGCGAAGTTTATTTATTGGAATATTTGATTTTTGCTATTTTTTCCAAAATTTCAAGGCTAAAACGGAGAAAACATACATTCAGTTAAAATAGGAAAAAGTAATAAAATAAATATTTATGCTCGTTTTGGAGGTTTGCGATTTATTTGCAAAATTTGCTTAATGAATGCATTAAAATCCGTAAAACTTAAGATAATGCCAATGATAGTGATTAAAAAAACTTTGCCGAGAGATATTAGACGAATAAATTAATGTTTATTTGCATTTTTTGAATTTTATATAATAACTGGATTTTGCATAATGCCGTTTAAAGAGACGCCATATCAGGCTTTTAGGCTTTTTCGTTTTCAACATGCATTCACATGGAGAGAATGATAGCTGAATAAAGCGGAGAATGCGTAATTGACTATGAATCGTGGTATGTGTTAGGTCGTATACTTTTTAAAATACAAATCTGCATATAATTTATATTAAAGAATTGTTTTTGTACGCCGTGTAGAAGCTAAGTTTTGGTTATTTAATTTAGACCAAAAAACTACTTTTATATTCGTCACTGTAGTGTCGAAATTTCTTCTAAAATAATACCTATGAGCTATGCTCAGACCATCAATTGCTACAGCCTGACGAACTCCTGATGGCTTAAGTTCCTAGGTTTGCTGTGAACCCTGTAAGCAGCACCTGTTCAAGAGCGGAGGGTTCGGCTTAAGTGACCTGAAACATCCTATGAATCTCCGGTGACGAAGTAAAGAAATGCCGCCTCAAAGTAAGCATTCACAACCCCTAAAGGCTGTGTTGACAGAACGCTTATCCATGAAGCTTTTTTACAAAAATTCCTAATTGCTCAGCTAAGCCGGAGTCAAAGTTGGCGAATAGTGAACAGTCTGGCAAGGTGTACGTTAGCTGTGAATAACCAATAAGAACACAGAACAGACGGTAAACTAAGAAAGCAAGCAATGAAGTAGGACCATGATTTTGACAAACGATTTGAAAACGTTAAACTTGGGCTGACGGTTGAGGTATTCTATTACCACAATATGCAATAGTAATGTCTTACAAAAATAGCTTTCAGTATAATGTCAAGTGCCTCTGTCCGTTAAAACAGTGGCAAAGTAATACTTCGTCATTATATTAGCGGTACAGTCTCAGTTGATTTAAACCTTAACTAGTGCTTCCTGCTGCCTTTGAGCTGGAATCCCCATAAAGTTTCGTATCAACTCTCGCATGGCCTCTCTTCAATGCATAAATAACCACAGGGGCCGAGATCGAACGGAGATAGTGGCTTGAACCGGCGACCCATTACAACATGCATAATGAAAATAACGAAAACAACAAGCGGTTTTTATAACTCTTGATTGAATATGAGACTGCAAGGGTGGTATTCTGTGCCTTCATATGGTATTAAGAATTTTTGACGCGACAATGCAAGCTAGTTAGCTCATTCTTATATCGGAGTTGAGGTATCATCTTAGTTAAGAAAATATAAATTTTACTACTAATCTTTTTTTGACTTGTAAAGTATTATATGTATATATATGTAGTAAATAGCACTTAAAACCTCTATAGCTTTACTGGAAAATTGAATGGTACGACAAGTTCCCTCAGAAATTTTTGTGAACTTTAGGCTAATTTTTGCATCCGAAATTTGTATTCAGAATGCCGTGAGTACTAGATACTGAATTTTTTCTATTAATATTTATTTTTTATAATACAAAATAAGCGAAGCGAACTGAAACTAACGGAACTGTGCGCATTCTTATTTTAAACCCTCAGGAATGTCTGAGTATTGACGCTCACACTATCGTTACCGCTCAAGCCAATGAAATATTGAAACGGCCACTTGAGCATTGAATGACTTTCGACCACACTAAGTGTTTTGATTAACACTTCTTTATGAATAAACAAAAAACAAAATTTTCAGTGATTTCTATAGCTCCAAGCGGCGATGTTAATCTAACGTTGCTCTAGGCATGTATTGAGCAAAAATACATCTACACCCATTCGCTGCTCGCATCACTAGACCACGAAGCGTGAGATCTTTGTTTAAGTTTCCTTTTTGTTTTTAATAATTTTTTTATTAAATTGTTATTTACTTTGTCCAATAGTTTCTCTTTGCATGTGTGATTTATGACAGCAATCTTTCATTGTCAAATCTTTTCTCAATCAAAAACTATTGAAGCATCCAGAGGTTTTCTCCGCGGTAAATGCTTTCTTCAGAACCTTAAATTTGCATATTTGTTTGTTATTGTTTCTGCCTACATGTACTATGCTAATTTTACGGCTTTATTCGCCACGCTTTGCATGCCTTCGGTTTACACGTGTATTTTTCTTGAGAATTTAGGTTTGTGTGCTTGAATTTTGGTATTTTTTTTTTTTAATTTAAAAAAAAAAACAGTATTCTCAAAAAAACTTCTTTATTGTATTTAGCATTATAAATGTGCTTTCTTCAACGCTTTTAGCAGCTATTTTCACTTTTTTGTTGTTTTTAAGGCAGTAGACTATAAATTTTAGTTAAACTATTAATTTTATTTGAGCTAATCGCTTGCAAAATCTTTCCAAATAGCATCCCCCTGGGAATTTTCGGTCATTCGATATAATGATATTAGTCAAAATTCAATGGAGAAATGAGAACAGCATATAGACAAATAAAAATGGTAAATGGCAATACATAAAGTATTAAACTTGTTTTATAAAAGGTGATCCATTTCGAGGTTCCCTACTTTTTTAAAGAAAAACACAGAAACTTCAATTTTAACAGAGAATGTTTATAATCATTCGAAAGAACATTATTTGGCAATAATTTTTTTAAGATTATCTCTTTTAAATGTTGGTTGTGTCTACTTAGATGGTCCATCCCAATTTTCGATGGCTCGTTCGGGCATTTTGACTAGTAACTGACGAATAACACCCATGATGATTGCTCCAAGACCTGAATCGTAGCTCGATTGTCCGCATAGTCTTTAGGCTTTACAAAACCTAACAGGAAATAGTCTATCGGATCTTGGTAGCCAATCGACTGGCCCAAAAGGTGAAATCATCTGCTCTCCGAAATATTCTCTCAACAAATCCGTTGACTGATGCGATGAGTGAAACCGTCTTATTGAAACCAAATGTCGTCGAGATCACGTGCTTCGATTTCAGGCATCAGGTTACGTTATCACCGGCATCATTTTTGAAGAAATATGAACCAATGTTTTCACCAGCCCACAAACCACACCAAACCGTTGTTTTTTCTGGATGAAATGACAGCTGTTTAATCTCTTCAGGTTGCTTTGCATTCCAAATGCAGCAGTTTTGCTTGCATAACAATTGAGCCTCATCGCTGTCGCTTGAAAAGGTCGAGCGGCTTCAATTCCTGCATAAGCTGTAGTTTCTACGCTTTCAATTTAAAATCTCGACTGCAAATGCGCCAAATCGTTCCATACGTTACACATAGGAGAAGTTTGTCCTTCAATAACCGGAAAAAAGTGAGAATTACAAACTACAGCGAAGCTTCTCAAAATTTATTTTTTTTTAGTATCTAAGTAACCGTACTACAATAAACCGATAAAATGGTTGACTTCCAGCCCGCTATATTGCCAGACAAGTAGTCGGAACCTAGTCTTCGTTCAGTACGCACGTCCGTATTTTCGATACTCTCTATTATTCGCGAAATTGCAACTGGTGGTTTTGTGTTACGTGAAGTGAATTTAGAAAAATATTTGTTATGGACTTTTTAGACCAAATGCTCCTATGTGTCCGAGTAACTGCGAACGACGCCGAATCGACTCTCTACAGGTTCTATGTAAATTTTCTTCACTGCATGTGGAACCTTATCTATTCGAAGAGAAAGAAAGAAAGTTTTCGG
This sequence comes from Bactrocera zonata, assembly GCA_037783105.1. Classification (NCBI taxonomy): domain Eukaryota; kingdom Metazoa; phylum Arthropoda; class Insecta; order Diptera; family Tephritidae; genus Bactrocera; species Bactrocera zonata. The sequence goes on along the minus strand of JBAWJQ010001062.1, from coordinate 27,498 downwards.
TGTTGAAACTTGGGTGGAATATACTTAAAAATTTTTTTTTTTTTTGGTATTGAATTCGATTTTTTTTTTCAAATAACTTTGTAGAATTGATAGATTTGAGCTGGATGAAAATTCGAGTCCGTAACGAACGATATTCATTTCATGGTAGTAGAAACCTCAAAGCCACTATTTTAAATATTTTAAAATAAAAGTTTTCAAAATATTCTGTATAAACCATTGAAATTCTTTTATGAACCATATACATAATATTGATTTCATTATAAATAAATAAATGTAAAACATTATTTACATACGTAATTCCTAAAAAAAAGTAAAATCTCCAATTTATAGGATTCGTGACAGTTGTACCGTACGATCAAATAAAAGTCTCCTCAAATTGAGTTTTTTTACATTACATTGATTTTACACGTCATTTTCCTCTAAACCATTTACCACAAATGTGATAAGTAGCAATAAACTCTGCATTTACAAAACTAATTTTATTAATTAAATTACGAAATTTTTCAAAAAGTCACTGACACAGTGAAAGTTTATAGAAACAGCAATTCTCCACCCAAACTGTCTAGGCACAGCGTGCTTGCGTGTGAATTCTGCACACGTTTCGTAATATCTGCCTTAACTACATAACGCCGTTATCTGTGTTTGTATGTCGGTGTAACATTTCACCACTACAATTACACATATTTAGCATAAAAATTATATTTTCCGCAATTTTTGCATGTTTATAACACAATTAATTAATAAATACTGCAAATAACTTGGTGTAGGAAGTTTCCTAGCGAAATTTATCTATGAAATCACCCATTAAATGAAGTGAAATAAAAGAAAATAATAAATAAATGCGCCTTCACTTATGGCTTCCGCCTCCATTTCTGCACGAAAGAGTCGCTACTTGCGAGTGTTTTTCTGCGCCAACAGTTCCTTATTTACAAATGAATTAAAAGAAGTCGAAACACTTTTTCTTAACCTCCTTTTTATGGGTATAGACCGAAAATATTGACGCCCCTTATATTGCTTGGGTTTTTGTGCCGGCTTTTTGAACGACGTGACTGTCATAATTTACAAAAATATCCAACAAAGTATAACGGTCCATGCCAAATAAAGTCATCTGTATGTAAATGCTTTAAGTATAAAAAAAATGGTTGTATTTTCTAGTATCCACTATTTACAACGCGCTGTCATTACTTTTCAGTGACAATTGAAAGTAAAAAACATTAACTTAGAAACTTTGCCAAAATCGGTGCGATTTCCTTTTACATGGCTAGCCAAAAGAAAATGCTAATACTCGTTTTGCAGCACTGACTTGAAAAGTTTTATTTTCATTACAACTATGCGCTTCCGGTGAGAAATCGCAAGTTCGAAAGTTGATTCGTCTTAAAGTCTTGCACGTGCTTCACTGTTTCGAATGGACAGTCGAAATGTGATTTGTGAAAATATTTCAACAATGAATCATTTTGTATACTTTAATTGGCCATCGATGTCAATTCACGCTGTTTTATTTCAGAAATACTTTCTAACTGTTGCACATATAGCTTTAAATCTTATGTCACGGCTTACAGCTTTGAAGACCAATAAAACATGTTGCCACTTTTTATATATTGCTATATATCAACTCATACATTTTTCATCTAAAAATTACAAGCTTTAACTATGAAACTTAGGATTTCAGATCCCTCGCCTATCACAATATGGAAAAAATTAGCGGAATAATTTGAAATTCTACCTCTATCTATATCTAATCAAGTACCAAAAAAACAAAAACAACTATTTAGTATAATAACTGTAAAGTGTAAGCCTTTTTATTCGCTTTTATTGATGATATGTAAAGAAAAAATACGTTTTCATCCTAACTACCGTTAGAACTACCTGTACTAACTCGGGAACAACTCCACAGAACTCAATAAAATTCAGCCGGTCATGTTTTGATATTGTCTTAAATACGATTTTTTCCTAACTACCGTTAAAACTACCTATACTAACTCGGAAACCACTCCACAGAACTCAATCAAATTTGCGTGATTAGTTCTTTGATTTGAACAATTTGTTCGGAGATTGCATTATTGCCTTCTGGAAACTTCGTGGCAAACTTAAAAGTAAAATTTCAAATACAATTTCATAAATTCGAAATTTTTTCCCTCGAAATATGAGGCTCATTCGTTAAAGGCATTTTATGATTTTAAATTTGCAATGCCAATAAAAAAATTGTGCATTTTTATCCGAAATTTCCAGTATCATTAATTTTGATTCACTTTAACGAATTCTGGGTATTCCGTAAGCATTATTTCGTGTACTTCACTCCAGCAGAATTTGATTTTTTCCTTTGCATACTCCTAATTACACGTTCTTTGTTATTTTTTGTTGTTGAAGCAGAAATCCATGTGTTGTATTTATCACTTTACCAACTTTCATTAAACAAATAAATGTACGCTTCTGACCTGCGGCGATTAATTCCCAACACACATAATTATATACATTTGAATTTTTGCGTTGAGCACGTTCGCCGAGTGAGCACTCACTCACTCAGTATTATTCATTGCAAATAACAGTTATGAGAATCAATAAGCCTTAATGGTACGAGTAGTGTTGGAGGGCAATTGAATTGATGATGTAGTACACTTGAGATATCTTAGTTATGTTGTAAAAAAATAAACAAAGCAACAGGATTTTTACCTGCCCTGCGGACTTCAGCTAACTAAGTACAAAGCTCCAGATGAGTATGCTTGATAGTTCCAAGCGCCGAAAGATGCTGGAAAGAGATTCGCAGAGCTACTTGCGTTTTGCGAAATTCTTTTTATGGTCACAAATTACACATAACGGAACGGATTTGGATTTCGGGAAGCGGAAAATTTTACTGGATGAGAAATCTTGTGAAAAAGGAGGTTGAAATTGAGTGATGATTGTTAGTTATGGTTCGTTGCAAAATTACTCTTCTGAAGTGTTGCTTTTTGAGATGTTTTAAAAAAAATTCAAATAAAAAAATTAACTAGGTGTTTGAGGCTCAAACCATTTTGAGGATTCGATGAAACTACTTATGTCCGATATGCTTTTTGTGGAAATCCATTCAAGGTTTGGTGCTTCATGGATTTCAAGTTTTTTGTGTCGGATATGTGCTGGAGCTGGGCATTCGCAGAGAAAGTGGAAGATTTTTTCCTTGTTCCCTGCTACTCCGCAGCCACGGCAGATGTGCGTGTTTTGGATGCGTGCTCCCCAAATGGCCAGTGCCCTGTTGTGGTAGCTGTTACTCTGTAAATACTTTTTCTTGACCTATTTAATAAGTCGTTGGTTCTTTTCCTGTCATATGTTGGCCATAATTGTTTAGTTATGACGCATTTTGTAATATTTTTCCACCTGTTCTTTGCAACTTGTTGAAATTGCCTATTGATCTCTCCTTTGATCGATCCTAGCGGGCTTGATATTAGCTCGGATTCGTTGAGGAAAGCTCCTGCCTTTGCCAACTCGTCTGCTTTTTCGTTACCGAAAATGTTCCTGTGGCCGGGAACCCAGTTCAAGTTTAGTTGGAGCTTGTCTTTTATTGAGCTTAGTGCTCTCTTGCAGTTGTGAACTACTCTGGAATTTGTCATGGGTGAAGACAAGGCCAGGAGTGCTGCCTGGACAGCCAAAATATAGTTGCTTTATTTGTATTCCCGTGGTTTTCTAATAGAGCTTCGCAGGTTTTTTCTACGCCTAGTACTTCTGCTTAGACGATGCTAGCCGAGTTCGGTAGACGTATAAAGAGAAATATGCCTAGATCAACGGAGAATACCCCCGTGCCTACTCCGCAGTCCATTTTGGACCCGTCGGTATAGACTGAGATGGTATCCTCCTCTCCTATTGAACCTTTTCTCCATTCTCGTCTAGATGGTATCCTTATTTGGAAGTGTCTATTGAAGTCCAGATTTGGGAGAATGCAGTCTGATTTATAAATGGTGTAACTAACACAACTTTCTTTTATTTATATGTATATAGATTGTACCTTCTCGATTCAGCTCTGTAGATTGAAGAAGTCGCACGACAGGGAGTCACCTTGTCTGAAACCTCTTTTGGTATCGAACGGCATGGAGAGGTCCTTCCTGATCCTGACGGAGCTTTTAGTATTGCTTAACGTCAACTTTTTTGAGATATCGATCTGAAATTTAGCACACGTTCTTTCCAAGGTGCTACTCATTTGTTGAAACAGGAGTACTACAGGTTTGCCAGGCAAGCTGATCGATTAAGCTCAAGTTCCTATATGGAAAAATATGGTATTTGAGAATAAATGAATACATTACACAACTGTAATATATATCTGCCGTACAAACAGATCAAACAAAACAAAATTAAGACCTTTTTATACCCTTTGATGCTATAAAAAATGCACCTTTGACGGGTATTATAGCTTCAGTCGAAGTTATCGTGTTCTCTTGTTTTATAATACATTTCTTTAATAAATATTTCGTGGCATTAAAAATCTTAACCCTGTATTTTATTAAAAATTAAATTATTTTTAACATTTTTTTGTTAACTTTTCGTAAGGATTTTTTGAGTACTTTTTTAAATGTTTTTCTTTGGGTAAATAATTCTTAATATTAGGTTGTCAAAAAAGTCTTGCGGTATTTTCGCTAGTTGGCGCTGAAAGCGCGTAGTTCTAGTTTTATTCGTCGCATCGGGTCATGCTATACCTTTTTGGAAAGCTTATTTCACGCGCTAACACGTGTTTGATTGATTGTCGTTTCTTTTAAGTCGTTCGTGAGTTATAGCGTCGCAAACATGGAGCAAAATAAAGAGAAAATACGGCATATTTTTTTCAGAAACATTTTTTACTGACATACTTTCGGTCTTTCTATGCTTTACTTAGATATTTTTCATTAGATGTCAATTTCATGTAATGCATGTTTTTATTAAAGGTTGCATTAAGCACTTTGTGATTGAAAACAAATTTTTCCAAACTTCCTTCTTGATAGAGGGTAGTTGTGTTCGAAAATAATACTAATTTCAAGATTTTCTTGAAGAGTTTTAAACACTTTACGGTTAGTAGATTCTTCCAAATATTTTTAAATATTTATTTTTTGGTTGACTGTCTAAAATAAGATAATATTTGTTACATTTATTCAAGCAATGTGCCAAAATGGTCAGCTCAACTCGTCAGAGAAGCTATTTAATGCTTCCGTTGTAGGAAAATGATTTTTCATGCTAAGTATCATAAGTTAATTTTTTTTTTTGACACTCATTTTTTCACAAAAACCCAAAATATATTTGATTATTTTTTAAATTTTTTTTGGGAGTGCCAATATACCTTAAAATTATTGCTAAACTCAAATCTCTGGTTATTTGCTTCATTGCACAATTTGAAATTCGTTTTTGAATAAATATTATTTTGCGTAACTTGCAACATTTGATCGAAGCATGTGAAACTTGCATCATTTTCACCAATATACATATACTCATCTACCATACATATGTATGCACATACATTATAAGTAACTGAATCACCGCATCCACAACCAATTATTAATAGTGAATCAATCATATACATATTACACACCTGGATCTCAATATGTATAGTATGTATATGCTTACATTTATACATGCATGCATACGAGTGTATCAATTTCCATGCTGCAATCACACTTGACCGCCTTTATGGCCCGTAGAGTCACGCTCAATACCCTTTAATGATTCAATTAACTTTGCGCGCGGTGAATGCACCACGAAATGCATAACGGAAAGCCGAAAAACGAAAACAAAGCAAAATACCTTTCAAATTTGAAGAAACCAAAGGAATTAAGCAATCAAATGTCAGGATGGCTGTGTGAATGCACAGCTGGAAGACAATTGTCGCGGACGCAGTGGCATTTGCTATGGAAGTGGAAATGAATGACAGTCGCTGCTGCAATGACACGTTCACACTCACATACGCATAGATAGACACATGTACATAATAAAAACCAACAGCAAGAACAACAAACAATGTGTGTGTCAGCTCATAAATGGCACAATGGTAATAAGGGATTGCAAAAACAACAACAACAAAAAACAATTTTAACAACAACAATGCCACCAACAGTTGCAGCTACCACAGCGCTGTCATTAGGTATTGTATTGTCTTGAGGACTCGCTTGAAAATAAAAAAAAACAACAACAACAAGAGGAAACACATTCATACTTCATTTTTGGTAATGCCTACCTGAGTTTGTGGTTCATTTGTTTAACCCAGCGAGTTTCAAACGAAGTACGTTGCTGTTGCAGTTATTATATTTGACAGCCGATTGTGCTGTTGTTGCCATGTACATACTTGTATGTGTAGTTGCTGCCATTGCATTCATTTGCGTGCTGCTTGATAACCGTTAATTATGGCATAATAAAATTGTTAAGGGCTTCATTATGCATTATGCTATTTATTATGACATTGCTGCTCGTTGTTGTTGTTGCTGGCATTATAATTGCCAGCACATATGCGCTCGCTGCGCTGTTGCACGTTAATTGCGCGTGTGTAACAAGGCAATTTCTCGCAGAGTACGTGTTTTTATTTTCAAATTAGTAGTTGCTTAAATAAAGATGCTTGTTGAGTGGCGAGAAGTGCCAAGAGAAAAACGAAAGGCAAGAAATAAAACTTTTCGTAAGAAATGATGAAAGCCGTGAAATGTGAGTGCATTTAATTCAAAATTCAAGTACTTCACTTACATGCATATGCGGCTGTGTATGTATGTACATACATATTAAATAATTAATTTTATTGCAGTCACTTAAGGATTTGAAGTTCAAAGTGCGAAGTTACATATTAAATTGTATTTATAAGAGCGAAGTTACTCCGAGTACTTCCTTTGCAAATAAATGATGTTTGTCGTAAAGTTCCCTCGCATACCCATTTAATAACAAGAACATAACTTGACTCCAAGCCCAGCAATAAATTTTATATCCAAGTCAAAATCGCACTTAGTGTTGCCACAAACTTGAAAAAAATTTAAAATCAATTTTCGCCGTAATCAATCTGGTTAATACCCACTATAAATACACATTAAGATGTGCGTTCTTTTCAAATTTGTTATTCCCGCACAGGGTGTATTAAGTTCCCCACGCTGTTTATAACACCCCGAAAGAAATATCGGATACCCTAATAAAGTATATAAATATAAGTAATCAGCATGACAAGCTGAGTCAATTAAGCCATGTCCGTTTTATAGTAAGAAGAAGCATCGAAAGCCGGAGTGCAAAGCTTTAATCCGCCGAACCTACCCAACTACCCACCCTACTTCCTACTCATATCTCTCCCACCAGATTAAGTATTACGTCATTGAAGAGAAAAAGACTTTAAATCTCATCTATTATACGGACTGACTAGCGCCTGAGCTTTGCCATAATTAGAGCTGACGCTTCGCTGACAGCTTTCCATTTACCACAGGACTGACACATAAGTGCTGTCAAAATTGTCACCGAAAAACTAAACGCCTAGTGAAGTTTTTAACTTTTCCCTTAAATTTGAAAAATAATGGCATTGAAAAAGTACGTGCTCAGAGTCTTCTATGCATTCCATACACCTCGGATAGTACGGACTAAGGTTGTAATGGAAACGAAACCTATAGCTGCTATAGTATTCATGTCCACTCAGTATTTGGGTTAGGGAAAGTCTAGGTCCCCGTGTTGTTTATCTGTTTACGAATGTCCGGGATTAGTCTCTGGGTCCACCGTCCTTTGGCTGAGGTTTGCCACCGTTGCTGCCACATTGTGATGCTTTTGGTTCTCTCCTCTTTTTTTTACGCCTACAGATGGCTCCAATTGCGCGACTTCGCCTCCCTGGATGTCAATGGGTGGCATACTAGCTAGAACTTCAGCAGCGTAGCTTGATATCATTCGGAAAGCACTTGCTACTCGGTTAGCAGTGAGCCTATGCACAGCCTTTATTTGTTTTGCATATGCTTTTATATCTAGAGCCATCTTTTGATATTAATGCTCGTCGGCTGGAATGCACGCAACCCCTTTTGGCCATCATTCTTGATTGAACATTATATATTTCGTTTGCTTGACCCGAAGCATACGCCAAGTGTTCCTTAAATTTGAATTTGGAATCCAATATTGATCCCAGATATTTCAGCTGCGGCTGCGAAATATTGTCGCATACCCCTATGGCGAGTTACATACATATATATACCCTTTCTTCCACCGTCTTTGTGATTATGAGTAAGACTTTCGTTTTCTACTCTGCCAACTCTAAACTCATGGTAGCAAACCATTGGATTTGAGCCGGAGGTCAGCCAGATTTTTAGCTACCACTACCACTATGAGGTCATCCTCAAATACAATTGTTTTCACGATTGTTGGTTGATGTATTCTTAACACTCCATCGTTCTTCAAGCTCCATAGTAGAGGGCCTAAGACCGAGCCTTGCGGTACTCCACTCGAAATAGAGCAGCTCTATGTGCCCTCGTCCGTGTGAAATAACAATTTTCTATTTTCAAAACAGCTCATTATAATCTTTGCGAGATACTGGGGTGCACATACTTCGTATGGAGCTTTGATTATATTTTCTCACTTTGCTGAGTTACATTCTTCACGCCCAGGGTAATTAGCGCGCAATGTCTATCTATCCGTCTGTCTGTCAGTATATACGCGAATTAGTCCTTCAGTTTTTAAGGACTGGTATATAAAATTTTACACCCGTCCTTTTCTCCACATGAAGCTCCTCATATGTCGGAACCGGTATAGGACCACTATACCATATAACTGCCATTCAAACTAACAAAGTTCACATAAGTTTAACATTTGGCTTCAAAAACGACTGAACACAAAGTCTAAAAGTGATTCCACCTGTTCGCTGACGAATCCGCTTAGTCTAACCTAACCTATAGGGTCTCCTTGGCACACTTAACTATTTGAATGCAAAAACTGAAACTTCAGGCGGCGTTTGCAAAAAATCAACTTGAGAAATAACGGACGTCCAAATACATATGGGTACCGAAGAAGATAAAATGCAGTGATTGATCATTCTACTTCGGACGACAACATAAAAGAATCCAATATATAAGTACTATATACATTACTTATTTAATACCTTATATTATGTTGCTTACTTGTATGCATACAAAAAGTAATAAATAAACATAGAGTAAACATCTCTGAAGACATCAATATGATTCAAATACTAACATCTTTGGAAATGTATAGCAAATAATTTGTATGTATGTGTATTAATATATACACATATAAGTGTATTGCTGCAATTTACCGCTATACAAAAAGAAAAACGAACGCTACAAGCAAGGCAACAAAACAAGTCTTTGTTAGCGGCCATTGAGCTTTTCATACTCCACCTGAAGTATTTGAATACATGTATATGTATTTTATATTTATATACATATTTCTATGTATATGTATTTGTATACAGTGGCTCAAGCGATGTGCTCCAATACACGAAATCAAGCCTCCGCCGTGTGAAATGATGATGGCAATGCAATTGTCATAAAACCAGAAATCAAATGCAACCAACAAACTGCAGTGACGCCGCCAAACGGTGAAAACAACAACAGCAACTTAATATGCACGTATCTGTATTACGGCGCTTTGAACACTTCCAGTTCGACAAAAAAAACTTCGAAATGCTGCAGACTTGTTCGATATATGCAAGTATTCTGCCACAGCCCCTGGAGACACAACTGATGCCACATGTTGACAGTTTTCATAAAGTGCTGTTATAAATGCATAAAATTCGATGGAGTTTGTTATTGTAAATGCTTTTTGATCCCAACAAGAACTCTTGATTGAAAATACCATTCAGTAGGATATTGATTTTTTTTTATAAAAATAAGTATTTTTTATTATTGTGTTCAATGAGGACTTCTTCTGAAAGTTACCCGATGATTGTGGATTCTTAAACTTAATAAAAGATTTATTATTGTTTTCATAAAAAGTCTCCAAACAGTCCAATCGTTCAAAAATTAACCGGGCCAGTTAAAAATTTTAATTTTTTTTTAATTTCTAATACATATGTACATACATAAAATATTTCAGAAACCGAGTAAAGAGCTTTGTGATTTTTAGCGTATTTATGTGTATGCCCTCAGTAGACTCCTAACGACCAGTCCAGAGATTTCTGTTTTGAAGCAGAAAAAGTACAGAGAGCGCATAAAGCTGAATGTTCTTTTTCGAGGTCTATGTCCAACGATGTTTATACCTTGAATAGGGTATTTTAAGTTTACCACGAAGTTTGTAACAACAGAAAGGAACCGCTGAAGACCCTATAAAGCGTATGTAAACGGTCGTGGCGTGCTGAGTCGATTTAACCATCTGATTCTGTCTGTTCCTCTGTATATAAGGGAACTAGTCCTTCAGTTTTTGAAGTGCCATTCCGAAATTTTGCATTCGCATCTCATCAAGAAGCTGCCTGTCCGTCTGTATGTTATATAAGGGAACTGGTCTTTCAGTTTTTGAGAAATCATTTTGAAATGTGAACACGTCCATTCCTCCTCAAGAAGCGGTTAATTTGTTGGAATCGCGGATATTTGATGCTAAAGGAAATAGCAGACAGACAAACTTGTCGAGTAAAACCGAGTCCTTGCATGGAAAATTTTATCATTTTTTACCACAATAATCAAAGTTAACTGTTTTTCTTATTGCTAGGTCTTCAGAGTTTTTTAAGGAATCTGGAAATGAGGCGGTTCATACCCAAAGCATTTAAAAAATGTGTTGAGCTGATTCATAAGTGACGTTGAGGACTTTTACTATATTTTTTACGCTAACCGGATAGCACGGGTGGATTCCGCATAGAATTTCGTTAGTTAAAATATGGTTTTCTTCAAGCTGTCGAGTCTAACTGTGATCTATATCCTTGAGTTCCTGCGTTCCCAAACCAATTCAGTAAACAACTTCCAGCAACGTGGGTTTTTCCTTGATGTGCCACGAAGCTGGCTGGCCTCAACGGGATGCTTTCATATTTCCACACCGCAAATATTTGTCGCCCAAAATGTTGTTGTTTAAACAATAAAACACAACACCGTAGATTACGTTAAAAGTAAAACAGTTGGCACAATAATAAAAGCAACAACAAAGACATTGGTGGTCAGTCTTACCGTCTGATCAATACGGGAGCAAACACAAAGCAGCGCCAAGAGATTAAGGCGAAGCCGATGAAAAGAGAAAGCAGGTCACTTTGTACATACGATAGCACTTTGTGCTTTTATTGACGTTGCTTTTGTTATTGCTTTCATTGCGCGCAATTGGTAATCGGCGGCTTTAGACCCGCTGTCTGCTGAACGCGCTGTTAGCTAGCTGTCAACGATAGCTGCATGTCAAATTTTTGTTTGAAAATTCTTTTTTTCAAAAAACTGTTTGTTTACATGTTCCAGGCAACAACACCAACAACATGTCTAACAAGATTCCAACAGGTCCAGCGAAAAGTGTGAGTCAGAGAAGTTGCCACGCTTTTGTTCGCCCAGACAATTTTCTTATGTTAATTAATTATTTTTTCAACTTTTTTCTTACTTTGAAATCCAGCTCCGCCGAAAGTCAAATCATATTCGAACAAGTTGTAAGCCTCGAAAAGAAATGTGAAGCTAAGTGCTTTTTCGTGCGGTGCTCGCTCGGCCACACAGCGGGCATGTTTTGTCGGCTAGACAGTGGGTGGGCGGCGCGTACTCATTCACAAAAAGCGATTAACCCTTGTAAGGTGCATGTAAACACACGAAATGCGAAAGAAAGCCAGCTACCGTGCTGAAAGTTCAGAAATGTCAGCAATGTCAGTGAGTGATTTGAGTGATTCACATTCACTGCGTTTGATTAGCTTAATTTCAAAGCGTTTTCGGTACGGTTTTTGTTATTTTGTACATAGTTGTTTTTGCGTTGCTCATAAATTTGTGCTAATTTTTCATTCAATGGATTTGTTGCTTTCTCGCCCGACGCTTTCTTTTGTTTAACTATTTTTTTATTTTTGTTGTTTGTTTTAAATTTTTTTTTGTTGCTTGAATTTTTTAATTGAAAGTAGCGCATCTTTGGTTTGCAAGCGCGCCCCAAAGCGTTAAATTACGTTGTAATCAGCATGTCTTCGGTCTGCTGCAGTCACCCGAGAGCCACAACTAAGCAGTGTAAATGGAGTTGCAACAATTCAATTCAACTTAATTGCACAGCACACAAGTTGTCAGCAGTTTTTTTGATAGTTTCTTTCCTTTTAATTTTTTTCTCACAAAACTAGCATCGTGAGCAATCGTAAAATTGCTGCAAAAGAAAAATATGCTCATTGACTCTAACAAAGCCGTATACTCACCCACTCACTCATCTCAATCATTGCCAAGCATCTGCTCCACTGCACCACAAAGCGCCCAGCTTCGCCGCCCACCAAACACGATTTTTAGTGAATGAACAGAGCGCAGACGCAAGCGCTTTGGCAATGCATTTAATAGAGATATATTGTGTTTATGTATAATATATACATATGTATATTACAATAATTTTGCATGTAGGTAGATGTGTAATCAAAGAAAAACATTTCTGCAGGCTACATTATTATTACCATTCAAAATATGTCAGTGGGGGAATAAAGTGTGCAAGAAAAGTGTTTTTTGTTTTGATGTTGTTTTATTAACACATACTACAGTTTTTTATTGGAAATTGTATAATAAAAACTACAGTCTTCATATGTGGGCACATAAAAACGTTTATTACCGAGGAAAAATATTAAAATAGCGTTACCAACGCTCATTGTCAAAAAATTTTGTTTTTTTTTTTTTCTTAGATCTTCATCTTCTGCTTCGTTGTGTTTTTAACTTTTTCCCAATAACTTTACAGCTTCATACAATCTCTTCATCATCGCTCAATGATTGTGTGCATTGTGCTACTTTTATGGCAGCTGGTCTCTTCCTTATTTGTAGACTAGCGCATTTCTTTCAACAATCTCTTCTCACTTCCTTCATGTATTTTGGTAATTGTTTAATGTTTAAATCGCCGCATGATCAAGCTAAAAAAATGATAAATATTATTTTAGCAGTCATAAAATGAAGCGACATTAACCTACTGACTGGTCTGCGGCGGAGTTGCTCGCTAATTTGCTTGTAAATAGTTTTATTACTTGGTAAAGTACTAAGATTTGTTATTTCTTTGTCCAGTAATTAATCGCATATATTATATTATACCAGATATGACAAATAAGTAATAGGACTAATTCCAGAATAACCGTATATTTGAAAATTATTTTACAACTCTGCCATCCGCTTCAAAGTAGTCCCCTTGGGCAGCTATACAGCGATTCCAGCGCGTTTTCCATGCTTCGCAACATTTCTGGAACGCTTCGACTGGGATGTCCGCGAGTATCCTCGTCACGGCCGCCTGGATGTCCGTAATCGACTCAAAATGGGTTCCTTTGACCACCGATTTTGTTTTAGGAAACAAAAAAAGTCACAGGGTGTCAAGTCGGGCGAATAAAGCGGCTGTTGCAGCATGGCGATCCCTTTAGAGGCCAAATACCGGGACACGCTGAGGGCGGTGTGGCACGGCGCGTTGTCGTGATGAAGGATCCAGTTACGAGCGATGTCTGGGCGCACCCTGTTGACTCGTTTTCGCAATCCTTCGAGTACTTGGCAATAGTAGACTTGATTCACAGTTAGGATTCCAATTGAAACAAAGCTTAAATACATGACTTCACATTCGGTCACATATACTATAAAAATAAAAGTAATGAGACAAAGCAAAATACAAATTTATTACCGAGCATGGTTAGACAAAGCGGAACTTGGAAAAGACAGTTAAATACAAAATACCCCTGGTCTTAAGACATCACATTGCGGTATCAACGAAAAAAAAACAGCAACGCTTTCAGCTAGTAAATACGTATGTAAATATGTATGTAATTACATGTATATTTATGTTGTTACAACTTGTTTATCGTCACCAATTTATAACGGTAATTTTAGTTGCGTGTGAGTATTATAATGTTTTTGCACGCATAATTTTTATCGCTTTGGCTTGCAAATAAATGTGTAAGCATATTATATTGCGAAGTTCATAATAAGTTTATAACACGTAGGAGAGGAGAGGACAACAGTATGATAAGCTTGACCGTCTGTATTTTTCTTTTTTTTTTGGCTCAATCGTTCCCTTAGTGTAGTAGGAAGTAAATAAAACAATCGGTTTGAGATATCAATGAAATTCTTTATTCCTGTGAGAGTACATTCGATGCCATTATGTATGGAACTCGATTACTTTTGCATGGCTACCATGGGCACGCTTGCGGAAGTCTAGACGCTGAACCCAATTTTCGACTGTTTGCACATATAAATCGATTTCATATTTGATATTCGTACGAAGTTCATCAATCATCGCTGGTTTGCTGGCGTAGACCTTAAACTTGACATAGCTCCACAGGGAATAGCTCTTGATTGTCATCGAAGGCCCAATGACGCTGCCGGCCCAAAAACCGCACCAAACCGAAATTTTTTCGGGACTCATGGAGTACGTATGGATTGATTTCTGATTAATAACGCATATTTTGCTTATTGACGATGCTATTCAGCCAGAAATGACCCTAATCGCTGAAGAAAATTATTCGATGAATATCCGGATTATTTTCAAGTTTTTGCTCAGCCCAATTCACGATCATGCGACGATTCTGGTGTTCTAGCCGCTTCAGTTCTTGCATCAGTTTGATCTTGTAAGGATTTAGACGAAGATCTTTTCGTAAAACTCGTCACAACTATATTAGAGAGATGCCTAACGCTTGAAACCGACGTATCAGAGACTGAGTTGTAGCTTCCTCAATTGATGCACTAGCGGCTACGGGCACTTCTTTGTCTCATTGGCATGGAAACATTTTTGGATTTAAATTTTTACCCTAGACGCTCAATTGTTGATCTGTCAGGTCGATTATGACGACCATAAATTGGAAGTAGCGTTCTTAAAATCCGAATTTCGGTAATAAATTTTAATAATTTCGCCTCGTTGTTGAATCGTATGTCTTTCCATGATAAAATGGTAAACCTTACTGAAGAGAAATGTCAAAAGAGCGGGAAAAAATCTGGCCTAGTTTGCTGTCCCTATCGATCTATTTTTGTAGCGGCCTATTGAAAAAAACCAGTTACTAAATGGACAATATTTTAAAGAAAAATGTCATTCAAACCAAACCAAATATTCTTTTTTTTTTTTGAGAAATCCTAGACTGTCCTAACCTTGCTTTCTGTTTAACTAAATTGCATTTCAAATATTTGTTATTCGGTGCAATTTAAATAATCTTTGCAAACTTTGACATTTTGACATTTCATGTCATACTTTTGACATATTATGTATGACATAATGCAAGCGATACTTAGTGAGTGAAACAGCTGTTCATTGTTAGTTGTTATTTACACACAAGTAAACAATTTTAAGGCCTGTGCTAATTAGTTGATCGTCAACTGTGTTTTGTTATTTTGGTAAATCACCAATATTTATCAAAGAAAAATAGCTAAAAAGTCACGATTGACTATCAAAACGTTTTAAAAAAGAATTTGCCAGTACAGAAAATAAAAAATTGTAAATATTTATGCACAAAATTTAAGTTTCTCAAAAACATTTAAGACTTGAAGATATAAAGAGTTTAACTGTTTATAATATACTTTTTTTGGTAAATGCCAAACATGCTAATTGTAACATTAAGCAAAGCTAAAGTGGCAAGACAAATAAAGTGAAAAAGTGTCAAAAACACAGGCATTCCAGGCATACCAATCGCCAACAATACCAATCAACTTACAATAGTATAAGCGACAGTGAGTTTGGCAGTCACTTTTTCACCAAAAATTTGCCAAAAAAGCATACGAACAAATTTCGTTTAAAATTGACATGAAGTTAATAGACAGTTTTTAGAAATTGTTGGATTTATCGCCAAGCGAACACAACATGTACATATGTATGTATGTATGTACATGTTATATACTATAGCCGTGTATGTATGTAAAAGACTGTCTTGTTGGGCAACCGGCAATGTCATTGGCTTTGACCGTCCGTCTCTGCAGGCGGTCCATTACCAATTTCTGCACTCGCGCACCAGCCAAGTGCCAACTGTCTGCTTACATTCTTGCACATCTATATGCATGTTTGTAAGTTTGTAAGTATTGTCCGCTTGTCGCCTTAAAGTATTTCTTAAGCACTCACTTGTTGATTTATTTAATTTCCCATTTTATTTATTTGCTTATTTATATCCTATGGATTTTAACAACACTTATAAATTTATTTGCCGCAGGTGTGTTATTTTACATACATACATACATATGTATATTTACACTCACATTGTACCAGCTGCTAGCCCACTCACCCGTAAGCCGTCGTTAAAGCGCGCTTGTTAGTTACTACCAACTCCGGCCAGATTTGTTTAACGGTTTCTTTTTCTGTCGGACAAGATGTTGGCGGACGATCATTGTCAGCAAAGTGGTCAGGCAATTCGTTATGGCTGCTGATGCGGTCATTGTTGTTGTTATTGTTATTGTAAAACGTTTTGCCAATTAAAAGCCACACTTCTGCGAATCTGCACGAACAAGTTGAGGGTACTGATCTTTTTAGCATGACATGGTAGTCAGTGTTGCCACACTACAAACAAAAAATAATAATAGTAAAAGCGTAGCAGACAAATTTCCACAAAATTTCGTTAGGACTCTAAATTTAAAAGTTGGAACTTATTTCTCTTAAGACATAATCTGATCTAATATCTCAATAACTTAGTCAGTGTGGAGTTAGAACTTTCATAGATAACCAATTAAACTGAACTCAATGTAATTAAAATTCCTTTCTTCTTTATTAGCGTAGACACCGCTTACGCGGTTATAGCCGGTAAGAGATTGTTTCCCTTTTTTATTTGTGTTTTTTACTTGGCGGCTCCCAAACCCAGCGCACAACCTTGGGGAGGCATGGTTTTTGGCTACCCATAAGATATTTGGTCAAAGACCGGAAGCCTTAGGAAGTAAAATAATTGTTTCTGGCCACTTCCAAGCGACTGGCGGTCAGAGAACTTTCCTCACTCTCGTGAATTTCTACACATGGTTCCATCCTCCTTAAAAATTCTTTTAGGCAAGATTAAATTGCGAAAATCACAATTTTTACCAGAAATCAATATTTGATCTAACATAAGACTATGAGATACTCCGTATAACTTTTTAATTAGAGTACAAAAAGTTTTATATGAGCAACCTCTGAGGCATTTATAAGATACCCTTGTCCAATAGTTGTGATTATTTTCCTATAGAAAGCCTTACATTCACATAGCAGATGTTCTATAGTATCCTCCTCTACCATCTACTGAGCTTCAACAATAATCATTGTTGTGTCAAAGGGCATGTCTGCAAATTAGATAGTGACCTATTAACACTCACAGTGTTCTTATGCCATTCGTTTGATTTTTAATATTCGGCTTGTGCGGACCATATTCCATTTATGCCATATGTGCCTGCTTGTTGAGCGAACTAGAGATTGAGTCCACCGAAACTCAGCTATATCTATAATATGTCGATTAAAAACTATAAGCAACTATAGGCATATATATTCCCTCTTTTTCGGGTCTAATTGTAGGCTGGTGCTTGCTCTGGGTAGTTCGAAGTTACTAGGAATATCACTACATCGTGGAACCCATTACAGGTTTATGGTGAAAAAGAATGCTAGATTAACCATATTTAAGACTTAAGATATCAAGGAACTCTTTCACTATCTTCCATGAAACCCTAAGAGGCATTAGTGATGTCAAAGCCGCTTGTCTATCTGTATATCTACTCTTTGTCAGAGCAACATGGCCTTTCTTAATTTCTTTGATCTCAGCTTGGAAGCCACTGTAATGATCTGGTAGTCGGAAGGCGATCATGGTATCAAACTAAGACACCACTTCCCATTCGATTATCTAATTTGGACTCATCTATATATCTTCTTATAATTTTGTCTCTGACCGCCTCACCCCTTTCACACTCTTCTCTGAAAGGAAAGGCAATATTAGAGAGCAAATTTGAGTTTAGCTCTGTAGAATTTCGGTATAACGCGGCTTTGGCTAAAAACGGGAACACACTAAGTATCTAAAAATGTTCTTTCTTACAGTCGCTTAATAGGGAGATTTCCCTAAGTCTAAGTCCTGACTTCTCTGCTGGCAACTTACAGAAAAAGTCTAAGGGCAGTGAATGGATTGGAAGTGCTGTAGCTGCTTTCGTTACCTTTGCATCTAAAATTGGTTTCCATGAAAGCTTCCTGCTTAAATTTGGCCCCAAGCCTCAAGTAACTGGCTTTATCTCGTTTTGTTAGCCTAGCACCATTTATTAATTACGGCAAAACTTCTGGAAACAATCGTTTCTTCTTTTCCCCAATTTCGGGCGCCAATTTGAGATTCAGCGATGCCAGGTTCTTCTCTACCTGATCTTTCCAACGAAGAGGATTTTTTCCTTTGCATTGACCGGCGGGTACTACGTCGAATACTTTCGGAGCTTGAGTGTTTTCCTCCCTTCGGACAATATGACCAAGCCAGCGTAGCCGCTGTTTTTTAATTCGGTGAACAACGAGTTATACCATAGTTAATGTTCGTAAAATATTCTCTGAAGTTACTTAAAAGTCGCTTTTCTTTTAATTGATAAGTTAATAATTTAAAACGAAATGGCAACCCTGCAGGTAGCAATCATTGACTTCAGTCTCTTGCCAACTTCCATCACTTTTCTGCATCCGTGGCTTTGAACTTTGTAGTGGTTAATGAATACATACATACACATTCGTTTAAGTATTTATATAATGTATTAGGCCAAATGATGCAGATATATACATATTCACACGATCAGCTGTCTGTCTTTGGATACGGACAAATGCAAAAATGCAGCTTAAGCTTAGCTTTGCATGCCGACAACATTTCACATTAACCTCAGCTAGCGTTACTTTTGTTGCAACTTTGCTTTCATATGCTATGTATATATACACATAACTATATATATATATAGTATATATATATGTGCATATGTATATTAGCAATTTACATTTGATTTTGGTGAAATACACATTTTACACTAATTAGAAGTGTAAAGCCAGCCAAATAAGTGTGAACACACACAGTTATTTCGCCCGATTATAATGAGTAATAAGATATATTTATATTCGGCACGTACAGGCTCGTGGAAAAAATTTCACAAATGTTTTATGCCGTTTGCAGCTTAATTAACTGATATTATATTATACACATGTACGAGTACATATAATATATATGTATTAGTAGGTTTTATTGCTTGAAATGGCAAGTCGATTTTTTATCGCCACAATTTCGTCACTCAAAGCGCGCTCACTGATTAATTGCACTTTTAGATTAAATTAAGCTTAACTTGTACATACATAGATAACGTCTATTTTTATTGGCAATAAAAAGTGAGTGAATGTCTATAAAAGTACTAAGAGTTCGTTTGCTGCACTTGTCTTTGTCTACTTGGCAAGTCAATTGAATGAAAGAAAAAAATTTAAATCTAGAAGTGTTGACAACAAATAATTCCAATAAACTTTCGACAAAATGTGAGAAAGTTTTTTTATTCCTCAGTGTTAGCGCTATCTTGTAAATGCGCTTTTTTATCTCCGATCATAAATGATAAATAAATTTCAATACTAAATTGAGCAATATTGTATAACTTTCTACTACAAATATTACAACTATATCCAATATTTTGTATTATTAGAGGTTTCTCAATCAAAATTTTTAGGTTGTGTTAGGTTAATCTGGGCCAATGAGCCACATATGGATCAGTTTTGGTCCTTTGCGATACCAGATGCAGTTTATTTACCAGGTCCATAAGGAGAAGTCATCCTTTAGGATGCCTGAGCTGGTCGCGAATTTTAACAAACTCTGCTACCTTCTCCAGTGTATCATACCATCCATTATTTCCCTGGTACCTTGCTCTTGACATTTCCTGTAATCTTCTCGATCTGTCAGCCCCATTTCGCGGGCGTGTGTCGCCACCAGACAGTGACCGGTTAATATTCCGATCGTGTTATTACAGTCTCCGCTATCGAGTGCCAATAGGAATTTTGTGTACTTTCGATCTAGCGCTTTGCACATGACTTTTGCAGTTTTGCACTCAGGTAGCTCGTTTCATTGGCTTTGATTGCTTCTATGATTACGTATATTTTAACCCTCGAATTGCCTGCAGGTGGATTACACTCCAGCTCCGCTGCTTTTACGATAGCAAAGATCTCAGCTTGAAATATACTGCAGTGGTCCGGCAATTTAAAAGGCTGCTTTATTATTATTATTTTTTTTTTTTTCAAAATTATTTTATTTATTGTATCTGCTTTTTCTTAAAGCTTAACAATAAGTAATAAAATCTTAAATCTATTTAAGAACCAGACAGACTCAGGCAAGTGAGTGAGCTGTTTTGGTGATACGTCGCTCTTTAATACGCAGGCATATCTCTTCTTTTAAGTCGTGTTTGATGGCAGAAATGTGCCAAAGCATTAGCCAAAGGGGTTGGGTGATCTCGGAGTTTAGATATATATTTAATTCTGCTGTCTTCTTACTTTTTTTACCATAGGAATACCAAGATCTTTATGGATATTTTCGTTCATTGGAACCTTTGTATTAGATCAATATTAGTTGCACAGGTTATACTCCACAGTTAAATACATCCAAATCGGCTTTATGACCGCATTATATAAAATCACTTTGTTGTCTAGGCTAAGTTTGGAGTTTTTATTTAAAGCCGTGTTTTCTCCAGGTGAGCCTTCTATCTAGGTGAATACCAAGATATGTTACTTCGTTCGCTTGGGGTACTAAGATATTGTTTATTTTTACTGCCGGGCACATCTTGGGTCTTAGCGAAAATGTAATATGCTTACACTTCTTTTCATTCACATTTATACGCCAGTTCGCTAGCCATTCTTCGACAGAACTTAAATGCTCCGTTAATATTCTTGATGCTAAAATGTGGCATTTGTTACGGCTCACTATAGCTGTGTCGTCCGCAAAAGTTGAAGTTAGTACATTATTAGCTGTTGGAAGATCTGCTGTATATATGATGTTTAGTGTTGGGCCTAAAACACTGCCCTAGGGTACACCAGCCTTTATCTGTCGTTCATCAGATATGAAATCACCCACTTTTACCATAAATTTTCTATTTTTTAATAAGACTCCAATGTTTTATACAATTCTAAAGGTAGAATTTTTTTAATCTTATATAAAAGACCTTCACTGAACAATACTCCCTTCAAATGCTTTCCTTATTTCGTTAGTAATTCTATTTATTTGCTCTATTGTGTCATGTTTCGCACGAAAATAATAATACTTTTTCAAATACTTTTTAAAGACAGGGTAGAAGACTGATTGGTCTTTCGGAAGACGGGTGTGTTAAGTCTTTCCCAGGTTTATCTATCAAGATAATCTGCGACTTTTTCCATGAAATTGGATAGTATCCGAAACTAAGAATTGCATTGAAGAGCAAAGAGAGCACCTCTACAGCAATAATTGGTAACTCAATTAGCATTATTGGGGAAATTTTATCATGTCCCGGCGACTTTTTTGGATTAAGTTCTTTGATGATACCAATGGTCAGAAGGTGAAGTCATAAGAGACTCGAGCGACTCTTTAGCTGTGTTGGGTAAGATTGACAGCTTAAAGTTGTTCATTGGCAAATTCGGTTGAAACACCTTTTCTAGGCGATTTGCCTTTTCCTCGTCACTTCGAGCCCAATTTCCACCCAAGGCTCGTATAAGCATGTTGGAGTCAGTTGGTGGCTTCATGGACTTTTGGGCTTTCCAAAGGGAATTTTGCTTGTTTGAATACATTTCTTTATATACATTTCGGTGTTGAATTCTTCCTCACGTTTAAGCGCTTTTTTTAATTTACGTACAGCAGATTTTAATTGAAGGTGAGTGGAAGGGGTACGATTTATCTGCCATTTACGTCTTGCACGCCTTTTTTCATTTACAAGCATTTCTATTTTTCTATTAGAGATTTTTCTGAAACCAAGCAATTTATAGCTTTTGTTTGGTGTTGCTAAGACTGCTGCGCTGGTTATTATATCATTGACTTCTCTTATACTTAATCAATATCTCTTCCTGTATTTATTTTGTACTCAATATTAATGTGGCTACTGACGTATTTTTTATATTTTAGCCAATTCGTTTTAAAAGAAGTTAGGCCCACTTTTGGATTAACGAATATGGGTTGTTCACATAGCTTTATTAGTAAAGGAGAGTGATCAGAAAATATATCAGTACTCGTATCAGCTGTTATGTGCGATTTATCTATATTTTTGATTACAGCAAAATCAATTATGTCTAATTCTAGATAGAAATATCGCTAATACTAAAGTTCTAAGTTCTATAATTAAAAAAAATAATAACAATTGAACTGAAATATTTCCCCCCTAACAGTGTCAGTTTTCATTCTTCAAAGTGTGGTAGAGACAAAGCCAATACGCCGCACCACCTACTACTGCAGCTCAACATATATAACAGTTAAATGCTAAATAATAGCGGAAACAGCAAAACACCTTAACAACTTTTGTGTTGTTAATAAAATCAATTGCATTAAATGTTTTCCTCATTTTTCGAAACTTCAACATATCTCTTTGTAATTGATGCATTAGTCATTTACATTTCTTTCGTTTATGCACTTCTGTTTTCAAGCTCTTCGCTTTCACGGATTAACCGGAATTTGTCACTCCCTGTAAACGCAATAAACCGAAGTCATTAAAAGAAATAAAGATAAATAAATATTACACGCCTATTGTTCAGCACGCCAAAGGAAGCTAACTGGATGTTGCACGCAACGCTGCGATAATTTTTATTTTACTGTTTTCCTGTTGTACCAAACACTTTTGGCGCACCTCAATCAATTATCGAGATCTTCGAGTGTATAGCGACTTCTTAAGTGAAAGAAAGGAAGGAAAATGCCTGGAACCTTCTTTACAAATTGCCGCATTGGGGCGCCACTTGAAAGTAGCAGTGAGCTTGTTCTACTCACTCGCTCGAACAGCGAGCAAATTCAATGGGCAGCAGGCCACTAACTGCCACCACAAGCTGCAAGCAGCTGGCTGACAGCATCTGAACCAGCTCGACAACAAGCAGCATGTTGGTCAGATAACGGAAGCACTAATTGCATGCAAAATAACCGCATGCCACAAGTGGTCGGCACAATGGAAAAAACAATTTCTTTGATGAGTGCATTTCTTTGCACATATTTCACTACACACACACATCTCAGATGCATAAACATTTTCTTTTACTGTTTTTTTTTTTTTTTGTTTTCTTGTTTAGAGACAATTTATTAACGCAATAAATATATATTTATAAGCAAATATTGTAAATAATGGTTTTGCATTTATGTTTTTCCACAATAAAGTAAAAAGTGTAATCAAGTACAGGGTGTGCGATCTTTTATATCGGTTTTTTTTAAGTTTTAGTTATTTTTGCCATTTACTAACTAATTGAATTGGAAGAATTAAAATAAATTCCTACGCCTAGACATTGCACCTTCTGACTGATATTTAGTCCTGTCGATGCGAAAGCCCTTAGCCATCCTTCAGGTCACATCCGAACAAAGCCTCAAAAATTGGCTTGATCCAATCTTTTGGGCAAGAAATCCACAAATTTCCAGAAAGAAGGAGAAATAGTACAGCATCAAATGGCAAATATCACTATTGTACAACTGCGAGAATATAGTAATAGACCCCAACAACTCTAATTTTGAATCTAGTATGGCCTAATGCTTAAATCATTAATTCTTCACATCTTACAGGGTTTGTTAATTAAGAAATAAGTTCCATTCATTACTTATACTATTTTCATAACTTGTGTGGTATCGAAACTTTCCCAACCATAGATACATTTAAGAGAATGCAAACTAATTTTCTTAAACGAACACTGCTCCTTCTTCCAACTAATAGCTTTGAAAGGGCTCACATCATTTAACCTTGATTGCCACATATTACAACTAATCACTGTTATATGCTGTAAAAAGTATTGGCACGTGCTGTTAATAAACTGGTTTGCACCACATATTCGTTGGTATACTTTTATGATCATTTTTATTGCTAAGAATACACATAGTCACTCTTTCTCGAAACGTAAAGTGGCGTTAAAGAGGTAACACGTTGTGAAAATAAGGTTAAGCTGTCGGTGAGTGCGTGCGAAGTTGTGCTAAAACAGAAGAAAAAAAATCAATGCTTTTAAGCGCCAGTTGGCTGTTACTTCGTCAAGAAATCATAAATCTCTCAAAATTGCTGTTTACTACTTGGCTTTGGAGATGGAAGTACGATTATATATAAATACATGTTTATATGCAGAATGCGGGTTATTTGGCATACATATGTATATTTGAGGCTTTATCTCTTATCTCTTATGTTATCGTGCGGAGTTTTAAATTTTTATTTGAACAAATTATTAAAATTATTAAAATTAGCAGCTTAAAAGCGAACTCAATAGGTTTGCTGCACTTGATGACCCTCTTTTACTTGACATAAATCTTTTTTTAGAATTTTTTTTCCTTACAATGCCTTTTGTAATAGTTACAAGAGCTAGAGATCTTCTTCTTCCTCTGCTTCCCCCGGGTACTGCGTCGAATTCTCGCAGAGCTGGAGTATTTTCATCCATACGGACGACATCGTCGAGAGAGAACTTTACTTCTAAATTGCCTACTCAGTCCTAAGTAGCACCTGTTGGCAAGAGTTATTCTGCGTTGGATTTCAAGGCTGACATTGACATTGGTGTTACGACTGTCAACAGTGACGTGGAAGCCCAGTGGAGAGTACGACGACTGTTTGTTTAGTGACAGGACATATTTCGTCTTGCCGTTCCCTATCAGACCCATTTGTTTCGCTTCATTATCTAGTCTGGTAAAAGCAGATCTAACCGCATAGTTGTTGGGGCCAGTGATATCAATATCAGCGGCGTACGGTAGCAGCTGCACACTGTTATAGAAGATTGTGCCTTCCCTATTCAGATCTGTAGATCAAATCATTTTCTCCAACAGTAAATTGAAGAAGTCTCACAATAGGGTGTCGCCTTGTGGAATCGGGCGGCTAGGAGAGATCTTTCCCGATTCTGACGGAGCTTTTGATATTGTTCAACATCAGTTTACACAGCCGTATTAGTTTTGCGGGGATACCGAATTCAGACATAGCGGCATAAAGGCAGCTCCTTTTGTGCTGTCAACAGCAGCTTTGAAATCGACAAAGAGGTCGTGTGTGTCGACCCTCTTTCCACGGATCTCTTCATGGATTTCAAATATTCGATTCTTTATGCTGGTCAGGGCAAATAAAGGGATTTAATGTTGCTGCGATTTATTCAATAAAGTCTTGACAACCAAAAAAAAAAAAAATCAACAGCTGGCAGTTGATGCTTAGTAAATATGGAGGGTTCATGAAAGAACAACGTGTCTTTATTATTGAAAAATATCTAAAAAAAAAAAAAAACAATAAAAGCTTGGTGGCCGCGGTTCGAAAATTACATACAAAACAAGATCGGAATAGTGTTTTAACTTCATTAACTGTGAAAAATGGCAAATTTAAATCTTTATCTTTAGTTTCACTCTTTAGTTTCGAAGATGTGAAAATATTTGTAAGGAGAAGAAATTAATCTACTATACTGGGTACTGAAACCTTTTTCTGGAAACACTGTTTTCAGTGTCGCTGAGTAACCGGCAATACCTATCGACCTGAAAGTTTCACCCGACCTTCCTAGATATACATATTTGTCAGGTAATGATGAAGTGTATATGTAAATTTTTTCACATTAAACTACTGATATTATTGAAAAGAAGATTGGCTGAGGCGTTATTTATAGTCAATTGTGATCATATTCAATAGGTATTGTAAAATATAGAAGAAGATGTGTAGGGAAATATATCTAAATAAAATAATTGATTCTATATATTTTTGATTGCCATCCAATAGTATTTTAATCGGTACTTTAAGTGTTAGTTGCGATTACGCAACAATTACTATTTACATGGAAATACGGAAAACCTTTTAAGAAATCAATTTCTATAATTGTATTTGCAAAATCATGCTCAGACTTCAACTACACTACAATTCTAACGCAGAACTAGCTTCAACGGCACACTCCATATTCCACGCGTAATTACTCACTTGTTCGACGAGCAATCCAGCAATATTTGCGCAGTTGGTAATCAAGAGTAATGTCATGATTTTATCACCATCATTACCTGCTTGTCACAATAATTACACAGCATTATTGAGATGTGCCGTTATAATCTTGAGTACGCTCAATGCGCTTAAGCCCACAAACGCACAAACACATACAAAGCAAGAAGGCCAAGCGGCTGCTCTAATAAGGTCAACATGTTCCATGTTAACCCACTTTTCTATTGTCATCAATAAAGAAAGAACATTGGCAAACAGCTAAGTGGCGACAGACGGGCAGTGAATGAGCGCGCTTTCAGATAAGCGCACGAGGCAGTTGGTAGTTGTTGTTGTAAGATGTGTATATATATGTTTATATATTTACACTAAAACCAGTTATAGTAATATTTTTAAATGAAAAACTGCCTAGAGCGCTGCACTGCCACTGCGTATACGTAACATATTTTTTTATTGATTTTTTTCTTCTAATAATTTAGCACCGTATAATCATTACTAGTTATGATTATAGTGTATAAATTAGTAGCTTTTCATTTTCATTACCTCGCTAATTAACAACAATAACAAAGAAACAGAGAAATTATTACTTCTGCTCATGCAAAAAGCTTGTCTGCGGCGTCAATAATTATTTTATGGCCATTTACCAGTAACGTTGCCACTTAATTCTCCATAATTTTCTTCCGCATTAAGAACTTTTGCCAATTTGTTTTTTTTTTTTTTTTTTTGCCTTTGCCACACTTACACGCGCATTCGCTTTTGTTTATGGCTTTTGGAGAAGGCATTAAACCGTTAAGTGCTGCTATGCACGCTTAAAAGCTTACGAACAAATGCGCATTTAAATGTTTCTACAGCCAAACACACAGACATACTTGAATATCTGCGCATATACTTGTATGTAGTATAATAGAGTGTTTACATCGCTTTTGGAGATTTTAGTGCGCCTGATTGAAGATAATGATTTTGTATGCTATTTTTTACATTTTACCCAACCAGCGAAAGAGGTCACTAAAAGTGTGGCTAATGCGCAGTAAGAAAAGCCTCATGCATACATACATACTTACTTACATATGTAGTTGCTTATTTTCTTTCTTTTCACACTTTAATAAGATTTGCTTTTACTGATTACAGTAAATGTTTTGTTTTTCATCTGCTTCTGTGTAATGATCTCTTTCTCTTTCGCCAATGCAAATTTAAGACGTATGTAATGAAGAAATTGGATGCTTATGTTATCTCACTGGTTAAATTATGAAAATTATATGGAAATATTTTGGTGCTCATCAAATTTTATGGCTTTTTTTTAACTTTTTTGAAGTACAGCTTGGAATATTAGTTGTGTTTCAGATTCCAGAGATTAGACAGTTTCGCACTCAGTTCATTTCTAAGAGAAGAATGGTAAACCTCAAGATCATTTTTATTGTTTTTTTTTTTTTGGCACTAATGAAGGCGTTCGTCTAGTAGTGTGAGGAATGAAAAA